>CP060755.1:1200000-1769006 GCA_023205875.1 Chloropicon primus
AGGTCGAAACTGTCGTTTCTCTGCGGGTTCAACAGGACAAGCAGAACCACGCCCCGGGTCAGACTCGGGGGGGGACAAAAACTGAAAGTTGTGAGGTGGGACTTACTCTAAAGAAGTTTTCCTGGACTTGGTTCTTCCTCGGCGAGTCCTCCGAGCCGCTTGCCTCGTCCTTCTCCAGAGAGGCCTTGGGATCGATTTGAACTTTGCTCATGACGTCCACGATTTCAAAAGCCTGGTTGTTGGCCTGTTTCAAGACATTGACTTCGCAGGCGCTTTGGCTCCTCCCGCGGACTTCCTCCGCGTTCCCGGATGCCAGGGCCGCCTGCTGGATGTCATTGAATGGCTCGGAGTTGATGCGCCTTCCCATCCTTTCTCTGCGCCTCTTCTCCAACGGTGACTCCTTTCCTCTCTCAAGGCCGTACTTGCTCCACAGCAAACCTTGCAAACCTCCTCCTGACCTCATCAGGACCTCCTGCGAGAAGTTGTCCTTTCCGCGGGGCGAGTCCGGGAAAGGGGAAGAGCGCGAGGAGGAAGTCGCCGAGGACGCTCCAAAAGAGTCCTTTTGGTCCTTCGAAGCCATCTTGCCGCGGTGTCTTGGCCCTCAATAAAAATAATCTGGGGGTGGGGGCTGATGAAATCCTCTTTTCCCCTTTTCGTGTTCACACGTGTGTTCTTGCAGCCTGCGCGCGCGGTGCGCCTCTGGAGTCAACCGAACGCCTTTGGGGTCAATGGGTACCTCAGCAGTGCTGACCAAGTTCGCTTTGGTTGGTCTCTCTTATCTACACTCTTGCTTGACGAGAAAACCTCCAAACTCCTTGACGAGATGAACGCCACGAACGATCCCCCCCGTGTACCTGTCCGCGTACGTAGAGCGGGAGAGACGGGATCAACGAGGGACGGGGGCAAGGGCAAGGGCAAGAGCAAACCCGTTCTCAGCCAGACAGGCCGAATCAACAGAGGCTCCATCGAATCGAATTACAAAGTCTTTTTCTTCGGAGAACAGACAGAGAGAGAGAGAGAGAGAGAGAGGTTTCTCTTATTGAAGCCCATTATGCGCCCATTATGCGCCCGTCACATGATGCCGAGTCAGCTCTCTTTCTTTTTTGTCTCTTCTCGGGCTCTCCTCGTATTTTGGTATTTGGGATCAATCTCGAAAATGAAATGGTTCGCGCGCCTTGAAGGACAGCTTTAGAGAGAGATGGGCACGATGGTGGGCACCAGGACGGGGTTGGGGGCAGAGATAGAGAAGCTAAGGGCCAGGAGGGAGATGCTGGAGCTGGACTCCGCTTCCTACTCCGTCAGCACGGTCGCAAAGGTAAGCCCCTCTCCTCGTCTAGCTGGCTTGTGCTCAAACTTACTAACGAGCGCTTTCTCAGTGGAGAGCCAGGCTGAGCGAGCTCAAGAACCAGAGCGAGGCCGCGAGAGCTAGGAACGAAAGGTGGGTTCGACTGCTTCCAAAGCCTGCGCTATTCAACTCGCTCGCTCGTACTGAACACGAAGGGACGACGAATCCTTCTTTTTGCTTTTGTTTTGCTCTTGCGGTTTCTTTTCAGGCTCGTGGCCGAGACGAGCAAGGTCTCCAACGAATACCACGACAGCGCGAGGGTCGTGCAGCTGAGCGACAAGGCTTTTGGGTACGACGTTGCGGTCAGGGAGTACCTCAAGAAAGTGAAGAAGCTCTTGCCCACTTGGATCAAGCAGCAACAATGTCAGCACGAGGAGCAGAGCTTGGACAAGCCTGGGAGCTCGAGCCCGCGATCGCGGGCTGTGCCGGACCGCAGCAAACCACGCGCTAGCCCACGGACTTCTGGTGAGTCCGTGAAAGGGAAGGTGGTCTTGGGAGGGCCCGACAAGGAGAGAATAAGGATACACCTGTCTCGCGAGGGAAGCTTCTCTGCCAGGAGTCCCTCAGGCGCAAGGGGGCGGGAGCCTGTCGGTGAGGAGGAGGAGGAGGAGGAGCGCCAGCTGTCGAGGAACCCAAGCCTGTCCCGCTCCCCGGCTTTCGCCCCCGTCCAGACGGCCTCCTTCACGAACATCGCAAAGATCGGAGATGCCAACAACAGCAGCAGCAGGAAGAGGACACCAGAACAGGCAGGCAGGTCCCAAGAGAGAGAAGCGAGCCCTGTTTCCTCTCAGGCGCCGACTCCACCGCTGCAGCAGCAGCCGCAGCAGCCGCAGTCCGAAAAGAGCAGAGAGAGCCGCGAATCCCACCTGGCTAGGACGACGCCGAAGTCTCGAGTCCCCGGCAGTGAGGTGAAGGTGACTCCGACAAGAGTTCGATTTTTGGGCGAAGACGTGGACCTAGAGGACAGCGAAGATACCTTCGAGTCTTACGCAGACACGGGAGAGGAGCCGTCGCCAGTCGGAAAGAGTGACAGCCAAGTGTATTACACGGAATCAGAGAGGTCCGTGGAGAGCTTCCAGGGGGCATACCCAGCAAGCCCCCTCCTCGCCCAGGAGAAGAGTGACCAGAGCAGGGCGCCAACGCCAGTCCGGAAAGATTCGCCTGCGATTCCCTCGGTGCGCCCCACTGAGCCTGCTTCTGCTGTTCCTGAAAGCCAGAGTGAGCAAGCGGCACGAGAAGTGTCGTCAACCTCGTCGAGCAGCGAAGAAACAAGCGGCCACGCGGAGGAACCGGAGGCTCCGCCCCCAAAGAAGTCTTCAACGCCCAAAGAGATCGTGGGGAACCAGGACGAGAGGAGCCTTGGTGATGACGAGGGCGATGAGGGCAATGGGGGTCCTTTCCAAGGAGATGCGGTGAAGACGTCAAATATTGCCAACAGAACGTTTGACACGGACACGGAAGAGTCTGACGTGTTCTACCAAAGTTACCAAACGAAGCAACTCAGCAAGGAAAGCAGCGACGAGTTTGACTTTTGATGGGGCTGGATTGGCTTACACCAAGGTCAGGCGCCCCGTTCCTTTCTGCGCGCACACGTGTGAGGAAAATACGGCTCTTAAATCTCTTAATTCACTTAGTCTTATGCTTTGCTTGCTTTTTTAGGCCTCGTTTGGCTCAGACGAAGGCTCCCCCCGCGACCTCCAGAACGTGCCCGTTGACGTAGCTACAGAAAGGGGACGCCAGCATCAAAATGGTCCCAGCAGCTTCCTCGGGCTCCCCAAACCTTCCGAGGGGGACGATCTTGGTGAACTGTCCGACGATATGGCCAGGAATACCGAGCTTCACGTCCTTGGCACCAACCTTCATGGATTCACCGTTCTTGCTGTCTCCGGTCAGCCTGGTCTTGATGAAACCAAAAGCTATGGCGTTGCAGCGAATGTTGAACTTGCCCCACTCCTTGGCCACAGTTTTCGTCAGACCGATGATCCCCGACTTGGCGGTCGCGTAGTTCGCCTGACCAGAGTTGCCGTGGACCCCCGTCGTGGACGAGATGTTCAGAACAACTCTTGGCCTGGCCTTTCCAGTCTCCTTGATCTCGGCCTTCGCCATGGCTCTCATGTGCTCCCCGGCAGCCTGGATCAGTTTGAAGGGCACCGTGCAGTGAATCTCCAGCATGGCCTGCCACTGCTGCTCGCTCGTCTTGTGAATGACGCCGTCCCACGTGTACCCACTGAGGGAGAGAGAGAGAGAGAGAGAGAGAGAGTGTGTGTGTGTGTGTGTGTGTGTGTGTCAGGCCTCCGCGCTGGGTAGAGCAAGGGAAGGGCGAATACTTACGCGTTGTTGACAAGTATGTCGATTGCGGAGAACTCCTTGATGGCGGTGTCCACAAGCCTCTGGATGACACCTGGCTTTGTCAAATCGCCGTGAACGCCGACGGCCTCCGCTCCCAGGCTTCTCACTTCGTCGCAGACGGCGTCGCAGACGCTCCTGCGGGCAACCATCGAAGCAGTACGGGTCGTCAGAATTCAGAGGGTCCTCGCTCGAGCAGCGCGAGGACAGCAGGGGGTTGGTTTCCTCACCTGTCCAAGTCGTTGAGGACGAGCCTGGCCCCATTCTGGGCGAACATCATGGCGGCCTCCCTTCCAATGCCTCTTCCCGCTCCCGTAATGATGGTCACGGACCCATCGAACAAGGCACTCGTCTCCTCTCCGGTCCCGAGGTGCCTCTTCACCACCGCTATCCTCCTCGCGTGCGCCATACCTTCCCTCGATCGATCGATTCAGAACCCAAACCACAACCAGCCACGCCAACTCGGCCTCTCTTCTCCCAGCTTCTCCTCCTCCGGAGCGCGCGAACGATTTAGGATTGATCTGTCTGGACAATTAACTTCGCTCACCTCACCGCCTTGGGCCGGCGCTCGCCTCTCAGGAGGGGGAGGGGAGTAGGTTTTCCGTCTTGTTGCTGTGAGTTTGTCGTATTCTTGGAATCGCTGTGGTCGTGCTGTGGTTTTGGAAATTTCCCCCTCGCCCTCGCCCTCGAAGAAGGTGTCCGTTAAACGAGAAAAAAAAAACCTGCAGAGGGGAACAAAGGGGCAGAGCAAGGCGACGAGAGAGAGAGACGACGACGACGACGACGACGACGAGGAGAGGCGAGAACGAGGACAGAAGGAAGCACCGAAGGACTTGACGGAGGGCGAGGAGGTTAGGCGGGGACTGAGGCTTCTTGAGAGGAAGGGACCGCGTGGTGGAGTGCTTAGGGACGCGGATTGTTTTTGGAAAAGTTTTTCTTCTTCTTCTTCTTCTTCGCTTTTGGAGGGTCGCCGCGAACCGTTGCTAGAACAGGGCGAGGAGAATGGTGTGGGTTTACCTTCAGTTCAGGTGAGCACATCAGTCTCTCCTGCTCCTCGGCGAGGCCACGAGTTTTTTTGGCGAACATCTTTTGGGGAAGGCCTAACTAACCTCCGGGACGTTCTGTCTCTGCTTCCTCTCTGTGTCCCTCTCTCTCTCGCTGTTCCTCGGCAGTGGGGGCCTTGAGACGCTCTTCGACAATGTGAAGTCCCACAAGGTGGACATTCCGTCCAAGAAGCCGGACAGGACGACCGTCAAGTCGGTTGTCAGCTACATTCAGAAGAAGATGCTGAAGAAGAATCCCGAGATGTTCCTGAAAGGTGAGCCCTCTCCCAGGTGGCGGGGGTGGGGGTAGGGAGGCGGGATCCCGCCCTGCCACTCCCCGAGTGCGGCTCGGAGACTCTCGCTCGGTGGCCCCCGGAACTGACGGCTTCGACTCGCTTTCCTTCCCTTTTGTCTCCTCGTCCCGCAGGCAAAGAGCTTCGTCCCGGCATCCTCGTGCTCATCAACGACATTGACTGGGAGCTCGGCGGAAAGGAGGAGTGCATCGTCGAGAGCAACGACGTTGTCCTCTTCTTGTCGACTCTGCACGGAGGGTGAGAACCGGCGTGGAAGGCGTCGGCGGAGACGCTCTCTCATTCCACGATCGTGCGCGGAGGCTTTCTTCTTTTCCCTCGAGCCTTAGGGGATACGAATCGCTTATTATTGTAGTATCTTTAGGTGTAATGCATCGTAGGACGAGAAGGAAGGAGGAAAAGAAAAAAAGAACTCGGGACTCGTGGTGCCGTACACCTTCCTTTATCTCGGCAGCGAGGACCGGGAGAGAAATCCAATGCTGAACTGCTGCTTTCAGAGGGTTCGAGCCAGGACTCTTTCGAAGGAGGGAAAACGCGTCCCTCCCTCCCTCCCTGGCCCCCGCCCCAAGCTCCCGCCCCAAGCTCCCGCCCCAAGCTCACCATCCATCCATCATCTTTGTGATGCTCCATTCAAAAGACGAGACAGTTTTGAGGTCCCAATTTGGGACCCAGGAAGGAGGGGAGAGCTCGAAGAAAGGCGACGGAGGAGAGAGAGAGAGAGAGAGAGAAGGAAGGCGAAGGCGAAGGCGATAAGGATGAAGATAGCTTGCATCGGTGCGGGGTACGTGGGCGGGCCCACCATGGCGATGATCGCCCACAAGTGCGAGGGCGTAGAGGTGACGGTTTTGGACATCAACGAGGAGAGGATAGCGGCTTGGAACAGCGACAAGCTTCCGATCTACGAGCCGGGACTGGAGGAGGTCGTGAGCGCGGCGAGGGGCAAGACGCTGTTCTTCTCGACGGAATGCGAGAAGCACGTCGCGGAGGCCGACATCGTGTTCATAAGCGTGAACACGCCCACCAAGACGAGGGGCGTGGGCGCGGGGTACGCTGCCGACATGACCTACTGGGAGAGCGCCGCGAGGATGATCGCGAGGGTGTCCCACTCGCCCAAGATCATCGTGGAGAAGTCCACCGTTCCGGTCAAGACCGCGCAGGCCGTCGAGAGGGTCCTCAGCAACAACGTGCTGAACCCCGGGGCGCGGTTCGACATCCTGTCGAACCCCGAGTTCCTGGCGGAGGGGACGGCCATCAAGGACCTCGAGAAGCCGGACAGGGTCATCATCGGAGGGAGGCAGACCCCCAGCGGGCTCAAGGCCATCGACACCCTGAAGAAGGTCTACGCCCAGTGGATCCCGGAGGACCAGATCCTCACCAGCAACTTGTGGTCCTCCGAGCTCGCCAAGTTGGCGGCGAACGCGTTCCTTGCCCAGAGGATCTCCTCCATCAACGCCGTGTCCGCCTTGTGCGAGAAGACGGGAGCGGACGTCTCGGAGATCTCGAAGTGCATCGGGGCCGACTCGAGGATCGGCCCGAAGTTCCTGAACGCCAGCGTCGGCTTTGGGGGCTCCTGCTTCCAGAAAGACATCCTCAACATGGTGTACATCTGCAGGGGGCTGGGCCTGGAGGAGGTCGCCAATTACTGGGAGTCGGTGATCACCATCAACAACTACCAGAAGAGGAGGTTCGTCGACGTCGTGATCTCGAGCTTGTTCAACACCGTCAGGGCCAAGAGGATAGCGATTCTGGGATTCGCCTTCAAGAAGGACACGGGCGACACGCGCGAGACCCCAGCCATAGACGTCTGCAACGGCCTGCTAGAGGAAGGGGCCAAGCTTGCCGTGTACGACCCGCAAGTCACCGAGGAGAGAATGAAGATGGACCTCAGCATGGACAAGTTCGAGTGGGACCACCCTTACTCAGAAAGGAAGGCCAAGGAAGTGAGCGACCTCATAGAGTGCTCCGAGTCTGTCTACAAGGCTTGTGAGGGGGCGCACGCTCTCTGCGTGCTCACGGAATGGGATGAATTCAAGGAATTGGATCTGAGAAGGATCTACGACTCGATGGTGAAGCCTGCCTTCATATTCGACGGGAGGAATGTCATAGACGGCAAGGCCGCGAAGGAGATTGGTTTTGTATTTTTCGGAGTCGGCAAGCCTCTGGACCCTTTTTTGACGGACCCCGCTTCGCCGAACTCCCCCTGAAGACTCAGGTGCGGTAGCCACGCCACGCCTTTTACCTAAAACGAAAGAAGTAAACCGCGTTGTTTAACTATAGGTTAGAGGTTTTCCCCCTTTTGTTCTTTCCTTCCTCTAGTCCTCCGGTACAGCTCTCATGTACAGCACGTTGTTACACCGAATCAGCACTTCTCCCAAGTTGCCCGTGAGCTGACCGTCAACGAACTCCTCCGTGTTCGCCAGCTGAAGATTCATGTAGCTGTCCACAGAAACCAGAAGGCCTTTGTACTCCATTCCCCACTTGAGCTTCACCAGCACTGCTTTTCCAGTGAGGTCCTTCACAAAAGGTTTTGGGTTCATAGGCCCGGACTGCGTGGCGCAGAAAACAAAAGCAGACCAAGGCGGCGAATCAGGGGAAGGCGTAGTCAGTAACCCGTGCACCTTGCGGGCTCACGCCGCGGGAGTGTGCCCCTCGCCTGCCCCCTGGGCGAGATCTGCCCAAATTGGAGCAAAACGAGTTGGGAGGGAAAGTGGAAGCGCCCTCGAGGGCGCACGATCCCCCGTCCCGTCGTGTGCTGGGGCACGCCCCCGAGTTCTCCGAGCGTCTCGCTCTGGAGCCTTACCATCTCCTCTCCGCACTCTCCCGTGTCCTCCTCCGTGAGTCGACCGCTTCGACCCTCTCCTCCTCTTTGGAGAATGAATGAATTTTGTTTATTTTTTTTGGTCCCGTCCCGGAGAAGAACTGAGGAGGGGCAAAGGAACCTCACACGAGGTCGATCCAGTTTGGGAGGGACAATTGAGAGAGGCAGGCGGACGACGAGGGACACGGCTTCCCGATGGTAAATACACTATATGCTTTTAATAGGAATAAAGTTCTTAATCGAAGAGAGAGAATCCCATGTCGTCATCAGACTCCTCCTCCTCGGACTCCTCCTTCTTCTCCTCGGCGGCAGCTCCACCAGCAGCAGAGGCACCTCCGGCGGCAACGGCACCACCAGCAGGGACGGAAGCGAGCTTCTCGGAACCGGCAGCGATCACCTCGTTGACGTCCTTTCCGGAGAGCTGCTCCATGAGCTTGGTGAGCTTGTCGTTGTCAGCCTCAGCACCGACGGAGGCGAGGACCTTGGACACATCTCCGGCAGATGGGCTGGCGTTTCCTCCGAGAACGCACTGCGGGTCGAAAAGGGAGATCGGGAGCGAGCGAGCGAGAGAGAGGTGGTCAGTAACCCGCGTTCCTCCGCAGTCTTGGTGGTCCCCAAGGACTTGGTTTCTTTTCTTCGTTCTCTCCCAAACCCTGGCGAGAGAGGGGGCGGGACGGGGTTTGACCGCGAGGCTCGCCAGTCCCCCAAGAAACCTCGCCGCACCGCAACCCCTCGTCGCCCGCAATGAAACACACACACAAAAAAAAAAAAAAAGCAAAGAGGGTCTTCCCGAAGAGCGTGTGCGTGCGTCTCGGACGCCGAGCGCCCCGACTGACGCCACGCCCCGGTTCTCCCCTCGCCCTCGTCGTTCACGTACCAAGAGGTAAGCTGCGATATGCTTCATGTCTTCTCCTTAACTACGTGAGGTACTCGTTTCGTCGGTCGATCGATCGCTCTTCGCTTCGTTTGTTTGGTCCCTCCTGGGTCCTGCTCGCCTCGCCTCGCCTCTCGCGGATTTCAGGCCCCTGTACCAATTCCATGTAATTCGGGAAACGGCGGCTCTGGCGGCGCTCGACGAGAGAAGAAATACCTCTTTCATATTTCATCTATTGAACTTCACATTTGAGTTTTTTGGAAATTTCCTACCGGGGGAGAAGGAGAAGGAAGGAAGGCGAGGACGAGCTCAGCACTTGGCTTTGGCTTTGGCTTTGGCTTTTGATCACGACGCCGTTATTAACCAGCAGATCGGCTCTCCCGTGTAGCACGCCGGTCCAATTGGTCTCCACGTCCTGCGCTATCGCAACCAGAAGCCCCTTGTCGTTATACTTGAGGCCCTTGGCATCTCCCTTTGTGTGGTGGTGGAGCACTGGAGTGAGGGGACGAGATGAAGTACCAGAAGCTAGGATGGAGCGACATGGAGGTGTCGAGGGTGTGCCTGGGGACGATGACGTTCGGGGTGCAGAACACCGAGGAGGAGGCTCACCAGCAGCTCGACTATGCGATCAAGGAGAGGGGGGTGAACTTTTTGGACACCGCGGAACTCTACCCGGTTCCGACGAGCAGGGAGACGCAGGGGCGCACGGAGAAGTACATCGGGACGTGGCTGGCGAAGAACCAGGACTTGAGGGACAAGGTGCACGTGGCGACCAAGGTGATGGGGTACTCGAAGTCTTCCCACATCCCCTCTGGGCGAGACCCTTCGGCGCAGTACGCGGCTGCCAACTCGGACAAGAAGCACGAGGCGCGCCTCGACGCCGCGAACATTGAGAAAGCCGTCGATGCCTCCCTGGCGCGCCTCCAGACCTCGTACATCGACCTTTACCAGCTGCACTGGCCGGATCGCTACGTGCCTTGCTTCGGGTCCACGGTGTACAACTACTCGAGGCACAGGGAAAAAAGCGTGAGCTTCGAGGAGACGCTCAAGGGCCTGAAGAAGATACTGGACCAGGGGAAGATCAAGCACTGGGGCGTGTCCAACGAGAGCAGCTTCGGGGTCTGCCAGCTTTGCCACTGGTGCGACAAGCTCGGGGTGGTGAGTCTTCTTTCTCCTCAAACGATCGATCGAAGCGAACGTGAGTCTGACGCGCCCGTTCCCTTTCTTCTCTTGACTCCTCGCTCGTGGTCCTCCGCCACAGCCCTACCCCGTATCGATTCAAAACTCGTTTTCCTTGGTGCACCGACAGTTTGAGACGGAGCTGGCGGAGACTTGTGCGCCGTGGAACCTCAACATCGGCCTGTTGGCCTGGTCTCCGCTCGCGGGGGGCGCGCTCAGTGGAAAGTACATGAACGGCCAGAAACCACCCAACTCCCGCTTCACCATTTTCGAGCAGTACCAGGAGAGATTCTGCAGCTCTCGGTGCAGCGGCGCCATCGCGAAGTACTACGAGGTGGCAAAGAAGGAGGACACCTCCCTGGTCAAGATGTCGCTGAGTTGGATCGCAGACAGGGACTACATGCAGTCTGGGTCCACAATCATCGGTTCCACCACTATGAAGCAGTTGGAAGAGTGCATCGACGCATTCGACGTGAAGCTGTCCAAGGAAGCGGAAGAGGCTATTGATCAGATTCACCTCGACTGCCGGGATCCATCCCAAGCGATCTAGAGAGACGCGATGCAGCGGAACGAGGTCTTCTTGGAAGCCAGGACCCGTGGCGAGGGATTCGAGAGAAACGCTTTCGATTTTTTTTTCGTTATTCGGTTAATATACACAGCGTTTTCGGGAGGTGGGCACCCGCGTTGAATTTACGCCCTCCTCCTCGCTTGCTCTTCTGTGATGAACTTTTTCGAACCCGTTTTCAGGATGCTTGTGCTCTGTGTATCCTCGGACATATCCTCCGACATTGATGTGCTTGGCTCCCACGATGGCCCCGTGTTATCGCGAACGTCTTCCCCAGAAGATTCGTTTGCTTGGCCCCGGACCTCTTCGTCAGCACCGCCGAGGTCGACATTTGTCAACCCAGACGTCTCGGTCTCGTCCACTTCGCCCGCGGCATCATTCTCCGGCGCCGGAGCACCCTCCCCCTTCTCCCCGCCCTCGAGACCGTCCTCGGTCTCCTCCGTCCGCTCCAGGGAGAAGCCCCCTAAGAGGAATGCGCTGAGAACTACGACGATCAAGCCGAGGAGCAGAACATTCATGGCTACTGTCAACGCGCAAGAGAGGGCCACGAAAGACGTTATCGGATAGTGGTACAAAAAGTGTTGCAGCAGGTTGAGCTTCACCAAGATGTGGGCCTCGGCCTGGTATATCTCGGGGGGGTCCCTGTCCTTCTGCGAGAGGATGGTCACCCTGAGCTGCGACACTTCGGTCGGTCCGACGTTTGTTATCTTCCCTTGCTCGAACTTGTCGACGACAGGAAAGTAGAGGGTCTCCTCCCCGTCCTGCAGAAAACCGAGCAGGTAGAGTGGGGCAAACACCGCGAGCTTTACGTGCCGAAGGAGGTAATTTTGCCTCTTCATCATGCACGTCTTCCTCGAGGAGAATACGCTCGAGGAGTTCAGAGCCAGGAGGTCCACCTGAACTTGAAACAGGGCCTCGTTCTTCACCGAGTAAGGCAACGAAAGCTTCAGCCACACATCGAAGTAGCTCCCTTCCCGCACCAGGAGGCCCGACGAGTCCTCCGGCTCGTGCAAGAGCTGCCCGCTCGTCAGAAACTTCTCCTCCAGCATGGGGACGTACGCCACAGGCTGAACCGCTTGGTAATCCGGGTGGAACTCCCTCTGATACGCGATGTCTTTGGGAAGCACGTAGTGCCTCACCCCCAAGTTCAGTGCGCACGAGAAGAGGAATATCTGCCCCTGTATGACCAGAGCGGCGGTGACGAAGAGTAGGGCGCTCTGCCACACCGGCGTCCCCTCATTCTCCCCCTCTCTCTCCTCCTCCGCCTCCCAACTCGTCCCTTCCTCCTCGTACTCCTCCATGACTCCGGCAAGAACATGAAGAGCAGGAGATTCGCCCCTCGGCTGTCGCTGGAGCCGTGGGTGCGTGCTCGAGTCGAGGATGCAGGCGAGGACGGTGGGACGAGGGGGGGTGAGGGGGGAGGGGAGGAGGGCGAGGGGAGGAGGAACGCCGTCGTCGTGCTCTTGCTCTCGTGTCAACGGGAGGGGGCCTCGGCCTGCGATTGCGGGAGGAAGGTCGGGGAGGGGGGGGAAGAAGTCATCGCCACTCAGGCTCTTCGCTGCGTCGAACGAGCCGGAGGTTCCGACGACGGAAGACGGAGCGAGCGGTCCGGGCCTGATCAAAGCTCTGCTTAACGCCCAACCACTGGCGGAGCGGTATTTCGAGAGGAAGTGGTGGAGGAAGCCGATGTGGTACTTCATCATCTTTGGGTTTGCCTATTTTGCCGCGAACACCATCTCCCTGTCCTTCGGCGCCAAGGCGGTGAACGACGTGGTCGCGTCGGTCCTCGTGGTCATCTTCTACGAAGCGTCTTCGAGGGTTGTGTACAAGGCGAAGAAGAGGACCGTCTGGCACTGGCTCCTGCACTATTTCAAGCTTGGAACGGTCGTGGGCTTCCTGATGGACTCTTACAAGCTCGGAGGCTGAGAGGAAAGCGGCTCACGAAAGGGGGAGCTGCTGTTTTTGATCCACCACGAAGAGTGGTGGCTGATTGTGTGTATTACTTTTGTACCAAAACACCCGAAAGGTTGTGACGCCTCTCAAGTCGTCGTGGGGCCGGCTGCGATCGCTCTTCTCGGATGCGCGCGCGCCTCTCTGTGCCATAGTGATATCCCCGCAACGCCGTGCTGTTTCAGAAAGACTTTCTCGGCGGGATGGGAAGGGCAAGCCCAAGCCTCTTTGAGGCTGTGTGGAGCTCCCTTTCCAAAAAAGGCATTGTGCATCAAATGAATAAATAACTTAGAGGAGATAGAAAGAGGTCTAGTTTCTTCGGCGAAGGTTTCTGTCCTTGATCAGATGAAGAACTGCAGCTGGTCCGCTCCCTTGTCATCGGGCTCACCTTTAACTGGTCCTTCAAACGCCGAAGCAAAAAAGTCTTTGCCCCCCTTCCCTGATGAATCGTATGGCCCTTGCTCCTCGACCAGAAATGCGCATGCGGGGTCAGTCCTGGCGCGAGGGCTCTCCATCGCTGGAACATGCAGCTTCGGAATTAGATAATCATCTATCCCTTGCTCAACCATGAACTTCCCCCTGTTGCCGAGCATCGGGCTCCTGATGGTTTTCCTCTCCTTCTGTTTCGTGGCCTGCCTCGACCCCCTCTTCCTCTTGCAGGACGACGTGCTGCTCTTGTCTGACACGGAGGATGTCGAACTGCTGTGGCTTGCTCCGCTCGCAATGAGAGCGGCCATCTCGTTGTCGTACTCGGAGATGTCGAAGTTCGTCACAGCGTTGAAGCCATGGTTCCTGATGGAGGTACGGTCGTAAGCCCGAGCTGCCTCCTCCTCAGAGTCAAATGTACCCAAGTAAATGTACTTTCTCTTGCCGAGGGCGGCGCTTCTCGCCTCCCACCTTCCGTTCTGGCTCCTTCTGGTCACGCCCCGGAACCGCGACGTTCCTCGAGCAAACCCACAGCTCTTCCTCCTGAGCGCGGACACGAGCTCGTCCTTGCTGGCGCATCGAATGTCCTCCACGATGTGTGTGTACGTCTCCAGCGGGAAGTTCAGCGCCTTCTCCGTCAGATTCTTCTTCTTGCACTTCACGGCCACGAGGTCGTAAGCCCTGGCCGCCGCGGTGGAGGAGGAGAACCCCCCGAGGTAAACCTGCTTCCCCTGGTCCCAGATGTGAGCCTCCCACCTCCCGGTGCACCTGTGCTTGGTCACCCCCTTAAACTTGTGCCCG
This sequence comes from Chloropicon primus, assembly GCA_023205875.1. NCBI lineage: Eukaryota > Viridiplantae > Chlorophyta > Chloropicophyceae > Chloropicales > Chloropicaceae > Chloropicon > Chloropicon primus. Next base: position 1,213,659 of record CP060755.1, read on the forward strand.
CCGTACCTCAGGACCGTGGTGTTGCTCTTGTCCTCCGATTTCCCGCCGGAGGCATCGGCGTCGCCGTGGCTCTCGGACCTGCTGGTGCCCGCTGCGGCCACCCCGGCTCCGCCAGGCGGGCACTTCTCCTCGACCACGAAGCTCTTGATGATCCTCTCCAACCGCATGATCACCTCCCTCCTCCCCCGGCCCCCCGGCTGCCCGAACGTCTCGGACGACTTTGCCATGTTGTCGGGCGCCGCGCAGGTCGTGTGGGTCAGGGAAGTCTGGTAGCTCGCCGTGTCCGCGTTGAGATCGTGGAACCTCTTCACGGAGCTGTCCGAGTTCGCGGGCTTGTGGGCCAGGGCCTTGTCCGCGTCCAACGTCCCCAGCGTCGTGACGAACCTGTCGTGCAAGTGGCTTGACCACGGCATCTGGATCACCTGCGTCGTGGACGCGAAGGTCACCACGCGGTCCTTGGGCCGGGATATGACCTTAGCCACGTCTACCCTGCAGCCGTCGCTCAGCGGCGGCGGCGCCGAGTAAAAGTCGAGCTGATCGGGGCAAGGGAGCAAGGGGGGGGCGTTGTGCTGCCTCCCGTGAGCATGAAGGGCTTCCTCCTCCTGGGGCGGCGGGAAAGAGGGGAGGAGGTCGAAGAGCTTGAACCCGTCTCCATTGACCTCCCTCTCGCCGAAGCAGCCCTGATCGCCGTTCCCCTCGGCGTCGTCGTCGCCGCCGTCCAGGCGCTTGGCGGCCAGGAGGCTGTCGTCCCACGCAGAATGCTGGTGCAGGCCCTCCCCGATCTTGCCAAAGTCGGGGCTGGGGAGGTCATTCAGCAGCTCCTGCGTCAGGAGACCGATCAGCGGATCCTCCTCCTCCTCGTCGCCAGCCTCCCGCCGCAAACCCAGGGCGGTTTGGTCGTCGAAGCACGTCTCCTGCATCATCTTCTTGCGAGGACGATGACGGCGAACCTGATCCGGCGCTCAAGATGGAGACGAGCTCCTGCCGACCCGCATCAATGCGCCCATCTCCCCGTCTTTCGACTCTACGAGGAGCTCCGCAGATCATGGCCGTCAAGCCCGAAGCCGTTACTTTCTGAATCCCCCTGGAAAATGCCGGAAGCAAAAATCGAGAAGAGGGGAAAAGGAAAATTTCATTTGCCCCGACGAATGAATGATGAATTGAGGCGAGCGAGGAGGCGGGCAGGGGCCGCCGCGCTCTCGCGTCATGCCAAGCAGCATCAGCAGTCTCGTCCCTTGGCCTTTGCGAATTCCCTTCTCCCCCCTGCTCGAGTCGCAGGAGAAGAAGAACGCGCGATTCAAGGAGCTCAGCTTCGCATTGAGGAGGAGGAGGAGGAGGAGGAGGAATGGGTGTGGATGATAATGATACGGATGGATCTTGGTGGGTCCCTCTCTTTCTTTCCTTTTTTATTATCGTACAAAGTTGGTCGTGCTTTAACGCAGCGCCGTCGCCAGCCGTCGCCGCCGCCGTCGTCGTGAGTCTACCTCCTTTTCTCTTTCCTCCCACTCCTCCGTTCTCCTTCTCCAACCCCGTCGCTGTCCTCTCCGCTGCCCTCTTCGCCAAGTTCCACGACACTACCAGTCCCCGTTGTGGAACTTGGTGCGGTGGAAGTCGTTGTCCGCGAGGGCGTACACGGTGGGCAGCCCGGGGATCACGCAGTCCTCGCGGCCGAGCACGGACGCCAGCGTCGCCTTCCCCGCGTCGATCCTCTGGAAGGCCTCCTTCTTCCAAGTCCTCTCCTGCTCCCCGACGTGCCCCCCGTCGAGCCACTCGAGGAGGAGGTTCTGGGGCATGACCTTGCCGTAGCTCGAGCTGTAGTACAGGGTGACGCTCCCCCGGGTGTACTCGCCCCTCTCGTCCCAGGGGAGGGCGGACGCGTCCTCCTGGAACATCATGTCCAAGAACGGCTCGAAGGTGGAGTCCTCGGGGAAGTCCTCGATGAACTCGATTTGGCCGGACTCCGGGTAGACCATGATGACCGGCCAGTGCATCACCCCGCCCTCGTCCAGGTAGGGCTTGTTCTGGATGTCCGGGAAGCTCGGGAGGCCGACCTTGACCTCCCTCTGCCTGAGGAGGATGGCGAACTGGACGGCCGTCCCGAGGGAGGCGTCCGCCTGCTGCGTCTCCAGCTTCCTCTCCTCGTCCACGTCCCTCGCCACCCGGTCCACCTGCTTCATCAGGTCGAGGTACTCCCTGTCCCCCTTGGCGTGGGTCAGGCCCCTCTTGCCGAGGTCCGCGGCCTTCTCCGCCTCCTTGAGCTCCAAGGCCGCCCTCACCCCGCGGAAGTAGGCCTTCAGGTTCGCGCCGTCCAGCCTGACGGCCTCCTCCGCGTCGTTCAGGGCGCTCCTGTAGTTCGTCAGCGTCAGGTTCATCTGCGCCCTGTTGTTGAAGCAGGTGCTGAGGAAGGCGTCCGGGGTCTCCTCGTCGAGCTGGCCCTTGGATATCGCCCTCGTGTAGAGCTCGACCGCCTCCCTGTAGTATCTGCGCTTCATGTGGGCGTACGCGGCCTTCCTCGCCATCCTCACCTTGTCGTTGCCCTGCTTCTTCCACGCCTCGGCCTCCTCGAACGGCGTGAACTCGTCCATGGCAGCCTGCATGGCGATGAAGTCGGGGTGGTTCTCGTAGTCCACCGGGTTCTCCGCGCCCCAGAAAAGGGACGACTCCGCGTTCGTCGCCGCGGTGTCGCCGCCCTCGCCCCCCGGGGGCAGATCCGGGCCCATAGTCTCCTCCTCGTTGCCCATGACGCGCTTCGCCGCCTCCAGCCAGCCCAAGCCTTTCCCTGCAGATCCAGGGGGAAAATGGCTCTCCTCTCGAGAATGAATGAGGGGGGTGAGGAGTGGTGGGGGACCAAAAGAAAGGAGGGTACTCAAGGTACTCTAACATACTACTAAAAATTTAAAGAGGAAATTGTCGTTCTTCAAACAAGCAACATCTTGTCCACGGACGCACCAGTCCAGCTGCTCGTATATTTAGTAAGTGTATCCCTTCTCGTACATGCCCTCGCCGGCAGAGGCGGACTCTCCGTCTCCGGTGTACTGACCGAGCTGAGCCATGCTGTTGGCCTTGGCGCGTCCGATCAAGGCGGTCTGGGCGGCGTCAACATTGGCCTCGTCTCCCTGCCAGGTCTTCAAGACGGTGTTCTGGAGGGCCCTGGCGTAGGAGAAGGACACGTGCCATGGGTTTGGAGTCTGGTTCATGGCGTTGAGGTTGAGGGTGGACTCGAGCTCGGACTGTCCACCGGAGAGGAACATGATTCCTGGGACCGCTGGTGGGACTCTCCTGTTCAACATCTTCAAGGTGTACTCGGCGACGGTCTCTGGGGAGCACTTGGTGCCGCTGTCGGCGCCGGGGGTGACCATGCTTGGCTTGAGGAGGATGCCCTCGAACAGGACGTCCTGGTCGGCCAAGTACTTGAAGGTCTGGGCCCAGGTCCTGCTGGCGACCTCGAGGGTGGTGTCGATGTCGTGTTCTCCGTCCAAAAGGATCTCTGGCTCGACGATGGGGACGAGTCCGTTGTCCTGGGCGATGGCGGCGTACCTGGCGAGCCCGTAGGCGCAGTCCTGGAGGGCCTTGTCGGTTGGTCCGGCGGTGATGTTGACGACGGACCTCCACTTGGCGAAGCGGGCTCCCTGCTTGTAGTACTCAGCGCACCTCTCGGCGAGGCCGTCGAGTCCCTGGCACCAGGACTCACCGTTGGAGTTGGCCATTGGGACGAGTCCCTTGTCAACCTTGATGCCGGGGACGATGCCCTGATCCTTCAAGCAGTCGACGAAAGGCTTTCCGGCCTTGGAGGACTGGTAGAGGGTCTCCTCGAACATGATCGCTCCGGAGATGTACTCGCCGAGGCCTGGGGTGGTCACCAGCAACTCCCTGTAGGCGCGTCTGTTGTCCTCGGTGTTCTCGACTCCGATGCTGTCGAGGCGCTTGCCGCAGGTTCCGTTGGACTCGTCCATGGCGAGGATGCCGCGTCCCTTGGAGGCGATGGTGTTCTGCGCTCGACAACGGAGGCCAGGAGGAGAAAGAGAAAGAGAAAAAAATTGGTCGTCGTCGTCGTCAGTTCTTCAAGGTCCTCCTCGTGCGTCGTCGTCGTTGTCGTCGTCGTCGACGATCTGGGCCGATCGCGCGAGCGAGTTTCTTGTCGTCCTCGTCAACGAGGAGGAGAAGAAGGGGGAGGGATCGTCGACGTCCTCATCGTCCTCGACTTACGGCAGTGGCAATGAGCTCCTCGTCGTAAGCTCCGGCCTTGACAGCGACGGTGCTGCGGCGATTCACGGCCACACGCGCAGCGCGCGCCTGCCTCGCAACCACGCGCTTTCCCATGAAGTTCCTGTTCGCGGCGGACATAGCTGGTGCCATCCTTGTTCTCGTCTTCGTTCTTGTCGTTCTCGTCTTCGTCTCGGTACTCTAACAGCACACACAGAGGGGCGCTCTCTCTCTCTTGAAACTGATCCTGTGATCAATCCTCTCTCCTCCTCCTTCTCTTTCCTCCAGCCTCGTCCGTTCGATGATCAGAATCCACACGTTTCCTCCAGCCTCGGCCGTCCAAATCCGTTCCGAATTATCCAAAGTTCACAAGGGGAAATCTACTGGGGGTCCTGGGGAAAAAAAAAAAAAAAGGTCGGATACATTACACTCAAACATACAATACAGACACCGAAACAAACACCAAGGTCCTCCTCCTCTCGTCTCTCTCTCTCTCTCTCGAGGACAGAGCACAAGGGGTTGTGCGGTTTCGGTTTCGGTTTGTTGTTCGGCTTGCGTTCTTCTCTTTCTTTCTTCTGGGTTGATCTGGGTTCGGTCCGTCCTCCTCCTCGCTTCCTTCTGCTGCTGGCAGGGGCAAGGGCGCACCACCAGGGGAAGGAGAGGCCGAAGTCTCGTCTCGTCTCTGCTTTTGTGCTTTGTGCTTCTCCGTGGCGTCCAGTTGGTGGCGGAGCCGCGCGCCGTCCACCGACACTCGAGACTTCCGGGGCAACTCCTCGCTCAGCTTTCCTCCCAACCCCCCTCGAGGAGGTCAGAAGCACACCGTTTTAGGTAAATCATCCTAAACCTGCTCATCATAGAACACAGATAACAACAACATGGCGGGACCACCACCTGCTGCTGCTGCGGGGGACAAAAACAGCAGGAGGGCGGGGCGCGGGGGTGGTGCCGCGGGGAGAAGTCGCCCCGCGTCGTCGTACTCGGTGTGGGACCTGGACAACCTCGACACGGAGGGCCTGCGGCAGCTCCAGGGGGAGCAGCTGGAGCGGTTCGAGGCGTACCGCCGGTCCGCGATCCCGAAGGCGACGATGAAGAAGCTCCTGCTCGCGGTGACAGGCCAGACCCCGGACGTGAACACGACGATCGTGGCGTGCGGCCTGGCCAAGCTCCTGGTCGGGGAGATCGTGGAGGCGGCGAGGAAGGTCGCCGAGGAGAGGGGGGCGGGCGACGCGCCCCTCACGGTGGGGGACCTCCGCAGGGCCTACACCCTGACGCTCGAGGAGACCCAGCTCCCCCTGGCCAAGAAGAGGCCGAGACTCATGTGAGGAGTGCGCCCGGACTCTGCGACGACGACGAGGACGACGAGGACGACGCGCACACGTCCTGCAAGGGCGAAAAACGTGTATTACAAAGTTTACAAAGTTGAGAAAACAAAACCCGCCGACCGCCGCGAAGAGGAAGGCGCGCGCTTTGTGTGTGTGTGTGTGTGTGTGTGTGTGTGTACTAATCCACTCACTCACTCTTGTGAAGCGACCACACCTTTCCTCTTTCAACTCCTTCCGTTACGTGTGCGGCCCCTTGTACCCCACCTTCTACCAGATCTCGATCCACCACTCGAGTTCTTGGCCTGGGCTTGGGCCTCACTCTCCAGCTCACAAAGCAACTCCCGAATACGGGATAAAGGAAGATCACAGGCCCCTCTTCCAGCAGGGGTTTCATTCGCAGCACGCGGTAATAAAGCATTCCTGAGGCTCACCTTGCTACAAACAATGAGCTTGAGCTTCCTATATTCATCTCCCACGTAGGCACCAATCACCTCCGTGGGAAGGTGCCTAGATCGAGTGAGGAGCAGGAGGCTCTGCTGCTTGCAGATATAGTTCTCAAAGGCGCGGACATCCTGACCAGACTCCTGCTGCTCGCACGTCAGAAGCTTCCGAAGAGCCTTCATGCCCGGGTCACCTGTGCAGACTGACAAGATCTCCTTGCACAGGCCCCTCAGAGGGATGTGGCCTCGAGCCCCTTGTATCTCGCTCTGGGCGTAGCTCCTCACCCTGCCCTCCAAATCGGCATCAAGGCTCTGATAGCCAAGATCCCCTGGGAGGCAACGATTCCCACCCTCGACACGGGAGGCATAGAAGTAGACCTGCTCCATCCAGGCAATCACAGCCTGTCCGGAGGAGCTCTGAACCTCCTCCATGGTGAGGAGGTCAGGCTTACTCATTTTGGGAACCCAGCTCGCGTTCGACCTGGGATCAGACAGCTTACCCAACTGGTTTACAAGCTGATTCACCAGCTGAGTAATACTCTTCTGGTTCCCTTGTTGCATACGCTGCATCAGATCCAGAATCGCGGCCATGGTTGGGTCTACAGCCCCAGGCTGGGGAGCAGGAGGCGGCAATCCATGTTATAGTGTTCAGACATCAGATCAAAAACAGCACACAGAAAAAGTCACGAAAGGACGGCAAGATAAACAACTCGACGATCAACAACGCCGACAGGACTCCTTAGAAAACTCTCTTTCTTTTAAGCTCCCTTCTCACTATGCCTTCTCAAAGAAACACCTCGTCTCGTCTCGTCTCGTCTCGTCTCTTCGACTTGCCCATGACTTGACAGACAGAGGCGCCACCCATTCCAATAGATTTGCCTTGTCCAGCAAGTGAGAACACGAGAAAAACGCTTAGTGGGTTGTCCTTTGGGTGTGACCAAACTGGTATACACTGGAACCCCACCAACACTGGAAAAACCACCAACAGCAGAAGAGAATGATGCCGGTGCAGGTCGAGACCCACGGTCGGAGAGGTCTCGCGAGGAGGTGGGGCTCTTTGCCCGGGCGCCAGGCGCGTCGCTCGGGGAGGGAGGCCGCACCACGCGGCCCGGGTCCCCGAGCGGCCCGGGTCTCCGCGTCCTCCCCCTCCTCCTCGAGCGGGAACGGCCGGTCGTCCTCCAAGAGGGCCATCGCGTTGAGGAGGACCCTGTACTCCCCGGCCCTCGTGGCCTTCGGCTGCTGCGTGCTCAAGGCGGTGTCCTTCGGGTTCAAACCCCTCGGGGTCCTCATGACGTGCTCCGTCCTGGGCTTCACCGTGCCCTTCGGCCCTCACACGCTGTGGGACACGGTGCCCTGCTGCGCCATCGTGGGCCTGCTGCTCTACTTCACCTCCAGGATGGAGCTGGACTGGGTGGCCCAGGCCGGCATCCTCGCGGGGGGCCTGGGCACCATCCTCTTCTCCTGGAAGCTCCAGGGCCCGGTGCCCTCCCTGCCGAGGCGCGTGCCCCAGTACATCCAGGCCCGGCTCGAGCAGCAGTACGAGAGGGAGGACTTCAAGGAGAAGACGTCGTCCCAGTTCGGGAAGGGGAGGAGCGAGGTCTCCACGCGCAGCAAGCCGAGGGGAGCGGCGCGGTGAGAGCTGAGGGCGGGGGACGGGCGAGCAATTCAAAAGTATATCAGTTTAAAGTATTACAAAACAATTTTTGGCTTTTTTCCTCTTTACTCTGGAAGCGCCAAGAACATGGCTACACCACGCCTCGTCCAGTGACCGGCGTCGCAATCGGTTGGAACCCTAATGTCACAAACGAAGTTCGTCGAGTGCCCTGTTGTGGAGAGGATTCCCCTCCTGTCTGTTGTCTTGTACAGCGGGCAGGTGTAACTCTTGCTGGCCTTGATCTTATCAATCTCCGTGGGGAACATCCATATGACGGGGAACTGCGTGAACAGAACCTTTGGCTCCGACTCGCCCAAGACGTGGTTGTCCTCGTCCCATTTGCAGGCCTCGATGAAGATTCCCTTGCAGTACACCCCGTCTTTTGGAGGCTCCTTGAACTCCTCTTCGCCGTCCCTGACGACGAAGTCCAAGTCAATCTTGTCGATTTCCACCGTGTACCGCCTGGCGTAGTTCTGCTTGCTCGCCGTGAGGAAGGCCTGAGTGAAGAAGAACCCGGGAAGCCAGAAGACCACAGGCTCGCCGTCGTTGATCCAGTCGTTGAAGAACTGGATCCTCTCCTGAACCTCCTTCACGTACGAGCCCACGGGCTTGAGGGACGGGAAGCTCCTCTTCATCCATGGAGGTGGAATCTTTCCGTCGAACAGGGCCTTGCTCGTGGTGTCAAGCTCGTCGTTCATCAGAGCCAGACCCTTCAGGGCCTTGCCGAGGTTGGTCATCGTGGACCTGACCTTCGTGAGCAGCCTGTTGAACCTGCCGAGCTCCTGCACGAGCACGGTGTTCATACTGTTGTGGTAGTCCTGTGGGAACTTTTGGCCCGCGACCTCGATGTCAAACTCAGGGGAGAGCTTGTTCAAGATCTCCTCGGTGATGCTCTGGACCGTCTCCTCGTAGGAGGACCCGCCGCCCGACGAGTCGCTGCTCTGCGTAAGCATGAGGGACTCGAGCAGCAAGTTCGATTCTTGCAAGTCCTTCGAGATATCCGCGTTGTCGTGCAGTCCGAAGACCTCGGGCTTGGCGAGGAGGGGGAAGGATTTGATGATGTCAAGATATCCCTCGTACGCCGTCTGCTTTGGTATCTTGTACATTCCGCTGGGAGACAGGGAGTGCCCCTCCTGCAAGCAATCCTCGCTGTAGAAGGAACTCAGAAGGGTCATCAGGGTGTGCCGGTCATGCCCGTCCGTGACCTTTCCGCCGTAGTTGCACTCTCCGCAAGTGTAGGACAATGTGGGGAACGGGACATCGTCGTACTCGTCAAGGAACATCTTGAGCTGTCGAATCGAGATCCTGAGGTCGTTCTCGTTGAACTGGTACGGGATGTTGAACCCGACCGCACCGAACTTCTTGCGCTCCACGATGACGGAGTGGAAGAACGCGAGAGAGAACATGAGCTTCCGGAACTCGCCGTCCTTGACGCACGTGTCAAAGAAGTCACTCTCGCAGACTGGATCGAGGAGATACGTTCTCAGAAGACCAGCCTTCAGACCCTTGGGGGCCTCGTTTGTCATCTTGACAGCCTTCTCCAATATAGGAATTGGGAAGAGCGGCGATGGGTAAGACGTGAGCCAAAGCCTGAAGTTCTCGTGAACTTTCCCTGGAATGAGCCTCTTCTCGGCAACGGATTCCAGCGTGGGCAAGAAACTCTTCGCGAGGTGGCAGTTCTGCAAAACGACCCAGAAGCCGTCCTTGATTCCCTGCTCGATCCACTTCATGGCGACGGGCCCCTGACCCTGCCCAAGAGACACAGACTCGACCTTCACCTTCTCTTGATCCGCAAACCTCAGCAGGTTGGCCATCGGGTCCGAACCTGGCGAGAGGATGAAAAGAAGCGGCGTGTACGCATCAGAGTCCTGGAAGCACGGCTCCAAGTTGAAGGGGATCGGCGCAACGTACTTCTCCCCCATGACGTGAGACACGTAGTTTGTCACCGCGGGGATGATTTTGTCTGGCCTGAAGCTCCTCAGGACGAGGAGTTTCTGGAACTGACTCAGCTTGTCCTCCCACTGGCTGGTCAGGCGCTCGGTAGAGGGATCGGACGCGTCGTAGATAGGCTTCCACAGATCAGGGTCATTGCTGATGTCCTCCTTCAGGCCCTCGTAGTCGCTGAACGCGGAGAGTCGACACATTTCGTCCCACATCTTCGTGGAGATCCAGCCCGGAGCAGGGTTCTCGTTGGGGTTCTCGCCAAGAGCCACTCCGCCGGTCAGCAAAAATCTCAGCTGACCCGCATCGATGTTTCCTTTCGCGATCTCGAGCTTTGAGGTGAGCTGGAAAGCGAACAAAAGCTTGTCCTTCTCGAACAACGATCTGCACACGTTCACGTAGAGGAAGTAAGTGAAGTGGTCCGCCAAAAACTTCAGTCTCTGGCTCAAGTCTTCGCTCTTCTCGCTGTCCTGGATGGACCTGACGAACAGGCTCACAAACCACGCGAGAGAGTACTGGTACATGGGGTCTATGTTAGCCAAATCGGTGACGCAGAAGAAGAGGGTCGTGCAATGCTTCGCGATGGGCTTGTAGCCCTTCCTGGCCTCATCGATCTTGAGCTCCGTCTCGTCAGCAATTTTCTGCTTTTCAGAAATATCGTCCGACGTCATCTTCGCCTTCTGCAAGATTTCCACTGCAGCTTGATCTTCGAGAATGTTGCCCTCACTCGTGCTCAGAACCCTCAAGATCTCATCCTCGATCTCCTTGAGCTTCTTCTTGTTCTCGGCACCACTGATGATCAGCCTGTTCTTCTCCTCTTCGAGGTCTGGCCTCTCCTTTGCCACGACGATTCCAAGCAGCTGGTCCTCGAGACCCTCTGGCGTCGTGACAAAATTCAAAAGGTTCACCTTCACGCAGATCTCAGGAGGATAGTGAGGGTTCCTCAGCTTCGTCGTCATGTAGAACTTGAAGTCCTTGCTGTATTCCACCACGGCGTCTCCAAGCTTGATGCACATGACACCACCCTGCTTGAAGAGCTGCTTCTGCAGCAAACCCTCGAGCGTGGGGTCAAGGCTCTCCCCAACGTTCTCCAACAGCACGGGGTTTCCGTACTGAATGCAGGTCTCCAGAGTTCTCAGGTAGTCAGAGTCAGTCAGCTTCACCACGTAAAGCTTCCTGTCCTTCTCCATGTTCCTGATCCACTTGTTCGCAAGTCCCTGCGGGTCAATGCAAAGAGGCCACCTTCTGCCGATGGTGAGGGAGATGGCATTCTCCGTGGAGAAGTCATCCTTTGGAAGGCCCTGGATGTTCCAAGCACGGATTTTGACGGGATCTCCGAGGACCTTTACGAGACTGAACGAGGGGCTGCACTGGATTCCCTCCTCCTGGCACTTTGTGATCCACTGCTCCAGGACCTCGTCGCGATAGGTTTGGGTGAAAGGGCCAAGGTAAGCAATTTGGCCAGCTCCAAGGAGACAGTCACCGGTGAGCGCCTGGTACTGCTCCCCGAGATCGACCGCCGCTTGAGTCCATCTGGCCTTCTCACCCCCCAGACCTGCAATCAATTTCTGAGCACGGTCAAGCTTCACCTTACACAACTCCACGTCCGCCTCGAGCTGCTCCTTCTTCGCCTTTTTCTGGGTAAGATCAGCATCGAGTGCAGCCAGCTTGTCCAAGACAACTTGGAGCTCGTCTTGCTTGATTTTCAGGGCAGCCAAGACAACCTCAAGGTCCTTCTCAGCCTGAGCCAATGCCACCTTCTTGGGTGCCACGACTTTGGCGACCCTGTCGTAGGACTCCATTGCCCTTACCCAGCAGCAAAGTCCGAAAGCGGCTTTGGACGCCGACTTCACCTTCTCAGGGTCGAAGTCGGGGTTCTGGACGTAGACTCTGATCTTGGTGATAATGTTCGGTGGGATGTTGTCCTTGTCGTACTCTTTCAGACTCTGAAGGAAGTTTGCCTCAATAATCAGCTTCTTCGACGTCTCCCAGTAGTCATCAACCATCTTGCCCGAGTCCTTGTCTTTCACACGGGCTGGCTTCTGGCCCTTGATCACGCAGACTGCTTCCATTACCAGTTTCACAACAGCTGGAGGACTCTTCATTCCCTTCACCTCAGCAATGTCTCCCTTGGTCAGAGTGTCGAGAGCCTTCAGGGCTCCCTCAAGAAGGGGCAGAGCCTCCGCGAGGTCAGATTCGCACTCCGACTTGATCGCTTGGACCTTGGCAGCTTCCTTGCTGGCTGCGCTCTCCTCCTTCTCGACGACGCTCTTGACCTTGTCCGCCTCCACGGTCTCCTTGGCAATGATTTCCATGGCTTCCTCGGTCTCCTTGGTACTCTGCACCAGCTGCGGCTGCAAGGCCACCAGCTCCTCTTGCATGGCCTGCACAGAGGACTCCGTGAATTCCAGCTTTTCGAGCCCAACCTCGTATCTCTTCTTCACCGTCATGACGCTGCCCTGCCTGTCATTCAGGACTTCCTTGTAGAACGCCAAGAGCTCCAGGTACGACGTTGGTGTGACGTAATTGATTCTTCTCATTTCGTTCTTGAACTTCGTGGAGAGCTTGTGAATACTCGAGTGGAACAGCACGACCGTCTCTTGAACGGACTTGATCACCTTGTCGTCGGGGACTGGGAGGTCGTCCAGGAACTCCGTAGCGACAGACGCGAGCGCGTCCTGTGGCCAAGCGGTGAACCAGTCGATGGTGCAGCAATTCACGAGGGCAGGGAACTTCCTCAGCCTCTCCCTGAAGTCATCTCCAACGGGGGAGAAGGACAGAATGATGTGGAAGTTCTTCTTGATCTCCTGCAAGAAGAAGTTGTAAAGCTGAGTCCTTGTTCCGTCCATTCCCGCTTGCTTGGCTTTGACCCTAATGTTTTCAAAGATGGTGGCAAGGTCTCCGCTCACGAAGAGGTTTGGCACCTCGTACGTGTTCAGGAGATTGGAAATGTCCTCCACCATGCCCTCTTCCTTAATCTGTGTGTCAGAGAAGAGGAAGACGACCTTCTTGTTGGCTTCACCGGCCAACTTCAGGACCTTCTTCAAATCCTCGTGCCACTCCACTTTGCCGTAGGACCTTGACATCTCCACCTGGAAGATGGTGTACTCCTCGATGAAAGCAGCGAGCTTTGCGAGACTCTGTCGTCCACTTCCGCCCAAGCCCACGAGGAGGGCGTGCCCCCCAGACATGCTGATGACCCTGCAAATGCGAGAGATGTGCTCGAGGGCAAAGAGGAAAAGAACCAACTGCATGGGACTCTTTGAGGTGGCGTTGTAGTCGCCCAAGTACTCCTGCACGATGGTAAGCAAAGCATCTGGGCTCTCGACCTCGTCGTACTTCTTAGGATCTTGCCCTGGGATCATGAAGTTCGCGAAGAGCACCTGCCTGACCGCTTCTTGGACCGCCAGGTCCGTGTTTCCCTTGCTCACCAGCTTGTGGAACTTCTCCTTGAAGATGTTGTCGACAGTCTCGTGACACAGCTCCAGCATCCAGGACCTGTCCTCGTCGCTGACCAGACGGTCGTAGTAGACTCTGAAGGTCTCGTGCGTCCACAACCTGACCAGCTTGCCCGAATCGCTCACGGCGTCTTCGCTGGCAACGACACCCTGGAACACCTTAGACAGATCTCTCAGGTTGAATGTGTAGTGACTCTTCGTTGGAGTCGGCAAGAGCTCCTTCTGCGCTGTCTGGTAAATGTGGATTGAGGACTGAACGAGCGGGTTCTTGAAGCGCGCCAGGGAGTCTGAGATGCTGCACTTGCTCATCCACCAGTCGACGATGTTCGAGAAGATCAGGGAGAGCGTTTCCGTGTCGAAGGCCGCGACATTCATGACGCTGAAATGCCTCGTGAACCTGTTCGTGATGGCGTTACGTCCACCTCCTGGTGGGCCCATCGCCGCGATGAACTGGATGTCGAGCAATGTCCTGAAAGTGAGCTCCTTGCGATCGTACCAGCCGCTGTGGTCCATCCACTGCCTCAAGATCTCGATAGGTGGCTGTGCACCGTACACCTCCACCTGGGGCATGTTCACGTCATCCACGAAGATCATCATCTTCTTCCCGATTGGAGGACCGAAGATACCCTTGCGCCTCTTGTCCAGTTTGCCGTCAATGATGTCTTGCGTCATGTTGGCACTGGTCTGCGCAGAAAAGTTGCAGAGCATGGAGCTGTACTTGGTGGCGTCCATCCCGTACTGGAGGTGTTTCTTGATGTACACACTCTTTCCCGTTCCCGTCGGACCGACAAGCATGCAGTGGTGCCCATGTCGAAGGAGGATGTCGACCAAGTAGGTGTACCTCACCGTGTCGACGGTCTGGACGATGATGTCAGTGAACTCCGCTTCGGGGTCGAGAGCCTGCTTCTCGACAGTGTCCAGCCAAGGCAACCACTTTCCTTTCTTCTTCTCGAAGGTGAAGTCAAAGACACTCTTGCTGTCCGGGAAAAGCTGCACGAGCTTGACGGACGGAGCCTTGACAAACGGCTTGAGGTTGTTCGGCGTGTCGTTCAACAGTATCTTCCTCAAGTTCTTGTCAAAGATCTTCCTGCCCTCCTCGTTCACGGAGGAGCCCACACTCCACACGAGGGAAAACAAGAAGAGACACTGGAGCCAGCAGAAGACGAGGTTCTCGTTCATCCCCTGGATCAGCTCGGGGTCCTGGAACTCGTCGAGAAGGGACTCGAGAAGGCGGGTCAAGGACATGATGAGATTGATTTCCTGCAGCGCGACAGGCATTTTGCACATCTTGGTCACAATTCTCAACGCCGGAGGAACGAGCCAGTCAAAGAGCGAGATGATGTGCTCCTTGTGGCTTTCCGTCAGTCCAGGTGGAAGCGTGTTCATCCAGGACTCCACAGGTGGCCGCCACCCAAGCAAGCTCGGCTGGACGTAGACCATGCCGCACCTACTCACTGTGGCGGGACTGGCGACTGCCAGGTCGGCGACCTCGAAGATCATGTTCATCAGGCCCGCCATCGCAATAATCTCACCAGAGTTCAGGCAAAGCTTCTTGTTGTCGTCCAAGACAGTGTTCATGTTTTCGATCCAGATGGCATCGACGGGGCCGTCGAACATGAGCCACTTTCTGTCCGGCGACGTGTCTCTCGCCGCGTTTCTGAAGAGGACGGCGAGGACTCCATCGGTCCACTCCTTGGAAACAGGGTCGTCCTGACCGTACAGCTGGCCCATAGTCACGCTCTTTGGGTTGAGAACGTAGTACTTTGTCTTCTGCTCCCCGAGCAAGCCCTTGGAGTTCAAATCCGTCAAGGCCGTCGCCAGCACCTTGTAAGCGGCCGTCTTCATTCCAAAGCTCTCTCCGACAATCATAAGACCGTGGCGGACAATGATCATCTCGTACAGCTGGATGACCTTGGTGAAGAAGGTGTCGAGGGGCTGAAGGTTGTACTTCTTGCAACTCTCCACGAGCGCCTCCTTGAACTTCACGTAGTCCGCCTGCGGCATGGAGACGCCGGGGAAGAGATCGCTCAGAATTCCTTCGAACAGGGGAACATCCTGGTCAAGGAACTTTGGAAGGTTGACATCAATGATGGCCTTCAACATCAGAGCATCTTCTGGCTCGTTCTTCAAGTCATCGCTTCTCTTCAAGTTTCCTGCTGCCCTCAGGACAGCCATGACCGCACGCATACCGTAATCGTAATGGTCCTGGCTACTCAGCTGCTCCGAGCACAGCTTGTACGTCTGCACGAGCTTCCTGGCCATCGGGCGAGCCTCGAGGTAGCCAAAGGAGTAAAGGATGATTTCCGCGATCAGTGCGTAGTCTGGAACCATCATAGCGACGTCTCGAAAGAGGGCCTTCAAGTTGTCCGGGAGCTCCGAACGCCCGGCGTAACCTGGGTTCATCGTAATGAAGACGTTGCAGGTGAGCACGAGCTTCAGTTCAGAGCCCTCAAACGTGAACCTCTTCAGGCCGGCGGCGACTGCTCTCTGGATCGTCAAGACCTGCTGGGCGACCACGGACAGCACCTCGAGCTCAATACGGTTGAACTCATCGAAGCACGCCCAGGCTCCAGAGCAAGCCAGACCCTTGAAAAATTTGCCCATTGCCTTGTAATCAAGGCCGTCGGAGCAATTGAAGACAACGCACTGGATCGCAAGAGCCTTTGCGAGATCTTTCGTCGTCTCCGTCTTTCCTGTACCTGCAGGCCCGGCGGGGGCTCCTCCCAGGCACATGTGGATCGCTCCCATCAAGGTTCTGTAGCAACGATCCGTGAGTGGCGTGATAACCAGTCTTCCAGAGTTGCCATAGTACTCGTAGCCATAGTACGCCTCGGCGTTGATCATCCTGACCATGATCGTCTTCGCCTTGTACCTCTTGTCGTCGTGCTCCCAGTAGTACCTCAGCTGACTCTGCCACTTGAAGTCTTTCTCCTCGGAGACACTGTCATCCGCCATGCTTTGCACGACGTCCCTAGCGTGGACATCAATGACCACGAGAGCTCCGCAAGTCTTCCTCTCGAGGGAGGACAAGTCTCCCCTCACGAGGTCTACGATCTTGTTCAGCTCCTCCGTGCACTTGGTGGAATAGTCTTGCAGACCCTTCGCACCACCACTCCTGATGGCCTCGTTCACCTCAGAAGTCCAGTGCACTTGCGAGCAGTTCAGAACGAGCTGGCCTGGCCACTCCAGAATCCACTTGCTCCTCTCAGCCCCGGTGTACGCCTCGATTGCTTCGCCTGCCACCTTGTGCAGAGCAGCCCTCATCTGCTCCTCTACTTCGAGCAGCCACACCTCCACGGCCCTCGACTTTTCGGGGTCGACAGGTTCCGGGAACGGAACCGTTTCGCCTTCAACGGAGTTCATGGCAACGATCGTTCCATCGGAATCCTGGAACTGGAGATCCTTCATGGACTCGAAGCACTTCTTGACGAAAGGCTGGACGTTCAACGGGATCTTTCCTTCCGAGAGAATCTCAAGCAGCTCGTCGTTCGACAGGAAGTAGAACCTAGGGAACGCGACCTTCTTCGTCTCAAGGAAGTCGTTGAGGCCCTTCTCGACAACGTCCAGGCACTCGTTAGCGTTCGTCAGCTTGTCAAGAAGCCCCGGTATTTTAACGATGTTCATCACGATGGGGTCTGCGTGGGCAATCTCCATGATGTCTCTCCAGGTCAAGTCCATGTCCCTGAAGGCCCCTCCCTCTTTCGGGATCTGCTTCATGATCTCCTCCGATCCGAAGATGGGCTCAAGGTAAATCCACTTGGATTGGCACTTCAACCACTGGTCCAGGATATCCTGCAACAGCAGCAGCGTCTTCTCCCAGGGGTCCAGCCTCTCCTTGAACGGAACAGCGAACGGACTACCCGTCATCGCTTGGGTCTTCACGATGTGGTCGTCAAGAAGGGTCTGGGCCTCGTCCACGGGACCTCCCTTCAGGATGTAGGTTCCGGTCTCCTTCCAATCGGCAGAATCAAGAGTGATGCCGTTCCACTCCTCGTCCATCTTGTCCAGGGTCTTCTCCAGAGTCCACTCCCTGCTCGCGAAGTCGCTCACCTCCTGGATCTTCTCGTAGTGCACCGCGATTTGGCGGTCCAGGAGCCTACTGAAGCTGGTCGTCTCATCCTTCTTCATCTCAAACCCAACGATCTCCGAGAGCTTGGCCCAGTGACGAGCGCGCAGGCCCTCGTTGCAGATTGCCGACATGAGCGGAAGGTTCTCCTGAAACTTTTTGATCTTATCGATCGTGGTGTTGGCGGCAAGCAGGGGCTTCTCCAATTCAGGCCCCCCGGCGGAGCCTCCGAAGATCTTGCACAGCTTGTACATTCTCCTGAACTGCTCTCCGACGTCGGCGGTGATCTCCTCCGGGTCCAGCTTGGAGAAGGGGCCGTTCATCCAGTCGGCATAGTTGTCGTAGAACTGCGCCGAGATGTTCCACAAGTTGAGGAACGGATCAAGCTTTGTGATCAGCTGGTTGACCTTGGTGAATTTCGTGACAGGCCAGCCGAAAAGCTTCTCGAGCCTGTTGATCTCCTCGGACTCTTCCACGGCAACCGAAAGCTTTTGGCTTATCGTCGACGCCTCCGTCGAGATCTGGTTCTTTCTCAGCATGTCCTTCTCGGAACCGAGCTCCTCGTACAGCAAGATCTCCTCCTCGTACTTCAGGAGAGTCTCGCTGAACTTGGAACGCCTGCCCTTTAGCTCATCCTCGAAAGATCTGTGCTCCTGAGTGGCCTTTTGGGTCGCCTTTCTCATGATCTCGACCATATTCTTGGGCCACTCGTACGTCTTCATCGCCAAGGAAAAGTCGCTCTCCTGGGTCGCGAATCGATAGTTGAACAAAAACGATTCGTTGGACTTGTTCTCGGCGATCTGGCGCTGCAACTCGTCCTGCTCCCCGACGCTGCGCTTGATGTACGCTTTGAGGTCGAGCACGTCCTCGGCAGTCTTGGAGGACTTTGTGATCTCCGAGTAGATGGTGCTGTACGCGTCGCAGATCTGGAGGTTGCTCTCCCGAATCTTTGAGCAGATCTGGTCCAGGAGCTTGTTCGCGATGTCCTTGGCTTTGTTCGAGAGGGACGTCTTCAGGCCCACGCAGTCGATGAGGTACAATCCTGTCCTCACTTCGTTCGTGCAAATGTTCTGAACCGTCTCTGAAGCGTCCATGTACTTGTCGATGGTTTCTCCGTATTCCTCGATCGAGTGCCCCTCCGAGTCGTACTCGACGAGGAACTTGTCCAGGTCCATGGAGAGAATGTACAGGTAGTCATCGAAGAGCTCAAGCAGCTTCTTTGGAGCGGTGGCGTTCCTCTGCAGGACCGTGGACACCTGGTCCAGGGCGTTTGACACGGCGTCCGACTCTAGCGACAGCGCGCTGATGTGAACGTTGCGTCGCGAGCCGGCGGCCATTCCCACCTTGGGAATTCCCATGACCGCCTGAATGAAGCCCTCCATGATCTTGCAGACGCAGTCCTCGACTTCGGAGAACGAGGGTTCGTACACTGGGAGGCACTCGTCCTTGACGTGCAACTTGAGCCTGAACAGGGGCGACCGCGCCCAGAGCAGCGTGTCTCCCGTCGGATCAATCTCGTCCACGGGCTCGTACGTTTCTAGGAACCTGACGTACTCCCTCATGCTTCCGAG
The DNA here is from genome assembly GCA_023205875.1 of Chloropicon primus. Taxonomy (NCBI): domain Eukaryota; kingdom Viridiplantae; phylum Chlorophyta; class Chloropicophyceae; order Chloropicales; family Chloropicaceae; genus Chloropicon; species Chloropicon primus. Next base: position 1,232,314 of record CP060755.1, read on the forward strand.
GACCAGCCCATGCAACTGGTTCGACTGAAGAATCGAGATGGAACGGTAGTAAGCCTCCGCATCTCCGTTGATGCAGATGGGAATGATGCGTCTGAAAACGTCTCCGTTCTTTGGCAGCCAACTCGTGTAGAGCAGGCCGCGCATGTGCTCGCAGCACCGAACCTCGAACTCCTGAAAGTCGTGGACGGTGAACGGAAGTTTGCTGAGGAAATCGGAGCTCGACACGTCCACCAGGAGCCTGTGCTCGAAGTGGATGTGCCAGATGTTCGAGAGCTCTATCGCGTTCCTCGACAGGGTCTGCAGAGTCCACGCGATCCTCTCCCTGGACTCGTCCACGTTGTCGTGCCACTCGTAGGGCAACTCACGCCAGACCACCTCCCTCGTTCTCGTCTTCTGCAGGTTCTCCAGGTGGGTGAGGGGCATCTCTAGAGGCTGAATGAACAGCCTGTCCCTCTCTATCCTGTCCTTGACCACGTAGTCCACGATCGCCTTCTTCGCGCTGTACCTGTAGTCCCTGTCAATATCCTCCAAGCTCTCACTGATCAGATTGTCGTAGTACTCCTGGGAGACGTTCCTCGGTGGAGAGGAAGGCACCAAGCTGAAGATCACCGTCTTCCAGAACTCTTGGTACGGTGCAAGGTACTCCTCACTGATGCCGTGCTCGATGTAGTAGTGGTACTTCATGATGGCCTCTCTGATCGCATCCTTCTGATCCGTCTGCAGATCGCTCGTCGTGAGCTCCCATTTGTTGTCGGACTCGCCGTCCAGCGGCGAGTCGGGGGACTTGGACCTCCCCTTCACTCTCTTTGCTTTCTTTTGACCATTCGCGGACACTTTGACCTCCTCGAAAAGCTTGCCGGCAGCAAACTTTGACTTTGGAGACAGCTTCGTGCCAATCCTGTTGGACGGCGAGTGGTAAAACAAGTCGTTGATGTCGCCGAAGCACACGGTCTTGGTGAAGAGGGCCTGCTCGTTCAGGAGCGGAGGCAAGCTGTGGCTGACGTTTTTAAGCAAGTCCGCCAAAGCCTTCTCCTGGTTCTGAACGTACTTTGGCGGGTCCTCGTGATACCCATTCACGTTCGTCTTCACGCTCGACAAGTCGAAGATGAGCTTCTCGGAGAGCTTATCCTCCTCCTTCGAGAACGGGTCTTCCATGGCGCGTTCCATGGTCCCTGCCTGTACTGTGGACAAACACACGAAAAGAAGCGTCAATATCGATCTCGCTCCCCTCTCCGACGATCGAGGAAGCCTGGGCGTCCCAAGGCGCGCGCGCGCGCGCGTGTGTGTGTGTGTGGGCACACGCTCTACGACCTCGCGGGGCTCCACCTCGAGCCAAGCACAATTGGTCTGCGAAGGGAGGTCTTTCCCCGCGTCTTCCCTCTCTTGTCCCACGCGAGTTGTGTCCACCTTTCTTCCTCTTCTCACCTTCCAAACCGAGTGGTCACCCTCGCTCCAAACACACTCAATTCTGAAGACCTCCTCTCTCCGTACTCATCCCTGCGCCACAACACTGTGACCTCCTTCCCCAGCAGAGGCGTCCAGGTGTATCTCTCCTTCCCAAGGGTCAAGCTCCCTCCCCCAAAGGCAACAAGTCTTGCTTCCCTCCCAGTGGAGTCTACTCCAGTCCAGTCTCTTTCTCTTTCTCTTTCTCTTTCTCTCCCAAAAGTGTCTCTCAACTTTTCCGTCCTCGTCCTCCTTAGTTTTGCCTTGCTGCGGTTGGACTTTTCCCCCAAAAGAACTCGACTCGTTCTAATTAAGAAAATACACCATTCATTTGGTACCAAAACCAAGTGCGATTTCGATCGCATTTGAATCGGCTTTGTACAAAGTCAAAACAAAAACCAAGGGAGGAAGGTTTTGAAATGAATTGTTATATTGTGAGAGGGAGAGAGAGGAAGGGGAGGGGAGAGATTGGTCTTGACTTGGGGGGACACCGGAGAGGGGGCGGAGCAAGTGCCCAGCTTGGAAGGAGGAGGAGTGAGGGAGAGACTGACTGGGGGTACACTTGGTGGGGGATTGTGGAGACGAGAGAGTGAAGGAGGTCTTGACAAGATGCACCCGAGAGGAAATGCTTTGCACGAGAAGCTCAGGGCAGCTTTGGAGGGAAGGGACGCCAAGCTGCTCAGGGAGGCCTTCGGGGATATTTGCAGTGTGATGACTGAGCCGGAGATCTTCCAGCCCAAGTGCCTGCCCTACGGAACGCCCTCCTGCATCTCGGCCCTCGTCATATGCTCGGAGTGCGCCTTGAAGCTGGGAGACATAGACATTGCCGAGCACTGTAACGTCAAGTACTTCGAGCACTCGCACCAGTATGTTCAACAGGGTGAGGAAGGTTGCGTGAAACCGATAGCGATAGAGAACCAGTGGAAAATCAGAGCGCTTTACATCGCGGGGATCCTGCAGTACGAGAAGAACAAGCACAAGAAGGGCCAGAAGCTGAGGGACAGCGTACTGAGCGCCCTCCAAAACATAGTCGATGGGATCACTGCAGCCAGGAAGAGCAACAGGTACAAGTTTTTGGTCTACAACGGCAGCATTCACTTCTGGCAGATAGGTCGCTGCCTCATGAAGGAGGGGGTCCGGTTCATGCTTCAACCTCTGGGCAAGGTCGTCGTGGACGCGCTGGCTGATCTGCCGGAGGGAAAGGAGGACTGGAAAGCGAGCTGCCTCGTGAACTACTCTTTGTGCCTCCAGGAAATCGGGAAGCTGGACGAGGCCATCCAGGTCGTGACGGAGGCCTGCCAATGCGTCACGAAGAGCACGAACGTGGGTTTGAAGTCCCTCACATTAGGGCTCAAGACCCACCTCCTGCAGAAGGCAGGGAAAATCAGCGACAAGGACAAGAAGACGGGGGACGAGGAGAGCGAAGCGTTGATCCTCTTGCAAGCGGTCAAGTCGTCGAAGCTTTCCCCCGAAGAGACTGAGAAGAGTCTGAACGAGCTGCTCGAGAAGGTTAAGGGCTCTGAAGCGGCGAACGACTTCGTGGCCAACATCGGTTGGGTTGCGTACACGCAAGGGGCCATGGGGATCGCCGAGTCGTCTGCGCTCGTTGCCAAGGAGAACGCAAAAGACCCGCTTGCGCGACTTCGGGCAGATCTTACCCTGCAAGCTCTTGAGCTGCACCAAGCGGACCCCGGGAAAGCTCACAGGAAGAATGTTGAGGCAATCTCAAAGTTTGACGAGACGCTGAGCTCTCTGATCAGGATAGGAGACGCGAGCGCGATTCAGGACTGCTGTATTCTCATATGGAACGCCGGCCTCGTGCTGCAAAAGCCGACTTCGAGGAAATTCATCATGCACCCTTTCTCGAACGCCGTCTCGATCCTCGACAAAATGGGATCGCCGCTCGTGAAGCTCAGAGTGCAGTTTCACCTCGAGCTCACGAAAGGAAGCCTGGAGAACAACTACTTGTCGAACGCTGCAAAGCATGCTGACAAGGGATATCACTTGTATGAGACGTTCCTCAACAAGGGTCAGGGGGACAAGGGAAATGGGTCGCAGACGACGTTGGCCAAGACCATTACCGAGTTGAAAAAGATCGTGGACATGAAATCAAACAAGCAGGTGGACAAGATAGACCCGTACGCCGCGGACAAGGAACTCGATTACGGCAAGCTCGGGGATTGCGTGATCCAAGCGGTGGAAAATGCTTTGAACGCCAAGTCGCAAGTGGAGAAGGAGGAGATTCTCACGGAAGCTATGCATCTAGTGGACAACGCGACTCGTTCACAGGCCGAGGCGGAGGACGCGAAGCCTGAATCGAGCGAGGAAGCCGAGGAGGGCGAGGACGCGGAGGGATCCCAGGAAGAGGCACAGGAGGAGAAGGAGCTCCAACCCGAGGAAATTGATCTCATGCAGAAACAGGTCGTGCTCTGGGGCCACATCGTCCAGTCTGCCTGGGCAGCGAAGCTTGACAAGATTGTCAGGAATGCCGCCATGCATGTCTTCCCTGAGTTCAGGTTTCAGAAGGAGACTCACCCCGAGGCCATCAAGGTCCAAATCTCCGCCTCCTACGCGGACGCGGAATCTTGCATGTTCACGCTCCACAATAAGGGTCTGCGTCTCGACCCTCCTGTGGGCACCAACCCCATCGACGCAAATCCAGGCAAGCCGCCTGAAGAGATCGCTACGGATGACGACCTTCTCGTCCGGGCTTGCTCCCAGTTCATTCGCGGAGTGAAGCTTTCCATATCCCTGGGGAACTACACCCGAGCGTTGAACGGCGCGATTTACATCTGGAACGCGTTCTCGAGCTACATCGACATCACTTCTGGAGAGGAGTACGACAAGATCGTCCCGATCATGTCCGTCCTCTTGAAGCAGCTTCTGAAGATTCCCAGGGACAAGCAGGACAAGGAGCTCCTTTGTAAGATATGCAACACTCTCGCTTGCGGACTTGAGCACAAAGTTCTGATCAGCTGGTCCACCAGCTCCAGCAGGAGTTACCAAGTCCTGCTGATCGAGCTTAGCAAGCACAAGACGCTCAATCTCTCGGACCAGGACACCAAACTCGTCGAGGAAGCTTTGGAGTCCTGCGAATCGGTGATTTCCATGCTTGGCGAGGATTGTGACAGCCTCCTTTTCGCTACTTGCGCGAGGCTCGTCCGGCTGTCAGGAAAGTCTCCGACAGTGAAGCCGGGGCAGGCGTTCGAGAGCACGAGGGAGAACATCTCGTTCGTCGTCCACGTGATCGAGCAGACTCAAAACAAGATCCTGGTGGGCAGAACACGGAAGGAGGCCCTCAAAGATGCGATCAAAGCGGTGACGAAGCTGAAGAAACCTTTCTACGACCTTTTGGTTCAGATTGCGAGGGTGTCCTTGGAGATGAACGAGACGCACGCGGCGATCGAGTCCTCGGAGGAGTGCCTGAAAATGCTGGAGCTCGCCAACATCAAGGACGGGTCCGTGAAACAGACCGATCGGACAAAGTACGAGTGGTATATCGCGAGTGCCTGCGAGATGATGGGAGGGGAAGCCTCCCTGCAAGTCAGGCAACTGGACAAGCAGGAGAGGTCGGTCCAGCTCCACATTTACAAGATCGCTGGCGACAAGTTTCTCAAAGCTGTCAAGTACGCTTACTACGCCAACCATCAGGACATGGTGCTCAGAGCAGGCAGGTTGTTCTGGAACTCCGTGCTGAGCTTGATGAACAACCCGGAAGAAAGGAGGTTGATTGTCGAGAGCCTCGAGGAGATGTTCTCCTACATCGACTCCTCGGCAATCTACTCGAAAGATCGAAACCTCTGCGTTTTGGTGGTGAGGGCTCTGCTGGAATCCTACACCGAGGAGGGAAGCTGGGACCAGGGCCTGAAGAGGCTGACAGCAGCTTTCAGGATCTTGCCTCAGAGCGAGCACCTCAGCCTGTGGAAGACAAGGACCTACCTCCTCATCAACGCGGGGCTGAATCCGATGAACGACGACGTGAAGGACCACTCCGAGGACATCAAAGCAGAGCTTTGGCTGATTGTGGCCAGGAACAGCTACAACAGGGAGGATCAGTACTCGGCCTATCTGGAAGCGTGCAATTGCTTCCCGCAGGACCCGATCAAGAGCGCGAAATATTGGTTGACTCTGGCAGAGTGGCTGCTCGAGCAGAGCGTGCCTCAAGGCGACATCACCCACGTGCTGAACAAGGCCTCTTCGCTACTGCTTACGGCAACGAGCTCCAAGGCTGCGCCTAGTGCCGACAAAATCATCTGCAGGACAGGGGAGCCGGACATCTTCCTGGAGGGCTGTTCGATCTGCCAGATCAGCGTTCTCCTCCACCTGTTTGTCTTGAAAATGCAAGTGGTAGCGACCTACAAGGAACGGCACTACATGGCCATGTGCGCCACGGCTTGCTGCAAGTACCTCATGCTGAACGGATTCCACGCCAGCTGCGTCAGGGGAAACTCCACGAGCGAGTCCACGTTCCCCCACAAGTGGGATGAGTGGGTAAAGACTTTCTTGGAGGAGGATGCCCCTCGCGATTGGATCGTGTGCGTGCAAGAGGAGCTTTTGTACAAGGGTTCCGCAATCTACAAAGACCTCAAGTCCCTGGCCGACGCCTTGTTCGAGATGAAAGACTATGGCTACGGCCTCAAGGTGTCCTGGCTCCTCGTGCTGGTCGAGGAGGCTCTCGGCGACGAGTGCGAGACGCTTGGGTACATCTACGCTTCCAAGATTTTCAAGGCCGCGGGCATGCCCGAGACTGTGAAGACGGTCGAAGGGCTCATCGAAAGAAAGCTGGAGGAGCTCAAGAACAGGAACTTGCCTGCAGCAGACTTGATCGCCCAAGAGGACGAGGGGATACAGTCGTGGTCTCCGGTTTTGACGTTTTTGGCTTACGTGGAGCACTACATGTCGAGGGACATGTTCAGCTTCGCGGCAAAGTTGCTGATGTTCGTCAAGGAGAAGTTCAACGTCGCGGACTCGGCCACTTCGGTGCAGTTGAAGTTCTACCTGCTCGCTGCAAAGATAGAAGTGTCCTTCAACAGGTTCGAGTCCGCGGCTCTGAACCTGGCCAAGGTCCGCGACGTGGGCAAAGTGAGGGGAAGCCTCAAGTTTTGGAAAGACTACATTGCTCTGTACATCGACGTGAAGCTCGGGCAGGGGCAGGTCTCGCAGCAGCTTCACACTGACCTAGAGAACGTGAGGTCCATACTGCAGATGGTCTCCGATAACAGGTCGAACACGATAGCCTCGTACGAGACCAAGGAGACTCTCGCCCAGCTTTACAGGAGGGACGCTGAATTGTATTTCTTGGAGGCGAGCGAGATGGAAAAGTCCCGCAGATCAGCTGACAAGGCGAAGCAAAAGTATTTCGAGGCATTCTCGATGCTCGACTGTGCCTGCGAGGCACTGAAGGAGACGGGAAGTCCGCTGTACATCGAAGTGGAGCTGCTTCACGTGAAGGCTCTCTGGAGAAAGGCGAAGGAGGACAAGTCAAAGGACATTCTCCAGCTGATCGTGGAGCTCCTTTCGAACTCGGAGAAGCAGCTGATTGAGATCCTGCAGTGCAAGTTGGGCCACGCGGACAGCAAGGACGTCAATGGAGTGCACTCGAGGGCGAACGGCTTCATGCCATACTTTAGGAACTTGGGCGAGATCCGAGCGATTCTGGGCGTCGCCAGGCTCCAGATCGACGTTCTCACCGAGAATTACAACGACGGCAAGTGGGACCACCTTCCCTCCTTCCCCAAAGTGGACGGGAAAGACGCGGCTTGTGTGGAAGAGTTCCTTTCAGAAAACCTGGGCAGCGTGGCAGGCAGGGCCATCATGGCCACCAGCGAGCTTGCCGGGCTCCTGGCCGACGACAGTTACCAGCTGTGCGCCGAGATCACCAAGTACAGAGCCTTGGCTCTCAGTCTCTTTGGCCTCAGCATGGCACACAAAACGAAGGACGGGGAGTCGCCACTGGGGTCCCAAGCGATATCGGCGCTGCAAGCGAGCTTCAAGCTATCCATCAAAGCAAATGACATGGAAACTGCACTGAGTACCGCGGAGAGTCTCATGGGGTTGTACCTGAGGGCCGACAGAGCCATGGACGCGTCCCTGCAACTGTTCCTGATACAGAGCTGCAAGTTCAGCCTCCAAGTTCCTCGCATCGTCGAGAATGCTTGCGACTCTGCGGACAAGTACCGCCTCCTCCTGCAATCGAGGGAGAAAATGGTGAGAGACCTCTTGCTGCCCTACGAATCAGAGGTGTTCAAGAAGGTTGATAAGCAGCTCAACAGCATGGACGAAGTCGTCTCGCACCTGAACATGAACTTGCCAAGGGCAGAGATCACAAAGTCTCTTCCCGAGGACACCGTCTTCGTGTCTTTCCACATCGGCAAAGGCATCCACGATCCCTTTGAAGACAGTCACTTGTACGTAGCGTGCATGAAGAAGGGCAAGGACGGAGGCGAGGATGTCGAGGCCCAAGTCGAGAGAATGGCTTACGAGAAGAAGGACTGGGATCGTTTCTTCGGAATGTTGTCATTGTGGAAAGCGAAGTCATCCAAGTTCCTGAAGGACAATCACGTGTACGTCGACAAGGAAATGCAGAAGCCAGCTCAAGAAGCCGGGTCAGGCTCGGGCTCAGAGAACGAGGCCCCCGAAGACCCAACCATCCCAAAGTCGTACCACGTCAACGCGAGGGAGATCCTCACGGAGGGCTGGAAGGAAGTCTTGAGCGAAGCAGGGGCCTTGCTGGAGCCCTTGATGGGCACCGTGAGAGCTGCACTGGGAATTAAGGGCAAGGGCGCGTCTGAAGCGGTGGAAGAGGAAGGCGGTGAAGAAGGCGGGGCCGACGCAAAGGAAGCCGAAGCTGACGCAGCTCCTGAGCAGATTCCGCTGAACATTTGCCTCTGCGTGGACGCCGCCCTGTCCATGATTCCTTTCGAGGCCCTGGATGAATTCAGCCAGTGCGTCTCCGTCAGCAGGAACCCGTGCCTGATCAGCTTCTGTCTCTTGAACCAGCAACTGGAGGCCTCCTCGCCGGGGGGGAAAGCGAGCGTGTGCTCCAAGGACTTCAACAAGCTCAAGTTCATTGTCGATCCCAAGGGGCAGTTCCCACAGGGCGGCAAGGAGGACGACGAGAAGGAGGGGGACATCTGCCACTTTTTCGAGAACAACCTGCAGAAGCAATTCAAGGAGTGGGAAGGCATCATTGGCAGGAGCTCGATGAATATTGGGGAGACTTACATCGAGCAAGTGTACGACAACTGCGTCTCTTTGATGTGCATCACCCCTGGGCGCTTCTCGCACGTGTTCACTCCAAAGGCAATCAAGCACACCAACCTGAAGAACTGCAGGATGGGCTTCTTGTTCGACCAGTGCATCAGTGAGAATGCCTTCCTCGAGGAGAAGAATTTGAGGCAGAGGCAAGTCCTGGAGGATCACTACGATGTCTCCACCTTCCTGATGCTTCAGGGCGTCAAGAGCGTCGTGGTGAACTCCATGACGACAACGAACCTGTCGTGCTGCAAATTCATTGAAGGATTCGTCGAGTCCCTCAACAGCGGCAAAGGCCTAGCAGCGTCTGTCAAAGAGTCTGGCTCCCTTCTTCAAGCGGTGCCGGACCTGCCTCCGCACATCCCTTTCACTCAGGTGGTCTACGGGCTCCCAAACTTGACGATAAAATAAAATAGTTGTACAACATTTTGTTTCTTTATTCTTCTTCTTTGGCGCTCCCGCTTCGGCTTCTCGAGTTCACTCCTCTGGCTCTCCTCAGCTTTCCTCTCAACTTCTCGTACAGCTGCTCATCCGTGCGGGACACGCTAGGCTTCACATTGGCGAGAGCAGTTTTCAGGTGGCCTTCTCCGACGGCCAGGGCGTCGCTCTTGAGCGCAGCGACAGCGGATTCTCGCACCAAGGCCGCAATATCTGCTCCGCTAAAGCCGCTGCAAGCATCGCTCGCCAAGACGCTCTTCCAGTCCAGACCTGGTTGCACAGGAACCTTTTGAAGGCACGTCTCCATGATGGAGACCCTTTCCCCTCCCTTTGGGAGGGGCACGTACAACAGCTTGTCCAGTCTCCCCGGGCGAAGCAAGGCGGGATCGATGATGTCAGGGCGATTCGTGGTGGCGATCAGGTAAACCTGCGACCTGCTATCTGTGCCGTCCATCTCGGTCAACAGCATGTTGACCACCCTCTCTGACGCCGCATTCCCGCTGTCTCCTCCGCGCCGAGGAGCAAGGGCGTCGAGCTCATCGAAGAACAGCACGCAAGGCGAAGCTGCTCTGGCCCGAGTGAACAACTGCCTCACGGCCCGCTCCGACTCTCCGACGTACTTGTTCAGGAGCTCCGGTCCCTTGATGGAGATGAAATTCGCCCCGCAGTCGTTCGCTATTGCCTTTGCCACGAGAGTCTTGCCGCAGCCAGGCGGGCCGTAGAGGAGCACCCCAGTCGCCGCCTTCAAGCCAAGAGCCTCGAACCTCTGAGGCTCCTGAATTGGCAGCGTAATCGCGAAGTGAAGCTCGTCCTTAATTTCGTTCAAGGCCCCCACGTCTTTCCAAGTGACGCCCGGAACTGTGGCGAAACCCTCCCTCTGAATGCTTGGCTGCACCTGCGACAGCGCCTTGTCAAAGTCCTCTTTCTTCACCGCCAGGCCGAAGAGCGACTCTGCGGGGAGCGTGGCTTCCAGATCCAGGCCCCCCTTCTGTGACAGCTCTTCGAAAGACCGCGAGATTGCAGAGGCTGCTGCCTCCTTGGCGAGCGCCCCGAGGTCAGCAGCCACGTACCCCGGCGTCTTCCTCGCGAGGTATTCCACGTTCACTTGGCCGTCGAGCCTCAGAGTCTTCGTCATGACCCGAAGAATGGACGCCCTCGCCTTCTCGTCCGGAATTCCGAGGCAGACCTCCCTGTCGAAGCGGCCCGACCTCCTGAGCGCCGGGTCGATCGAGTCCGGGCGGTTTGTGGCCCCGATGACCACCACGTGCTTCATTCTTGACTCGCAAGCCTCCTTGGCGGCCTTCAAGAGCTCCTCCTCGCCGCCGCTGGCCTGCCTATCCAGTGCCTGGGGGGCTTTACCAAGCTCGTCCATGCAGGACAGCAGCTGCGCGACAATCCTCCTCTCCATGTCCTTGTTCGCGGACTCCCTCTTCGGGGCGACGGAGTCTATCTCGTCGATGAACACGATAGACGGCGCAGACTGAAGCGCGTCCGTGAAGAGCTGCCTCAGCTTGGACTCGCTCTCACCGCTCATCCCACTGACGACCTCGGGGCCGACGATCGAGAACATCGGGACCCCGGCCTCGTTCGCCACTGCCCTTGCCAGAGCGGTCTTTCCACACCCAGGGGGGCCGTGCAGGAGCACGCCCCGCGGGGGTTCCACCCCCAGCCAAGTGTAGACCTCTGGGTGCTTGAGCGGCCTCACGACTATCTGCTGCAGCAGCTCGATTTCCTTCTCCAGTCCCCCAAGATCGTTGTAGGTCACGGTGTACTCCTTCTTGCTCTGGACCTTGGAGGATTTCCCGGCGTCGCTCCTCAGGTGCAGCGACTTTCGCCTCTGCCTGCCAGTGTCCTGGCCCTCCGGTTTCCGCTTTGTCCCCCCGTTGCTTCGGTGCTCCACGGTCAAGTTCGGCTTCCCGGCGACGTCGCCGGCCTTGGGCTGCCGTTCCGAGGTGGACGGCCTCGGCCGAGGCACTAGCTCCTCCGCGTCCATGTCGTCCACCACGATCTGCACCTTCTGAACCCGCACCTTGGTTATCGCCCTGGCCACGGCCTGCACGAAGGGGAGCCACTGTTTCCTCTCATACTCCTTGTACACGCCCCTCAGCCACTTGGCCACCTCCTGCGCGTCCTCCAAACTGTTGCTCTGACCGTACTGCTCTATCCGAGGCACCAGAAGCGGGTCCCCGCTCGCTGCCTTGCGCTTCATCTCCTCTCCCAGTCCCCTCCCTCTCCGCCCCGGCCTCCCCCTCCCCTCCTCGATGCGCCGGCGGAAATGTGTCCTCTAAGATTTGAAAGCGGAGCGGGAAAACCAAAGACAGCTTTGGTTTGGCGCGCGAGCTCTCCGCGATCGTACGAGGAGTCAGTGCCCAAGGAAGAAGGACAACCGGAGGCGAAAGATCAAGGGCTTTGGCTTGGTACACGCACTTGGGGCCAGGGTTGACCAGCGTGGGACGCATTGGGAAGATTTTGTGTACGAAGGATGGGGAGGGAGACGGGAGGTGGAGAAGCGGGGGACGTCGAGTCTCAGGTGGACTTCTTGCAGAACTTGGTGTTCCGCTTGTCGCAAGAGGTGTCGAGAAACGCGCCGAGCGATTCTGCTCTGAAAGATGAGGCGAGGAGAGTCCTGGACGGGCTCCCTGAGGACCTCGAGGTGCCGAACTGGCTGGTTTCCGTCGACATCCTTTCGCCACTGCTGAGGACCTTCGAGTCTTACACGAGTGAGCTACAGAGGACGATTGACGACGGCAAGGTCAAGTTCCAGAACCTCGAAGGGCAGGCGAAGGCCGTGGTGGCCGAGAACGCGAGCTTGAGGGAGGAGGTCGTGACCCTGACGGAGAAGGTCTACAGCAAACTCCAGGAGCAGGGCACCATCAAGAGCACGAGCTTTCCGGACAACGTCGACAGCAGGCTCAAGCTCCTGGAGCAGGAGAACGACCTGCTTCGTGCGCAGAACGGTGAGCTCAACAAAGAGATCACCACTCTGCACGCCACTTTGGATGAGAAGGAGGAGGCCCTCTTCACCCTTCAAGACCAGAGGGCCACGAACTCGGACAACGTGGAGTCCTTGCAGAGGGAGAACAACTCCGTCAAGGCAAAGCTCATCGACTCCAAGTCCCAAGTGGACGACTTGAAGAGGAGGCTGAGCATCTTGGAGCAAGCCAAGGCGGGAACCGCGGGCGGGGAGGGGGTCGACGGCGCCTCCGGGATAAAGGTAACGCAGGAGCGGGCGGACAGGGCAAAGTTGGAGCTCTCCAATCTCAGGGAAGAAAACGCCCAGCTCTCGGAAGAGCTCGGCAACCAGAGGGCAGCCTTTCAGGCGACTGAGGTCGAGGCAACAGACCTGCGAAAGCAGATCGTGTCGCTCACCGACCTCACGGCAAAGTTGGAGTTGAGAAACAGTGAGATCCAGGCCAAGGAGCTCGACTCCATTAACTTGATTCAGACCCTGAACGAGAAGCTCAAGCAGGAGCAGGCGCGGAACGGCCTCCTCAAGCAGAGCAAGTCGGAGCTGGAGAGGGAAGTCAAAGAGCTGCACCAGAAAACGAGGGGTCACGCGAACGGTCTCAAGCTGAGCCTGAAGGAGATCTACCAAACTCGGGTCTCGGTCGCGGAATCGTCGGCAAGGCAGATGGAAAACCTTGTATCGGGCTTGAAGAAAGACGTGGCTTACGCGAAGGCTCAGCACGAGAGGTCCCAGAGGGACGCTGATTTTTACAAGGCTCAAGCGTCCGAAATGAAAGACCTGAACAGGGGCTATCCGACCAAGGTGGAGGAATATCTGAAGAGGATTGAGAGGTTGGAGGAAGAAAGGGACGCCGCGAAACACGACTCGGCCAGCACCTCGAACATGGTCAAGAGAATCAAGAGCGACCACGAGAGGTTGGTGAATTCCCTATCCATGGAGAAGGAGAGGGCGGAGAAGCTGTCCAAGCTATCCACTGCGGAGGGCAAGAAGCTCCAAGAGGAGCTGCTGCAGATGCACGCGCTCGTAAAGGAGTCCGAAAAGAATCTGGCGGACGCCCAGAAAGCAGAGAGCGACGTGAGGAGCGTCATGGCACAAAAGATTGAGATCCAGAGGGCCGAGTCCGACGAGCAGATCAAGTTCCTGAAGAAGAGGTTGGACGACGAGCTGGAGACAAGGAAAGAATCTGTGGCCACGACCTTTGGGGGAGGAGAGGGGGACGCTTCCTTCAGGTTCTCCAAAAGAGAAGCAGAAGACGCAAAGATGAGGTACGAGAGCATGGAAAGACAGATGAGGGCGGAAAGCCTGACTTTGTCGAGGAAATTGGAGGCATCGGCCCACGACAACTCCAAGCTAAGAGAAGAGAATTCGCAGATTATGAAGCATCTGAATATCCTGACGCAGCAAAACAGGGAAGCTTCTGGCTGCATCGCTGACGCAGAGAGTGAACTCATTGCCCTGAGGGAGAGGCTGAAGGCTTCAGTGTCGAAAGAAGCTCAGCTGATCCAGGAGAAGGAGGTCCTATACAGCAATTTAGAGAACGCCAAGCTCGAGATGGCAAAAACCCACAGGGCACAGAACAGCAGCATGAAGAAGGTAGATTTTTTGAGGAGCCAGTGCGAGACCCTTCAGCACGCTCTTGCCTCGAGTCGGATGATGCCCCATCGTGGCGGCGACATTGCGACCACGTGAGAGAAAGAGAGACACAAGAATTTGATATGCTTTATTCATTGTCAAAAATTACGTTGAAGGAAAACTTCACATAATTACAATGACCTTGAGGTTCTTTCCGCTCTCCCCGTTCTCGTTGTCGCCCCGCCCGCTCATAAGTTATAAGCCATGCTGCACTTCATCGTGGCATCGATCAATATGTCGCACGCGTACTCAAGGTCCTCCCTCGAGTGAGCAGCCGAGATGCACAATCTTGCTCTGGCTAGAAGCAAAGGCGTGGCTGGGAAGCCTACCACGACGATCGCGAGCCCGTACTTGTAGCACTCCCTGGTTAAGGCAGAAATTTTGGCAGGGTGGAATATCATCATTGGGATCACAGGTGAGTCCTCGCTGCCCAGGACCGCGCAGCCAGCGGCTTTCAGCTTCTTCCTGAGGAAATTCGCGTTGTCCTTCAGCTTTTGAATCTTTTCTTGGCCCCTGGTTGTGCCGTCCTTCCCGGCGACGACCTCCAAGGATGACAGGATCTGCTGCGCTGCTGGCATGGATATCGATGTCGCATACGTGAACCCGGGAGAGGAGTTTCGAAGGTACTCGATCACGTCTTTCGTGCTGGCGATGTAGCCTCCACAAGAACCAAAGGACTTGGTGAATGTGCCCATCAATACATCGACGTCGTCAAAGCTCACCCCCGTGTGCTCGCAGAGCCCCCTTCCTGATTGGCCCAAAGCCCCTATGCTATGGGCCTCGTCGAGATAGAGGTAGCAGTTATATTTCTTCTTCAGCGCCACGATCTCTTTCAACAGAGGCATGTCGCCCTCCATACTGTAGATCCCCTCGATGACAATCAGTATCTTCTTCCACGGCCTTCCCGTCCGAGGCTGTCCTTGCACGATCGAAGTTCTCAAAATCTTTTCCAAGGATTTCATGTCGTTGTGGACGAAGACTTTCACCTTGGCCCCGCTCAGCTTCACCCCGTCCACGATGCTCTTGTGGTTGAGCTGGTCCGAGACCACGAGGCAGCCTTTGTTCACAAGAGAGGGCAGGACCGTCGTGTTCGTGGCGAAACCCATCCCCCAGGAGAGAGCAGCCGGTTTCCTCAGAAACTTGGCCACCATTTGCTCGAGATCCTCGTGGACTTCAGTCGTGCCACCGTCCAGCCTGCTGCTGCAAGTCGTCCAACCGGTCTCGTGCATGGTCGAAATGACACGGGGGGTGCAGTACTCATCCTCCGCAGCAAACCCAAGGTAGTTGTACGAACCCAGGTTGAGGCACCTCCTGCTCTCCCCCGTCAGCCTGAAATCGGCGTGTATGTTATCCCTCTCGCGCTCACAAACGTCGATCCAGGCCCCAGGCGCACTCGAGATGGGCCTGCAGAAGCAATCCTGCAAGACGAGGAATATTACGAGATTAAAAGTCAGAGAGGAACCAAGGCTTGGGCCGAGAAACTTCGCTTACCTCGATTCTCCTGTACAAGTTCCTGGCGTAAAAGTTCTCCCAGTCTTTCACGAGAGGGGCCTTGCCCTGAGATGCGACGATGACGTCAACGTAGCAGCTTAGCTGTTAGTTTTTCTCTTGCGTTCTGTGAGCTCGTTGCACACAAAGACGTACCTTCTCCTGTCCGTCCTTCGCCTTGCTGTTCTGCCGCAAGACCCAGTCGCGAATGTGTCCGACGACGATCAGAAGCGTATAACTACACACCAGGTCGAGAACGACAGAAACGTTTTCTCCAAGTCAGTCCCTTGACTCCTTCCACTTGGGTCGCAGAACACAGCTTCCGCTCCCCCTGCAGCCGCGCGTCTTACCTGAAATACGTCGTAAGGGCCGCAAAGAGTGGCACATGGTCAGCCTCACTCGCTCCCATCTTGTTGCCCTCGCTCCACCCTCTCTCTCCCCTCCTCGTCTCTCTCCGTCGACCGCCCTATGTCATCCCCCGATCGATCGATCGATCGTATAATAGACATAGACCGCCCACAAGATGTCATCTTGGAGGAGGATTCAAATTCCAGGAGGAGGAATTTTTTTTTCATTCAAATCAAATTCATTTCTTCTGGAGAGAGAGCAGGGCAGGGGGGCTGGAGGGGAAGGGAAACGAAACGAAACGAATCCAAGGGACAAGCCACCATTGACTCCTGTGGGGAGTGGTGGAGAGTGCGAGAACGAAGGGTGGCGGGTCAGAGGGATTGAGGGGGACGACGAGGAAAGGAAATTCTGGAACACCGAAGGCGTCTGGTGGTGGTCCAAGGCCCTGGGGCCGAAGGAGGACTCGAGGGAGAGGCACGAATGAAATAATCCAGGGAGGAAAGTAAAGAGTACAGAGTACAGACACCCACCACTTGTTTCGATGTGGAAAGGAATCGGTTTGGAAGAGCCCGTGGCGTCCCCGCAGCTGGATCACAGCAGCAGCTGCCAGGGGAAGGGGAACCAACAGGACCGGAAGAGGGTGTGGCAGTGCAACCGACTCAAGTTTCGAACGGACTTTGACTCCGGCAACCTTGCAGACGTGATCCCGTGCACAAAGGAGGGCGAGTATGAGCTGTGGATTCGTCCGGACTGCAGCGGCCAGCCCTTTCAGACCAAGCACAGGACCTGGTTCTACTTCGGGCTATCCGGCCACGAGGCAGACCAGGTCCTCAGCTTCCACGTGGTCAACATGAACAAGCAAGCGAAGCTGTATTCGTTCGATATGAGGCCGGCTTTCTACACCCCCGGCGTCTCGGGGCAGTGGGAGCCGACCTTGGAGGCAGTGAAGCACGAGATGGTGGCCTCGGGATTCAAGTTGTCGTTCACCCACCGGTTCACAAGCGCAAAGGAGACCTTCTTTGCGTTCTGCATCCCCTTCAGCTACACCGACAACGAGAGGCTGATGTCCATCGTAGAGAAGCACGCGGGGGCAAGAGATGACCTTTATTTTTGCAGGGAAGCGTTAGGCTTCTCGAAGCACGGGCGGACGATCGATTTGATCACGATCTCGTCGAAAGATGGGATGCTGGACTCCAGCGAGACGACGACGTCTTACCCCTGCGTGGACCTTGGAAGGGAAAAGGTCCGGGCCTTTGATCCTTCGAAGAAAGTCTTTGTGGTCTCCTCGAGGGTCCACCCTGGGGAGACCCCGGCGACCCACGTCTTCAACGGATTCCTGAGCTTTCTGTTGCAGAAGGACGACGAGAGGGCCATAAAGTTGAGGGAGAAGTTCGTCTTCAAGCTGGTCCCGATCATTAATCCTGACGGCGTGT
Organism: Chloropicon primus; assembly: GCA_023205875.1. Lineage (NCBI taxonomy): Eukaryota > Viridiplantae > Chlorophyta > Chloropicophyceae > Chloropicales > Chloropicaceae > Chloropicon > Chloropicon primus. The sequence continues at coordinate 1,249,318 of CP060755.1, forward strand.
CCTTCGGGCACTACCGGTCAGACTCTCAGGGCCAGAACCTGAATCGCTTTTACGAGGACCCAAAGCCCGAAATCCACCCAGAGATCTTCGCCTTGAAGTCCCTGATCATGTACTACTTCGGCAAAGGGACTCTTGAGGTGAGCATCGATCTGCACGCTCACGCAAACCGCATGGGCAGTTTTGCGTACGGAAACCACCTCAGCAGCGAGCAGCAGATGGAAACGATATTGTACAACAAGCTGGTGGCAATGAATTGCCCGTACTATGACTTCAGGTCCTGCTCTTTCTCTGAGAGGAACATGTCGAGCAAGGACAAGAACGGGGAATCGAAAGAAGGCAGCAACAGGGTAGCGTTGTATCGGGCCACCAATCTGGTTCACATATACACGATCGAGACGAATTACTCGTGCGCTAGCTTGACTACGGCTGTGACAGACGCCGCTGACAGCACGAAGACGATCTCGCCGGGTTACAAAGTTCAGTCAAGGAAAAAGTTCACGGTGGATTCCTTTGGTCAGATCGGCAAAGCTCTTCTCGTTGGAATGCTGGACGTGAAGGAGTGGAATCCTTACAGCCGATTAAAGAGCAGCGAGTTCAAGAACATGCAAGTCCTTCGAAATTGGGCTTCTTCCTACGTCAACGCCAGTTTGCTGTCCAAGAAATTCAAGTCGCTCTCGTCCATGAGCCCCAAAGGATCACGAAGGAGCAGCGTCTCCGCCGCGGTTGTTGCGGAGGAGCCCCCCAAGCCCGCCAACCCCGGGAGAAGGAGCGTTTCCAGCTTTTCCGCGGCCAAGGCCGCAACCAAAGAGAGAAAGAGCATATTCGTGCAGAACAAGGAGAAGATCCGAGCCATGTCTCTGCAGAATCGGGAAAGGAGGAGGAGCATTGCGTTGCAACACGGCGAGGACGAAGCGGCGAAGAAGGGTTTGCGGGGCAAGAGCGAGCCTTACTCGGAGAAGGTCAGAGTCCAAGTTCAGAAGCTGGAAGTTGAAACGATTGAGACGAACGAGAACTTGGAGAAGTCGATCAGGTGGTTCTAAAGAGTAATCCTAAAAACCTAAACTAAATTGTATATAAAACGCGTCTTTTTCCTGGGCTTCAATTCTGCGTGCTTGGCTCAACCCTTGACCACTGCAAGTGGCCTCAGCCTCACGCACTTCTTTGAGATTCCGGCGGCGTGGCAGGTGTCCACCACCTGAGTGACGTCCTTGTAAGATTCTGGTGCCTCTTCCATGACAAGCTTTGGGCTCGCCACCCTAATGCTAATTCCCTTTGCCTTCAGGTTGTTAAGAACTTCCTGGTACTCCAACTTATTCCTGGCGTTGGCCCTGCTCCTGGCCCGGCCTGCACCGTGGCAAGTGCTCCCAAAGGTCTCCTCCATGCCCTTCTTCGTCCCAGTCAGAACGTAACTGCAGGTGCCCATGGTGCCACCGATGAGGACAGGCTGGCCCGTGAACTGGTAGTCCACGGGGATCAGAGGGTGGTGAGGGGGGAAGGCCCTCGTGGAGCCTTTCCTGTGAACGAGGAGCTGCTTCATTTCTCCATCCACCAAGTGCTCCTCTATCTTCGCTATGTTGTGACTGACGTCGTAGACGAGATGCATGTCCAGCTCGTCCGGGTTCTTCTTAAAGGTTTTGGCAAACGCCTGCCTGGCCAGGAACGTCATGGAGCATCGGTTCACCCACGCGTAGTTCGCGGCGCAGGCCATCGCCGCAAGGTAGTTTTGCCCCTCCTCCGAGTCGATCCTCGCGCAAGCAAGCTGCCTGTCATTCGTCTCGATGCCGTCCCTGCTCATGGCTTTCTCCATCGCGGTCAGCGAATCCGTGGCCACCTGGTGCCCCAGCCCGCGGCTGCCGCTGTGTATCATGATGCAGACCTGCCCCACCTTGCTGATGCCCATCCGACTCGCCGCGGGCACGTCGAAAATCTCTTCCACGACCTGGATCTCGCAGTAGTGGTTGCCCGCGCCCAAGGTTCCCATTTGGGGCAGCCCCCTCTTCTTCGCCCTCTTGCTCACCTTCGAGGGGTCCGCGTTCAGCATTCGACCGTACTCCTCGCAGTGCTCCTTGTCCTCGACCCAGGAGTACCCCTCCCTGATCGACCAGTCCATTCCCATCTCCAAGGCCTCCTCGAGGTCCTTGGCGGTCGTTGGGATGATCCCCTGAGAGCCCACCCCCACGGGGATGTGGTCGAACAGGGCCTGGGCGAGGTCCTCCTGCAAGGGCCTGACCTGATCCTCCGTCAGGTTCGTGCGGATCAATCTGACTCCGCAGTTGATGTCGAAGCCCACGCCCCCCGGGCTCACGACCGACGAGGGGTCGTTCATGTCCATGGCGGCCACGTTCCCGATGGCGAAGCCATAGCCGGAGTGCACGTCAGGCAGGGCAATGGACTTCCCCACGACCCCCGGAAGCGCCGCCACGTTCGCGAGCTGCTTGACCGCCGGAAGGAAGCCACCGACGTTGCCCCTCTCGCAATAAGCCTGCAGCTCCTCGTCCAGGAGGGACCTCAGGGACTCGTTCACGTAAAAGTACCCGGGGACCTTCATGTTCGGCACGAAGCCCTCATTGATGCGGTACTTCTCGTCCGTCTCCTTCGAGATGTAGTCCGTCTCCTCCTTGAACGTTCGAGCCTTCTCCTTCATGGCTAGACTCTTGCTTGTGTGTGCGTTGCGGCGTCTGGTGTGTCTGTCGAGGGTGTGAACATCATCAAAAGATGTTCATCAAGATCCAGCGGGTTGAGGAAGGAGGGGTGGGGCCGTGGAGATCATCAAGGGTTATTAAAACAATGTGGGTGCAAAGATATCTTGTACCTCTCTAAAACAAAAATTATTCTTTTATTTCGCTGTCCGCCCCGGACCATCCGTTCCAAGAATGCCTCGGCTCGGCGGGGACCTCGCTCCCACCCCGCTGCTTACTTGCTGGCGGGGAGGGGCTCGCTCGACGCCTCTGGGTTGAGCTCCTTCCAAGCCTCGATCCAGGTGATCATTGCCTTGGAGAGCTTGGAGAAGTAGGGATCCAGGTCCGAGAGCTCTTCCCCGACCTTCTGCGCGAGCTCGAGGTAGCAGTCGCAGACGGTCTGGCAGTCCTCGGACAGGGTGACCGACTGGAAGAACGGGATGATCTCTTCCTGCCAGAAGATGCCCTTGTACTCCTTCTTCAGGTTGGTGAAGGGGTTGCTGGCCTTGCTGTGCCAGATGTAAGGCAGGCCGGTCTTCACTCCGAGGGACAGGTGGTCGCAGATGACCTTGGTGCACCAGCCCGCCCACATGTCGTCGTACCTGCCGAGCGGCTGCCCGTGGCCCATCAAGCCAAAGTACATGGCCGGCCCGATGACCTCGCGGTTGAAGGTCAAGTTCATGCCGCACATCGGGAAGAGGCTTCCCTTCGGAACCGTCATGACCGCGTTCACGTACCTCGTGTTCCTCTCCGCGGGCTTCACCAGCTGCGTCGGCGCGTCGTAGTCAGGGATGTTCAGCCACAAGCCGTGGGACACCACCGTCTCCACGCCCTCCCTCAGGCTGAAGGGGTACCCCCGCACAAAATCGCTCCCGGGGGCGAAGGGGTCGTAGAGCGTGTTGAAGAAGAAGGGCGTGGACGGCGTGGATATGTTCTTTAGGTGCTGCTCCAGGGCATTGATCTTGTTGCCCTCGGGGTCTTCCGCCACGAAGCAGTCATCATCTATCGTGTACACGTACTTGGCCTTCGAAACCAGGAACCCAAAGCAGCGGCAGGCGGAGTCCTTGAAAGAGATGCAATCGGCCTTCTTTCCCAGAATCCTTTCGATGTCGTTCCTGTTGTAGAGCTCGTAGTTGAAGCCCGGGGGTATCTGGACGACGCGCGAAGGGTCACCGTCCTGCACGATGATGAGCTTGTGCTTCTCGAAGAACGGCCTTGGCAAGGCGAAGAACGGAAGGAATCGCGGTCGAATGTCAGCATCGAAACGCAATGCGGGCTATTGCACACACCCTCACGCGAGCACGAAGGCGAACCACTGGTCTCGGTACACTCCCTCCCCTCGCACCGAGAGTGTGGTGTGCTCTCGTCCTCGGCACCGTCACTCACCTCCACTGCTCGAGGAAGTCCAGGTTCCTAATCGTCGGGATCACGATGTCCACGTCCTCGGGCTTGGGAATACTCCCATACTCGAACGTCATCTCCAAAGGCCTCCTCCGTCGCGTTCTTGTCTCGTCTCGTCGGGTCCGGTCGCGCCACCCTCTTCCCTGCTGGCGCGCTCACATCTGTCTGTCGGGACCCAACGGCTACCATGGATTTAAATAATGAAATTACATGAAAAGTTTTCTTTCCCTGGACAGAGGACCCCCAGAGTCTGCCCGCGAGGGGAGGAAGGCGCCGTTGGCGTCGAAGAGGGAGGAACAGGAGGTCTCTCCCCCGGTCTCCGCCTTCTCCCTCTCCCTCTCCCTCTCCCTCTGTCTCCAAATTGGGTGCGCACTGGGAGGGAAGGCTTGGGCGCTGCCTGCGATCGAACCTCTTCCGTCGTCGTTGTCGTCGTTGAGGATGGATGACTGGTTGGTGAACTTCGTGTTATGTTACATTTTACGGGCGGGAGGGAGCTTCCCTTCCAGGCGTTTCGATCAACGAGCTTTCACTTCTTCTTTGCGTTGATGAGGTCTCGCGTCGAAGTCTTCGTCTCGAACCCCCTGGCGGCGCTGAGCTTGTACGAAGCAACAGCCTTCTGCAGGTTCCGGTCCTTCTTCCTGGCACTCCGAACGAGTTCCGTGCTGTTCTTCATCATCGCTTGGATTCTCTCGACGCTGCTTCCGATCTGTTGCACGAGTGGCGAAGGGGGAGGGCGACAGCACGACGCGCGCGAGTCAGTGAGGACCATTCTACGTGAGAGGGGAGCACAGAAAGTGTTGGGTATGTCGTACCTCCTCCTTGAGCAGCTCGCGGTCCTTCAGCTTCTTGGCGTGCTCCAGCTCAAGAGCCTTCAACTTCGGCTCAGAGTGCGCTATTTCTCTCTCGACCCACTTCAGGTCTTCCGTGTCAAGCTCAATTTGCCTCTCGCAGTCCTCTATCTTTTGCCTGAAGTGGGCCATGATCTTGTCCAAGTTCGAGATTCCTCTCTCGAGGGCCTGGGGGTCCGCCATTTCCGCCATCAGCTTATCGGGGGAGCCGGGCCCTTTTCCTGTGCGTGGCAGGCAGAGCGCGTCTCGTGTCAGGAAACCCCGCCGCGCGCCTCTTTCTCTTCCGGAGTTCAGGGAATCGATTGCAGGGCGCGTGGCGTGTAACGCAAAGCCTGCGTTTAGAGAGAAAGGTGCGCTGGCTTACCTGAGGTCTCTTCCTTCCCTGCCGTGGCCATCTTACTTGGTGGTGAGACCGCGAAATATGTACTGCGAGCGCAGCAAACAAACCTTCACCTGCTTCCTGGACACTTGGCAAGTGGGAACCAACAACCAAAGATAGTGTGTCTCCGTTCGTTCTGCTCACGTCCTGCCCGAGCCTGCACCTCCCTCAGGTGCCAAGGACTCCCGGCGGATACAGAGAGCAAGCCAAACACGCGTCTTTGGGTCCGGACGTCCCCTGCTCACTCCTTGCCCCTCAACTCGGCGTGCTCTCAGAGCCCGTCCCGTCTGTCCAGCCCGAAATCGAAGAGAGCAAGAGTCAACGATTCGTTGAAAGGCCGGACAGAGGGAGGAGGTATACGACAAGGCGAGACCTTTGACGTGGTTGATCGCGGCAGAGAGGGAGACGGGAGAGAGATAGACAGACAGACAGAGAGGCGTCATGACGGAGGAGAACTTGGAGAACGAGAAGGTGAGAAGGAGGGAGGCAATGCGAAAGGACGGGGTGTTGATTTATTTTATTTTATTGTTTTCCTCTGGAAAGGCGCCCTTGTGCAGCTGAGCTGACTTTTGCTTCTCGTTGTGTGTGCGTGTGTGCGCGCGGCGCGCCCTGGAAGGAGGTTGCCGGAAACGGAAAGTTCTTCTTCCCCAACAGCGGTACGTACGAGGGGGATTACAAGGAGTGGGTAGTAGAGGACGAGGAGGGTGCCGAGGAAGCTGGTGAGGGAGACGAGGAGAAGGCACCTCCGAAGCGCGTCAGGCATGGCAAGGGGACCTACTCGGAGCGCGGCAACACGTACACGGGTGACTGGGAGGACGACAAGATGCAAGGGAAAGGAAAGTTCACTTACGCGAGCAAGGCGGAGTACGAAGGAGACTGGGTAGGCAACCAATACCAGGGCACTGGCAAGTACACTTGGCCCGACGGGTCCTCGTACGAGGTGAGTGGTGGTCGAGACATTCCGGCGGTTGGCGAGAACTTGCTTGCGGTGCAGTCCCCTGACAACAGCTGCTTCCCTTCTCTCCGACTGACTGACCAGGGGAGCTGGGAGGAGAACGCCCTCCACGGAGAAGGCATTTACACGGATGCCGAGGTAAGCCAACGTTGAGACAGACACACACACACACACACACACACAGAGAGAGAGAGAGAGAGAGAGAGAGAGAGAGAGAGAGAGAGAGAGAGAGAGTCTGATGATTTGATCTGCGCATGGTCCCACGACAACGGAAACACTGACATGGGTGACTCACGGACGCGCTGTTCAAACCCCTCCAACGACGGACAGGGTCACAGGTTCAAGGGAGAGTTCTTCAACGGCAAAGGCAATAACCTCGTGAAGCTCTTGTAACATGTTTTGTATCGAACAGAATGGTGGTCGCACGTGCACAACGCTCTGGCAGCCCCAACCCCGACTCCACAAGAGGACGAACGCCCTGTGGAGTTCCTCAACAACTCGAGCCCGCCCCGCCCCGCACACAACCACCCATCGTCGACGAACGGGAGGAGGGGAGCGGAGAGAATCACGCCCCCGGCAGCGAGAGACAGAGAAGGAGAGAACCTGGAGGTCACCATTCACCATTCACTCTGTCGGGATGGATCAGTCCATCCATGGACCTCCCAGCGCCTTCCCTCTCTCGGGAAGAAGAAAAAAAAACGTGGATTTAATTTCCGTCCAGCGCACGGACAAAAAGTGCCTTCGCGATCGCGATCGTTCAAGGCTGTCTTGCTGACGGAGGCCGATCTTTGTCGACGAAGAGGACGGTAGCGCGGAGGGCGAGGCGCTTGGACTTCGCTTGTGCTTTGCGGGGACGGACGCGAAGCGGTCTTTGCCCATCGGTTTGGTTTTGCTTTCGCGGAGGGGATAGGAGGGCATTTGTGAAGTCCTGTTCCCCAGGTCGGAGGGGAGAGACATGGTGACGACGACGCGTTCTCCCAGGGGGAGGGGGAAGCCAAAGCGGACCTCGGGCGAGAAGATGAATGTCGCTGGCGTCGCCAAGAAGTCACCCGTGAAGTCGAGGGCGACTAAGAAGGTGAGTCGCCCTCCTCTCTCTCTGAGTTTTTTTGTTTTTTTGTTTGTTGGCGGATGAGCTTTCTCCCAGGAAGCGCTAGGGGGCTCCCGCTCCAGTTCAACGTTTGTACTGACCGCTCTCCCTCCCTTTGCTTGCAGGTCCGGGTGTGGTGGCCCCCAACGAAGAACAAGAGCAAGTCTGACATGAGTGGGATGTTTTGGCCTGCCAAAATGATTGAGATGAAGGGGACAGATAAGGCTGTGGTGGAGTACGACAACGGGGACAGGGAGACGACGAGCCTGGAGAACTGCCAGCCCTTCAAGTTTCCGGGCGAGTTCGGGGGCGAGAAGAGGCCTCTCGCGGAGGGTGAGTACGTTGAGGTCTCGAACAACAGCAAGTCAGACCCGGCCGCTTGGTTCGCCAGGATCGTCAAGGTGAAGAAGGTCAACTGCGAGGTGGAGTACCCCTTCTGCGACGGAGAGCCGGAGAACAAGAACATGGAGCTCATTCGTCGCGCGAGGATACACGACGAGGGCACGGGGGTTTGGAGCTTCGTCGACCCGAGGCAGAAGTGGAAGGACGGGAAGTTCTCCTCGCCCATGGAGGCGAAGCTGTACTCCGAGGAGGAGCACAAGGAGTGGCTGAAGGAGCAGGCCGCTGCACAGACGTCGTCGAAGGAGGCCTCAAGGTCCGGCATGACGAATAAGCTCGCGGTGAAGCAGGACAAGATCGCAAAGAAGCAGATGATGAAGGAAATGAGAGCACAGGTTCCAAACATCAAGAAGCCTGCCAGGGCAAAGACGGCGTACCTCTTCTTCTGCGAGCATCACAGGCCACAGGTTAGGGCGGAGAAGCCCCAGCTCTCGATGGTCGAGGTCACAAAAGTTTTGGGGGAGATGTGGAAGAAGGCTTCAGAGGAGAGCAGAAAGGATTTCGATCTCCTAGCCCTGGCGGACCAGAAGAGGCACAACAAGGAGATGGAAAAGTACCTCGAACAACTGAGGTCTCACACCTTCCAGTTCCAGGTGCCTCACGGCTTTACCCCCACGATGTTTTCACCGATGTTTCCCCAGGTGTTCGCCTGCCAAGAAAAGCTGAGGAAGCCCACCAAGCCCAAGAGCGAGTACACCCTGTTCCAGAACGCGATGAAGAAGCAGAAAACGGACTGTTCCGAGGAAGCGGTCGCAGAGAGGTGGAACAACCTGAGCAAGGAGGAGAGGAGCGTGTACACCAGGAAAGCAGACCAGGCCAGGGAGGTGTACGAGAAGAAGATGGAGGAGTACAACACGAAGAAGAAGATGCGGGGAGGGAACAACAGGCCGCCCGTGGGGACACCCCAAGGAAGTCCGCCGCCGGGCGGGATGACGACCCAGTCTCCCAAGGCAGCAGAGAGAACAGTGCCCCATCCACAGTTTCAGAATCCTTATCTGCCCCCGACCCAGACGATGGACATGGAAGACCTGAGGAAGAGGATCAAGACACTCACAAGCGAGGACGTTTACTATCAGGTGATAGACTTTTTGAGGTCAGATTCTCCGAACTTTGGTACTGCTTGGTCTGCCGCCCAGCAGTACCTGGTCTCGCAACCCAACCCAATCATGAAGAAGCCTGACGTGAAGGGATTCCTAGTGGCGGTCTTTGGCATCGAAGCCTACGAACAAATGAAGAAATCATAAATAATAGTCATAAATAAATCTAGCTTATAATTGTGGCTCTCCTCCTCGCTTCCTCCGGCCTCTCACTCTCATCTCTTTTGCTTCCAGCTTCCCATGTCACATGACAAAAAAGCGCAGCAGGGAAGAGGACGATGCGCTCGACGGTCGGACAACCGCGCGTGACATGGCGCGCAACAAGGAGTGCGAGCCGAGTCGCTCGCCGCAGCGAAGGTCCTCGCGGGCGCAGAACCGGCGGGTTCGGCCCGAGGACCCCGAGCGGCCCGCCTCTGGAAGTTTTTTGCAGGGCTGTGAGTTGTGCCATCCCAGTGCTTGAATCACGACGCAACAGTTCTCGAGTTCGCCCGTTGCTGACGCTTTTTGACTCTACGTCTTCTGCGTGCGAAAGGACTCCGTGGACGAGGGCGAGGCGGTTCTTGAGTTGCCCCACGAGGTTGAGGAGCGGTATATGAAGCTTCTGAGGCGCCAGGAAGGAAGGGCGAGGGAGCTGACGCAGAAGCACAAGCACAAGAAGAGGACCACGCACAAGGTCATGAAGGTATCGTCTGGGTACCTCAAGGGCAGTCCGCTGGTATCACCAAGGTTGGTAGCGTCTTCCTGCCCGCAGGCACCGCGAAAACAACCCCACCCCTCCTCCCCCAACTTCAACTTGCCCGGCGCTGACTCCAAGGCCTCTTTGCTTTCCACCGTGTCGCAGCGACAAGGACGTCCGCCCGATGATGGGGAAGGTCAGGAGCGCGGTGTTCTCTATGCTGCTGTCGAGAATAGGGGGGAGCTCGGAATTCCCAAGCCATTGCAGGTGGCTAGACCTTTTTGCCGGAACGGGCTCGGTTGGGATAGAAGCCCTTTCGAGGGGCTGTGGAGTGTGTCACTTTGTTGAGCTCAACCAGTGGACCGCAAACGAGGTTTTGATGAGGAACATAGAGAGTCTCGGGGTCCAGGACGCTTGTGCGGTCCACGTCGAGAGCGTCTTTGACTTTCTGACCAAATTTTCTTACAAGTCGGAAGCGATGGGAGGTCCTTTTGATTTCGTGAGCGTCTGCCCACCATACAACGATATGGATTTTGACGACCTGGTCAGGGGCCTCGAGGACTCTCGAGTGATATCGAGCAGGTCTTTCCTAATTTTCGAGTATCCCAAAGAGGTCTCCGAGAGTCTGAAACCGTCTCTCGGATCACTGACGCAGCTGGTCAACCGCACCTACGGGAGGACTACCGTTGCTATCTACGGGCCGTCAGACTTGTAAGCGCTAAAACAGGGAATATTTTACAAAATATCAAAAACTTTTTTCTTTTTTTTTGGCTTCTCTTGTGAAACGATCCTGAGCTCTATCGCTACTTCTGCTCCAAGTACTTGCTCTCTCCCGTCACCTTGACCATCAATTCGAGGACATCGCCGGTGCTCCCACCACGGGAAGTCGGGCCAGGTGGCTGCACCTGCTCTGGCTCTGGCTCTGGCTCTGGCTCTGGCTCTGGCTCTGGCTCCTCTTCGGGCTCCGGCACAGCTTGCTCTTGTTCCACCACAGCCACCCCTTCCTTGGCAACAGCTTCCTCCACCGCGACCGGGGCCTCTTCCATTTTCTTTGTCTCAGCTCTTGATTGGACTCGCTCTTCGGGGGTGCCAACAACCTTACCCCTGAAATCTTCGACCTCCTCGACCAGGTCATCAGGAACCTTCTTCGTGTTCAACCACTGCTTGATTTGCCTCTCCGTAGTCTCCCTGTCCTCAGCAAGCAAGGTCTTGCTCGCCAAGAACGAGCCGCCAAGGATGAAAGACAAGAACTCCATCGCTCCTTCGTATTCGATGAACAGGAAAGACAGCAAGCCCACGCCTCCCAGCACCGCTGCCGCAGTGTTGGCTGGGGTGGGGTTCTCCTTGTAGTTTTCCACGACCTCTTCCACGCCCGGGAAGCCGAAGGCAAAAGGTTTCCTCCAAGGCATCTCGGAATTCACCCAGCCCGATGGGCCCACGGTGCCATCCGCGACGTAGGCGACGTTGTCCGCTTTCAACTCTGAGAACTTCCTCGCAACGTCCCTCGAGAGGCCTCCGTACGAGTCTATGAAAATCACATACTCGTTGGCCTCAACGAGTCTCTCGAATCTTCCGATATCGAGCTCCTCCTCCGGGTCGACTGGCATCTTGACGTACTTTCTCCTTCCGCCTATGCTCCTGAGATCGGGTTGCCCCTCTTCCTTGACGGCGACTTTTGATCTCAAGTCCACGAGCTTCACCTGCGGTGTTTCCGCCAGAACATCAAAGGCCTGCGCGGCGGAGACTGACTTCTCCTTCGGTTTGAGAAGGGAAAACACGAGGGCAGCGGTGCCGCCCAGCACCACGGCCGCCCCGCCCGCCAGAAGCAGTCCCGCGCCCCCCCCGTCGGCGGCAGCAGTAGTCACGACGGTGGACTAAGAGAGAGGATGAACAAATCGATTTGAAGGAGAAGCGAAGTTTTCGTGTCAGTCGAGACAGGACGAGACCGAAGGGGTTCGAAGACTCCCGTCCGCTTACCTCCACGGCGCTGTTCACCGACGCCTGGTAGGCATCCACGGCCGCGTCCGACGCCGTCGTTGCAGCCTCGTTCAGCGTCTCGGACACCGTAGTGGCCACCTCGTCCGCGTACGCCTCCGCGATTTCGAAGATGGGCACGGCGTTCGCTTTCACGTCCTGCCTCGCTCCCTTTCTCGAGGCTGGCACACGTCCAGAGGGGAACGAAGCGTCAGAGCCAGAGTTTCTTCCCGAGGCGACAAAACCGAGCGAGCGAGCGAGAGAGAGAGAGACAGGGGGGGGGACTTACAGATGCTCTTGTTTCCCTTCTTCGCAAACTTCCTGTGCTTCGGGCGACCTACGTTCGTCGCCCCCGTCGCCTGAACGCGCGCGCACTTGCCCATCACTGCATTCGACATCCTCGCCCTCCGTCCTTCCTCTCTCGTCCTCGCCTCGTCCCCTGTTCACAAGACAACGCAAAGCCAAGCAAAAGGAACCCTGGCTCCCCCTCTTTGTGGTTCGCAGAGATCTTGTCAATCCTTCAATCGGATAACGTTTATTTAGATGTAAAGTTCACACTTAAGGTGGCTCCGAAGAGGAGAGGAGGAAGTTGGCGAAGGGAAGGGGAAGGGGAAGGGCCTTGACCCGAACGGACGATGGGGTCCGAACCGATCTGGTCTGGAGGAGTTTGAGCCAGTTTCGGGTGTGGGTTTGCTTGGGGGAAGGAGTCAGGGAGGAAGACTTGTTTGCTTCTTTGTGCGGGCGGGTGGGTGTGAGTCCAGGATGGTGCAGGCGATGAAGGGAGTGCTGCTCAAGGGAGATATCCCACTGAAGCAGTTCGTGATCAGCCTGAACGAGGCCAGGATACCGAGCGAGAGGTTCATCATAGCGGACCTCGACGAGAGGACCTTGCTGATCCAGCCCCAGGCGGAGGCCTTCTTGCAGGAGAAGCTCCAGGTGTTCGTCGACGAGAACCAGTACCAGCCACCGCTCCGTTCCTCGGGGCACTCGAGCGGCCGAAAGTAGCGCGGTGGCGTGTGTGTGTGTGTGTAAATATAGTATGTATACAAATTTACAAGTACAAGAGGGGTTTGGCCCCCGAAGCCTCCCGCAACCACCCGCCCTCGTCCCTGTCGTCGCTACGCTTGCAGGAACTTTTGCTTGGCACTCTTGATGAGAATGGAAGGGAAGTGCCTCTCCAAAATGCTTTGGGTAAAATACAGGTCATCCAGCATGTGCTCAAGGAAGAGGAGCTTTGGGCCTGCCGCGTCCTCGTCGCCGAATACGAGGGGCGCTGCCGTGTCCGAGAACGCTTCAAACCTTTCAGACACTGACTGGCGGTCGGGGTCGTTGGCCACGCCGGGGGTGCAGTGCCCGATCACGTAACTCAAGTGCCTGAAGGCCAGACTGATGCTGAACATGTCTTGGTCCAGGGTCCCGCTCTCCGGGTGGTACTGAATGGACTTCCAGCACGTGTGCGAAAGGAACGACGCGAAGAGCTGCTCCACCAAGTCAAAAGACTTTGACGATATCGACATGTTTTGGAAGATGGAGGCGACCACGGGGTTGCACCCTTCTACTCTCCTTCCCAGGGCGTAGGACAGCAGGTGAGCCTGCTGAAACTCCAAGTTCCTGTCCAGGACCTCCACCGCATTGGTCTCGAGAGCGTGGACGAGGCTGTCCTGCAAGCCAGACAAATTCTTGCCAAAGGCCAGGTGAGAGGCGTGCGAGAGCATGTCGAGGAAGTTTATGCATCTCCCGAGCGTCCGAGCGGCATTTATCGTCGCCTCCAGCAGGAAGGACTTGGCCTCCAGCTCCGTCAAGCTTCTCAACTCCCCCCTCTGAGACGTTGCGAAGATCACCTCTGCTATGAACGTTTGGTTGCTCGTGAGCTCCTTGTGAATCGTAGAAAGAGAGTCCGCAATACTCCTTTCGATCTCATTCCAAAACGCGAGGGTGCCGTACAACCCAAACACTTTGAGGAAGGCTTTCATCTCGTTTGCGCTGAAATGCACAGCCTCTTTCCCTGCAGAGAAGCTGCCCTTGCTGAACGTTCTGAGCTTGGACGAGTACACAGAGTCCTTCTGGTGAACCACAGAAAAAACAACCCACGCCGCGTACTTCTCCGATATCGTGGTGGAGGTCCTGTCGCTGTCCGGGGCCAGGATAGGCATCCTGAATTTCGTTCTCGAGGGTATCTCCTGGTAGATCACATCCCTGACGAGACGCTGGATGTTCACCGTCGTCGCAGACTGAAAAGACTGGAGAAAGTTCACGAACTTCGAAACCTTCAAGAACAGGGCCGAGGGGTCTGGGTAGGGCTCGCTCGTTCCGACGGTCCTCGCCAAAAAGGACTCAAGGGCAGACTTCAATGCAGCGTACAGATACCCCTTGGGCTTGATGCAGTACCTCGAGAGCTCGAAGTTCTTGCAGTCGCTCAGAACCCTGACAAGCCCGAGAAGCATCTTGTATTTTCCCAAGAGACTTGGCGAAGCGATCTTCTTGTCAAGAATCTCAAAGATGCTGCTTTGCTTGATGCTCTTCCGCTTGCCGGATTTGGCCTTTCCCTTGACGGAGGCAACCCTGACTATGTCAGTCCCGCCCTCGTACGTCCCGTACCCCTCTTCCTCAATCTGGAGGAGGATGTTTTTGACCTGCAGGCTTATGCTGTCCAGCAGACCTTGAACAGGCTTTGCTACGTCGTCATCGACGATGACGTGGCACCTCGCGTGGTTGTTGTTCATAAACGAACCATGCACTTCCAGAACACTCTGAAGGAGTTCGTCGATGTCAAGGTTGCTGAGGATCGACTCCTCGAGGATGTCGTTGAACTTGTCTATGAAGTAGTAAACCACTTTCATGTTGTTCACTTTGGCGACCTGCCTCGGGAGCTTGTCCATCAAGAAAGTTCCGTTCACCAGATCCTGGATCTCCGCGAGCAGTGGAAGCCCGTACTTTTCTGTGGACAGGCTATCAATGGCTTGCAGCTTCACGATAGGGTACAGCGTCAAGTAGCGAAGCCAACTAATCCGCATGGCAGTCAAGTTACCCTCCTCCCCTTCCTTTGGAAAGCCAACCTCAAGGACACTCCGTATGGACTTGGCCGTGACGGAGAAATCGCCCGAGTCGAACTTCTCGAGCATGTTGTACAATTTCGCTGCCTTCTCCTTCGCCTGTGCCACGATCTCAGGCACCACCTCCACTTCTTGACTGAGGAGCTTGTCCTTCAGCCCTTTCATCGCTTCTATGATCTTCAGGATGTGCGTGGGGGGGCACTTCTTCAGCAGAGGCTCCTCGTGAGGCAGTTTCAGAACTGTTGGCAGACCTTGGGGCACGTTCTCCCTCCAGTGGTGCATGTGCCAGATGACTTCCGATCTCGCGAGCGCGAGGGCGGCCATGCACTGGTTTGCTTCCCTGAAGCCACTGTTCGACTTGTAGGAAAGGGACATTTCGCATTTTGTGAGGAGCTGCAGGACGAATTCCCTTCGAATGACGTGCTTCGGCGCTGTGTCCGCGCAAGCTTGGCTGAAGCTACCCACCACCATGCTTCGAAGGTTCGTCTTGTGACCCTGCCTGGGCTGCTTTCTTTGCTTCAGGATCTGCTTCATTTTCGGGTAGGAGTGCACCAGTATCTCCGCGTGGATCCAAAGGTTGATGTCCCTGAAGATAGGAAGGAGCATCGTGTCGTTGAGAATAATTCGCAAGAAGTCTAGGACGCGGTCGTCCGTGAGGATCATCGGGCAAGCGATGGAGAGCCACAGCGTCCAGTCTCTGTACTCCTCCACTCGCACCAAGTTCTCGCAGATTTGTTGGTGAGACAAGCCCGCGAGCGGTCCTATCGAATAGCTGTCCTTGGTCTCGCTCGTGAATATCTCCTGGCCCGCGAGCATGTCCGTGCTCGACGAGAGCGCGCAATAGGGCCCAAAAATGTTTTTGATTCCCTTTTCCACGACCAGCTGGTAGTCCGCAAAGTCCTGCTGCAAGCAGGGAATCACAGAGTCGAACCTCATCAGGAACACCAGCAGGGTGTCGTGCTCGTGGGGCTTCTCGTGCGAGTCAAAGCCCGAGATCGGCTTGGACCGGTAGTCCAAGAAGTACGCCAGAGCGTAGAGCTGGACAATCAGTATCCGTGGTGTGGAGGCCAGCAATATCTGGACGCGGACCGCGTCCGTAGCCGTTTGAGCGAAGCTCTTCACCAGACTCTCGCAGTAAGAGTGGTCGGCGGACCGCAGCAGCGCGTTCGCTTCCCCGAGAACGCTCAGAACCCCGGAGTAGTACTCCATAACGTCCACGAGGCAATAGTACCACGGCTGCAAGCTGTCCAGCATTCCCTCCACGTTGTCCAGAACCCTCTCCAAGTTGTTCTTGTCCACCTTGCTCAGATTGATCTCCTTGGGGTGCTCCGGAAACTTTTTGATCAGAATTTCGCTCAGCTTGGGGAAGTCCGTCGCGAGGTAGTCCTGCATCGTGTACAACTCATACAGCTTGCAAAGGAGAGACTCTGCTGCGTCTTGCAGAATGACCATCCTCTCTATGAATATCGCAGAGCTCCCGCTCACCGACGAGGTCAGGGGGTTCGACACCTCCGCCTCATTCTCCGAGGCCTCCGGTACCGTGCCCAGCAAGTTCGCCATCTCGTCTTCTACACGGTCCTGCACCCAAACCGGTCGCACTTCCTCCCACCTTTTTTTGACTCACCTTTGGGAAGCAAATACTTTGAAATCATATGGCTGATCTCTCTCAGTCTCAGCGTCGTCGTCGGGAGGAGATTATGAGATGCTAAGAGCGGCCGCGAGGTTGAGTCGAAGGCTAGAAGGAAGGACGGGAGCGCTCGGAGGGAGCAGAAGGGTAGAGGCGAGGAAGGCGACGACGAGGATGGGTCGCGGGTTTGGCAGAGGGCGAGGTGGAGGAGGGAGAGGCGGGGGGAGAGGCGGAGGGAGGGGAGGGGGAGGGGGGCAGCGTTGGTGGGATCCCGAGTGGAGGAGCCAGAGGCTGGCGGAGATAAGGGCGAACGGCGGCGGTGGGAAGCCGAGGCAGGTTCTCGACCTGGACGCGATGTTCAACAGGCTGAGAACCTTCTCCATGCAGCAGGGGGGGGAGGAGGAGGTTCAGATAAAGGAGAACTACGGGAGGGACGGGGCGGACCATATCCATGAGATGGCGAGGCAGCTGGGGATATACAGCAAGAGCTACGGCAAGGGAACGAACAGCGTGGTCGTCGTGAGCAGGGTCCCTCTGCCGAACTACAGGCCGGAGTTCGACCGCATAAACTTGGAGTTTGAGCTCACTCTCTCCGAGAGGCAGCAGAACTGCGTGCTGGACGCTCTGCACGCCACCTCGGGTCTGTCGCAGAAGCACGGCCAGCAGATGCTCGCCGGCCGGAGGCAGAACAAGAGCAACGGCTCTGGCTTCAAGGGGAGGTCTGCTGGCAGGGGCGACAGCGAGGACTTCATCGAGAGCGAGAACAAGAGGCTCAAGCTTGTCCAGGAGGAGCAGCTGGCCTCGGACCGGGTGAAGAAGATGATATCCTTCCGCAAGAAGCTCCCTGCCTTTTCGAAGAAGGAGGAGTTGCTCCAGCAGATCAGGGAGAACCAAGTCCTGGTCATCTCGGGAGAGACTGGGTGCGGTAAGACGACGCAGGTGCCCCAGTTCATCCTGGAGGAAGCCATCCGAGAGAACATGGGGTACCACTGCAACATCATCTGCACCCAGCCGAGGAGGATTTCCGCGATATCGGTCTCCGAGCGCGTGGCTCAGGAAAGGGGCGAAAACATCGGATCCAGCGTTGGTTACCAGATACGCTTGGACGCCAGGAGGAGCAACGACACCAAGCTCTTGTTTTGCACTACGGGAGTCCTTCTCAGGAGACTGGTTCGGGAGCCCCTCCTCGAGGGAGTGAGTCACATCATTGTGGATGAGATCCACGAGCGCGGCATGAACGAGGACTTTCTGCTGATTATCCTCAAAGACTTGCTGCCGAGGCGACCGGATCTGAGGATCATCCTGATGAGTGCGACGCTGAACGCGGAGTCCTTCTCTCAGTACTTTGGCGGGGCAAACGTCATGCACATCCCGGGATTCACGTTCCCAGTCGAGCAGATTTTCCTGGAGGACATTCTCGAGAAGAGCAGGTACCAGGTCCAGTCCATGCAAAGCGGCGGGGGCGGCGGCGGCGGCTACCGTGGGAACAGGTACAAGAAGAAGAAGATGGAGGAGGACGACCGCAAAGCTGTTTACAGCCCCGAGAGGTTCGAGAACTACAGCTACCCGACTCAGGACTCTCTTCAGGCGTGGGCCGAGAACTCGGACAAGCTTGATTTGGACCTCATCGAGTCGGTCATCGAGTACATATGCCTGAACGAGGCTGAGGGAGCCGTCCTCGTCTTCCTGACGGGCTGGGACGACATCTCCAAGTTGAACGATCAGCTCCAAGCCAACCGGATCTTGGGCGACAAGAGCAAGTACAGGATCGTGCCCTTGCACGGGTCGATGCCGACGGTGAATCAGCAGAAGATCTTCGTTTCCCCGCCAACGGGGGTGAGGAAAGTCGTGCTGTCCACGAACATCGCCGAGACGTCCATCACCATCGACGACATCGTTTACGTGGTGGACTGCGGAAAGGCCAAGGAGAAGACCTACGACGCGGTGAACAAGCTCTCCTGCCTGCTGCCCACGTGGGTCTCGAGGGCCTCCGTGAGGCAAAGGAAGGGTCGTGCGGGTAGGGTGAGGCCAGGCAAATGCTACCACGTCTATACGAGCGAGTTGTACGAGTGCCAGATGGCCCAGTACCAGCTGCCAGAGATTCTGCGCACTCCCTTGGAGGAGCTCTGCCTCCAGATCAAGAGCTTGCAGCTCGGGAGGATCGAGACATTCCTGGGCAAGGCGCTGGAGCCCCCAGATTTGCTGTCCATCCACAACGCGGTGAACCTGCTGAACACGATCGGGGCCCTGACCGAGGCCGAGGAGCTCACCCCCCTGGGCGAGCACCTCGCTGCGCTGCCCGTGGACCCGAAGATCGGAAAGATGATCATCATGGGCGCGATCTTCGGGTGCTTGGACCCCATCCTGACGATCGCCGGCGGCCTCTCGTACCGCGACCCCTTCGTGATGCCCCTCGACAAGAAGGAGCTCGTGGACGAGCTGAAGAGGGAGTTTGCGTCGGGCACCTCGAGCGACCACATCGCCATCCTCAACGCGTACACGGAGTGGCAGAAGGCTCGAAGCCACGGGCACGGCAGGGACTTCTGCTGGCGCAACTTCCTGTCCGAGAACACGCTGGAGATGATCCAGGACATGAGGTTCCAGTTCCTGGACGTCTTGGAGGAGGCCGGCTTCCTGAGCGCGGAGCTTGGCTCGGGCAAGTCCAAGGACGCCGCCGCCCCCTTCCGAAAGTCCAAACACGCGGCCCTGAGGTCCCTGAGCAAGCACTCTTACGAGCTGGAGCTCCTCAAGGCGATCATCTGCGCGGGGACCTTCCCGAACGTGGTCACCATCAACCAGGGAAAGCGGTTCGCCAAGTTCAAGACCAGGGAGGACGGCAAGGTCGACCTCCACCCGTCCTCCGTCAACGCCAAGCAGAACTACTTTGAGGAGGACTGGATCGTGTACAGCGACAAGGTCAAGTCCTCAGGAATCTTCATCAGGGCGTCCACCATGGTCTCCCACTTCGCCCTCATCCTGTTCGGCGGGGTGATCGCGGACGTGGACTCGAACGAGTTCGGGCGGAAGAAGTTCACCATGCTGGGCGACTACATCGAGTTCTCCGCGTCGCCCCAGGTCGTCTCCCTCATCAAGGAGCTCAGGGACAGGCTCGAGATCCTCCTGCAGCTCAAGCTGCAGAACCCCGAGCTGGACCTCGTGTCCGAGGGCGGCGCCCTCGTGCAGGCCGTCCTCATCCTCCTGGAGAGCGACAACAACTCCAGGAGCAGGGACGATTACCGGGCGTCCCAAAACTCGAGGCCGGGGGGGGACTACAACAGGAACACCAGGGGCAGGCAGTTCAGGAGGAGGTAGTACTAGGCTTCCCGTCCAGCAGCGAGACAGAGAAGGGGAGGATTGGATTGGATTGATTGAGGACGAGATCCTTGCAAAAGCAAGATCGGTTTCGGGGAGCCTGGATTGCGTTGGGTTCCGATAAAAAATCCTGTTCCTTTTTGTATATAACGTCTCCTCGTTTTTGTGGAAATTTCCCCAAAATGGAGTTTTCTACTCTCTCCAAGATAAGAGAAGAGGGGAAAGACGGGTCCAACGGCCAACGGGCTTTTTTCAAACTGTAGCGAGGCTGGGCGACGAGGCGTGACGACGAGGACGACGACGGCGAAGGGAAGCGAAGGAGAGAGAGAGAGAGAGAGAGAGAGAGAGAGAGAGAAAGAGAGATGAACGCAGTGGCAGTGGCAGGGGGAGCGTTGAGGTGCGGCGCGGCGCGTCCGCGGAGGGTGACGACGAGGTGGGGGAGCCTCGTGCAGTGTGGGATAACATCCGCGACATCTCGTCAGGGGGCCGCGAGGCACGCCTCGTCGTCGTCGCCGTCGCCCGCGGCGTGGTCTCGGGGCGGGAGGGGTGGGAGTCTCGTGGCCGCGTCCTCGGAGAGGGACCCCCTGTTCGGGAACGAGGGGGCGCAGTACCCGGACCCTTCGAGGGACTTTGCCATCTTCTGGCCGACGTGCTTCCGCGAGGCCGCGACTTCCGTGAACTCCCTGCAGCAGGGCCACGTAGTCGTCGTGAACGTCGGGGGGATTCCGAACCTCGAGGACCAGCAGAGGGCGGTGGACTTCATCGCGGGGGCCTGCTACGCGCTGGAGGGCCAGCAAGACGTGCTCGCGGAGAGCATCTTCATCTTCTTCCCGAGGCTGGTGGGAGATTTCGAGGACAAGGGGTCGGCACTGAAGCACTCGCAAGCAGCGCGGGACGCGCTCGTGTCCCTCGCTCGCTCGGAGATAAAGGGTTCTCTCGCTTGAAAAGCATTCGTGTACTACTTAATAAAATCTGGTGTGTGTTTCTTTTGCTTTGGGGCCGCGAGCCCCCCCCCCACGCCGAGTGTTCCCGAGAGAGAGGGAGGGGAGGTATGGCCGCCCCCAGCTCCGCGGGGTCGCTCTTTCCGCTGGAACGCCGTCCGCTGCCCCGTCACGCGAACGGATCAACTTCGACGATTTGATCGTACTCGTCGAGTCGGTCGCTCGGAAGCAAGTCCCTGGCAAGATCAGATCGGTCGACCAGTGATCGTCGTCAGACACGGGTGCGAAGAACTTTTGAGAATCACTCACCTTAGGGCAACAATGTCGAAGCCGGGCTGGGGAGAGTGGATCTCCCTCCGCCAGTCCTGCGCCGAGAATTCCGTTCTCGTCAGAGTCCTCCTGAACTCCCCGAAAGCATCCACGACGTCCGACGGGGGTCCCCTTGCGATCGTCACCCAGTGGGTTCCGAGGGGCTGCAGGGAGAACGACCAGTCGTGCCTCGCCTTGCCGTCCACGTGGACCTCAGCGACGTGAGTGAACGGCAAGCGCTCCGGCGAAGCGTCCTGGATGAAAAACTCGCAGCGCTGCAGATCGAAACCTATCCCGTCGCCCCTGGCTTTCGTGAACGCCTCCTTGCAGCTCCAGCTCCGCCTGAAGGCGTCCTCCTGGGCCCCCTCCTCGCCAAGGCACTTGATGTTGCTGAACTCGGCCGCCGTGAAGGAGGACTTGAAGTTCCTGAAGACCTGCTCGAGGCTGAAGACGCCGTTCTTGCGGGACTGGCCCGGCGCCGCGACGTCGACCCCAACCACGCACACGGGATCGGAGGCCAGAACCACGTAGTCCCCCTCGTGGCTCACATTGAAGTTGAAGTTGGGCCTGTCGGCAGGCCTGTCGACGGGGTTGGCGACGAAGGGCTTCCTGCCCTTGGTCCTCTTGATGCGAACGTCTTCGTACCTCAAGCGAAGGCACTCCTCGGCGCACTTCCGCTGAAGCAGTCGGCTCGCCAATGCCCGCTGCTTGTCGGCGAAGAACTTGAACCTAAGCACGCTCTCGGCCTCCTCCTTGCTGATGCAACTCAACAGAAACTGGAACTCCGCCCCCTTCTCCTCCCCCTCGGGTCTCCAGCTCGACCGGTTGAAAGCCCAACGCAGCGTCATGGCCTCTACCAAAGCGCTCCCTCACTGGTACCCCGAACCAGCTACCATCCCCGTCCCGAACCAGGCGAGGCCTTCCCTTCCTCCCTCGAGGAGCCGAGCGTTTCACTCGCGCTAGCCTAGCTCTTGACGTTTCGTTCCGTTCTGTGGAAGGAGAGGATGGCGACGACGACGACGCTGCGAGCGGGTGAGGGCGTGCGGAAGCTGGCGGAGGGGGACTACGGGAAGGGGTACACGGAGCTCCTTTCGAAGCTGACGACTGTGGGAGACGTCTCGGAGGAGGACTTCCGTGCGCAACTCCATTTTCTCGAGACCGAGAGGGGAGGGGATTACTGTATCTTGGTAGTGGAGGACGAGGGCAAGTCCAGGATCATGGGGACGGGAACCCTGCTGGTGGAGCACAAGTTCATCCACGCGTGCGGGAGTGTGGGGCACATCGAGGACATCGTGGTGCTGCCGGAGGCGAGAGGCCAGGGCCTGGGCCACAGGGTCGTCGCCGCCCTGATCAAGGAAGCGGGGGAGAGGGGGTGCTACAAGGTCATCCTGGACTGTGCCGAGAAGAACGTGGGCTTCTACGAGAAGGTGGGGATGGAGCGCAAGGAGGTGCAGATGGTCAAGTACTTGTGACGGTCAGCAAAAAATATGGTGTTACACTTGGCTCGGGCTCGCTTGCTCGGTAATAGTATTACGTTACGGAAGAAGAAACGAAAAAGTTCCCACTCAACTGGCTTTCATAAGTCCGTAGCTCTCCTCGTGCTCCTTATTGTGGTAGCCGCAGAGGCTGCTGTGGCCGATCTCAAAGCCCATGAACTCGTAGCCCAAGGGCTTGACGAGACTCAGGAAAGAGTCCGTGGGGCAGCAAAGGTGGTTCGGTGAGATGAGCTTGAGGGCCGCGACGCCCAAACTGGCCCCGGGAGGATACCGGCTCCAAGTCCTTCGCTTCTTGATTTTCTGTTGTCAGGGAGGAAAAGCGAGAAATGCCCGAGGCGTCAGCGGCGTGCGGGAGCTTGGGGCGAACGCGACCGAGGGGGAGGAGTCTTACCACTTCGTCCGGGTGGTTCTGAATCATCCACGAGACGTAGCTCGCGTACTCCGAAAACCCGAACCCTATGTATTCCGGATCGATGCTTCTGAGGATGTTCCAGGGCCAGCTATCTCTCGCTCCGCCTTGCTCGAACTGCTGCAAGAGCTCCTCCATGTACCGCTTGCTCGCGGAGAGCGAGTGGGTCACGTACGAAGTGCCGTCCGGCGCGATTTCCAGCCTGCGGGCGGCGAAGGAGTTGAAAAGCACGTCAGCAACACACACAGGTCGTCCGAGGAGAAGGAAGGCGCGCGGCCAAGGATCTTGGAGGGTCAGTTGCTCGACTCACGTTCGATTCGTAAGGTTCTCGTAATTCAGCTCGTATCCCTTGTGTATGTGTATTTTCCCTCCCACATTCACCAGGGCCTTGGGGGTGGCCTCCGCCGTGAACGCCTCGATGCTTTTCATGAGGATCATGTCCAGGTCCCAGATCAAGAAGTTTTCCGTGAGCCTGTCTCCCAGATACCTCGCGACCCCGAGCTTGACGAACTGAAAGGAGGGGCCAGGGCAGAGAAAGGGAAGTTAGTCGTGATTTCAGTCCCCCCTTTGGGCACGGCTGGTTTTCTCACCTGTTGCAGGTACCACCCAGAGAGCTTCTTCCCCGATTTTTTTATGTAGTCCGTGTAAACGCTCCCGAAGGTCGCCACCAGGAAGTCCTCGACCTTCTTCTTCGACAAGTCTGGAACGACTTCACCGTCAGTGTAGCACAGCACGTTGTCCGCCATCCTCCTGAAGAGCTCGCACTTGCTCTCCGTGGGCGTGAACACGTGGATGTACCGCGGCTTTATGAACTGGTTCAACTTCTCTATGGAAAACTCGGTCACGCACGTGGGCTTCACGGCGATCCCGACCACGTCCATCGGTTCCCTTCCCGTCGTCAGTGTTATGTCCCTGCCCGCTTCGCCGCGCGAGAAGCTGAACCAGAGGGACCTGCAATACCACCAAGCCGCCAGGAGGGTCAGGAGGTACATCACCATCGTCGTGGCACCCTTTCTCCTGTACTTGCTCTCCTGCCATGGCCTCCCTCCCCTCTTCTTGCCGTACGACGACGAGTGAACCACCACCATACTCCTTCTCTACTTTCTTTTCTAAATTCCTCACACACACACACACACACACACACACACACACACACACACACACACACACTTGATCCAAAAAGTTCAAAACGAAACAAACGCTCGTGGTGTGCCGAACACGAGACCACTACCGTCGCACGTCCGCCATCCCGACAAGCGTGAAGACCGCCCAGTCCACGAGCCCTTGAACCCAAAGGTGTTCGGCACCACCTGTCGTATTTCTTGAAGTTTGAAGGGGGGAAGAGGAGAGGAGAAGATAAGGATGAGGACTTCAAGGATGGGGAGTGGGAGGGGAGTGGGGAGGGGTTACGGGGGGGTGCAAGCGTCGTCATTGGGGTCGTCGGTCCAAGCGAGTGCGGTGAAGAGGAGGCCTCTGCTCTTCGGTGGGACGGCTGGTTTGATGGGTTGCGCGTCGTCATCGGGGTCGTCGGGCCAAGTGAGCCTCGCTGCAGTCGAGAAGAACTCTGTGCCGAGGGCAGAGGTGTGCAAGGGCCTCGAGATATCGCGAGTCGTGAAGGGGTGCTGGCAGCTTTCCGGGGGGCACCACGGAGATCGCGCTTCGGACCGAACCATAGGAAAGTTTGCGGTAGATGACTTCCAGTCTTTTGTTGACGCCGGCATAACAACGTTCGACACAGCAGACATCTATGGCCCGAGCGAGGAATTGATTGGGAAGTACTTGGACTCGAGGGGCGGATCCGAAGGCCTCCAGGTGTTTACCAAGTTTTGCTGCTTCGGTGCTGACATGAACGCCATCACCGACAAGATGGTTGAGAAGCGGATCAAGGCGTCGAGAATGAAGCTCAAGGTGGAGAACCTCGACTTGGTTCAACTCTATTGGCACGATTACACCAAGAAAAATTACGTGGACGCCATGAGATCGCTCTACGACAACGGCACGGTCAAGGCCGTCGCTTGCACGAACATGGACACGAAGAGGCTGAGCGAGATGGTGGACGCAAGCGTGCCTCCGGTTTTGAACCAAGTCCAGTTTTCCCTCCTGGACCGCCGACCAGAAAACGGGATGACGGACTTTTGCTCGAAGCACGATATCAAGCTCCTTCCCTACGGCGTGCTCGCGGGAGGGCTCATCTCTGAGAATTACCTCGGTGTTCCCGCCTCGGAGGTGAAGTTTGACACCTACTCAAAGCAGAAGTATGCGAGCGTACTCAACCAACGTGGGGGTTGGAATTGGTTCCAGGACCTCCTCGGAGTTTTGAACGAGGTAGCCACGAGTAAGAACACGACCATCGCCAACGTTGCGAGCGCTTGGGTTCTGAACCGGCCCCAGGTTGTGGGCATCCTGATCGGAGCGCGAAATGCGAGCCATGTTGCCGATAACCAAGAAGCGTCGCGCCTGCAACTGAATCAGTCCGACCTCGACAACATTGCGGGGGTTCTTGACAAGGGGTTCTTGGCGACAGGGGATTGTTATGACTGGGAGAGGGGCACTGGGCCGTTCTAAAATCGGGGCAAAGGGGCAGGGATGCACGCACACACGCACAGAAACCTGAATAAAAACGTTTTTAAACCTCCAGGTTCTTTATTTTGCGTCAAACCAAGTATCCGCAGACTTTGCGTCGACGTTCAGGGCCACGCTGAGAGGGTTGGTCCCATGGAAAGGGTACTCCATGCAGTGTCTCACCAGCTGCAGAGCCCTGTCCTTGGTCTCAGCAGGGCCCTCCAGCATAACTTCGTCGTGGACCTGAAGCAAGAGCGTCCAGCCCAACTCGTTCAGCTCTTTGTTCCTTTGAATTTCAAGCATAGCCAAGGTTGCTATATCAGCAGCACCGCCCTGGATGGGGGTGTTGATAGCAGCCCTCTCCAAATGCTTCCTGACCCCTGAATTCCTGCTGTTTATCTGATGCAGATGCCTCTGCCTTCCAAGAAGCGTACGGACGCTCTTGAGCTGGTGGGCTTCGACAATTCTCTCGTCCTGCCAGGTTTTGACTTCAGGCCTGTCCCGGTACCAACGGTTCAACGTCTCGTCCGCCTCCCTGAGCGACACCTTCCAATCCTTCGCGAGGCCGTGCGCAGTCTTCCCGTATGCTATAGAGAAATTCAGGACCTTTGCTTTCCTTCTCTCTGCGGCAAACATGTCTTTAATGAGAGGGACCGGGGGCTCGTCCCCATCCGCACCGCCTTTCCATTCCAAAAGGCATTCCCCCTTGTCCACTGCCTCTTGAATGTGCTCGTACATGCCAAGGGCGGTTCTGCTGTGAAAATCACCGCCACGCTCAAAGGCATCCAACATGCTGACACAGCCAGTCATATGGGCCAAAAGGCGGAGCTCAAGCTGCCCGTAATCGGCCACAATTAAGGTCTTCCCCTTCTTCACGTCTGCGGTGAAAGCCTGCCTAATTTTGTATCTGTCCTTCTCCAGCGCCGGCTGATTCTGGAGGTTTGGCCGCCTGGCGCTCAACCTCCCCGTCTCCGTGTTGATATTCATGCTGCAATGAATCCTTCCCTTGCTGCACTTGATAGCGTCACCCTGCAGGGGAATGATGAAATTGCTTAACAACGTGTCGATCGCAGCAACGTCACAAAGAGCATCCATCGCGGCGCAAGCTCGCAGGCCTTCCCGGCCTCCCCCGAACGCAGTGTAAGCAGTCCCTAGACCAAGCTCCTTGGCTTCTTTTTCTGACAAGTCAGATGTGTTTTCACGAAGGAGTTTCTTCGCCACACCTTGAGTTCCCGCGAGGCCACGGAGCATGGGCGTATTCGCACCAGGCCAGCCAGACGGTGTCGTGTGCTCCACGGGCAGCGGGCTTCGGACATCCTTGCCCCATAAACCGTGCAACTCTATGTCTATGTTCTTCTTGGGTTTCTTCTTGCCTTCTTCGATGAAGCCCGTCTCGTTGGGAACTTTGAAGACCCTGACCATCTCCACCGCTTCCGACGTCTTTTGGTTCAAAGCCCCCGCAAAGAGGAGCTGCCTCAGCTGGAGGGCACTCCCGATGTTCATCAACCTTGCGTCGGGCACTCGCTCCGAGGCCCACTCCCGGAAAAAGGTCTGGGCCTCGATCTGGTCTTCCGTGGCTATCTTCTCAATTTTCGCGAGGTGTTCCTGATCAGCGAGAACGCCCACCTGCTCCATGTCGGTCAGCAGGCTGCCAAAAGGCCTCCAGAAGTTTGCGTAAAACTCGTACATATTGAAGGACTTCCTGCCGTCCACAAGGTCTCTGTAGGTCTCTTGCATGTCCACCCCATCCCCAATGCAATCCGTTTCGAACAAGTTCCCCTCCAGGGCCTGGTAGAGGTTCCAAGTTGCTTCCGCGTCAAGCGTGCAGTACTTTATCCACTTCCCCCTCGTCTCCTCGCCCTGCTGAAGCTCGTCTACCGGAGGGAGAACCACCAGCTTGCCCTCCGTCCCGTCCTTCTTTATGTTTGGCTTCCCGAAGATTTCCTTCATCGAAGTCTTCTTGAACAGGCTCGCTTTCTCTCCGAGCAACTTGGAGTCCCCACTCAGAGACTCGAGGCTGTAACCACCCTTCGTCAGCCGCGAGCTGTCGTACAACCGAGCCATGTGCATGGTGTCCCCGAAAAAGCCTCTGCACTGGATCCCATCGTTCGCGAAAATATGACGGTCAAAACTGTAGTTGTGCCAAACCTTCTTTATCGAGGGATCCTCCATGAATGGCTTGAACGTCTGCAGGATACCCTCCCTGTCGTCGCAGTCCAGGAGGTCCACCCAAATTTTGCTCTGCCTCGAGCCGTTGGCGACGCCCACCCCAAAGTGGGCGTCAGGACCGCAGAAGAGGGAGAACGAGATCATCTTGCCGTGGCCCACCGGAGACGCCGTCTTGACGTCGATATCAGCGACCTCCGTGTCGCAGGCGTAGCACTTGTCCTTGTACCTGCTCGACAGCAGCGCCACGACGCGCTGGGCTTGGGTGACGTTGTCGACCGTGTACACGTCCGCGGGAACGGGCTCGTACTCGGCCTCCGCCTTCGCCTGCGCGTCGATCGCCTCTGCTGGGGCCTCCCCGACCTCCACCTCGGGCGTCGCGGGCTTGCCCTGCTGCTCCGTCTCCGCCTCCGCCAGCTCGCTCTCGGGGGCCGCCGCGCTGGAGACCCCCAAGTCCTCCGAGGACACCCGCAAGATGTACTGCAGGTCTCGACTCTCCTCCCGCTTCTCCAAAGAGTAGGCCCTCCGCCTCGACTCCCCCTGCTTCCTGATGGCCTCGAGCCTCTGCTTCTCCGAGCTCGTCGCGCTCTTGAACGGCGAGCTCAGCAGCCGGACGGAGACCCTGCCGCTCCCCTGGAGCGTCCAGCCCCGCTTCGCAGTCCTCAAAGCAAACTTCAACATACCAAAGTTCCTGCTGCTACACTTGCAATTTTGCAAAGCTCTTTCGGTTCGAGGG
Source organism: Chloropicon primus (assembly GCA_023205875.1). Taxonomy (NCBI): domain Eukaryota; kingdom Viridiplantae; phylum Chlorophyta; class Chloropicophyceae; order Chloropicales; family Chloropicaceae; genus Chloropicon; species Chloropicon primus. The sequence continues at coordinate 1,277,423 of CP060755.1, forward strand.
CCTTTCCAAGATATGCTTGACATAATGCGGCTGCCAAGGAGGCCTTACACCATGGCACGCCCGAGCGCTCCCTTCCCCAAAGACACCCCGTGCGCCTCCCCCTCCCTTGCGCGCGCGCCCAAGAGATAGACTAGACTTCCCCTTCTCTCGCTACTGGTGGTTTTCCCCCTTCTCTGATATCCCTCCCGCCAAAACTAAAAATCTACTATGGGTGGCTCGAGGCAGAGGAAGGCCAAGGCCAAGGCCAAGGCCAAGGCCAAGGCGATGGTTGTGCTGCTTTGGGATCCAAAGTGAAACAATAAGAAATAGTAATACAAGCAGGATATATATATATATAGAGAGAGAGAGCGACAGAGGGGACAACTCCACTCCCTGATCAGCTGGAGATGAGCTCGTACTCTGCTTTGATGGACTTGACGACGAGGGAGACCTCCAGGACCGCGGCCATTTGAGCGAGACGATCGATCTCGAGAACGGTGGACTGGAAGTGCTCGGCCGCCGAGACGAAGAGCTTTGCGGCCTCCCTCCTCTGGATCTTCGGGGAGATGCTCAGGGCGACGTCCTCGAAGGCGTCTTGCTCCAAGAACCCGTTCTGCTCCGGGTCCTTCATCGTCAGCACCCTCTGCCACTTTTGTATCCTGAGCTCCTGGCCGCTGAGAATGTACCGCAGCAGGAACTCGTTCACGCTCTTCTTCGTGTACTGCACGTACTTGGACTGGTACTGCTGGATGATTCCGTCGATGGAGGTGACCGTGGCACCCGGGTACAAGCTCGACAGGAGCTTCTCGAAGTGGATCTGGTTGGCCAGGGGCACGATCGACGTGATGCTCCTGAACTGCATCACGTACATCCACAGGGTGTCGTCGATGGTTCCGCTCATGAGGCCCACGAAGAGCCTGACCGTGGCCTCCTCCTTGTTGTAGTGGGACTTGAGAGAGGACAGGATGTCAAAAGCAACGTGCACTACGGTAGTCTTCAAGCCGTAGATGTCCTCGAGGTACGTGTAAAAGAAGTCCTCCAGGAACTCGTCTTGGGTGTCGTCGTCCGGGTTTGCGCTCTCCTTCGCCTTGTACTTGGCTTGGAGGATGTTCCTGACCAGCCTCGAGAGCTTCGGCAAGTCGAAGTTCCTCTGGTACCTCGGTATGGAGTCCACATCCTCGGCGTACTTGCGATACCTGCTCCAAATTCTCTCGCTGTTGAAGACCTTGTCCCCGTGCTCCGACTTGGCGCTCACCTCGGATTCTATGTACTGATGCTCTTGCAAGAGACCCAACTCCTTGATCTCTTCCCCTTTGCCCGGGAAGCTGTTCAGCGCGCTCATCAGAGCGTGGAGCTCCTTCTGCACGATCGAGATGTCCCCCACGAAACTGTGCCTCAAGTTCGGGATCTTCTCCGTGGAGGTTCCCTCCAGCAGGCTCTCGTACTCGTCCATCACCGCGTTCTGCAGGAGGCACAGCTGCTTCGTCAGCTTTGTGAAGTCGTCGAAGGCCTCCTTCTTCCCCGAGCCCTCGGTCTGAGTGCGCAAACCCGTGAACTTCTGGTGGAGATGCTTCAAGTACCTCCTCTTGCCCTCCAGGTCCTGCAGCTTGTTGGAGACCTGGGTGGAGTTCCTCTTCCAGCTCTCGACCTCGTGCTCGAGCCGGGAGAGGTCGCGCGACTTCTCCACGACCAAGTTCGAGTGGTCCAGCTTGCAAGCGTTCAAGTCGTCGCTCGTCATCTTGAGCTTGTACTCGAGTTCCAGGACGCGGCTCTCGAGCTCGTTTGGCTGGTACTTCTGCTGTCCCAGCGCCTTGAGCCGGCTCACCTCGTCCTCGAGCTCAGTCACCTTGGACCGCAGGGCGGAGTTCTCCTCGTTCAAGCGGTCCACCTCCACCGAGCGCCTCGCTGCGATGTCAAAGTACGGCACCTTCTCAAGGCAGTCCACGTTCGCCACGGAGGCAATTGGGGAGGTGCAGACCTCGTTGCTGTACACGGCTTCGAGGATGTCCCCCGTGAGCTTCTGGAGGAACCCTTGGAACGGGCCAATCACCTTGGCAGAGAGCAGCTCGCGCAGCACCGCGACGCTCACGGCTATCCTTTTGACTGTGAGCTCTGATTCCCCCCCTATCGTGCAAAGCAGCTCGCTGTACCTCGCCTCGAACTGCAGGGGCAAGGACCGCATCTTTCCCTTCCCCTCTAGTATACTCCGTCCCTTTCCCATCCTCCCTCTCGCGGACATCTCTCCCACCACCACTGGCCAACCAACAAAGGACCAAGGCCAAAGCCAAGGCCAAACTCCTCCCCTCCTTTCCTTTCAAAACCCAGAAAACCCAGAATCAAAGGCGCGGGAGTGGGGTCGACCCTCCGGGCGACGAGGTGAAGGAGTGGAACCCTTGGGATAGTGCGCGCGCTGGCGATGGTCGAGGCCAAGGCAGAATCGTCCAAGGAAACGCCGAGAACAAAACGAGCTCGCTTTGCTCTTCAGCAGCAGCAGCAGCAGCATCTTCAGCATCAATCATCAGCATCAGCCTCGTCGTCGTCACCCTTTTTGCTTTGATTGGGCGTGCGTCTCGAGAAGTGGTTGTTGGGTTGGCCGGACAAGTTTGCGATGGAGGCGGAGCAGCGGCAAGAGCCGTGCGACCCCTTCGGGCGGGACCCTGACTCTGCGTTTGGCGAGACCTCGCCGGATCCCACCGCGGGCTACGCCTTCGCAACGCCGCGAAAGTACCTCAAGAAGTGGTTCTTGGTGAGGTCGGGCTTCGACACCAAGGCGGCAGCTCTGGAGCACCTGCAGGGCGGGAAGCCGAACATGCGCTCGTACAAATACATGAGCGCGTCCAAGGGCGGCAGGAACACCGGGGCTGCCTACTACTACCAGTGCCAAGTCCACGAGGACTGCGCGCACCAAGTGAAGGTTCGGAAGGAGAACGCCAAGTGGGAAGTCTTCGGGAACGGAGCCCCTCACAGCCGAGGCCTGAGGGGCACGAAGCGGGGTATTCCCTCGATGCTTCGCTTGGACTTGGCCCCCTACTTCCTCTCCGCGACAGGCTTCGGGCCCATGAAAGCGAAGAAGCACTTGCTGCTCGAGTACGAGCGGGAGTTAAGCGGGGCGTGCGTCAGGGAGAAGCACCGGCTGCTCCTGGCGGTGACGCGTGAGCAGATCAGTCGCTTCAAGAACAGCCTGCTGCGCAGTAAGAAGAGGAGACCGAGGGGCAGAGAGGAGGGGGAGGAGACCGAGGGGCCGTTCGCTCCATGACGTTTCGTTTTTTTCGTTCATTCCTCACCTCAATTTTATCGCAATTTTCCTCGGGTGTAACGCTCGGCGGGGATTTGCGACCAACTGGGACGGGTTCCCGACAGAAGACGTCGTCTCCTGCGCGCCTCCCGAGCAGAGAGAGAGAGAGAGAGAGAGAGAGAGAGACGGACTTAGCGCAGAAGAGAGTCATTCCCTTGCAGCAGCGACCGAGCTCATGATGAGAGAGTCCAGCAGGTCTTCTTGCGCCGTGGCTGCCCTCGCCGCCCTCGCCTTGTTGTGCGCGTCGACTGCCTCCGCGGCGGACAAGCACTTCAGGATCGTGACGGACCTCGCGAGCGAGGCGCCCTCCAATGTGGAGGTCCAGGTGCTCGGGGCCCCCCAGCAGCCCTTCAACAGGAGCGCTCCGAACGTGATGGACTCCACGCTCCTGGAGGACTTCCACAAGGAGTTCTCCTTCATGCAGGACATCGGGAGCGACGCTGCGGACTGGAACACCTTCGAGTCGACGAGCCTGCCCTACGTCGCTGCGATCGAGAAGGCCTACGTCGAGGGCGAGAACGGGCTCGTTTGGGACGTCGAGGGAAACATCTACCACGAGAAGAACATGTTCTTCGAGAGGACGACGCCGAACCCGATGCCGACCGAGGTGACCGCCAACAAGATCTTCCAGGCGACGAGGAAGGAGCACTTCCCCCTCCTGGCGACCACGATCCAGAGGTACGGCCACATGTACTACCACTTCGTGGTGGAGACCCTGCCAAAGCTCGCTCTCCTCAAGGAGGCCGGGTTGCCCGAGGGGACCAAGATCTTGATGTGGGGGGAGTCCTACGAGCAGAAGTTCTTGGACGTCCTTGGAATCCCCCAGGAGATGGTGGTGAAGTACGACCCCCTCAAGGTCTACACCGCGGACGTCTTGTACTTCCCCACCCCGGTGCCAAGGATCACGCCCGCGCGCGAGGCCTTGGAGCTGACCAGGGAGGAGCTCGGCGCCGGCGAAGCCTTGCCGGAGTCCGAGAGGGACCTGATCATCTACTGCACGCGCAAGCAGGCCTCCACCCGCTCCGTGTCGAACGAGCAGGAGCTGCTCAGCAGCCTCGAAGCCGCTTTCCCTGACGAGAAGGTCGTGGTGTACGACAACATCGACGACGTCGCGACCCTTGTCGACCTTTTCAAGAGGGCCAAGGTCATCATGGGCCCCCACGGCGCGGGGTTGTCGCACATGCTCTTCGCCGCTCCAGGAACCCACGTCCTCGAGTTCCAGTTCATGAGGGACCCCCCAATGATGTTCTGGCACTTGGCGGCCGCCTTGAACCAGGACTACTGGCTGCTCCCCGTCGCGAACGCGTGGTGGATGCAGAAGGAGATGCACATCCCTGTCGAGGAAGTCGTCGACATGGTCGCTGCCATGCTCAAGAACGAGGGCCCTGGCTCTTGTCCGCCTGGCACGAGAGTGCTCGGAGACGGGACGTGCGAGACCTGCCCCGCGGGTACGTACGCGTTCAACGGAGACTCCGCAGTCTGCAAGCCATGCTCTTCTGGCAGATTTGCTTTCGAGGAGGGAAGCGCCGCTTGCAGGACGTGCCCAGTCGACACCTACGCCGAGGGCGGAAACATGTGCGTGAAGTGTCCATTGGACAGAATCAGCTGGATCCCAGGGGCCAGCAGCAAGGACCAGTGCTTGACGTACAACGAGCACAAGGCTCTTCTCAGGGACATCTCCCTGAACTTGCAGATGCTGCAGAAGCTGTCCCCAAGGAGCAGGAAGGTGACCAGGCGTGCTTTGATTGAGGCGACTACCTATGGGGAGCCAAACGCCTACGTCGGTGGCCAAGAAATCCCAGAGACCGAGCAGAACATCACAGCCTTCGCGGGACCAACGGAGGAGGAGATCATCGAGGCTTGCAGACTCAAGGAAACCTTCAGTGACCCCTACATGGCACCTCCAGTTCTGGATGACATTGACTGTTCCAGTATCTCTGCCATGTCCAAGGACGAGACCGGGAAGGACGTGCAGCCAAGCGCATCTCAGCCAAACAGGGCCCACCACCCTCACCACTTTGTGCACGACAGGCACTGCCTCACGGGAATGGCGATCAAGGGCACTGTCGATCACAACAGGGGCGGGCGCGGCAGGCAGCCAGCTTGCGTGTCTTGCGACCTCCCAATGCTCCTCGACATCACGAAGTGCAACGCCATGGATGCCTCGGAGGAGTGCTGCAGAGCTGCCAAGGCCTGGAACAACGGCGGATGCATGTGCGCGCACTCCAGTCATAAGCTCGCCAAGGAGATGGGCGCCTCCCACGCGTTGATGAAGGCTCTGGCGAACCAGTGCGACTTCACTACGTTGAGTGAGCATCAGGGCAACTGCCCCGCAAAGGCCGCTGGGCACTTCAGGTCCGCGGATGCTGCGAACTCTGCTGCATTCTCGGCGTGGAACACCCTCATTCCAGCCACTCTTGGTGCAGGTTTCTTGCTCATGTTTGCTCTCTTCACCGAGTAAATCATTATTTCAAAACAACTTAATTTATTACTTAGGGACCCTTTTTGTCACCGTCCAAGCCCCCTTTTGCAATTTTCTTAATGTACACCATGAGTCAATCTATTCATCAGTATCAGTCTCCCCTTCCCCGCTGCTCTCCCCTTCCTCAGTCTCTTCCTCAGATTCTTCTTCCTCGGCCTTAGCGTCGTCGGCCTCCCCCTCCTCTTTCTCCTCGGTCTCACCCGTCTCCTCGGTCTCACTCTCTTCCTCACTACTCGTCTCTTCGCCACCCTCCCCCGCTACAAGCTCTTCGTTCCGCCCACCCCCGCTTTCCAGGGTGGTGCGCTGCTCCGCCAGCGAGTGCTCGAGCGCAGCTTGATCTGCAATTTCGAAGAAATACAGCTTCGTCTTCGTTGCAGGAGAGTAGCACCGGCAGCACAGCAGATCAGCCGAAGAGCTGTCAGCTGCGTCAGCGAGGCTACATTCAAGGATCGACACTGAGAGAGGCAGGTCCAACTCGATGTCTTTCACCATCACGCCCGTAGCAAAGGAAAACACTCCAATGTGGTTGCAGCCAAGTCCAATGTACAAATAGTCGCTCCCGAGAACGGACACGGTTTTGCTGAGCACGTATGCCGGTGGCTTCATATCCTCGTGAATGGCAACGTTCACCCTGGGTGTCTTCAACTTTCCTGTTTTCAGACACACCAAAAAGATGGAAAAGTGATCTTGCACCATTTCGTCCTCCTCGCCCTCCTCGCCCTCGTCTTCATCTATAGTCCCAGCAGTGGTCTTTCTTCTTGACATCAGAACCAATTCTTGGTCTTGAGAAGTGAACGATGCACAGCAGACCTCAAACGATGCCTTCACCCAGCTCGCCTTGATCTGCACCCTCGCCCTCAATCTATTTTGCGCAAAGTCTGAAATGTACACGTCGCTACTACCTTTCGCTGGCCCTTCTGGTATGTGTATCACTTGCTGCACCGCGTCAACATTCTTTTTGCTGCCCACGTACTTGTACGAGGTCATCCACTTTCTCATGCTCGCAATTTTTGATTCGTGATCTTCTTCGTCACCTTCTTCCTCCGTCTTCCCCGAGTTCAGAACTGTTCGCTCGACAGCTTTCAACACAGAGAGACTCAAGTTTGCTTCCCAGGTCTGATCCGGGACATACCATCCGAACCCCGTTCTCTTGGTCTGGCTGCACGACCACATGGAAATCTGACCAGCGGCGTCAACAGTCACAAGGTTTGAGGTGTCCCAAGAATAACCGGCGAAGACGACTGGCGCGGAATGGCCGTGGCAAATCACTTGTTTGACGTCCGACTCACAGGCCACCTTTGGTCGCGAAAGGAACGCCATTGTCTGCTCGTTCAGAGGCGATGCATTTGATCCCGTCTCTCTCTTGAAGTCGAGCAGGCCACCGCGCTCTACTGTGATCATGTTGACATCTCCACACGAACTTGGAACGATGAGACACGGGTAGAAGCCGGTGATCGTGAAGGAAGGATGAAAAGCATGCGAAATCTTCATCGCCGCAGAATATTCTGCCGCAGAACCAGAAGACAGTGATCTCGAGGTTTTGGAAAGTTGCGACGACGATATAGCAGCTATCCTGTACTGATCCTTCCCTCCATCTTCCGCAGATTCCATTGCTTGCCTGCTCGTAGCTTTCAGAGAGTATATAGCCAAGGATCTATCGCTGAAAAGAACAGAGACCTGCAAGTTATTGTAGCTCCAGCACAGTGAGACGACTGCCTTTGTCCTTTTCTTCTTGCGCTTCGCGCTAGCTGAGTACAGCACAAGCTCTGAATTTGCTCTTAAGTTCCAAACGAACAGCTCGCCCGCCGAGCTCCCTGCAGCTAGGTAGCTCCCATCGTACGAGCAGCATATGCACGAGACTTCGCCCTTGCTTTCCATCTGAATATTGACACTGCTTGACCCCAAGCTCACTCTCGTCCAGTACTCTTCTTCTATTCCCTCGAACCTGTTCAGCTCTTTCGATGGTTGAAGCCTGCCAAGGTTCCCCAAGTTCAGTTTGATGGGCCGTCGCCTACCAACTGCGTCAGAGGACCCGCGCAAAAATTCCTGGAACAGAGACGACCCCGCAAAGGCCTTGCTGACCTCCGATTGCTCGCTCATGCCATGGAGAACGCTCGAGAGAGAATTGCGGACTTTGCGCAAGGTGATCTTCCTGCTGTCCTTCTCGTCGAAGGGCTCCATTTCTGAAACGCTGTCCGGGCTCACCAAAGCGTTTGTTACCAACTGGCAAGCAAAGTACTTTACTTCCTTGTATGAGCTCTCAATCTCAGTCCAGATCTCCCTTGACATGTCCCTAACGACCTCCGCTAGGTACTCATTCCAGATGATTCTTATCATCTTGTCCCGCCCAGCACCCCCGTCCGGGTCACCGCCTTGTCTCCTCCGGAGCAGCAAGGCCCTCCTCTTCTCTCCCTCCTCGATGCTTGAGTCCAGGATCTCTTCCAAGATAGAGCTTGAGACGTGCACGTCTTTGTGGTCATGCCCCTCCAGGCTTCGACTAGGCGTGGCCCTCTCGCTTTGCACGCGGTCCTCCAGGACTGACTTGGCCGCCTCGACCTTCGACCTCAAGCAGCGAAGGCGGAAGTTGTCTCCAATCCAACTCCTCTCGAGCTTCTTCAGCACCAGCGAGGGTCTCAGCGGCGCCTCGTCTCCCTCGCCGCCCTCGTCCACGGCCCCGGCCGTGCCGCTGTGCTCCTGCCTGAAGTCCCTCAGAGAGCTCTTCGCATTCGCCTGCTGCCCCCTCAGCTTTGCGATGTGAAACGCTTGAGACTCCTGTTTCCTCTCGAAGTCCCTCTGCCTCGTCGAGAGGATCTCGGTCAGGTTGAAGGGGCTCTCGCCCCTCACGCCCCTCTGCCCCTTGCGCGCCAAGCTGCTCACAAACTTGGACTTGTTCTCCTCGTTCGACAAGATGGCAAGCTTCTCCAGCTCCGAGCTCAGCACGGTCGTTCCCGACAGAGTCTTGTCCAAAAGTTCCGCGCGGTTCCTCTTTCTCTCCTTGATGATTCCCTCTATCTCCGAGTACTTCCGCCTCAAGGCCTCCGCCTCCTGTCTGCACCCCCCAACCCCCTCTTCCACCATCCTCCCCCCTCTACATTCTCTCGTCCTCTCCTCTTCCCGCCAATTCCGCGCTCTCTGGCTGTCCCTCTTGCAGACAACCGCCTTGACCTTGGTGACGCGGCCGGCCCGCGGGCCAATGATCGCAACGAGAGCGAAGGGGTTGCGCTACAACGTGCTGGGGCGGCAGCACATCCTATCGGTGCTGCGCGGAGGTCGCCGCCATGTTGGCGGCGGGGACGCCGCGAGGGCGAAAGCGTGGAAGACGGAAGAGGCGGGAGGAATGGAGCAGAACCTGCCCCTTCCCCTGTGCAAGGTGGATGAGAAGCGGTCTTCGGTGAGGTTGGGCGCCCTCGTGAGGGCGTACAACGAGCTTAGGGGCGCGATAGCCGGGGAGCTGTCGTCGTCTCCCTCGTTCAAGAGGGACGACCACGCCCCGAACGAAGAGAACTTGTGCACGGAGCTGAGCTGGCTCTTCGAGGACTCGGTTTGCCTGGACTCGGCCGAGCTTCGACGGCTTTTGAGGAGCGGGGGGAACGAGTGCCGGAGCGTCGAGGGCGAGGACGAGGGGAGGGTTATCCGTTCCCGGCTGACGCTGAACGAGTTCCAGGACGTGTGGCACCTCAGGCTGAGGGAGAGACTTCCCATCCAGTATATTCTGGGCATGGCGAGCTGGTACGACCTCGAACTCAGGGTGGGCCCTGGCGTCCTGATCCCGAGGCCGGAGACAGAAGTCCTCCTCGACTTGGCTCTGGGGGCTCTGGGCGAGGAGCGGGGACTGGGGAGCCACCCGTGGCTGGACTTGGGAACGGGAACCGGGGCTCTCGCGATAGGATTGGCTCGGCACTCTGAGGGAGCCTGCGGTAGCAGGGTCCGGGTCGAGGCCATCGAAGCGAGCGAGAATGCCGCGGCCTACGCCTCGGAAAACATCGAGAGGTATGGTCTGCAGGACGGGGTGAGACTGTTTCGAGGCAGCTGGTTCGAGCCGCTGGAGGCGGAGGAAAGGCATCGCAAGGCTTTCGGGGGAATCGTGAGCAACCCTCCCTACATCACGGACGAGGAGATGATTGGCTTGCAGGATGAGGTGCGCCTGCACGAGCCCCGCAGTGCCCTGTTTGGCGGCGCCACCCGAGGAATGGATGGCCTGCTTCACATAGTCGAGGAGTCGCCCAAGTACCTGGTTCCCGGCGGTTTCTTGGGCCTGGAGACCGGTGGTCCCATCCAGGCGACGCACCTGGGGTCCCTCATGCGGGGCCAGGCGTGGGATCGCGTCGAGGTCAAACCAGACCTCCAAGGCGTCCCTCGGTTTCTCGTCGCCAGAACTAGAAAATGAAATGGTCATATGGATATGGCGGTAAGAGTGAGGGATGGATGATCGTCTCATCGAGGCATAATGATAATGGCAACTTGTAGTACTACGTAGAAAGAGAGAACAAGGGGTTCCTGACAAGAGATCCCCGTCTTGCGCACACACCCAAACTCCATCGCCTCGCCTCGTGATGACTTCTGTGTGTGTGTACTCCTCTAAAGCGGGGAGCTAACCACAGCCGATCAATCTCAATCATCATCTCCTCGGTGAGGGACGAGAGGGAGAGAGCGAGAGGGAGAGGGAGAGAGAGAGAGAGAGAGGAGGGGAGGGGAGGAGAGGCCTGCCTTGACTCGGCGTGCGAGGTGGTCGCAGACTCCCGGGGGTCTACGAGATGGGCGCGTCTTGCGCGAAAGAGGTCGAGCCGTTCGACCCGGACCGGGGGGCCGGGGGTGCTCGGGCTGAGAATGGGGGCGACGAGAAGGGTCCAACGAGCATACGTATGCAGGAGGTGAAGTCGGAGCTGAGCAAGGACGTCCACTTGCCAGGGCGTCGGTCGAGCGAAATTCACGACCTCTTCGACAACCTGTGCTCTGCGAGTAGAGCGGTTGGCGGGGGCGAGAAGAAGCGAAGGAGCATATTTGGTGGGAAGTCTGCTAGGCGGAGCTTCATAGCGGAGGGGGATGTGTAAGTCTTTCGCCTTGTTTCCCCTCCCCACTTCTTCGGCAACGGAAACTGACCCCATCTCTCCTCCCCTTGCAGGCTGTACTCCTCCAGCAAGCTCACGTCCAAACTGACAGGGCCTTGGAGCGTTGTCATACCGAAGGGCACGATTTTCATCGGCCACAAGATACCGGACACGGATGCCATATGCTCTGCGATCGCCGCTGCAGAGTTGTTCGACGGGCACCCGGCCAAGGCCGGGAAGCTGAACACGGAGACGGAGTACGTGCTCAAGAGGTTTGCCGTCAGGGAGCCAGACCTTTTCACAGATGTCGCGAAGAAGCGGGACGACTCGAGCGTCTGCCTCGTGGACCACAATCAGACGTCGCAAGTCTCCGACGGGGTGGATCTGAAGAAGGTGATCGGGGTGATAGACCACCACGCCTTTCAGAGCGGCACTATCTGCACGCCCTTTCCCATCTACACTGACATTCGGCCTTGGGGCTCAGCGTGCACGATCTTGGCGCACGGCTTTATTCAGCACCGTCACCCGCTCTCCAAGTCCTCTGCGGGTCTGATGCTCGCGGGAATCATCTCGGACACCCTGAGTCTATGCTCTCCCACGACAACAGAGTTTGACCACCTAATGGTGACTTTTCTGAGCTACGCCGCGGGGATAAAGGACGTGGACGAGTTAGCAAAGGAGATGTTCAAAGCCAAGTCAAAGCAGCTGGAGTCGATGAATGCCTACAGTCTCGTTCGGGGGGACATCAAGAAGTTCGTTACTGAGGATGCCGCGTCGAAAGCATCGCTGAAATTGGCAATTGGGGTGGTCGAGTGCACGAACCCAGTCGTGGTCATGAACAGGAAGGGGGAGTTGGAGGAAGAGCTGAGGGCCTTCAAGCTCGAGGAAGACGTTGACATAGCTTACCTGATCGTCGTTGACATCGTGGCGCTGTACAGTGAAGTAATCTGCCCGGAGCACGACGAGATTGACTTGGCTTGCCAAGCCTTCCAAGCCAAACTCTCTGATAACGGGACCATCAAGTTGGAGAAGGGCAGAGTCTCGCGGAAGCTGGATTTCATGCCAAACCTGGTGAAGATTTTAGAAAAGGGCTGGCACAAGAAAGCGGTGGACGATCACATGACGAAGAGGGCGAAGAGGCAGAGCTTGGCTCAGGTCGTCTATGAAAACGGGCAGGTATTAGGTCGGGGCTCAATTCAGGACGCGGGGGAGCAGGAATCGACAGGGGGTGTTGTCGACGAATCGCAAATCCTTCGGCTATCAAGTGACGAGGAGGATGAGCACCACTTATGAGCCTCTTCTTCGTGTCAAGAAATTGTTTCAAGTTGTTCCAGATATAAAGTTGATTTGCAAAATTTCTTCCCTTTTTCAATTTCACGCAACCATGTCCATTGCTTTCTCTCTCACTGTGCTGGAGGTGGGGCCCCCATGCCGGGGAAAAGCTGTGACATCTTTATCATGGCATCCATGACCTCCTTATCTCCGGTGTACTTGCTAATATTCATAGGATTCGCCGAGCAGTCCATCATGGCCTGCTGCACGCGAGGGTTCTGGAACGCCGACGCAAGCTCCGGGTCATCCATGATCTTCTTCAGCACTTCCTCTGGGGACATGCCAGCGCTCTCGAACTGCTTCTTCATGTCGTCCTCGTTCATGTTCATCATGTTCATCATCTCCGGGTTCATGCCTGGCATTCCCCCCGGCATGCCCTGTTGCAGCATTTGCTCCATCTGGCTCCTCATCTCAGGGTTTTCGAGAATCCACTTGAAGGTCTCAGGGTTCCTCATGCCCTCTGGCAGGTACGGGTACATCATCTCCTGCATCTTGGGGTCCTGCATCATCTGCTCGACCATGTCCATCATCCCTCCGTTGCTTGCGCCTCCTGCCCCTGCTCCTCCAGCAGCACCAGCGCCTCCGCCCATCGCAGCGTTCAACACCTCAGGGTCAATAGTGGATCCTCCAGGGGGCGGCGTCTCGACCTCCTCCACGGGTTTTGGCTTGAAAGTGCTCTCGGAAGTGCTCTTCTCGTCCAGGTCCTGGAAGACGGACGAGCCAGACGCGGAGGAGGACGGGGCTTGCGTTTTCAAGGCCTCTGCCTCCTCCTTCTTCTCCGCCTTCGTCTCTGCTGCAGGGGCGGCCTCCGCCTTCGTGGTGCTGGCGCCAGCCTGGCCCTTCGAGGCGTCCTTGCCGGTCAAAGGCGTGCTCTTGGGAGTCACGGTCGTCGCAGTGGTCGTAGTCGCGGCCGGCGTTGGGCTTGGGGTCGGCGTCGTAGTGCCGAAGTTAGGAAAACCGCCAGCCGCACCTCCAAAGGGGTTGGGAGGAGCAGCCCCTCCCGCGGGGCCACCAAAATTTCCTGGCATTCCTCCCGGCATCCCCCCCGGCATTCCTGGCATGCCGCCTCCACCTCCCATCTTCTTCATCATCTGCTGCATGAGCATCCTTTGCAAGCCCCCTCCGGTGAAGAAGCCATAGATCTTTTGAATTGCGACCGTCAGGCCAATGCCGACGGCGAACCACACGTAAGGAGGCGTCCCCGTGCTCGTTACGGGGGCAGGGGCCACCGAAAGTGGCGGAGGCGCGAGCTCCGTCGGCGTACCAAGAGGCGGTGGTGACCCCACATCCCCTTGCGTGGCGTCATGCACGTTGTACCCCTCCGTTGCTGGGTTCGTCGCAGGTGGCGCCGCATCTCTCGCCTTCGCTCGCACGACCTTCACCCTCCTCTCAGTCCTCCTCCTCGTCGGGAGCACCCACGTCCTCCCCTTCCCAAGACATGTCCTAGGGACACTCCCTTCCTTCATCACCTGAGCCGCCATCGTTAAAAACTCCCCTTATCCATTGGAAGCAAACTCTCCCTCCCTCCCATCACCATCATTAGTGAGGAGGAGAGAAGGACAAGGAAGGACAATACAATCGCTCCCTGGGAGGCGAAGGTGTGAATAATAACGAACGCCAAGGGAGAGGCTGGCGTGCCACCAAAGAGGTCGATCGTCTCTCCACCTTTCGGTCGGTACCGGGACTGCCTGGGTTTCGTCCCAAAGGACGCTCCTCAGATCGAAGGGCAACGTGAGCGTTTTGCAGGGCAGGGCAATTGAAATGGTGAGGTTCGACCTGCCACTGTGAGGATGTTGCTGCGGGCGAGCGGGAATTGCGCAAGGAGGGCACTGCTGGGCGCGGGTGCGCCAGCGACAGGTGCTCTCGGAGCTCTGACCTGTTGGAGCGCGGGGCAGGAGCCGAACCTGCAGATCACCACCACCACCACCACCACCACCACCAAGGAGCAACAGCGTTGGGAGCAACTGTGGCGCCCGATGTTCTCCTTCGGCCAGCAGCGCTCTCGCTCCGTGCACGGCGGGGCTGGGGGAAGCGATCTCCCGAAGAAGGAGGAGGGGCCGAAGCACTGGACAAGTCGGCTACCGCCTTCCGTCTCGCCGTATGCCAAGCTGATGCGCCTGGACAAACCCATAGGAAGCTGGCTGCTGGCTTGGCCAAGCTTCTGGTCGATTGCTCTGGCTGCGAACCCAGGTTCGCTTCCAGATTTGCACATGATCGCCTTGTTCGGCTCTGGTGCAGTCCTGCTTCGGGGAGCGGGGTGCACCATAAACGATCTTTGGGACAGAGATCTGGACTCGAAGGTGGAGAGGACCAGGCAGCGCCCTCTTGCTGCCAAGGAGGTCAGTCCAGCGGCTGCGGTCGCCTTCCTTGGGGCCCATCTCTCCCTAGGCCTGGGCATACTGCTGCAGCTGAACAATTTTTCTCAGCTCCTGGGCGCAGCCTCCCTGCCTCTGGTCGTGGCGTATCCTCTCATGAAGCGAATCACAAATTGGCCTCAGGCCGTCCTGGGCTTGACAATCAACTGGGGGGCTCTGTTGGGCTGGTCGGCCGTGCACGGCAGCCTCGATCCTACCGTGACCTTGCCCCTTTACCTGTCCGGAGTCGCCTGGACACTGGTTTACGACACGATATATGCGCACCAGGATAAAGTAGATGACGTGAAAGTGGGAATCAAGTCCACGGCTCTTCACTTTGGCCAGAGCAACAAGCAATGGCTCTCTGTGTTCGCACTCCTGCATGGCCTCAGTCTCGCCACCGTTGGGTACTTTGGCGACCTCGGCTCCATCTTTTACGCAACATCGGCGCTCGGCACCTCGTCCCTGCTTTGGAAAATTCACACGATAAACTTGGATAACCCCAAAGAATGCATGGACGCGTTCGTGCAAAACAAGTGGTACGGGGCTCTGGTATTCTCGGGCATTGCCATGGACAAAGTCGCTTCCCCTCTGCTTTCATAATTATCGTATTTCTTTTGTAATTGTACACACATAAACCGAGAGAGTCCGTCTCGCCTGCCTCTCTCTTGATCAGGGCCTCCCCTGGCTTCCCAATTTCTAGTCGGCTCTCAGCAGGGAAGTGAGGCAGCAAGCCGAGGGAAAGAGAAGAGGACGGGTGGGGAGGACGACTCATGACGGGGGAGGGCGGGAACACGTACACGTTCGTCCTTGAGGACGAGGACCACACGATAGGGGCGACGCTTGTTGACGTTCTGAACCAGAGGGGGGACGTGGTCTTCGCGGGTTACACCATTCCACACCCTTCGGAGAGGAAGGTGCAGCTCTGCGTCCAGACGAACGGGGAGATTTCGCCGCAACAGGCTTTGGCGGCAGCTGCCGAAAGTCTTTCGAGCATGTGCGCTTCCACGAAGGTTGAGTTAGAACGCAGCCTGACCGCCTTCAAAGAGAGTTTGAGTTGAGCGTGGGATCGGGGAGGCTGAGCGGAACAGGGGGAGATTGGGAGAGGGAGTCCTCACTCTGCGTTGCGACTGCAATTTCAAAGGAATATGGTACAGAGTGCATTACAGTAATAAAGGGTTTGGGTGCAGAGATCATTTGAAAGAGTAGCCTCGTCGATCATACTTTCTCAGCGTACCTGTACTTGGCGCTCCTGCTCCTCGGGTTGGTCTCTGCTTCCTCCTCCTCCGCCACGAAAGGCTTTCTTCTCCGCAGGCGGAGGGTCACCTCCTCCTCTTCCTCGTCCGGAGCTCGAACCCCGGTGTACCTTTCCAGCTTGCTCACACGGTCGCCCCTCCCTTCCACTCTTCCAGAGCACCGAGAAAAGGTCTTTTTGATCCTTCTGTCCTCGAGGCTGTGAAAGCTAATGACACCGATTGTGCCTCCCGGGTTGAGGGAGTCGATCATAGCAGGCAGAGCCGTGTCGATTGCCTCCAGCTCGCTGTTGACCTCTATTCTGATGGCCTGAAACGCTCGCGTGGCCGGGTGGATGCTTTTGACGCCCTTGGCCTTCTTCTTCCTGGCGCTTCTCGTGGTGTTGGAAATCAGTTCCGCCAGCTGCAGCGTCGTGTCGATGCTTCGTTCGGCCCTCACCGTGACCACCGACCTCGCGATCCTCTTCCACAGGCGCTCCTCTCCGTAATCGCGGAGTATCCTCCCCAGCTCCTGCTCCGAGTACCGATTGACCACCTCCCAAGCGGAGACTGGGGAGTCTGGGTCCATACGCATATCAAGCGGCCCGGATCTCATGAAGCTAAAACCCCTCTCGTCCCTGTCTATCTGCATGGAAGACACCCCGAGGTCCGCCAGGATGCCATCGACGCCCCCTTGGAAGCCCCGCTCCCGTAGCCTTCCCGAGACCAAGGACTCGTACTGCCGAAAATTACCATGCACCAGCTCCACCTTGGACCCGAACTTGGGTTGCAACCTCTTCCTGGCCAGCTCCAGCGCAGCTGGGTCCGCATCGATCCCAACGTAAAGCTCCAGCTCGGGGTGCTGCTGGAGGATGTTAGCCGCGTGGCCTGCTGCTCCCAACGTCGCGTCCACGAAGACCCGAAGAGCTTTCCCCTCGAAGCTCTGCAGGACTTCCCTCAGCAGAACGGGCACGTGATGGCCGTAATCCTTCTCCTTCGCGTACCCGCTGCCCGTTGCGAGGGTGGTCCCAGCGACAGGGCCCGTGCTCTCGGCGAAAGAGGCGTCCCCTTCCTTTGCCCGACTCCGAGGCTCTCCTCCAGCGGAGCACCCCGTGGTCCGGGTTGCAAAGCCCCTCGACTTGTGCAGCCTCCCCAGTGCAATCGAAGGCTCGCCCCTCCCGATCCCCCCCTTTGGTCGGCACCGGGGCCGTCGCACCGTCGCTAAGGGTCGCGCAAGCTCCCTGAGGTGGCTCAAACCGGACATTGCCTCCCTCCTCGGCCGCCCAGAGCCAGGACTCAGCCTAGTTGACGACGACGAGCCGCTCCTCGAGCAATTGTGACGAACTAGACAACAACAATTGCTTTTTGCTTTTTGGAACGGATGGTTGGGTTCACTTTTTCGTGGGTGGATCGGTGCCAAGATTGACCTAACTATATACATTACACACTTTTGATTCTAACTTCGCTACAATGCTACTGCTTTGCTTTTTGCTTTACGCTTGCTGCTTCTGCATTCATTCTTTTGCTTCGCTCCACCGCCGTGTGGGCCGCCGTCGTCGTTTGGTATGGGTTGTGTGTGTGTTTACCACCAGAAGCAAAGACGCAGGTCCTCAGGCTTGTCTACAGTGGCGGTCTCATGCCTACAAAAAGAATTCTCGCTGCCTCTTAAAGCCTACCCTGGGCCAAGGCTTTTGAGCTAAAAAAAAGGCAACCCCCCCCGTCTTCGACTACGACGCCTGAAAGGGAAAGGGCAGAGTTCTCTGCTGGAGGAGCTCTTCCTTTTGCTCGTTCAGGACCTGCTCGACTTTGTCCAAGTCTATTTGAGTCAAGACGTCAAAGAGGGACTGGACAGCTTGCAGCCTGCTCTTCATGTTTTCCCGCACTCTTTCCAAGATGTCGGTCCTCTGCATGAGCAGTTCCAGCACCCTCTTCTCTCCGTCCAAAAACTCTTTGGCTGACACTTCAATTTGCTTCAAAAGCTCCTGATTCTTCTTCAGCTGCTCCAGTATGTCCTCCCTGTGAACAAATTGGAAGGCAGAGGCGCGCGGTTCGACCGGGGGATCCATAAGTGAAAGCCCCTTCCGTTGGAGGCGAACGGGGGCCTCTGAGGTTCTCCAAGGAAGGACTGGTCACAGCAAGCACTCGTTCCGTCTCCACGGAACCACGTTCAGACAGCACGAACCGTCGTATACCGCCTCGCTATAGCCTTCGAAGACCTCGTCGCATCACTCCACAGCTCTTTTGGGCACGGTCGCCCGCATTCCTCTCAGAATCGACGTCAAGCTCACCGCCCGCACCACCCATCGATCCTTTGCCCGTGCATCAACTCGCTGTATACGATTGCACACCATGCACCGTGGTGTTGTTGGACGATGCTTGTCGTTGGATGATGCTCCCCAACAACATCGCCTTATAACACCTATGGTACCATCATCATCAAGTCATCAAGGAAGGTAGGTGAGGTAGGTAGGTCCTCGCGCTACATAGGCTCTATCAACACTGCTTAGCCTCAGGAAGAAAAGTCCCAGGAAACAGCCGCCGTGGTATATCCCTTGTTACTGCCTATAAGAGCCATAGCCTATAGCCATAGAATAGAATTCTACAGCTCGGCTTATTCTACAGCTCGGCTTATTCTACAGCTCGGCTTATTCTACAGCTCGGCTTATTCTACAGCTCGGCTTATTATACAGCTCGGCTATTTTTAAAAAGGGAATGAATTTCAGCTGAGGTGGTGGTGATAAGGATCCACTCTGATCTTGGACAAACGCAAAACGGACAGAACGGACTGAAAGGCAGGACCTTGGCCCAGTTCAAGGAAGGTTGTTCCCGCAAGGAGGGGGCGGTGCCTGGGTGGGCCCCGTCTTTGGTGGGGGGGGTCGAGGGGTCCGTCGGTCTTGTGTCCCTGCGTCCCTGGGAGAGAGCGCAGCGCTGGTGGTGGTGGTGACGCGAAGGTGGGGCCCGCCCTCCAGAGAGAGAGGGGGGGGGAGCAAGGTGCAGGGGGGGAAGGCGCGTCGCCCATGAGGTAAAGGCTAGAAGGTTCCGGCGGATCCCGTTGGTCGAGTTGGAGACATGGATTCTGAATACGAGTACTCTTACTCGGACGAGGTGCAATCTTACTCGGACGACTTCGAGGACGAGGACGACCCGGCAAACTCTGGGCGGTCTACGACGACGGGGGATCTCGCGGGCGATCCCACCTCTCCTCCCCGTGAACCCGTCAGCGACTGGGCGCTTCCCCCGGCCCTGGCATCCCGCCTCTTGGACCGTATCAGGAGGAGGAGCGAGGACTACTACGACGAGGACTACGATGACGATGTTGTTGGCCAGGAGGAAACCTCTGTGACCTACGCCGCGCTCCTGCCGAACATCGAGTCCTGGTCTGGGGGAGAGGGCCACGCCTCGGTCGGCCGTGTGTGTGCGCGGGAGGGCCACGACGACGGCGTCGTCGTTGCGCGCAAGCACCTCCTCGACCGCCTGGCCATCGAGAGCCTCACCCTGAGCATGCGAAACTACAGGGCCGAGGAGGGCAACGACCTGCTGGTCCCGAAGGCGGACGTCGCCTGCGGCCTCCGGAGGATGCTCGGGGTGGTCGAGAGGAAACTGAGCGAGAGGCTCCCGGACGAGGCGATCGAGGCGTTGTATGACCCGATCCTCCTCGTCGGGCGGCTGGCGAGGTTCCTGGCGAGGGGGACACCCGTGGTGTGAGAAGAGGGCGTGAAGCGGGGTTGTTTGGATTTGGATTTGTATGTATAGTACCCGGCGTGTAATGTATGTAGAGTAGAGCAGAGAGCAGGACAATGTAGCGATGAGAGAGGGGGACGACGGACTCGTTCTCGGGCCAAGACTCGATCTTGGCTGTCCCCTCCCCGTGAAGGTGAAGGCGAAATTGCTTCTCCCTCCATTTTTCCCGCTCCTCGAAAAATTCGAATTTCCCGCCTTCCCGCCTTTCCCGCCTCGTTTTGGATTTTGGGCTTGGCGCGCGCTGGAGATTGGGGAAGAGAGGTCCGACTCGGCGCGACCACTTGGAGCGTTCCCAGTCACGCTCACGTTGTGCGACCGTCGGCCCCACGAGCTTTTAGGTTGGTTTTCAAAGGTTTTCGAAACAAGATGGTGGCGAGCACGGAAGTGGTGAACGCCTTGCAGCCGGAGGGCGCGCTGTTCGAGATGGCGAGGGAGATGCAAAAGCAAGAGGAGGCCTCCCAGTGTGGCGCCACTGGGAGGGAGCTCGAGTCCCCGGCCCCGAGGGCCGAAAGCGGGATCGTGCACTGCCCCGTCACCACCACGTCCAAGACGCGGCCTTTCACGGTGAACGATGAGAGCATAGAACTAAGGTGGGTGCCCCGCCGCGATCGATCGAAGCCCCAACGATCCCCTCCTCCCTCCAACCCCCCTCCTTTTTTTTGTGTGTGCGAGGACATCAGAAGACGACTGACGCTCTCTGTCTCGAACGCACCGCAGAGCTTACAAGCTGGGCAAAGGCAAGTGCTCGTACAACATGGTCAAGTTGGACTTCTTGCACGAGCTGACGCCGCAGACCAAGTCCTTCAGCGTGGTCGAGGCGAACCAGGTGAGGCAGAGCCAGGACGAGGAGACCGCCGAGAGCAGCCTCAGGTACGAGCTCACCCTGAACAACGGCTCCAAAATCCTTCTCAACGTTTACGTGGTGTACTCCGTCCCGGACGAGGCCACCAAGGACGGCGACGAGGACTGCTACACGTGGAAGCTCGTGAAGAGGGGGTACTGCAAGAGGGGCTGCAAGGGGCCGATCCTGAGGGCCATCCAGAGGTTCGGCAAGCTCGGCAGGAGGTGCAGCGAGATCTGGAGCAGCACCAACTACAGGAGCGTCAAGCAGCTCCACGACCAGGCGGCGAACTCCAAGGACCACCGCTTCCTGTTCATCTCGATCGACGAGGCTTGCACCCACGTCGCCATGGGGGACAAGAAGACCAGGTTCAGGCTGCTCTTCGGCGTGGACGACGCCAGGACGGGCAAGAAGATAGGGTCCGCGGTGTCCGCCCCCATCAGGGTCCTCGCGAACAACGACGCCCCAAACGGGGCGGCCTACATCAACATGCCCATCCCCCTGACGGAGAACTGGGAGGGCTGGAGGTCCCCGCTGGCGGAGAGGCTGAGGAGGTCCTTGGACGCCGCCGCGGTGCTGGAGGGTCCGCAGACCCCGGACAGCAACGCCGCCGCCGCCGCGGAGAGGGAGGCCGTGCTTGACAGCATCCTTTCCGGCCGCAACGTGAACAAGAGGGCCCGGGGGTCCGTCGGGGGGAACAAGAAGGCCGCCGTGACCCTCCTCCACCCCAAGAAGAGGGCCAAGCAGCTCGCGGCGGTCGTGACCCCGATCCACACCAAGGTCAAGCTCGAGAAGGGCGAGGTGCTGGAGGGTCCGCAGACCCCGTCCCCGACCTCCATCGAGACGGTGAGGGCGTCCATGACCAACGCCATGGCCGGGCTGCCCGTGATCCAGCAGGCGGCAGCGACGACCCCTTTGGCGGGGACCCAGGGGCACCCGGCCGCGGCCATGCAGCTCTTCAGCCCCGCGGGCCAGGTCCCCACGGGCCTCCTCAACGTCCCGATGTTCAGCCCGGTCTCGAACCACCACGTCCAGATCATGGCGACGTATCTGCAGGCGTACATGGCGATGCAGCAGGCCTCTGGGCTCGGCGGGGTCGGCGTGCAGCAGCCCCAGCAGCAGCAGGCCGCGGGTTCGGGACCAGCCGGCACCGGTACCGCCGAGAAGAAGTGAACAAGAGAGAGTGAGAGAGAGGCAGGCAGGCGCTCCTCGGAGGGGAGGGGTCGGATGCATTTTTCTGGAGGAGCAATTCAATTCTCCCAGATGAGGGGGTCGTGGGACCAGCACCCAGGAAATGAGCATCGAGCGGTGAGAGAAAGCGCACTTCCTCGTCGCGCGCGGTGCTGTTTGTAATCATATATTTTATTATCTCCCCAACAAGAACCCACCACTTGCCCACTTTCACTTCAGCAGCAGAGGAGTCAAGGGAGTCAAGGGAGAGAGGAGGAGTCCCAAGGAGCAGCGAGCGGCTCCAGATGAAATCGGGGGAATCGCGCAAGGCCTTGGCGCGTGGGGGAACCCGCATCGGTCCATGCCCGACGCCGCGAAACCTCCTCGCCTGCGCACGCTCGGCCCGGAACTCGCGTTGCTCTTCTGAGTCTGCGCTCGAGCATTATCAGTACGAGCGGGTTCTCCCTTTACACTCATCCTTGCACATGGTAAGAGACTCGCGTTTACTACACCAGTAGTCTTTGCATCGGAATCTGACCCTGGCATTTTTTTTTGTACATGATTTCACTTTTCCTCAAAAAGGGGCATTATCACAGTTTATGAGGTCTAACCGAGACGTGATTATTGCTGGTTGAAAACTACATCCAATACCCCCTATTTACTTCACTGTAAATAGAATTTCTGAACGCGGCATTTCTACACGGAAATCCGCTCCCTTCTTCCTCTCCGGCCACGGCACAAAATTGCTTCTAGAGACGTTAGTTATCCTGGAACCGAGGAACCGAGAGAAAGGGAGGCCATCCCTCGGTTGCTCCAACTCTGGAGATAGGTAGGAGTTCCAATACCAATACCATGGCGGTGCTGCTGGAGACGTCGAAGGGGGACGTTGTGGTGGATCTCCTGGTGGATGAGGCCCCCCTGGCGTGCAAGAACTTCCTCAAGTTGTGCAAGATCAAGTACTACAACAACTGCCTGTTCCACAACGTGCAGAAGGACTTCATCCTGCAGACGGGGGACCCGAGCGGCACGGGGCGGGGGGGTACCTCCCTGAACGGGGTGCTGTACGGGGAGCAGGCCAGGTACTTCGCGGACGAGATCTCCAAGGAGAGGACGCACGCCAAGGTGGGGACGGTCGCGATGGCGAGCGCGGGGAAGGACCTGAACGCCTCCCAGTTCTACGTGACGGCGGGGGCGAGCCTGGACAGCTTGGACGGGAAGCACACCATCTTCGGCGAGGTGACCGAGGGCCTCGACGCGGTGGCCCGGATCAACGAGGCGTTCTGCGACGACACGGGGCGGCCGTGGCAGAACATCAGGATCAGGCACACCGTCGTGCTGGACGACCCGTTCGAGGACCCGCCGGGCCTGGGCGCCCACGTGCCGGAGGGCTCGCCCGCCCTGGCGAGGGACGAGGGCGACGACCGCCTGGAGGACGACTGGGCGCCCGCGGAGGAGGAGCGGCCGCCAGAGGAGGCGGAGAAGTCGGCGAGGAAGGCGGAGGCCGAGAGCAGGGCCGTCGTGCTCGAGATGATCGGGGACATGCCCGACGCGGGGGCCAAGGCCGAGGAGAACATCATCTTCGTCTGCAAGCTGAACCCGGTGACGTCGGAGGAGGACCTGGAGATCATCTTCTCCAGGTTCGGCAAGATCACGTCCTGCGACGTGATCAAGGACTGGAAGACGGGGGAGAGCCTGTGCTACGCCTTCGTGGGGTTCGAGACCAAGGCGCAGGCGGAGCAGGCTTACTTCAAGATGGACAACGTCCTGATCGACGACAGGAGGATCCACGTGGACTTCTACCACAGCATGTACCACCAGTGGCGCAGCCGCAAGAAGGCTGGCGGGGCACCCCCGCCGCCGCCCCAGGCGCCGCCGCGACCCGGGGACCGCGGCGGCGGCGGCGGCCCGTCCCCCCGGAGGCAGAGGTCCAGGTCGCCGGCGCGGCGAGAAGACGGCGCCAGGGACCACCACCGCCACGAGGGGAGGAGGAGGCACAGACACAGGCACAGGAGGAGGGGGAACGGGCACGGCGAGGAACGCCGACGCGCCACGAGGTGGGAGGACTGAGGCCCAAACAGACTTTCTCGTGACGCAAATAATGTAATGTACAAAAATATACAAATAATTTATGTATGTGTGTGTGTGTGTGTATGTCGTGCGATGTTGCACTCCTGCTGTGCTGCGCTGCGCGTGCGCGCGCCCGGCCTAGGCCCTGGTCTTGAACTTGGGGACTCTGTCAATTCCCGGGTTGGAGGGGATGGAGACCTTGCCTTCGTCCAAGAGGGAGGAGGAATCATCGTTCGAAGGGCCATCCGCGCTGAGTACCTTGCGACCCAAAAGGTCGAACGTGATGTAGACCCTCCTCTCGTCCTCCCTCATTTGGGCCTCGATCTCCTCCTCCCTCTTCTTCAGCTCAGCCTTCTCCTCCTGACTCAGCCAGATGTTCGAGTCGATCTCGAAAAAGTCGGACTGGTCGTCAATGATGGCCGTCTGCTTCGCGGAAGCCCTGTCGTATCCCACCAAGCGGTCCTTCTCGCCGGCGGCCCTCTCCATGTTTTCGCGCGCCCGACCCCCCCCCTCGACCTGGCTGCGCCTCTGCCTCTCCGCCAGCGCCGCGTAGCGAGCCTCCCTGTCCCTCACCACGAGCGCGCCGCAGAACAGGCACGGGCCCTCTCCCTCCTGGGTGCACACGATCCGGCCGCAGGACAGGCAGTTCGCCAGCAGGTCGTGGCGGGTCGCGTGGCAGTTGCAGTGCTTTCTGAACGGCATCAGAACCTTGTCCAGACCGGCCAGGGGATCGGTCGCTGACCCGGGGACGCCCCTCGCTCCCTTCTTCTTCTCCCTCTTGCCCTGCCTCCTCGAGGAAGCCGCCGAGGAGGAGGAGGAGGAGGAGCCGGACTCCCCCTTTAACTCCCCCCCGCCTTCTTCCGGAGCGTCGAAGCCCGGGGGCGCGGCCACTTGGCTCCGAGCTCCTCGGTCCCCCTGGGGCTCGTCCTCCCCGCCGGACTCCGAGTCCAACGCCTCGAAGTAGTCCTTGACGAGTTCCAGCGCGCGAGTGTTCCCCTCCAGGTACACCTGGGCTATCTCTTCCGCGTCCTCCCTCGTCGTCCCCGGGTCCGTCGTCGAGATCGCCTCCACGATGCCGTGCACCACGAGTGCGTCGTACCCCGACTCCTTCTCCAGGTATACCCTGAGCCTCTCCAGCACCTCCTCTCCAGCCATGTTTTAACTCTGGCCAGCCCTCAGCCGAGGATCCTGCGATAGAGACGCGTCACGACGACGACGACGACGACGACGTGTTCGGTCGCTCGGTGCAAGCACACCACTACCACCAAGGCCTCCGCGATCGAATCGGCCCTCCTCCTCCCTCCCTGGTCCCTGGAGAGAGTACGCTCGCCTCCTCGCGCGTCTTTCGCTGAAACGCTGAAACGAAAACAAGTGGACAGCGATTGGCGCGCAGCGGATGGGGTTGGGAGATCTCTGAAGGGGAGGAGGAGAGAGAGGAGCAGGAGCAGGGGACGGCGGTCGTGTGGAGAATGAATGTGGGGGTGGCCTCGACGGCCTCCGCTCGGTGCGGGTGCAAGACCATGAGGCTTGGCGCGGAGCGGTGCGGGTACGGTCGACGGGAGAGCTCGAGGAGGGTGAACTCGTCTTCGTCGTCATTTTCCCCTTTGCTTCCAGAGGTGAGGAGGACAGGACAACGGAGGAGGAGCAAGGTCGTGTGGAGGGCGAGCCCGGGGGAAGCGTCTTGGCTCTCGGAGGTCGCCGACAACGTGGTTTTCCAGAACCTCGCGGCAGTGCTCAACCAGGGCGGGCAGGTCGCGCTTCACGTCTTGCCCTCGCCGTTGGACAACATCGTGAGCACCCTGATATTCGACCTGTCCAACGCATTTCTCGGGGAGATCACCAGCCTGGCGCTGCTTCACTTCTTCGCCGTCTACTACTTCGTGTTCGCGAACCCCAAGCCCATCATCGGCTTCCTGGACTACTACATCGTGGGCCCGATCGATGCCCTGATTCGCAACAGTGGCCTGGACCAGAGGGACTTCAAGCTGAGGGGAACCCTCGGGGGCGGGAACTTTGGCACCATCTACGAGGCGGTGAGGCTCAAGAAGGGCGAGGAGGACTCGGACTTGGCTGATCTGTCTGAAAGGGAGGAAGAGGCGCGGAAAGTGGTCATGAAGAGGATCAAGAAGGACAATCTCGGCGTCAGGAAGGATTTCCTGGCGCAGGGCACGATGGCCCAAGGCACGGAGGAGACCGGGCTCGCGGAGGCGTTCTTCTGCCAGAGAATAAAGCGGAACCCGCTCGCGGCGAAGCACTGCGCCACGTTTCTGGGGGAGTTCGTCGCAGACGAGTTCGGGCGAGGGTACGACAAGGACTCCCAGTGGCTGGTCTTCAAGTACGAGAGCGAAATTACGCTCGCTGACACCATAGAAGGCAGAATAGGGCCGTACCCAGAGTGCCTGGAGGATTTCAGCAACAATCGAAGCGAGGCGGGAATGATCAAGAAGATCATGAAGGAGCTGCTCGAAGGCATTTCGGCTCTGAATACCATGGGCATCGTCCACCGAGATATCAAGCCAGAAAACATTCTCTTGACCGAGAGGGGGGATGTGAAGCTCATCGACTTTGGAGCTGCGGCGGACCTCTGCACGGGCGTGAATTTCAATCCAAAGACCGGGTTTCTCGACCCCCGGTACTGCCCCCCGGAGGAATTCGTGGTGCCCCAGAACTTCCCTAGGGCACCGATAGCGGCGCTGTCCACCCTCGCTTCGCCCTTGGTGTGGAACTACACCAAGCCGGGGCTCTTTGACGTGTACGCCGTTGGAATCATCTTCCTGCAGATGACCGTCCCTCAGATGAGAAAGGCGAATTTCTTCCGAACCTTTCAGAGGGAAATGAAAAAGTTTGACTACGACCTCCAGGAGTGGAGGCGGTCCAAGGCATCGTCAGCCTCTCAGGCCGACTTCTCCGAGCTCGACACGAAGTTTGGATCGGGGTGGGACTTGGCATGTAAAATGATCTCCTTGAAGAGCAAAAGGATTTCTGCCAAGGCTGCCTTGAGGCACCCTTACTTCTTGATCCTGTAAATTTGTAGAATGGGTTTTGGATCTGAACCTCCCTTGTAATAAAAAAGAAGCAAATTAAAATAAGCGTTTTTATCCTTGTTGTTCAGATGGGTCCTTCTCCAGCTGAACGAGGTCATCGATACGCAAAATCGTGATCGCAGCCTCCGTGGCAAACTGCAGGATCTTGATCTTACTAAGCGCAGGCTCGATGACACCCTTCTCGATGTTGTTGATAACAGCCCCGTCGTACAAGTCCAAACCATACTCAGCAAACTTCTCTTTCCCTGGCTTCATCTGAGACGTGTAGTGGTACGCCCTGAGCTTCGCTACTAGGTCGATGGCATCCTTGGCAGCGTTGACAGCCAAGGTTTTGGGGATAACCATGAGGGCATCTGCGAACTCCGCGACGGGGAGCTGCTCCCTGCTGCTGAGGGAAATGGCAAAGTTCTCAAGGAACACGGACAGAGCAGCCTCAACCGCTCCTCCTCCGGGCACGACAGTACCGAACTCCAGGGTACGCTTGACAACGCACAGTGCGTCGTGGATGGATCTCTCCATCTCGTCCAGCATGTAGTCGTTCGCGCCACGGAGGAGAATCGTGCAAGAAGCCGACGACTTTGCACCCTTAACCATAATGATGTCATCGTCGCACACGCGTTCTTCCTCCACACACTCTGCCTGGCCCAAGCTCGAGGCGTCGAAGGTCTCCTCTCCCTCCATGTCAGCAAGGGTGGAGATGACGGTCGCACCGGTGGCTTTCGCGACCCTTCTCAAGTCTTCCTTTGGAACTCTTCTGCAAGCGATGGCGCCAGCCTCGACAAAGTACTTGAGCGACATGTCGTCAATACCCTTGGTCGTGAAGATGACATTGGCTCCGGCTGCCAGGATCTTCTCGATCCTCTTCTTGGTGATGTTGCTCTCCTCCTCCCTGATCTTCTCAAGCTCCTTGGGGTCGCTGACAAGAACCTGAATTCCCATCTTCATCCTCGACTTCTGCAAGTTCATGTCCAGGCAGGCGATCTTGGCGTTTTGAACCACCTTCACCATACCCTGGGCGGCACGGCCGCAGTTCAAGGCGTAACCCTTGAGGAGCTCGCTCTCCTTTGCGCTCTTTCCGTGAGCCTTGAGGATGTTGATAGCCTTGACTGGGTACTTGACGTCCCCGATCGCGTTGTAAGTCTTCACCGCAAGCATGGCGTCGATGAGCATGTTCGCGAAAAAGTCCGAGTCGACTCCAATAATCTTCGAGCTCATGGACGTCTTCGCGGCGTTGAGCAGGGTATCCCTACCAAGGCTCTCCGTCTTCTGTGACAAGTGCTCCTTGAGGTACTTGCAGGCCTCCTTGGAAGCCAGGCGGTACCCGCTGATGATGGTGGTCGGGTGGAGACTCTGGCGAACAAGGCTGTTTGCGTGCTTCAAGAGCTCGGAGGCCAAAATGACCACGCTCGTGGTTCCGTCACCGACCTCCTGGTCTTGCATCTCAGAAAGCTCCACCAGGATCTTTGCCGCAGGGTGCTCGACCTCGAGCTGCTTCAAAATAGTCGCGCCGTCGTTCGTGATGGTGACGTCTCCGATGCTATCGACAAGCATCTGAAGACAAAAACAAGAGGAAGCAAGTCGTGCGAGACAGAAGAAAGAGAGTGTGGTCAGCTCAAGATCTACCTCCCGAGAAACGAGGAGGCTTCGAGTGATCGGAGCGTCCTCGAAAGAAGGCCCGGGGGGCCAGGTCCCGGCGAAGCGAGAGACTGCAGCGTCAAAAGACGCGACGCCCCAGACGCCACCAACCCCCTCCCCCCCTCGCTCCACGATCACGTCTTTGGTTCCTCCCCTTACCTTGTCGAGTCCCACGGGTCCAAGGGACGACTTGATTATGTTCGCCACCGCCGAAACCGCGGTGATGTTCTGCGTCCGCACGTCCTGCCCGTACTCCCTGGTCCCGAACACGTCCAGGTTCCCTCCCCTTTCCATCTGTTTCATCGCCATCTTTGCCTCTCTCTCTCTCTCTCTCTCGCTCGCTCTCCGACCGATCTCTCTCGTTTTCCCTCGCTCCCTCGCCGCCTGCGAGTTTCAAAAAAAACACGTTCCCAAATGCATGGGGGTCCCCGGGGGGAACCGAGAGAGTCAAAGGCCGAGTCTTGGGAAAACTGGAGAGGGACCGGAGAGGTTGGCTCGTGGCGGTCTGGGGGAGAGAGGTGCAGGAGGAACAAGTGGATGGACTAGCAGGAATTGAGCGTGGTGTCACGGCATACGCACACCGCAAAAGCACCGTGGTTGCTGGCGAGGGTGGGGTGGGGGGCGGAGGAAAGCTAGCTTATCTGTGAGAGAAGATGGCGGTGGACGGGTCGATGTTCGGCGGGGATTACAAAGGCGTTCCCCTGAAGAAGGACTCGGATGAGTTGATGATGGACTCTTGCAACCGGGACAAGCGGCCGATATATTCTTTGTCGTCGTTCCCCGTCCTGGAGCGAAGGGGGGAGAGCAGCAAGGAGAAGGGCCGTCCGAATGCCCAATTGCTCAAGGATGACAAGCCGAGCGTCTCCCAGGCTCTCGACAGGGGCGCGCCCCGCAACAAGGCGAGGACCGCGGAGACCGCGGATGTGAGGAGCCCTCTGGAAGCCGAGCTGGAGACGAACAACCCGGAGCTCTTCCACGCCTTGCAGGAGGTGAAGAGGACTCTCCATGGGCACTCCATGAAGCGGTTTCAGCACTTCGAGTCGCTTGGGATGATGAACCACGAGGAGAACAGCGTCCGTGCGACTGCCGCGCTGAGAGTGGACCTGATCCGGCGGACGGTCGGTCTGGGCACGAACGCGGAGCTCGAGGACTACAAGCTCAACAAGAACGAGGACACGAGCCTGGAGGCCCAGTTGGAGCAGGTCCTCAACTGCAAGGACTTGGAGGACCTGCGAGCCTTCCAGCTCAAGGGGAGCTCGGAGAGCCAATACGAAAAGCACAGG
The DNA here is from genome assembly GCA_023205875.1 of Chloropicon primus. Lineage (NCBI taxonomy): Eukaryota > Viridiplantae > Chlorophyta > Chloropicophyceae > Chloropicales > Chloropicaceae > Chloropicon > Chloropicon primus. Next base: position 1,306,926 of record CP060755.1, read on the forward strand.
AAGATCAAAAGGGCCATGCACTCGCGCACGCTGGAGATACAGCGGGAGGCGGAGGCCGTCTCCAGGGCGCTGACAAGGGCGCTGGACAAGTACAGAGGAGCCATCAAGGAAATCCTTCAGGAGCCCAAGGCAAGAAAGCGAGCGAACGCCAAGTCCATGCGGTCCACGGTGAACGAGAACATGAACGAGGAGGTGGCCATCCGCTCGCAACAGCTGCTGTCCAGGGAGGAGATGCAGCGGGTGCTGGTGGACTCCGCGAACGGCAACATGTCCAAGGCGAACGAGGTTCTCGAGAGGTTGAAGCTGTACACCGAAACCATATCCACGGACGAAGAGGGGTCGAGGCCTGGGACCGTCCCGGATGGAAACGCGGGCAAGACGGACGAGGAGGAGGGGGAGGAGCCCACGTCTGGGAACGAGGAAGCTTCCGAGAAAACGATGGAGGACGCCGCGTCCTCGGCGGCAGGCAGAGTCTCAAAGGCAAAACCTGACAGCAGGAGCAAGCAGTCTCAGCGAAAAACGCAAAAGGCCGGGCACAGGGTGGCCAGAAAAGCGTCGGTGTCGAAGGCCAAAGCGGACCAGGAGTACGAAGAGGAGCTTCAGCGCGCCAGGGAGGCAGCCAAGCGGGAGGAGGAGGAGAGGCAGTACCAGGCGGCACTCCTCCTCGACCCCATCGAGGCCGTGGAGGAGAAGGACCCCGACCAAGTCCTTCAGGAGCGTTTCGAGAGGATATGGGACATCCTCGAGATGCCCTTGATGGACAAGATGGAGATGGTGATCAAGTACACGAGCGAGGAGGGGCTTGACGCCCTGCTTCCCGCCCTGGATCAGTACGAGAAGTGCGCGGGTGGCTTGAGATTGCACAACTTCCTCCTCCACGGCACGGGCCCCTCCAGCACCCACCGCGAGTTGGAGAACAAGCCCGAGTACATGGAGAGGTGCAAGGCTTACATCAATGAGCAGGCTTTCATCCTACTCGAGGACTTTCAAGACGCGTTGACCGTCCGTGGCAAGCCCTTGTCCTTCTGACTGGAAAGGTCGATGAACGATTGACATGGGAAGGGAGTTCGAGGAGAGGAGAGAGATCCTAATTCCCTCTTTCGCTCTATTTTGTGTATTTCTTTTATTGTTTTGTATACTTCTTCATTTAGTCTCACATTCCTCCTTGATCCAAGGAAGGTCGTTTTGACTCCGAAAGAAAGCCTCTCCCTCCTTGACGAAGCCTCTCCCTCCTTGACAAGGGAGAACATGGATTCGCGATCGATCGATGGATTTTTTCTTTCTTTCTTTCTTTCTCTCCCCCCCCCCCCCTCCGGCTCGCCTTGTGCTGTTCCCATCTTTCGTGAGTCCTTCTTTCTCTCTTTGTTCTGACCAAAACCTCTTTGTTCTTTGTTCGTATTATGATCGTTCAAACCCATTCGAGAGACGTTGGACGCGTGTACGTGAGTTGGAGTAGTAAACCCGTCCTGAGCAAGGGGAGGAGAGGTTTTTTTTGTGTTTTTGTGTTTTTGTGTTTTCCTTTCCTTTCCTTTTCTTGGTTTCGTTTCGAAGAGAGGGAAGAAGAGAGAGAGACGACTAGAATTCCCTGGTGGCGCACAACGCAAACGAACGCGAGTTGACGAAAGACCGCGAGCGACAACACACACAGACGGAGACACAAAGGCGTGACAAACACAAAACACTAGACTTTGCAAGATGACTGAGCGCAAGGCCGTGATTAAGAATGCGGACATGTCCGAGGAGATGCAGCAAGATGCCATAGATTGTGCGACACAGGTAAGTTGTAGAACGGACACGCAATTGAACCTTGCGAGTGGTCAAGGTGTTTGGAGGCCGGGAGTGAGGCAGGGTGCGAGGCAGGACTAGTCGGGGAACCCTCCACACTGCCTCTTTGGGCTCATTGGACTGGGACGAAAGACGGCGAGGGCGCCTTTCTTTGGTCTTTTCGTGGAGGAAAGATCTGGAAGAAAAAGTTGCTTGGTCGCACTGTGGGGAAAGCCGCTTGGATTGTGCGGCGGAGCTCCCTCGCGGTCCGGGCGGCCTCAACTCTGGAGGAACCGAGTCGGCGACGTTACCCAAGATTGCACCTTGTCTTTCCCAAGTGCCGTCAAACTTTGACGAACCACAATTCTTTTACGATGTCCTCGCACGTATTGACCTTTCGCGCTCTCCTCTTGGTTGTCCCTCCACAGGCTCTTGAAAAGTACAACATCGAGAAGGACATCGCTGCCTACATTAAGAAGGAGTTCGACAAGAAGTACAACCCTACCTGGCACTGCATAGTTGGACGTAACTTTGGATCTTATGTTACGCACGAAACCAAGCACTTCATCTACTTTTACTTGGGACAGGTCGCCGTTCTCTTGTTCAAGTCTGGTTGAGTTCGCGAGGGAGAGGAAGATGTATGGCATAGACATACCTGTCTTGTAACTTCAATGAGCCAAACTTGGTTCTGAGTGTCGATTGTTATAGTGACTTTACGGAAAGCAAAAGCTTTGCCTCCCCCCCCCCGACTCCCCGGGAGGTCTGTCCTCGGCTTTCAAAATTTGCTTGGGAAGAACCTCTTCGCCTCCTTGTACAACTCCGCAATGAACTCGACCCCGGGCTTGAAAGTCTGTCGCACAGGTCAGCAAATTGGGAAACCAAGCGATCAAAGAACAAACAGCCTTACCGGAAAACCCACTGCCATGTCCTTGCTGCCCTGCACCGTGAAGCACAAATAGTAATAAACGTCTGAAGTGGTCACGGCCTGGCCACCCGCCCATCCACCAGTGCCAAGGACGAAACCGAGTCAGGTGCGAGGCCGAAACAAGCAAGCACAACCCACGCTCTTCTTACCTCGTTGATAAGGACCGATTCGATGTCGTTCTCCTCCAGGAACATCCTGCTCCTCGCAGCGAGGCAGTTGGTGCTCTCAAGCTAAAAACCCATGGTCAGAGAAAGCGGTTCGGCAGCAGCTGCAATAATCACCTAAAGTCTCACCTGCACACCCAGGCCCCTGAACAGCACCACTCTCTCGCAAACAGCCGTTCTGCACAAAAGCGCCACCAGGTAGATGAAAAGAAAGGGCAGCTGAGCGGTTCCCGGCAAGGGAGGCAAAGAGAGTCAGGGCCCTCTTCTTTCGCATAGAAACAAGTGTGCGCTCTGGGGCACGTGTTGGAAAAGAGAACGACAAGCACATCCACTCACCCAACGGGTTCGACTCTCCTCTGCAACCGTATAAAGGCACCCCACGAGGACCAAGAGCGCAGCAAGCCACCAAGCGTTCTCCGCGATCACATCGATCGCGCTCTTGCGCACCTCGTACGAGACGACGTCCGTCGATCTCGCCAACCTCGCCGCTCTCATCCTTTGCCCCTCCGGTGCGGTCGCACTGCCTCCTCCCCCTCGGATCCCTCCCCTGAGGCGGCAGCGCACGCGAAACGCCGTCACAGTTGCCTCCCCTCCCCCTCTGTCACCGCCCTCGCTGTCGTCGTCGTCGTCGTCGTGCCTCCTCGACCATCATCGCTGGGCTTCTCCTCTCTCTGACAGCCCGTGCGTCGTTCAATCAAACTCAAACACGATGGGGACGGCCAAGCGGAGGATGAAGCAGCACGTGCTGCCGCAGGTGAGAGAGTCCGTGGAGGAGGGGACGTATGTGGCGTGCACCTTCGATTACGAGAAGTCTCTGCCGGATGGGAGGCCAGGGCGGAAAGCTTGGACGGACATATTCAGGCGTGCGATTCCTCAGTTCGAGAAACGCGTGAGAATCCAACTCGAGGAGGAAGCGGGCAGCGAGGAGGAGGAGAAGATGGCGGAGTCGATAGCATCGTCGTTCGCGCGAGAGTATGGGGAGCTGCTCGATAAGCTGGAGGAGGATCCGAGCCGGGATTTGCCTGGCTTTGAGGCCGCCTGCGCGAGGGGGAGGGGCGGAGCAGCAGGCCTCAGCTGCAAGGCCCTGTGCGCGTTACGGGAAGCGTGCCTCACCAAGCGAGGCCTGCGCGACGCCTTCAAGCACGTGAAGCGGAAAGAGAACCTCGAGTCCCTTCTCATTCTGGATCAATTGGCTGCGGAGATCGACGCTGTACCGGGCACTGCTAGGGACAGAATGGAGCTGGCCCTCAAAAACTGCTTCGCGGGGAACCTCTTCGACCTTGGGGCCCACTTCTCTTCAGAAAAGTACGAGAAGGGCAAGACCAAGAAGGGCGACCCTCTCCAGGCTTTTCGGGAGACGAGGGAGGCCCTCCCAGAGCGGCCCTGGAAGATCGACTGCCTGGACGAGGCTGTCCTGCAGCTGTCGGCCAGAGGGAAGTTCAAGAAAGCAATCGTGTTCGCGGATAATGCAGGCTCGGACTTGATCTGCGGGATCCTGGTCTTTGTTCGGGAGCTCTTGAAGGCCGGGACCACCGTCGTCGTGGCAGCCAACGAGAAGCCGGCGATCAACGACATCACAGCCGATGAGCTTGTCGCTCTGTTCACCAAGCTCGGAAAGGGAGCCCCCCGTGTGAGGGATCAGGTCCTCTGCTCCCACTGCGAGAGCGGGAACCTCCGTGTCGTGTCCTCTGGGAGCGACCTTCCGATCATTGATCTGTCGGAACTCTCTGCGAGCGTCGTTGCCGAAGCCGAGGACGCCGACCTCATTGTCCTGCAAGGAATGGGCAGAGCGATCGAGTCCAACTTGAACGCCACCTTCTCGACCGCCGTCCTGAAAATGGGCGTGGTGAAGCATCCTGAGGTCGCCCTTTGCCTTGGGGGGAAGCTGGGGGAGCCGATCTGCAAGCTGGAGCCAAAATAACGAAAGCAGAAGAGGTCGTCGCGCCAAATGCATATGAATTACACGTCTACCCCGTAGTATACTTTACAGTGACCCATTTCCTGTTTCTCTCCACGTCCTCCATTTGATGAGGCGATTCACAATCGGCAACCTTCTTTTCGTGCCTCTTCCTCACGACCTTCTCCTTGGTGACGGGAAAATGCCAATTCTGCCCCGATCTCTGGATGGCTGTGGTGTACTTGCCAGGCTCGACCAGGTCCACTTTGTTGTCGTAGATAGTAAAGTGCACTTGGTGGCAAAGCTTCCATCTGGTGAAGAACTTGGACTCTAGCGTCTGAAAGATGTGGTCCCTCATCTCATCGTTCGTCACAATGAGTCCCTTTTGGCCGCTCAGAACGGCTGCGTATATCCAGTACCAGTCGTCGTTGGAGCCGGCAGGAGTAGAAAAGAGCTCTTTCCTCGATTTCATATTTTCCACGATCTCTTCGTTCTCGTTGTTTCGCCAGGTGAACTGCTGGATCCTCTTTCTGTGCAAGATGACCAGCGGTTTCTTGTCCGGCCACATTTCCTTCACTTTCGCCACCATTGCCTCGACTTGAGCAAAGGTGAAGATCCCTTTCTTTGACTGCCCAAAGAATCCCACGTTTGCGCCATCGATGATCATGTCGAAAGGCCCGTGCCTCTGCAGATACTGGGAGAAGTTCTGGAACGCCCAATCACCCTTGGCCTCCCTCTTGAGAGCAAGACCCCGAATCTTCTCCGCAAGCGTCTTCATTTCCCCCTCTTTCAGATCAAGCCTCTGAACTTGCAATCCACTCTCTTGACACACACCCTCGGCGCTCACAAGTCCCCTGGTGACCACGTACTTTCCGTCCTGCCCATCCTCTAAGATCTCGTTTTTCATGTTGAAGTACTCCTCAAGGACTTGTGCCGTTTGCTCCTCGACTTTTGTGATCTCCCTCAGCATGCATTCCAGGATGTAGGTGCCGTACGTCTCGTTCTTCGTCCTCGTTGCACAGCTTAGCATCGCCCTGTACTCGTGCTCTGTCAGGCCAATCTCTAATCGCCTCAACTCGCTTTCCACCTCCATGGCTTTCTCAAGGTTGCCCGCGTGACAGAATCCGAGGAGCGCGGGGGTGTACGTTCGAAGCCTCGGCTTTGCTTTGGCGCTTCCCTTGTCTTTCACCTTGCAGTCATTGGCAATCCTCAGAGCACCTTCCGGATTTCCAGAAAGAGTAGCGATCCTGGCGAGTCCGGTGTACATGAACTCGTTCATCTCAATGCTGTTCGACTTGAGGTACTTGTAGATGTCCGCATCTCTGGCGCTCAGGGACCTCCGCCTCTTCTGCTCAGGGGAGTCGTACTCCTCCTTGGACAGGTAGAGGTGGTCCATCCACTCCTCTCCCCCCGCGATGAGGTGGAGAATCGTCTGCAGCGCCTTCTGGTTCAGGGGGTAGCCAAGATCCAACGCCCTGTCGAAGAGCCCCACTGCTTTCTCGGCGTCCTGATCCCTTCCAGCGTTGTGGATCTCTCTCATAAGCCTTTCTTTGTTCTCCGTCAACTTCCGCCGCTTATCCTCCTCCGTCTCATGAGGCTTGACGTTGCCGACCTCCTCAATAGGCCTTTTGGTCGCGCTCATCGGGCCCAACCTCTCAGAGAACCCTGGTAGTCCCGGGCGAAACAGACCAGAGCAAAAGCACCGAAAACGAGAGGAGAACGGGGTCAGTCCAAGGTCCCAAGCGCGGCGTTCGTATGGCCGAGGGGCCGCAGCGACCGAGTGACGAGAGAGAGAAAGAGGACGAGGTAGCCCGCGCGGAAACTTACAGCCAAAATAGTGCCTACTCTGCACACACTTGTACCTAACGCTGCACCCTCTCGAAAAAGTTGTCCCCGAGTTCTCCACCACCAAGCCGAGTCTCTTCGGAGTACACCTCGGCGCAACTGCCACGTGCCCGCACCTGTTCGCTTCCACGAAAGTCTTCGACCCTCGGAATATGCTCACGCCCCTCTTCAGCATGACATATCCTCACAGGACACGCACACACCTCGCTCGTTCGTTGCAGGGCCGCCGACACGACACCCTTCGGATATGAAAATGAAAAATTATTTCCTGCGAGAGATGAAGAGCTGAGGATGTCGGACCGATTCATGACTTGTCATATGTTGATTAGTTTTTCTTCCTCCGACGCTTCCTGCCACCCTCAGCCCTCGTCCTGGTGGGCTGTTTGGGCTTGTCTGGTCCCGGATCAGGCTTCCTCGAGTCTTCCTTGTGTCCAGAAGGTTTCCGAAGGACGTCTCTTCTCCGTGTCGGTTCCTTCCTCCTGTCCTCGCCTCCGTGGCCGGCGCCGGCCTCCCCCTCGGCACGAAAGTCTCCGTGTCGTCGCAGCTCGAACTTCTTGGAGCCTCCCTGCCGCCCTCCAGGGCTCTTGAAATCTCTCCTCCTCGGCTCTTTCCTCTTTCTCGCGTCGCCGTTGTCGTGCGCGAGGCCGGCCCCTTCCCCGCTGCCCTGGCGGTCCTCCTCCAAGTCTCCGAGGTCGAAAGACGGAACGGGCAACGATTCCGGCGCAGCCGGGGCTGGATCCTCCTCCCCCTCACCCAAGAAAAAGTCGTCCTCCTCCGCCATGTCGTCCTCCTCCTTTGCCACGCCGTCCCAAGTCGCCGCTATGGCTGCCCCCTCATCCGCCTCGCCCACGATCGCCGCCTCCTTCAGCTTCTCCTCGATGCTGCGCCGAATCCTTGCGATATGGGCCGCGTTCTCTTCCGTGGCCGGCAGGAGGATCGAGATGTACTTCTCGCTGTTTGGGTAGTGCTTAATGTACAACAAGTCCCGCGACACTTTCTGAATCTCCGTGTCGACGCTCTCGCGGTCCTGTTGCGCCGAGTCGCGTACGTCAAGCGAAGAGGAAATAAGGGAGGAAAGGTAAGGATGCTGGCCAACGGTGCGTTCCGGCAGCGCCACGATTCGGCCTGCGAGCGAGCGGACAACCGGGCAGCGGCTCCCGTGCGGTGGAAAGTCGTTGCTGCCCGCCCAGTTGTGGCTTTGACAAAACTTGCTCTGGACTCACCTCCCCCTCGGCTGTGGCCAAAGACTTCCGCAGCTGCTTCAGCTTCCGAGTCAGCTTCTGTCCCTCAATAAACCGTATCCCGCGGTACCTCTTGGCATTCTTCTTCTCCCGCTCCACCCTAATGACGTCCAGCCTCTTGCTCTCCAACTCCGCCAAAGACTTCTCGAGCTTCACTCGTTTGTCCGAACCCTCCTCGAGCTAAAGAAAGCGACGCACGCGCATCGACGGAGCCGTTCACACCCGCAAGTCAGTCGCCTGGAGCCCCAAGGAAAAGCAAGTGGAAGGGCAAACAAGACCTCACAAGTCTGCAGGTGAACACCTCCCGGCGGCCGAGAATGCCGGCCGAGGTCGAGCACCGGTCGGGCACCGCAACAAGTCGGTCCAGCCCTCGGGGGGCAGAAGAGTCCTTCGGCTTACCTTGGCTATCAGACGCTTCAGCGAGCGCATGCTGTTCTTTATCGACACCCGTTTCACCATCCTGTCCCCTCCCCCTTGCTCTTCCCTCCTCGCGCGCTCACACTGCCCACTGAGAGAGAGAGAGAGAGAGAATGAAAATTAAAATTCTTTTTCTGAAAATAAACGTGTCATGCTCTCTAACGTGCCCGTGCCGTGCCGAGAGAGGCAGAGGTAGAGAAGGGGAGGAGGAAAAGATGGAGATGGGGACTCCAACGCCTCTGAGGAGGGTGAGACGGTGCCTATTTGGAGGCAACTCCTCTCCTTCGCGTTTGTGCTGGAACGTTGAGTGGAGGCGCGAGGTGGATGTGCTAGAGAGAGGGGTGGTGGGCAACTTGAAGGAAGAGCAGCTGAACCTTGGGGAGGAGCTTCGGCGCTTGAGGGAGGCCGCGCTGAAGCTCGAGCAGGTGGCCCTGAGGGAGGACTTGGTTCGATTTAACGCCACGGCGAAGGCCATGGTGAAGCGGGAGCTCAAGCAGCTGTTGGAGGAGTTCGACGAAAGGCACAGGAGCAACTACAGGGAGCTGCAGAGCAGGATAGACGTACTCGGCAGCAGGCTCACCGCCGTTCAGGAGCAGCACCAGTTGGTGGGTGACGTCGTTGAAAGCGTGGCGGGCAAGGCGCTTCGGACAGTGGAGGGCAAGTACCACTCCTGCCTCAGCATAGTCGTGGAGCTCAGGGAGACCCTGAGTCGCGAGGAGCGGTTTTTGGATGAGGTGAGGGGCAAGCTTGAGGTTCTAGTGGCGCACGTGTAACGCGGCTCGTTTTAGTTTACAAGAACTGGTCACTCGTCCACTCTCGAGAAGACCAGTACGGTCCGAGGCGGGCTATAGATTTGCATGGAGCAGGGCCTCCCGTTGAACCCCCCCTCCTCTGGCGTCGTGAAGTACTCCGCGTCGTGGTAAACCCTCCCCCTCCCCCCGAAGTTGTCGGCGTCAGAGTCCAGGGCGAGGGTGTACTTTCCTGGCATTCCGACGCCGATCTTGTGGCCTTCGTAGGCCTCCCTCCAGTGGAAGTTGAAGACGAAAACAAGCGCGCCCCTCTCCGCCACGATCACCTTCTTGGCCTCGTTCGCCTCAGACACCAGCTGGTGAGGGGAGCACAGAAACCGAAAGTCCTCCTCGAGCTTCTCGAGAGCGGCGTCGAAATCCAGGAGGGACTTGTACCTCAAATGGGTCGCGTCAGCCAGGTCCCAGCGGCGCCGGCACTTGTCGTAGGACCAGCCATTGCCTTCCCTCGGAAAGTCAATCCACTCGGGGTGGCCAAACTCGTTCCCCATGAAATTCAGCCAGCCCTCTCCTCCTATCGCCATGGTTATGGTCCGGATCATCTTGTGCAGGGCGATTCCCCTCTCGATCACCTCGGAAGCTTCTTCCAGGGCGCTCATGCCGGTGTACATCTCAGCCCCCATCAGGCGAAAGGCGATCGTTTGGTCCCCAACGATGCTCTGGTCGTGGCTCTCGGAGTACGAGATGGTCTTCTCAGAGTACCTCCTGTTGCACAGGGCGGAGACCAAGTCCCCCATGGACCAATCCTCGAACGGCACGTGCTTAATGATTTGAATCCACTTGTCTGGCACCCCCATTGCTAGCCTGTAGTCGAACCCAACCCCCCCCTCACCGACCTCCCTGCAGAGCGTGGGCATTCCCGACACATCTTCCGCCACAGATATCCCGCCGTCGACCAAATCGTGAATCAGCTTGTTCGCGAGCATCAGATAGACAACCGCGTCGACGTTTGTCGACAAGCCAAAGTACTCCTCGTAGTTCCCAGAAAAGCCCGTGTTGATTCCGTGGTGGTGGTAAAGCATGGAGGTGACGCCGTCGAACCGAAATCCATCGAAGTTGTATTCCTCAAGCCACCACCTGACGTTCGAGAGAAGATACCGAAGCACTTCCCAGTTCCTGTAGTTGAAGAGCCTGGAGTCCCACTGCTGGTGGTACCCCGCCTCCCCGGACAAAAAGTAATTGTCGTCCTCTTTCTGGCCAAAGTCGAAGCCATTCAAGCCGTCGTTCGAGTTGTTCGACGCGTGGCTGTGCACGAGGTCCATGATCACCACAATGCCCATCCCGTGGGCTTTGTCGATCAGGTACTTTAGGTCCTCTGGGTTCCCAGACCTGCTGCTCACCGCAAACGCGTTCGTCACGTGGTATCCGAAAGAAGCGTAGTAAGAGTGCTCCTGAATCGCCATCAGCTGCACCGCGTTGTAATTCGAGGCCTTGATGCGCGGCAGAATGTCGTCCGCGAATTCCTTGTACGTGGACACTCTCGGCTCCTGCCCGCTCATGCCCACGTGAGCTTCGTAGATCCTCAGAGCTGATGGGGTCGGCTTGGGCCTCGCATTCTGAAACTCGTGCCTCGCGCTCTCTGGTGGGTTCCAGAAGACCCCGTCGTACGCCGCACCAAAGGTGTTGGCGTCAACGGTGGCGTACGTGATCCACGCCGGAATCCTGTCGACCCAGTTTCCATGAGGCGTCTGGATCCTCACCTTCACCCTGGACCCGTGGGGGACGGGGCTCTCGCCTTCGTCCCCCAGGATCAACTTCCAGGTCCCAAACGCCTCGCGCTCCAGGTCCCAGCCGCTCCAGTCATTGAAGTCCCCGATGAGCTGGACCTGCTGGGCCGCAGGAGCCCACTCCCTGTAAGCAAGCTTCCCGCCCTCCACGAAAAATCCCATGCGGTCGTACCCGGACGAGAAGGCCTCCAGGCTCCCATCGCTCTCCTCGATCGCTCTCAGCTGCTCGAGATACCTTCGGTAGCGGTACTCCAGATGGTCCTCGAACTTGCCCAACATCGGATCGATATCGTACACTTTGAGCTTTTCGCTTCCTTCCCCTCCGGGGGTCGCCCGAGGCACCAGCCCAATCCAGCGCAGCATGATATCCTCGCTCCGGCCCCCCTTGCCCACAACTGTCGCGGTGGCCCTCCTTCTCGGGACTCTCCCACTCACCCTTGGCGAACAGCCATCCGTCACCGCTCTCGCTCTCGCTCTCGCTCTCGAAACACTTGCTCCCTTCATGCCAAGGCCCGCGACGTGTTCCTTGGCGGCGTCCCCAGGAATGTCCCGCTCCTCGGACCCGGCCCTCCTTCCTCTCTCCCCAAACCTCACTCACTCGACCTCGACTTGAAGCGTCGTCGTCGTCGTCCTCGTTCACGTGCGGGGAGCTGCTCTCCCGCGCGGATGGAGCCCTTGGAAGGGAAATGGGCGGTGACGGCCCATCACTGATGGGTCCGAAGGCTTCCGAGGGGGGGTGCTTTGACACGGAGAATGGCTTTTGACGAGCATCTAGGCCTGAGCTTCCGGAAGGTGAAGCCAGAGGACGAGAGGGAGTTGCACCTTCTGCACAACGAGTGCATCAAGGAGATTTCGTACCCGGCTGAGTTCTTCTTCAAAGCGACTCACGGTTGCGAGGGTATAGAGGGCTGGGTCTGCACCACCGCCACTTCGGGGGGAAGGGGCGAGAGGCTGGTCGGATTTGTGACGGTTCAGGTGGCCTCGTCAAACCACGTGGAAGGCAAGAGCCTCGTCGACTTCATTTTTCTCAGGCCTTCCGATCATCTTTACATCCTCACGCTTGGCGTTCAGGAGAAGTACCGACACTGTGGCGTCGCCACGAGGCTGTTGGATGAAGTAAAGCGGTACACGGCGAAAGTTTCGGTCGATGCGATTTACCTGCATGCACTGGCAAGCAACCACAAGGCGATAAAGGTGAGTGGTGGAACCCCGGTTTGGACTCCATCTTTGTGTTCCAGAGAGACTCTGACCCCCTCGCCCCTGCAGTTCTACACGAAAAACCAGTTCGTATGCCAGAAGAGGCTCACGGGGTTTTACACGTTGAACTCTTCTGAAGTGCACGATGGCCTGCTGTTTTGCTTCTCTCCCGCCAAGGCGCTAGCCCAAGCTTCGGATCAGTGCAGCCTCCTGCCTCTCTCCCTCTTCAGGAAGCTCTTGTGGTTTTGATCCGGACGAGAAGAGGGCGAGAGTTCAATGGGTGTTCAGAGTAGTGTATCATAAAAAGAAATAGCAGACTTGCTTTACTGGTTACCCGAAATCAACTTTTGGGGCCAATCATTCTCGTAAAAAGCTTTCTTGCCGCCCTTGTTCGGCTCAACTCCGCTTTCAACGCTCTCTTGAAGTTCAGCTGGATGTTCTTGAAAACTCGGGCGAAGAAGCCGAATACGCTCTTGATGAACAGGGCCAGTGGGGACACCCTCTGTTCTTTCGTGGGCTCATTCAAGTTGTATTGGTATTCAAGAGCTTTCCTCTCCTGCTCCGTGACACTTTGAAGCGATGCCCTTTGCTGATGAAGAGCCTCGTCAGTTATGCTGCCCTCAATCGCTTCCTTTTCTGTCTTGGCCTGGAGGACCTCTTCCCTCAGCTGTTCGACCTCGTTGGCGTGCTTCTCTCTCAGCACAGCGAGCTCTTTGGTATGATCAGCTTTTGCGGACAAGAGGGCAGCATCAGACTGTGCTGAATTGGATTCCAAGGCCTTCTCCAGCTCCTCCCTTGAGTGCCGTTCGAGTCTCTCTTGCAGCGCAGAGAGAGCGTTCTCCTTCTCAGCGGCAAGCTGCTGCGTCAGCTCGGCCAGGGCCTTCTCCATCTCTTCCGAGGCAAAAGCCTCGAGAGACTCCTTTTGTTTCTCGAGCATCTCCGAGAGCTCAGTCGAAGTGGATTCCGAAAGGGAGATCTTCTGTTCAGCCAAGGCTCGCTCAAGCTCCTTGGCAAAATCCGCCTTCAGTGAAACCATCTGAGCATCAAGAGCGGACTGCAGCTCACTCTGGGCCTGGGTCTTCATCTCCTTCTCCAGGCTTGCGTTCGTTTCGGCTAGATTCTGCTGGTGTTCCTTTCCGAGTTGGGCCTTCTGCTCCCTCAACGCGAATTCCAACTTTGCGTCAAAGTCTTGCATCAACTTGCTCTGCTCCTTCTCCAAATCAGCCCTCAGCCTCTGTTCGAGCTCCGCTTTGAGCGTCGCGGAGAGTTCAGCCTTCCCGCCCTCGAGCTCATCCTTCTGCTTCTCGAGGGCGGTCTCGAGGTTCTTGGTGTACTCAAGTTCGAGTTCCTTCTCCTTCTCCGCCAGTGCCTTGGCAAGCGTCTCCCCGCTCTCCTCCTCCATCGAAAGCTTCTGCTCCTCGAGGGCCCTCTCCTTGTCGCTCTCCGCAGCAGCGGCCTGCTCCGCGAGGGCGTCCCCGACCTGCTTCTTCTTCTTTTCTTCTTCCTGCCATTGTTGGTGCCTCTCCCGAGCCTTTTGCCTCATTTTCTCCTCTTCGCTCCTCTGCAGAAGGGTTCGCAAAAACGAAGCGCCACCCCACAGTATTGACAACCCCCCAACCGCTACGGTTCCATCGACGATGGCGTCCTGGTTGTCGAAGAATCCGCCGCTATCCGGGGCGACGGCAACTCCCCCCAGGCTTTCGACGCGCGGTTGCGGCTCGGCGGGCTTGGGTTCCTCGGACGTCTGCTCCTGCACCACCTCCGCTTCCGCTGGAACCACCGGAGACTCGGCAGAGACGACGTCATCCATCGTCCCCGCCGGAGTCTGCACTGGAATCTCTGACACCTCGGGGATCTCGGGGAGTGCGGCTTCTTCCACCGAAGCGCCAGGCTCGCTCGGCGCGACTGCTTCCGCGTCGCCCCCCTCCTCGGAGACGGAGACCTCCCGGGGGGCAGCCCCCACTTCTGCGACGATGGCCTCCTCTTCCTCCTGCTTGGGCTTCATCCTCTCCATGAGAGCCTCCAACTGCTCTTCAGTTCGGGTGTCCTCCCTGAATTGCGCGCGCAGGAAGTTCGATTCCCCCTTGGCGTAACGCTCCGCGTCGTTCTTGAGCTTGTTCGCCCTGGATCTCGCCAACATGTCTTCGACCGTCGGCGTCGCCTCCGCGTTGCGGGCGGTGCCGTAGCCCGCGAGGGTCACGAGAGCCCCCAGCAGCGGCCTCCTCCCCAACAACGCTGTCAACCTCTCCTCCACCCCCTCGATGTTCCTGATCCTTCCGTCCTTCCGCTCCGCTCTCACCGCCTTGAACCTGTCCCCGCGCCTGAGCCCCCGGCTCCCCGGCCTCCTCAGCCCCCCCGACGACGACTTCATGTCTGTCCCTCGCGAGCTCTCTCCAACTCCGTCCCCGGTCCCGTGCGCGCGCGCCTCAAGATCTTTTGAGCTCAGATCTTTGGATAGGGAAGCGCGCGAAAGGGCGGCATCAGGATCGCCCGCGGGATCGTCAAAGAGTCAGCAGTCGAGCATAGAAGAGTGGCAGGCTGAGATCGTTGATGGGCTGACAGAGGAGCTCAACGCCAGCAGGGCAAAGTATTTGGAGCTATTTCTTTCTGCAATCACACACCTATCTCATCAGGAGGTCGCTGCCTTGAACTTAAACGTGTTTCTCTTCAGCCTGCTGACTTTGGGGACGCCCACGTTGGCGGAGGACGAAAGGCCAGCACCACCGCCCTTGGCTCCGATCGGCTTGTTCTTCGGTAGACCCGCTTCCCGGTTCGAGTTCTTCCTTGCGGAGAGTGGGCGGGTTCGTGGCACCTTGAAACCCTTGTAGTTGGCCTGCTTTGCCTTTTCCGTGGGCGATTCGTTTGCTCGGGCGTTGGCGTCCTCGTTGCTCGTGGCCAGGAACTCGTACTGATCGACTTTTGGTTCCGGGACGCCGGGACCCTCGTCGTCGTCGTCGTCCTCGAGCCCCCCCCCGCGCCCGTTCGAGTAGCGAGCGACGCACTCCTCCCCGTCATCTTCGGAGAGGAGAGAGCGCCCACCGGGCGAGCTCTCGTCCCTCTCCTCCTTCCCCATCCCCGCCCCGCCCCCCAACCGCTACGGTTCCATCGACGATGGCGTCCTGGTTGTCGAAGAATCCGCCGCTATCCGGGGCGACGGCAACTCCCCCCAGGCTTTCGACGCGCGGTTGCGGCTCGGCGGGCTTGGGTTCCTCGGACGTCTGCTCCTGCACCACCTCCGCTTCCGCTGGAACCACCGGAGACTCGGCAGAGACGACGTCATCCATCGTCCCCGCCGGAGTCTGCACTGGAATCTCTGACACCTCGGGGATCTCGGGGAGTGCGGCTTCTTCCACCGAAGCGCCAGGCTCGCTCGGCGCGACTGCTTCCGCGTCGCCCCCCTCCTCGGAGACGGAGACCTCCCGGGGGGCAGCCCCCACTTCTGCGACGATGGCCTCCTCTTCCTCCTGCTTGGGCTTCATCCTCTCCATGAGAGCCTCCAACTGCTCTTCAGTTCGGGTGTCCTCCCTGAATTGCGCGCGCAGGAAGTTCGATTCCCCCTTGGCGTAACGCTCCGCGTCGTTCTTGAGCTTGTTCGCCCTGGATCTCGCCAACATGTCTTCGACCGTCGGCGTCGCCTCCGCGTTGCGGGCGGTGCCGTAGCCCGCGAGGGTCACGAGAGCCCCCAGCAGCGGCCTCCTCCCCAACAACGCTGTCAACCTCTCCTCCACCCCCTCGATGTTCCTGATCCTTCCGTCCTTCCGCTCCGCTCTCACCGCCTTGAACCTGTCCCCGCGCCTGAGCCCCCGGCTCCCCGGCCTCCTCAGCCCCCCCGACGACGACTTCATGTCTGTCCCTCGCGAGCTCTCTCCAACTCCGTCCCCGGTCCCGTGCGCGCGCGCCTCAAGATCTTTTGAGCTCAGATCTTTGGATAGGGAAGCGCGCGAAAGGGCGGCATCAGGATCGCCCGCGGGATCGTCAAAGAGTCAGCAGTCGAGCATAGAAGAGTGGCAGGCTGAGATCGTTGATGGGCTGACAGAGGAGCTCAACGCCAGCAGGGCAAAGTATTTGGAGCTATTTCTTTCTGCAATCACACACCTATCTCATCAGGAGGTCGCTGCCTTGAACTTAAACGTGTTTCTCTTCAGCCTGCTGACTTTGGGGACGCCCACGTTGGCGGAGGACGAAAGGCCAGCACCACCGCCCTTGGCTCCGATCGGCTTGTTCTTCGGTAGACCCGCTTCCCGGTTCGAGTTCTTCCTTGCGGAGAGTGGGCGGGTTCGTGGCACCTTGAAACCCTTGTAGTTGGCCTGCTTTGCCTTTTCCGTGGGCGATTCGTTTGCTCGGGCGTTGGCGTCCTCGTTGCTCGTGGCCAGGAACTCGTACTGATCGACTTTTGGTTCCGGGACGCCGGGACCCTCGTCGTCGTCGTCGTCCTCGAACTCCCCCCCGCGCCCGTTCGAGTAGCGAGCGACGCACTCCTCCCCGTCATCTTCGGAGAGGAGAGAGCGCCCACCGGGCGAGCTCTCGTCCCTCTCCTCCTTCCCCATCCCCGCCCCGCCCCTCAGTCGCGCCCCGTCGTCCGGACCCGCGTCGCCTCGGCTTGGCCTCTTCTCCCCGGGACCCGGCTTGGCCTCCTCCACCGGGGTCTCCCTGAATGTGGCGACCTTGTGCTCCTGCTTGACGACTCCGATCACGGGCGGCTCGGGAAGGGACGCAGTCAGCACCTCGCCCTCGGAGGCTTTGGCCATGCTCGCCACCTCATCCATGGGCAGCTCGAGGTTCTGCTTCATTTCCTTGAGAAGCTTGGTCATCTTCTGCTGGTAGCCAAACACCTGCTCCTCGAAAGCGAGGCTCTCCGCTTCGTACTGAACGGCCGTGAGGAGCCTGTTCCCTCCCCCCGCCCTCGCGGACATCGGCCTGGCTCCCGGCGTCGAGGACGCGGCGGGGTTTTGGGCGCTGGATGGCCTGGACGCTCCCATGGACCTCCTCCTTGGAGCGGGCGGCCTCGCGCCGGGTGGGGCTCTTGGCATGATCTTCCCCTCCTGTCCCGCCGCAGAGCTCGGTGGTGCTGGCCTCGGGGCCGAGCTCGCTTTCACGTCCCTGTCGTCCAGGCACTCCAAGCAGGGGAACATGTCGAGCGCTTGGGCCCTGTGCGCATCCTGGCCCCCCATCGCGAAAGGGTTGCCTTCCACCTTGAGGTCCCTGAGCTCCTCCAGGGGGCTCAAGGCCTTGAGCGCGTCAATGTCGCACAACCTGTTTTTGCTCAGGTCGAGTATCTCGACGACAGGAAAGTTCTCGATCCCGACCAGGTCCTCGAACTTGTTCCCCGACAGGTAAAGCTCCGTGGCTTCCTCGAACCTTTTGCTCAAGTTCGAGAGGCTCGATATGCAGTTGTCCTCCACCCTAACGATGTCCAAGTCCCTGGCGTATTTTTCAATCCCCTTGATTGATTTGATCTCGTTGCCGCTGGCCTGGAACTCCTTGAGCTGGCACGGGCTCACGGGGAGGCCCTTCAAGTCCCTCAGCTTGTTGTTGTTCAAGGAAAGCTGCTCCAGCTTGCCAAGACCCGAAAGCCCTTGCAGCTTCTCGATGCCGTTCGAGCTCAGGTCCAAGATTCGCAGGCAGGTCGGCAGACTGCCGGGCGATATGTCCTGCAAGTTATTAAACGCCGCGCTGAGCTCGTGCAGGAACTTGAGGTTCTCCAGCCCCTCGAAGCGCGTCAGCTTGTTCGAGTCGACGGACAGGATCTGGAGGTTCACGAGGTGGTGCACGCCGTGCAGGCTGTCGAGGTTATTGTTGTAGAGTCTCAAAACTTTCAAGTTCTTCAGGTACCTCATGCTCACAAGGGACGTGACCAGATTGAACGAGAGGTCCAGCTTCCTCAGACTCGTGCACTCCTCCAGCACGCTGATGCCCTTCACCTGCCGGTTGTGGAACTCCAGGGAAGTCACCTTTTCTGGCTCCTCCCTCGTCTCCTCCATGATGAGTGCGCGCGTGAGCTCCACGCCCTTCTTCTCGTCCGCATCCTCCCTTTCCTCCCTCATCTTGCACACAGGGACGAGGACGACGCCTTGGTCGACACCACAGAAGACTACTAGTCCTTGACGAAGCTTTCACCTCGGCATTCAAAAAAAAAGAAAGCTTGTTGTGTGCAACAACATTTCCCAAAATTTCGAAACCTGTGACGGATTGGCACATGACATTGGCAAGCCTTGGCTCTTGGCTCTTCCTTCCGGGCCCGGTGACGATGATGATGATGATGATGATGATGATGATGATGATGGGATGATGGGTGAACTTGTTAACCTGTTACAATTAAATCGAGGAAAAGTGGTGGCTTACTCGGCCTGGGCGTACGCAGAAATATCGTCGCAGCAGAGCGTGGTCTGCAAGTTCCTGTCCCCGAAAACGTTGTCAACCCTGCTAGTGGTGGGCCAGAACTTGAAGTCCTTGAGGTAACCAATAGGGAAGGCAGCCATCTCTCTCGAGTATGGGTGCTCCCACTTCTCAGCCATGACAACATCCTGGGTGTGGGGGGCGTTCTTAAGCGGGTTGTTGACAGGGTCAAGCTGGCCTGACTCGACCATGGCGATCTCCTTGCGGATGGCGATCATGGCGTCGCAGAACCTGTCCAACTCGTCCTTGGACTCACTCTCGGTTGGCTCGACCATCAGGGTGCCGGTGACAGGCCAGGACATGGTCGGGGCGTGGTACCCGTAGTCAATGAGCCTCTTGGCAATGTCCTCGGCCTCGATGTTGGCGCTGTCCTTGAAAGGTCTGACGTCCAGAATGAACTCGTGAGCAACCGTGCCGTTCTCCCCCTTGTAGAGAATCTCGTAGTCCTCGGACAAGCGAGAGGCCATGTAGTTGGCGTTGAGGATGGCGTGCTCAGAAGCCTTGGTCAGTCCCTTGCTTCCCATCATGACCAGGTAGGCGTAAGAGATCGCGAGAATCAAAGACGAGCCGTGCGGAGCCGCGGCCATGCAACCGAAAGGCTTCTTCTCATCGACGGCAGGCATCGCCCCGGTTGGGACGACAGGGTGGGAGGGCAAGAAAGGAGCCAAATGGGCCTTGACTCCGATTGGTCCCATGCCTGGGCCACCACCTCCGTGAGGGATGGCGAAGGTCTTGTGAAGGTTGAGGTGGCAGACGTCAGCCCCGATGAGTCCTGGGCTGGTGAGTCCCACCTGGGCGTTCATGTTGGCACCGTCCATGTAGACCTGGCCCCCGTTGTCGTGGATGATCTGGCAGATCTCGTCGATCCTGGACTCGTACACCCCGTAGGTGGACGGGTAGGTGACCATCAGGGCCCCGAGGTTCTCGGCGTTCTTCGCGACCTTTACCTTCAAGTCCTCGATGTCGACGTTCCCCTGGGCGTCGGTCTTGCAAGTCACGATCTTCATTCCCGACATGACGGCACTGGCTGGGTTGGTTCCGTGAGCAGAGACAGGGATGATGCACACGTTCCTGTGGTAGTCACCGTTGTTCCTGTGGTAGGCCCTGATGGCCATGAGGCCGGCATACTCCCCGGATGCGCCACTGTTCGGCTGCATGGACATCGCGTCGAATCCCGTGACCTCGCACAGAATGTCGGCAAGGTTCCCGATCATCTCCTTGTATCCCGCGGCCTGGTCCTCTGGGGCGAAGGGGTGCATGTTGGCGAACTCCCCCATGGTGATCGGCATCATCTCAGAGGTCGCGTTGAGCTTCATGGTACAAGAACCCAAAGGAATCATCGAGTGGCACAAGGAAAGATCCTTGGCCTCGAGCCTGGCCAGGTACCTGAGCATCTCGTGCTCGGAGTGGTACGTGTTGAACACGGGGTGGGTCAAGAAGTCACTGGTTCTCTTGAAGCCCCCGGCGTTGCAGGTCACGCCCTGCGCGAGGGACTCGGCGGTGAACGAGGCCGACCCGCCGGAGAGGACGGAGAAGAGCACGTCCACGTCCTCAAGGGAGGAAGTCTCGTCGAAGGCGATGGACACGTGGCTCTCGTCCAGCTGCCGGATGTTGTACCCCTTGGCGACCGCGGCCTCGACGACTCCGGCAGCCTTGCCGCCGCCGACGTTGACGGAGACGGTGTCGAAGAAGAGGTCGGACTTGACGCTCATGCCGAGCTCCTTGGCTCCCGCGGCCAGGATGCCGGCGAGCCCATGGACTCTGCCCGCGATCTGCTTCAGGCCCTCAGGGCCGTGGTAGACGGCGTACATGGCGGCGATGTTGGCGAGGAGAGCCTGAGCCGTGCAGATGTTCGAAGTTGCCTTCTCCCTCCTGATGTGCTGCTCGCGGGTCTGCATGGCCATGCGGAGGGCAGGGTTCCCGTGCTGGTCGATGCTGGTTCCGATGACGCGGCCGGGCATGATCCTCTTGTACTCCTCGGCGGTGGCCAGGAAGGCGGCGTGGGGGCCGCCGTACCCCATGGGGACGCCGAAGCGCTGGGAGGACCCGATGGCGATGTCGGCGCCGAGCTCACCCGGGGGGGTGAGCATGGTCAAGGCCAGGAGGTCGGTCGCCATGACGACCTTGGCGTTCACGGCGTGCGCGGCGTCGATGACCGAGCCGTACTCGTTCAGGGAGCCGTCAGTAGCGGGGTACTGGAGGAGGACCCCGCACACGTCGTTCCCGCTGAAGTCAAAGTCGGCCTCGGGGGACACGACGCACTCGAGGCCGAGCCCTTCGGCCCTCGAGGTGCACACCGCGATGGTCTGCGGGTGGCACTTGTCCGAAACCAGGAACTTTGGCTTCTTGCCGTTGGCCTTGGCGCTGCACATGGTCATGGCCTCGGCGGCGGCGGTGGCCTCGTCCAGGAGGGAGGCGTTCGCCATGGGGAAGCCGGTCAGGTCGGTGATCATGGTCTGGAAGTTCAGGAGGGACTCCAGCCTGCCCTGGGAGATCTCGGCCTGGTACGGGGTGTACTGCGTGTACCAGCCGGGGTTCTCCAGGAGGTTCCTGAGGATCACCGTCGGCGTCAGGGTGCCGTAGTACCCCATCCCGATGAAGTTCTTGTTCACGACGTTCTTGCTCCCGAGCTCCTGCATGTGCTCGAGGAACTTGTTCTCCGTCATGGCCTCGGTAAACTGGCCCAGGTCCAGCTCCGTCTGCTTGCGGATGTGGGTGGGCACGGTCTTGTCGATGAGCTCCGAGAGCGACTCGAACCCGCAGTCCTTGGCCATCTTGCCCTCGATGCACGCCGGGGCGTTGCTGATGTGCCTCGGGATGAAGCTAGAACGGAGAAGAAGAAGAACCCAGGGAGAGGAGAGAGAGAGGGAGAGGAGGGGGTGTCAGTGGTTGCGGTCGCCAAAGACGCGGTTGGTTACGCTTTTTTCGTGTGCGTGCGCGGGGCGTGAGCGTGAGCGACGACCACAGAAGATACAGATAAGACGGATCTCGTTGTGGCGACAGGGTTGGTTGTTGCCCTCGGGAGTCTCGTACGAGAGCAAGGAAGAAGCGAGAAAACACGGGAGGAAGCACAGTTCCCCCAAA
Organism: Chloropicon primus; assembly: GCA_023205875.1. NCBI lineage: Eukaryota > Viridiplantae > Chlorophyta > Chloropicophyceae > Chloropicales > Chloropicaceae > Chloropicon > Chloropicon primus. The sequence goes on from CP060755.1 coordinate 1,328,389, forward strand.
CCGATCGAGGGTCCGCCCTGGAACCCGTCCCCTCACCTGTCGCTCGGCCTCAAGCTCTCCACAGAGATGGATCTCCCGGTCTGGACGTAGCCATTGCTCTTGGCCAACGCCAACGCCCCCGCGGTCGTCAGGTTGTACTCCTCCGCCGGCCTCGCCGCGATCCTCGCAACGGGAGACAGGGAGGTCTTCCCCCTGCGCGTCAGCACGCGCGCCACGGCACTCGCCACCATGGACATCTTCCCTCTCTTGGAACTTCACGAGCAGCGTCCCAGCTCTCGCGAAAACACCACGTTTGGTTTCGGGCCTCGTCACTCCCTTCCCCTCAGCCACAGATTTAGATTCCCCTTCTTGTTCTCTCTGGGTGAGGATCAGGTGTTCGTGGATGTCGCTGGCCTGGACGGAAAAATCTTAGCGAAAAGAAATCTCGAGGGAAATCCAGAGAGGGGAGGATCCCTAGGGGAGGATCCTGGAGGAGGATCCAAAGTAGTACTCCCACAAGCGAGAGTATATACAACACACTCCCTTCCTTCTCCGGCCAAACCAAACCAAACCAAACATCCTTTTTCTTTGCCTCCTCCATTTTTCCTTTCTCCTTCCCTTTTTTTTCCTTTTTCCTTTGTTTGACCGTTGCATTCGATATCGTATTTCCTTAAGTGAACCCCAAGGTCTGCAGTTCTCCCCTTGGAGACAAAGGACGCGCGCAAGAAGAGAGGTCTCCCTCTCCCTCTCCCTCTCCCTCTCTCCGTATTTCTTCTTCTTTCTGTGATTTCATGAGGGAAGAACAAGACTCAACTGTATTGTTCAAGGGGAAGGGAAGTCATCGTCGTCGTCGTTGCGCGCGCGCGTGTGTCTCTCGCTCTCGCTCGCTCGGTCAGTCGACTCCGCCTGTCTCGTCGTCGACTGGAATGAGATACAGGTGCCGCGAGTGAAGCCGAACAAGACGGTGTGACAAAGACAGGACGACGGGACAAGAGTATCCCTCGCGAGGAGGGATTTGACTGCTACGACTAGGGGCAGAATGAACCAGAGCGTAAGTGTGGCTTCTCTCTGGTAGAGTCCGGGAATCCTCTCCCCTGACGCTGGAACTGACACGGACCTCTCTCTCTCGTCTCGTCTCGTCTCTCTTGTCTGACGGCAACAGATGCAATCGATATACGGGGTCGCGAGAAAGGGGGGGGAGTCTGACCCCCACCCCCACTCGAGCGGCAACAATGGCGGAGTCCCCCGAAGCCTGCTCACGAGCTCGAACAGGGGGGTGATCTACCAGCAGAGGGGGATAGGGAGGCAAATCAGCAGCTGGCTCCTGGAGCCCGTCAAGCTGCAGGGGAACAAGGAGTCCGCCGCCTCGAGCACCTTGGGGTACGCCGTGGACATAAAGAAGTCCTTGCCCAAGCTCGGCCTCGCGGACCAGGCAAAGCAGGCCAAGGGAAGGTCCTCGGTGTCCAAGGGCGGCGGGGCCGCGGCGGCGGCGGGGGGCACGGTTCTCCCCTCCATCTCGGGCAAGCTGAACCCCTACAGGACCTCGGACATCAAGTTCTTGAAGAAGCAGAACAACCTCGAGAAGGGGCAGAGGGACAACTGGCAGGGAAGCTCCCCGGGAAAGCGGAAGAAGGTCAAGCGCAGCAGGACCCCGCCGAAGAAGCAGACCAGGCTGCAGAGCAAGGTGGAGATCTACAGCACGAACGCCGTGAAGAGCCGGCCAAAGCCCGCCAAGGTTGGGGCCTACAAGCCCGCCAGGAAGCAGAAGGGCCAGGCCCTGCCGAAGACGTTCCACACGTCCAACCTCGCGACCAGGGCCAAGCTGCTGACGGCGTTCCTCCGGCAGTCCGCGCAGAACGTGGACCTGCTGGAGGACACCCTCCAGTTCATCTCGTCGGAGACCAAGCACGACATCCTGATGAGACACGCCCAGCTCCTGGTGAGCCACCAGTACTACTTTTCCAGCATCCGGATTGCCCACCAGCAGCAAGATTCCTTGGGCACGGTGCTCCAGGACCTGATGCAGAGGATAACGGGCAGCATGCAAGGGGGGTCCACGGTGAGTCGAAAGTGGAAGTGGAACCTCGTGGACCACGAGCTGTTTGTCAGGCAGTTTGGCGATCTGAAGATCGTCCAGCAGTACCGGGGGGTGAGAAAGAAGTTGCTGGGCATGGGCGAGAACGGCGTGGTCGCGCTCGCGAGGGTCGAGAAGGAGATCTTGCTCAAGGTGGTCAGCGATTTCATGGAGCAGCTCTCTTTGCCGTCCTATCCAAAGGCCGTGGTCTCCGAGCTCATGAAGGAGGAGACCGGAGCGTCCGCCGTCCAGGAGGAGAACGTCCCCGAGGAACCAGCCAAGGCGGATGCAGAGGAATTCTCCCTCCAGGCATCCAAGAGGGCACAGCCAGTCAAGCAACAGCCGGCCGTCTCCGCACCAGGGACGGCGGAGAAGGGAGCACCGCCAACGGAAGGAGAACGGAGGCCACCCTCCCCGCCGATCGAGACGGGGGAGGTGGCCGCTCCCTCTGCGGAGAAGAGCTGGCAAGAGATCGAGAAGGAGAGGCTGGAGGAAGAGATGAGAGCAGTCAGGGAAGAAATGGGTGACGGGGAAAAGTCGGAGAAGGAGAAGGAAGTGGAGACTCCCGCAAAGGTGGAGCCCGCCGCAGAGGAGGAGTCTAAGAAGTCGGAACCTCCTGCGGAAGCGACCCGTGCGGAGGAGGAGGACCCCGCACCTGCTGGGACCGAGGCTGCAGTGGAAGCGGAAAAGCCTGCCGCAGAAGAAGCTTCACCCCCACCACCGGCACCACCACAGGTGGATGAGCCGGCACCGCCGCCGCCGCCACAGGATGTGGCCGGGCTCGCTCCTCGCCCCCCTCCTCCAGCAGAAGAGGCTGCCGCTCCTGTGGAGCCGGTCTTGTCTGAGAGGGAATTGCTTGAAAAGGAAAGAGAAGCCATGCAGAGGGAATTGGAAGAGCTCGAGAGAGAGGAACCCGATGCGCGAGCGGAGGCGGCCACCACCCCTGCCAAGGAGGCAGCAGAGCCTGAACCAATTGTACCACCAGTAGAAGAATTGAAGAAGAAGGAGGAGGAGGAGGAGGCAGCGAAGAAGGCCAAGGAGGAGGCGGAAGCCAGGGCAAAGGCGGAAGCGGAAATGGAGGCCTTGAAGAAGCAGGAGGCGGAAGCAAAGGCTGCAAAGGACGCCAAGGAAAAGAAAGAGAGGGAGGAGATGGAGGCCACGAAGAGGAAAGAGGAGGCCGAAGCAAAGGCCGCCAAGGAAAAGAAGGAAAGGGAGGAGATGGAGGCCATGAAGAGGAAGATGGAGGCCGAAGCAAAGGCTGCAAAGGCGAAGGCCGAGAAGGAGGCCGCCGAGAAGGCGAAGGCCGAGAAGGCGAAGGCCGAGAAGGCGAAGGCCGAGAAGGAAGCCGCCGAGAAGGAGGCGAGGGAAAAGGAAGAGCTGAAGAAGAAACAGGAAGCTGAAGCAAAGGCCGCCAAGGAAAAGAAGGAGAAGGAGGAGCAGGCTGCGGTAAAGATCCAGAGCAAGGCTCGTGGAATGTTGGCCAAGAAGAAGGTCAGCGAGAAGAGAGAGGCCAAGAAGGAGGAGCAGGCTGCGATCAAGATCCAGAGCAAGGCTCGTGGAATGCTGGCGAAGAAGAAGGTCGGCGAGAAGAGAGATGCCCAGCGCGCTCAAATCGAGAAGGAGAACCTGGCCAAGAAGCCCGAGCCCGAGTCTGAGGCCAAGCCTGAGCCTGAAAAGCCTGAAGCTGATGATCTTGATGACATTGAAAAGCTTCGGGAGCAAGCTCTTGAGGAGCAGAAACGGATTGCTAAAGAGGAGGGCGTGGACTTCGAAAGCACGCTCACGAAACCAGTTGAGGAGACGCGAGAAGTGGCCGCACCTGTTGCCTCGGCTGTTGATATTGCGCCCCCCGCCGAGGCTAGTCCTTCCCCGATTATTGCCTCGGCTGCACCTGTGCCCGAGGAAAAGCCTAAGCCCATCGAAAGGACGTTTGAGGACGTCGTAGCCTTGGAAGAGGAGAAGCAGGAGAAGGCTGAGCAAGACATTGAGCAGGCCATCAAGAAAATGAGGGAGGAGATGAGGCAAGAGAAGGAGCGCTTGAGGAAGGAGATGGAGGAGAAGAGGAGGAAGTTGCAAGAAGCCAGGCAGCGAAAGCGTGAGTCTGCTACTTGGAAGAAGACTCCGATCACTATCTCAACAGAGAGCCCCCTCAAGGCCGACAAAGAGCCTTCGAAGCTCACCGAGGCGATCCAGGAGGAACCTGAACCGGTCAAGGAAGAAGAGCGGCCTCCACCATTGTCAGTGATGAAGCCCGAACCGGTACCCATCATGCGGCCAGCTGAAGTTCCAAAGCCGAGGGAGCCAGAAGCCCCGAAGGCTTCCTTTGAGAAGGAAATCCATCAAGCCTTGCAGCATGTCCAGGAGCAGCTGGCAATGCAGCAACAGCAGTTCTTGCAGATGCAATTCACAAACATGCAGATGACCCCCGGAGGGCCAATGCCAACCCCCCTGGTGAGAGGTGGCATGCCAATGAACCCCATGATGACTCCCCTGAAGGAAAATGCCATGGCAACCCCAGGCATGCAACAGATGGGCCAAGCTGCGAACAACAATCCTCCAACACAAGAGGAAATCAACGAGTACGCTGTCTATTTGGGAATGGACCCTGTTGCAGACAAAGATCTGTTGTACATTGCGGAGTGGGCTCTGTCTGCTCCCCTTCCGGAAGGTTGGACGGAACACGTGGATACGTCAGGCAACGAGTTCTACTTTAACAGCATGACTGGTGTATCAACTTACGAGCATCCCCTTGATGGTCAGTTCCGAGAGTATTATAGGCAAATGAAAATGCAGAACGCCCAGAGGTGAAAGGCGATGGCGCCGCACGGAGTGTAAAATAGTTAACGTTTGGAAATACATGCTCATATGATGATGAACCACATTATTTTTTTTTGCTCACGGGGAGAACCTGTTAAGTCGTCTCTGCCTCAATTCATTCACTTCCTCACTTCCAGAATCCCCAACAATGCCAATCCGCGGAGTGGATGGTGGGCTTGACTCCTCTGTCTCAGTCTCCGTTTGGGGCAACAGAGGTTCTTCATCCCCAGCAATTTCGTCGTCTTCAGGATCGATTTGATCGTCTTCAGCATCATTCTCGTTCCTTCTTTCGCTATCAGCGGGGGCAGGGTTGGCATCACTCGTGCTGGGACCTCCCTCTTCTTGCCGTGGGGAGTCTTGAAGTGGGTCCTCCTGTGGCCGAGGTGGCGGCTCTTGCGGATGCGAAGGCGACCCCATGTTCTTCAGCTGTTCTTGCAATTGCTGGAGTTGCTCTTGCATCGCAGCCAATTGCTGCTGTTGTTGCACTTCAGTACCTTGCTGAGCCCTCACAGCTGCTTGTGCTGCCGCCATGGCCATCGCATGCTGCTCCGGTGATGGCATCTGAAATGCCGGCATAGGAGGAGGAAATGGTGCCGGCATAAGAGGTACCACGCCATAAGGGTTCTGGTACCATAAGGGTGGTGAGTGCGGCCCCATGCCTTGTCCCCCCATATCCATATTAAATCCTCCAGCCATTGGACTGAAGCCTCCGGCCATTGAATTGAAGCCTCCAGCCATTGGATTGAAGCCGCCAAAGCCAGCGTTTCCAAGATTGCCGGGGCTGGAGTCAGTATCTCTCCCCATTCCCCCCTGTTGTGTCGCACTTGGAGGGATGCCCTGCTGCTGCTGTTGCTGCTGCTGAGGCGGGGCATCTCTTCTCTGACTGCCTGGAGGCGCTCCCGGGTGAGCTGCAGGGCGTGCCTGAGGCTGCTGTGGCACCTCTTCCCGCGGCTGCTGCTGCTGCTGCTGTTGCAGCGGAGGCTCCCGGGGGGCTTGGGGGGCTTCCGGCTGCTGAGGTTGCTCGGGCTGTGCCACTGGTGGCGCTTGTGGCACGCGAACTGGAATCACCGGAGTCCTGCACATGGGGCACGTCTGCTGCCTCTCCAGCCACGACCGCAAGCAGTTTGCATGGAAGATGTGGCCGCAGTGGAGCTTCTTCGCAGCGCCAGCAACCATCTCCTCCCTGCAAATGATGCAAACCGAGTTCTCCCCGATCTCCTCCGCCGTGGCGTCCTCGAAGTTCTCATTCATGTTCGTAGTGATCCTTCTGTACTTGATGAAAGCCACGAGCTTGTTCTTGAAGTTCTTCATGGACCAGTACAAGTCCCTCAGAAGGTGGAACGGCAGCCCGTAGTACACGAAGATGATGCAGAAGAAGATGGAGTACACCGCCAGCTGGAAGAGTTCCGTCACAAGGTCCAGGTACAAGGCGCAGATGCTCTTCCCCGTCCAGTTGCCTTGGTAAAACTTGTCCACCCAATAGAACAGGTACTTCACAGAGAGCTTGATGCAACCTGTGGCCAGTATGATGTACTCGAAGGCAAACAACAGCAACACGCTTGGGCCCTGGCTTGTCATGTCTATTATGGCTTCCCTGAGAAACAGAATATCGACCAGGAGCAGGCCCGCGATGAGGGAGGAGCACCTAAAGTGCTGCGAGGCCGTTATGTTTGGCGAGGTCTCGAGGAACTCCACCCTGTCCGAGGACAGCCAGTGGAACACTTTGAGGAACAACAGGAAGGAGAAGTACCTGATGAACGAAAAGCTGAATTCCTCCCGGAATATCGTCATCGCTATGCACATCTCCATGATCGTCTCCTTCATTCTATCTTGCAGACGCTCCACCTCGCTCTCCCGAAGCTGCCCCAGGAAGGTCGCCTTGATGGCCTTCCCCAGGCAAAGCATGAAGCTCAGGGCCAGGTTACCCAAAACCACGAGAAGAATTTTGCTCGTGGTCAGGAGCACCATCGTCGGATAAAGTTGCTGCTTGATGGTCCATGCGTGCAGAATGGCGGCAGCCGCTACCGTCACGCTCGCGGCCGCGTACTTCGTCAGGGTGAGCACCATCGCACTCCCGTCTCAAAGGCGCCCGAAGACCCCGCCACGCACGCACAGTGTGTTCGCCCGCCTTCACAGGCGGTTTTGTTTACCCGCCTCCGCCTCTGCTTCTCGGTTGGGGGGTCGCGGCGAGATCGAGGGGGGCGGGAGCATCTGCGCATGTGCATGGTGAGGCGGAGGACAGGTATGATTGGTGCCGAGGCCGGAATAATTGAATTGCCATTAAAATTACACGAGAGGCTTGGCCAAGAGCCTGTTGAGCTCCTGTCGAAGATTGTTCAATTTCTGCTGGCGTTTCCTGTTCCTCAGGTGCTCCTGCGCCACATCGTCGTCGTCCTTCTCCTCCTCCTCCACCACGAGGCCTGCGGCCTCGGCGTTCCTTTTGATCCAGTCCACCTTCACCTTCTGCTTCTTGTCCGACCTCGTGATCTCATCGATCCTCTTGGCAAGGCTCACCCTCGCCCTCAACTTTGGCATCACCGAGTGCTTCACGGGGAAGCTGGGGAGGTCCTTGTCCATCTTGAGCGAGTACCTCAACCTCATGAACTGCTTTGCGTTCTTCGGGACCACGAAGAGGATGTTCAGGCCGTCCTCCTCGGCACGCGCTGTTCTGCCTGCACGATGCACGTAGGTCTCCGAGGTGTCGGGAAGCTGGTATTGGACGACGCAGCGGACTCCCGGAATGTCCAGACCTCTCGCGGCGACGTCGGTCGCCAGCAAGATGTTCTTCTTGCCGTTCTTGAAGCTGTCAAGGGCCTTCAGCCTCTGCCTCTGCTGCTGCTGGGCGTGGATCGCGGACACCGGCAGGCCAAGGTTTTCCAGGATGGATAGGAGCGTCCTGATTGTGCTTATGGCGTTGCAGAAGACGAGGGTCCGCCCCTCCGTCTTTGTCGCGAGGACAAAGTAAAGGAACTCCATCCGGGACTCCTCGCTGCAGTTAATCACGGTCTCCTCCAGCTTTGCTGCAACTTTTCGGATTCTCGTCAAGTCGAATATCTGGACGTTCTCCCTGAACTTGATCTTCTTCATGATCGACGCCACCGACGTCTTGGCCTTCTTCGGCGCCTTGGACTCCTTCTTCTTCAAGACCGTTTTCGGCATTGTGAGAGTTGCAGAAAACACAAAGGTCTGCAGCTTTGGGGAGAAGGGCACGCGGTCGATGATGTAGCTCAACTCCTGGAAGTGGCCCTGCTCCACCATCCTGTCCGCCTCGTCGAGCACGAAGAAAGATAGCTTCTTCAGGTTGGAGAGTCCCGTGTCGCTCTCGATGAGTTCCCACAGCCTTCCGGGCGTGCCCACAACTATGTGCGGCAAGTTCTTCAGCACCCTCTCCTGCTTCTGTTGGGACATCCCGCCCACAATTCCAGCGGTGTAGATGCCGTACCTCGAGGCTATTTTGTCGATGTGCTGCGTTATCTGCAGTGCGAGCTCCCTCGTGGGGGTGACGACCAGGGCCCTCACTCCCAAGGGGTTCTTCGCTGCTTTGGAGCCTTCCTTGGGCCCCTCACCCCCCAAAGCTTGCGCGTCCAGCAGCTTGTCCTTCTCCCTCAGGATCCTCTGGATCATCGGGAGGGCGAAGGCGAGCGTCTTTCCGGAACCGGTCTGAGCTGCACCCACAATGTCCGCCTCTCCCGACAGAGAGGACGGCAGGGACTCCTTCTGGATTGGCGTCGGGGTGCTGAATCCCTGAACCTTCAGGCTATCCACAATTCTCGCGTCCAAGTGAAAGGGGAACCACTTCTTCATGTTCACCTTGTTCACCCTTTTCGCGGGGGCGGCCCTGTCCTTCCCCCTCTCCTCCTCGAGAGCTCGGGCCTCAGCGCTCGATCCCTCTCCGGCGTCTCCCCCGTTCTTCTTCTTCTTCTTCTTCTTCTTCTTCTGCCGATCTTCAACCGAAGCGTCCGGCTTCGCCGGCTCGGGAGCGTCTATCGTCCCGACGTCCCCCTCGTCGAGCACCTCGAGCTCCAGGAACCCACCGAAATCATGGTCCGCCTCCTCCAGAAAACTATCTTGGTCGACCTCAACCTTCTTCCACTTGGCCCTCTTCCCCTCTCCGACCAAATCCTCACCGGTCTGGGCATCCTCGCCCTTCGTGCGACCCGCCGAAGGCCCTTTATGCGCCCCCTTCCTCTTCCGCCCCCCCACCGGCGCCATCTTCATCACCACCAAGCTCTCCCTCTCTCCGAGTGACCCAGAAAATTGCGTCCCATACAGGAGGAGGCCCTGGAGAAGGTCGCCCATCGTTGTGTCACTCTTGGTCCTGGACGAGAACGGGAAAGGCGGGGTCACTCGAGGGGGGCGAGGGGAACAAGCAAAGGCCGAGGCACCTTAACTCTGGATCGCTTTCTCGCCCGCGCCAAGGGCAGGGCCTTCAGGCTGCTCCTTCTCACTTGGAAAGGTCCAGCCCATCTTGGGAGGATTCGAGTACTCGAGTATAATAGGCATTCTGGCACTAGTGTGTGCGCGCAACCGCGGAGGGGAAGAGATCGGCACGGCGCGCGATGAAACTGACGGAAGAGCTCGTTCTGCAGCGCACCAAGGCGAAGAGCCTGGAGGAGGTTCGAAGTCTGAACATGTGGGGACAAGATATTAGCGATGTTGACATCCTTCTCAGGATGCCCAACGTGGAAGTCCTCTCTCTCTCGGTGAACGGCATAAGCTCCCTCAGCAGCTTCAGGAAGTGCGTCAAGCTCCGGGAGCTTTATCTGCGGAAGAACGACGTGAAGAACCTGGCGGACATTCAGTACCTTGCCAGCATAAACTGCCTGAAGATCCTTTGGCTCAGCGACAACCCTTGCGCGGAGACCCTCCATTACCGGGCCACAGTGGTTCAGTACCTTCCGAACCTGGAGAAGCTGGACAATGTAGATGTAACAGATAGGGAGAGGCTCGAAGCTAACTCCGGGTCGCTCATGCTGCCGAGGCTGGACAGCTTGGACCAAAGTTCTGTTTTGGACTCCCCGAGGTTGGGGGCCTCGAGGGTCGGGGCGGTTGTGGCGCAGCATCACACTCCATCAAAGGCAGCGGAGGCGGCGATGGAGGCCCAGTCCGCGGCAAATCCCCTGACTGATGCAAGAAAGGAAGGGAAAGAGGGGACCAACGACGGCCTCCCGAGTGCAGGCGACGCCAGTTCCCCCCATGTTTTGTACGCCGTGATCGCCTTGCTGGAGGAATTGGATGAAGACAGTCTAAGGATCGTCAAAGCGGAGGTCGACTCGAGGCTCGGCTCCTCGTGATCCCCCCCCCCCACACACTAAAGCCTCAAAACTTGTAATATATCATCGACAATCACTCTCTCGCCAATTTGTTTCAAAAAAATTTTTGGAAGGCCGAGAAAGCGAGAGCGCTTGAGGTTGAAGCCATGAACGGGCAGCCGAGCTGGAGCGACTACGGGCAGCAGCCCTCTCAGGGTGGGCGCGGGGGTCAGGGGAACCTGAACTTCGTGTCCACGTCCTTCGAACCGGGAAGGGCGCAGTCTCAGCCGACGTACAACACGGGGGGCTACACGTCTGCGACCACCTCGTTCGACGACGAGCCACCTCTTCTCGAAGGTAAGCGTTGGTCGAGGCACCGTCCCTTGGCGGCTCTGCTGGACCACCTCGCTGACGCAGAGCTTGTTTCTCTACCTCTCCCCACCACCACCACGCGCCTTGCCTCAACGCAGAGCTCGGGATCGACATCAAGTCTATCTTCAAGAAGACAGGAGCCGTGTTTAGCTTCGGTTCGACTGCGGATGGGAGCCTCGACAGCGACTTGAGCGGCCCAATAGTCTTCGTGTTCGGTCTTGGGTTTAGTCACATGCTTGTAAGACCGAGGAAACACGAGTGGGAAACCGAGGTAGAGCCGATTCTAACTTTTGTCCCTCTCTCTTCTTTCACCTTGCTCCTTTGCTTTGCGCGTCCCTTAAGGCTGGGAAAGTGCTCTTTGGACTCATCATCGGTTGGACGATCATCACGTCTCTTGGAATGTCGTGGCTGGTGAACATGCTCGTCGGTCCTGGGGGAGACATCGGCATGCACGCTTGCTGTAGTATTTTGGGGTACTGCCTTGTGCCTCAGATCTTCTTGGCCCTCTTCTGTCTACTCGTCGGGAAGTCTATAGCCTGTTCCGCGCTTGCCCTCTTCTCCATCCTCTGGAGCACGAGAGTCGCCTCTCGCTTCGTCACCGTGCGCCTGAAAGCAAAGCACATACCAGTCGAGGAGCAACGGTCCCTGTTGGCCTACCCCTGGCTGCTCGTATTCAGCATGTTTGCGCTGCTCTCCCTCTACTGAGAGAGTACTGCCCACAGCAGTACTGAGGAAACGGGTCAAGGGACTCGTGACTAAAATATTATAGTTTAGCAAGGTGCTGTAGACTACAAAGAAAACCATTCTCTTTTACGTGCTTGCCCTCAGTTTTGACCCGTCCTCGAACGCTTGGCACTGTTTCCCGCGTCTTGCTGGGCAGTGGCCGCGACGTACACCTTGTTCGCCAGCTCCTGCCTCTGCTCCTCAGACATCGCGGAAAGGTTCTTTAAAAGATCCTGTGCACTTGGATTGTCGTCCGCGCGAAACGCGTTCCGAAGCTCCTCTTTTCTCTTTCGCCGCGCGGAGAGCTCGGCGAGTTCTTCCTTCCTGTTGCGCAGAATTTTGGGAGGAAAGCACACCCGTTCTCTTGTGTAAGTACATACAACGCAAAACGCGACAACCGCGGCGGCTGGGCTGGTAACTTACTTGATTTGCATGATGCGGGTCTCCTTGCTAGAGATGCTGCTCTCTATCTTCGACTTCCACTTCTCTAGCACGTCCATCATCTTCTTCTCCTTCTGGATTGATTCGAACACCATCCTTTTGAATTCCGTCAACACTTCCTGGTTCGCCCTCCCAGAAACGATGACGCTCGTCGACAGCTCTTCCCTGTTTTGCCGCTCGAAACTCTTAATGTGCCTCGAGTCCCTCTGCGTCTCCGTGACGAGGCCCCTAAGCTGCATCAAATCCTCTGACTCCGCCTCTTCTCGCCGCTTGGGGGAGGGGGACGCCCCCCCCCCCTGCGCCCGAGCATCCACTGGGGTGGTCTCCAGACTTATTCCCGTCCCTTGAATCAGACGGACCACCCCACTCTTCCCAAAGATCTTCCTCTCGTCCCAAACGCTCAGCAGCCGTCGAATCGCACCCAAGGTCTATGGCGTCGTTTCAGCAGTGGAACACGAGTAGAGAGGAGGAAGGAACGCGAAAGAGGGTCGTCAGTCCCCTGCCACGGTCCGAAGCTTGCCGAGGCCAATTCCAGTCCGTCTTTGACCCGTCTTACCTTGTCGTCCCCCCCCTTCGCCAGCTCCTTGATCACTGAGGGCAGCTTGTCGTAGAACTCCTTGACGTAATCAACGTTCCCCTCCGCCCTGGTCTTCTGCATGATGTCGTTGCAGAGGTACAGCAAAGCGAGCTTCCTCTGGACGTTTGCGGCGCGAAACTCATTGTGCCACACCCCAACGACGCTGGGGACGAGCGGCAAGGCGAGGAAGGGATAGAAAAGCTCTGGCGTCAGCATGCGTGCCAGATGACACTGTCAAAAAGGCAACAACAAAAAAAGGTTCGAGCGAGGATTGGGAGACTTACGATTTGTACTCGGACTTGTAGAACTTGCACCAACTGGACGTGGACTCGATTGACTTGATGCTCGTGTCAATCTTTCTCAGCTTCGCCTTCAGCAGCTCGCGATCCATCCTTTCCGACACCAAGGCGCGCGCGTTGCTCTTCTTCCCTTTTTCTGGAGCGCAAACGGTCCGAGTTCAGAGCAAATCATCTGGGCTGGCGGCTCCGATCGATCGAGAGAGAGAGAGAGAGAGAGAGAGAAGGCGGAGGTGGCAGCGTTGGATAGAGGGACACGATATGACGGAGGAAGCGGGGTCATGGAACGAGCTGGTGGCGGACGTGTGCTCGATCTCGACCAAGAGGAGGGTCGGGGCGTGGGAGAAAATAGGTAAGTGTGTGGTTTGGGGGCTGTGGGAGGGAAGGCCGTGTCTCCCCTCGCGCCCCGCGTGAGCGACTCGTGCGCACCTCTTCGTGTTCTAACGCCCGGGCACCCTTCCTTCCTCGCGCACAGCTTCTCGCGAGTCGGGCGATGTGAGTCCAGAGAACGCAATCGTTGCCATCGAGAACGCGATAGGACCTTACAGCGACAAGCAGTCCAAGCTCGCCGTCGTCAAGGCGATAGACGCTTGGATGGGTTCGGAAGACTTTGTGAAGCTGTCCGTCGTCTCGATCGCGAAAAGGAAGAAAGAAATAGAGCGTTACGCCTTCTCGCCCCACGAGAGGTACGTCCTGCTGAGTTGGGTCTGCTCCCTTATCGGTAAACTGAGAGAGTCCAAGCAGGTGAAGGCAGAGAATGCGATGATCGCGCTGGGGGCCCATCTCCTCACGGCTGCGATGATGGACGCTGGCATCGGGAAGCCCAAGGTCTGGTTTGCTCACAAGCAAGTCGTCAACGCGACCGTCTTTGCCGGTGCCTCGGGGGAGTCTTTCGACGCTCTCGCGGAACACTTCCTGCAGGAGAGCAAGGAGCCTGGGCTTTTGAGGTTCCTCGCCGAGAGGAAGGAAATACAGCAGCACACGTCCACGGAGGTCAGGGCAAAGCTCGTCAGCATATTTATTGAGAGTGCGATTACGGCGAAAACCAAACCTACGGACAAGGACATCGAGGCGTGCCTGCCGCTCCTCGCTAGCCTGTCCAAAGAAGAGTTTGGCTCCCAAGTCATGCCGGGTGTGCAGCGCATGATGAAGAGGTCCCCAGAGGTCATTATTCCGACTTTGATTTCCCTCATACCCAAGCTCAAGATCTCCTTGAGCGAGTGGATGACGGATCTCCTGGGGTGCTTCGTTGCACAGCTCCAGTCATCGAATCAGGGCCACAGGGACGATGCCTCGCGGGCGGCCCAAGCTCTCTGCGAAAGCATTGCGGACTCCTCCTATGTAGAGGAAGTCACGAAGTACTTTGTTGAGCTTATCACGTCCAAGAAACTGAAGCAGTGGTACGAAAGGCAGCAAGTCGTTACGATCCTGCGTTCGCTTTGCGAGATGGCATTGCAATTGAGGTTGCCTGCAGGATATTTCACTGCGTACACGAGAAACCTCTTCGAAGTCTACAAGAAAGAAAGCAACGAGACGGTGAAGGAGGCCATTCTCTGCTCGGTCGCATCTTGCGTGGATCACATCGACAGCGTCGGGTCAGGGGACATCGATCCCCTCGGCGTTCTCCTCAGTGGCAAGTCTGATCTGAAGTCTCCAGCGCTGGATATTCTGGTCGGCTTGTCTGAGAACCGGCAAGTTCCAACGTCCGTGCTGATGGGCCTTCAGGGAAAAGTCCTCGCCCTGCTCAAAGACAGCATTGCAAAGTCGGCATCCAGGCCTTTCTTCTCTGGCGCGATGCTGTTTTTGATAAACCTCTCAAAGAAGGAAGCCTCCGTCCGGGAGACCATGAAAACGGAGGGCATTTCAGAGAAACTCGTTGCAGAGTCGAAGCCCCTCTTTTGTGAATCGCAAGCAAGCTTGACAGACCAGCAGAGTAAAAACATGGCGTCGACGTGCAGAGACCTTCTACTGGGTCAGAGCGACGTTGAGATCAGTGCCATCATCCCAGACCTGTGCATGCAACTTGTACTCCTGGCATTGAAAAAGAGCAGACGCGTTCAAAAGCACGTCCTCGATGTCATGAAACAGATCAACGGCGCATCCACCGAATTGGCTTTTTCGCTTTTGAGCGCGCTGCACGACCTCGTGTCCGAGTGCAGACACGATTCGGACTTTGATACGCAAGAAATGCGAAGCAGAGCTACCAAGTGCATGATCGCTTTGGCAGGGTTCGACATTTCTCGCGAAATCATCGTGAGAATCCTGTTGCTTTCCCACCACCCCTACTTCATGAAGGAGGCCGGAACAAGCTTTGCTTGGCCTCATTTCATGAGCCATTGCAAGTCTTCCTTGAAGCAAAGGTCTGACGGTGCTTCTGCGGAGGACCTGATCAACGAGAACATGCAGGGAATCCTCGAGGGACTTTTGGGGGAGAAGGGACTAAGAAATGAAAGCGTTGACGAGATTGAGGCAGCGATCAATGGTGTCGCGGAACTCTCTACGCTTTCCTGCGGCAGCTTCATGGAGAACCTGCTGCCTGCGATTTCGGCGATAGATGACTTTGACACGCACTCCACCTTGAAGGAATCAGATTTCAAGGTGTACTTCACGCCTGAAGGCGAGTTAGCTGATGAGTATGGAACGTACAGGGGGGAGGTAGTCCAAAGCAAAAACGTCAGGAGGGCGAAAGGGCGTTTCAAATCTGGCTCAGGAGCGTTCGGTGACCTCAGCGATGACGACGACTATGTCCCGCAAAGGAGGGAAACAAAGCAAAAAGAGAGCAAGGGCAAGGCCAAGCCTAAAGGCAAGCAGGCAGTGGACCCAAGGGAGAAGGCGAGGCGGGAGCAGCTTTCAAAAGAGTCTCAGATACGCGAGAAGTTGCAAGTCATCAGGGAGAACATCTCAAGTGTCCTTCAAATCATCAACGGGATGGCTAAATTGGCACCAAAGCTGGTGTTGGACAACTTGGGAAGCTTGGCCACCATATCGACCCCACTCTTGGGGTCAATGCTGCTGCACAGCGAGGCTTTTGAGACTACCCAGGCGCTGGCCAAGTGTCTGCCCTCGCCATTGGACAAAAAGGCCGGCGACCTTGCAAATTGCTTGTGGCTCATACTAGGCCCCGAGTCACACGATACCATATCTTCGGTGAAACTCCAGGACTCCATCGATGTGATTTCTGATGCCTGCAGAGCAGGCCCCATCTACGCGCCAGTCTACTGGTTCCTGTTTCCTATACTCAAGTGCGTGTTCTCCTACGACAAGATTACACCAATGCACGAAGAGGTAGTCCGCACTCTGCTTCTGCACACAATCGCCGACGGAGATTGGCCGTTTGGAATGACTGCGGAAGCCTTCTTCACCTTGTGGAGTCTTGTTCCTAGCCATAGGGCTGACTTGGAGGCTGGTCTGAACAACATCTGCATGCGATTCACAAAGGGAGCGGATCTGTTGCTCATAGCCAATGGATTGTTCAAGGACGACGTGAACATCAGGCTCGTCACCTGCACCTGTCTTCAAAAGTCTCCTCTGTGGCCCTCCAAAAAGATTCCAGCCTCAGAAAGGATCTCCATTCCATTTTGGATAGCGTTGCATGACCCGGACGAGCGCGTCGCTGCCTCTGCGGAAACCCTTTGGAAGTTGTACAGCCACGGCCTTCCCGTTAATTTCATTGGTGGCATGATTCCATACCTGAACCATCCAAACCTGAACACGGTCGAAGCGGCAGCCGCTGCTCTTGGAGAAGCGGTGGAGGAGTATCCAGATACTGCGGAGGCTGTCGTCGGCACCCTCGTGAATTCCTTTGAAGGAATGGGAATCCAGGGCCGGATAGGTATCGGCATGGCGTTGAAGGAATGCTCTTCCGTAGTTGCGTATGACACCATCAGGGAAACTATTGATTTCCTTCTCCTCACGGGCTTGACGGATGTGGACGAGAAGGTGAGGGAATCGGTTCTCAATGCCGGGATTGCTGTTGTGAACAACTTCGGCGACGATCACAGCGTGGAGTTGCTTGATATCTTCGAGTCCAGAATGAATTCCTCTGCAGCAAAATTGGGCTTGCACTCTGAAGAAGCCTATGATATGATTAAGCAGGGGCTGGTCATATTGCTGGGTGCGTTAGCATGCCATTTTGACTCGAGCAACGAGAATGTGAAGCTCATTCTCGAGCAGCTGATCGGGGCTTTGGATACCCCTTCCGAGATTGTGCAAAGATCTGTCTCGGAGCGCTTGCCACCTCTGATCAAAATCCTGTCCAAGGACAAGGAAGAAATGAAAAGGATGGTTTCGAGGCAGCTCGAGTACTTGGAGGAAGCTCAAAACTATGGAAAGAGGAAGGGCGCGGCGTACGGCCTCGCTGGGATCGTGAAAGGGCTTGGTATGGCAGCTCTGAAGAATTACGATGTCATCAATGTCCTCAAGTCCTACGTGGAGGACAAGAAGAACCAGGAGGCAAGGGAGGGTGCACTCATGGGATTCGCGTGCCTCAGTGAACGCCTTGGTAGACTCTTTGAGCCGTACATCATACACATTCTACCACTGTTGCTTCTTGCGATGGGAGATGGTGTCATTCCCGTCAGACAAGCTGCAGAGGAGGCCTCCCACGTCATTATGGGCAAGCTTTCCACTCAAGGAATGAGGCTTGTCCTGCCAGTCTTGCTGAAAGGTTTAGATGAGATCCAGTGGAGAACGAAGCAAGGGAGCGTTCAGTTGCTGGGGGCCATGGCCTACTGTGCCCCCAAGCACCTTGGAACGTGCTTGCCCACGATCGTTCCAAAGATTGGAGAAGTTTTGAAAGATCCGCATCCAAGGGTACAAGAGGCAGCAAAGAATGCTCTTAGCGAAATTGGCAGCGTTATCCGTAACCCCGAAATTTCGCAGATATCTGGGCAGCTCTTGTCCGCTCTGGCGGACCCTGCGAACACAAAGAAGGCCCTGGAGTCCCTCTTGACCACGAGATTTATCAACACGATCGACGCAGCCTCGCTGTCTCTGATTATGCCTATTCTGATGCACGGGCTCCAAGAAAGGAGCAAGACGAACAAGAAGAAGGCTGCTCAGATTGTTGGCAGTCTGTGCCAGCTGGTTACGGACTCCAAGGACATGTCCTCTTACATGGATGATATAATCCTCAGCCTGAAGAAGGTTCTGGTCGACCCTATTCCTGAAGTGAGGTACGCATCCGCCAAAGCCATCGGCTCGCTCGTCAGAGGTATTGGTCCAACCGCGGTACAGGAATTGCTGCCCTGGTTCTTGGAGACCCTGAAGTCGGATTCCACGTCGGTGGAGAAGAATGGTGCGGCACAGGCCTTGTCAGAAGTCCTCGCTGTGCTGGGTACGAACCACCTTGACGAGCTGATGCCTGAGATTATTTCGGGGTGCGCGCAAAATGTGAACATGCAGGAAGGGTATCTGACGATGTTCAAATACTTGCCCTTTGCGATGGAATCTGCGTTCCAGGGTTACCTTCATGACATCTTGCCCATAGTGATTCCAGCCCTTTCCAATGACGTTGAAGGCGTCAGAGATGCGGCCTTTAACTCGGCCAAGGCCATTATCGAGATCTACGCCACGACTTCGACGGCCTTGCTTTTGCCTGTGATAGAAAAGGGCATCTTGGATCCAACGTGGAGGATCAGAGAAAGCAGCGTGGATCTCCTTGGAAGGCTCATCTTCAAGCTGTCCGGAAAGTCTTTGCAAAAGACTTCTGATGATGAGGAGATCCTGTCTTTCACGGAGAAGCAGACACAGCACATGATGGATACTATTGGTGAAGAGCAGTGGCAGAAAATTCTTTCTTTGCTGTACCTCCTTCGGTCTGACGGTGCGTACACGGTGAGAAACAACGCATTGAACATCTGGAAGATCGTTGTTTCGAACACCCCAAGAACGTTGATTCGGATAGTCAGCCCCCTCATGAGGTTGGTGATTGACGCCTTGAGCGAACACGGCAGTGATCAGCAGCAAACCGCCGCGTCCTGTCTCGGAGAACTGGTAAGAAAGTTTGGGGAGAGGATCACTAAACTCATCTTCCCTATTATGGAGGAAGGTTTGCAAGACGGATCCACTAGCGCGAGGAGGGGAGTGTGCTATGGACTCAGTGCCGTGTTGAAAAATGTCTCAAAGCAGCAAATTGTTGCTGTCCTGCCTACTTTGCTCCCAGCGGTCCAGTCCGCGCTGTGTGATGACGACGAGAGTGTCAGAATTGCTTCGGGAGAGCTCATGGCGACCCTCTTTAAGGGTGCTGGGGATATCATCCAGGAGAACGTGCTCCCCCAAATCTTGCTGGACATCAACGACAACAGAGGAAATGCCGAGCGCTCCTTGGAGGGGCTTGTCGTGATGATGGGCGTCCGCCCAACCATCCTCGATGCTGTCTTGCCCGAGGTCATCACACTTCCTCTGACTCCAATCAAGGCCAAGTCCCTGGGCGAAATCGCAAAGGCGATTCCTCCGGCAAGTGTCCACAAGCAACTGAAGAGCTTCTTGAAGCCGCTCCTGTCGACTTTGACAACCGCGGAGGTCGACGAGACCCACGAAGCTGCGGAGAGTGCTGTGGAGTCTATAATCTCCTGCATCGAGGACGACGCGCTGTACGACTTCACGTCTGTGCTCGTTCGTGAATTCGACGACCCAAAATCTTGCCTTGGATCTGCAAAGGTGGTCCAGTCCTTCTGCAGGACCACGAAGTTGGACTACCAAGAGATGGTGGACCAGCTTCTTGCGTCCATCATATCTGTGTTCGCAGACGCGGAGGGAGAGTGCCTCCAAGAGTGTTGGAATGCTCTCAACACGGTCGTGAAGTCCATTCCAAAGGAAAGCCAGGCGTCGCATGTGCCGAGTCTGAAGGACGCGATCAAGGCGGCCAGGGAGCACGAAAAGAGGAAGAGGCACGGTGGCGAATTGCTGGTCGCCGGCTTCTGCAAACCTCCAAAGGCTCTGTCCGCGGCGCTTCCGATCTACCTTTCGGGTCTTCTCACGGCCAAGAGCTCTGAGATCAGGGAGAAGGCCGCAGAGGGCCTCGGGGAGCTGATCGAGGTGACTTCCCTTCCCTCCCTGAAACCCGCCCTGGCCCAGATCACGGGACCTTTGATCAGAATCCTGGGCGACAGGTACCCTTGGCAGGTGAAGCTCGCGATTCTTTCGAGCATCCAGTCGCTGCTGAAGAAGGCCGGGCTTTTCCTCAAGCCGTTCGTCCCTCAGCTTCAGACGACGTTCTTGAAGTCCCTGAACGACGCCGCGTCCGAGGTCAGAGAAAAGGCGGCGGAGAACTTGGGATTCTTGGCCCAGCTGACCCTTCGCATAGACCAGCTGGTGAAGGACCTTCTGAACACGATCCGCACCTGCTCCCCAAGCGTGAAAGAGGCTTGCATCACCGCCCTCGGCGGAGTGGTGTACAACGGCCCGAAGGCCAAGCTCTCTGCCGCGGTGATCACCCAGTCGGGCGAGGACTTGCGAGGCCTCGTCACTGACGACGAGGAAAGCAGCGACGTTCAGAGGAGGGCGGCGTTTGCCTTGGGCCAGTTCGGCGCCCGGTGCTCTGGGGAGGAGCTGAAGAGCCTCCTGAGCAGCGTTGGCGGCGAGCCCTCGGAGCGCAACATGATTACCTTCAACTCCCTCCTCGAGCACGCCTTGGACAAGCTCCAGGGGGCGGGCGTGTTCCCAAATTGCCTCCAGCTCATCCAGCAATGGTCCAAGAGCAAAGACCAAGACGTGAAGGCGAAGGCGGGGGAAGCGTGCGGGATTATTCTGCTCAAGGAATCTGCTGGCGAGGCCCTTCCCTCCCTCCGCTCGCTCTCCCCTTGCATTCCCAAGCTCCTCGACCCGGAGAACAACAGCGAGGTCCTGATAAAAACGATGGACGGGCTCACCAAGGTGGCCGACAAGGACTTTGGGTTGCTGGACCCCGCCTTTGCCAGCGACCTCCTCCAGTTGCTGTCCAACCTCCTGGAGGTGCAGTCGTCCGGCCCCGCGAAGATGGCGACGGAGGACCTTGTCGGGAGCTGCTTGGGCATAGCAGCGGGCGCCGAGAAGGCCTTTGACAACCTCAACGGCTTGGCCCAGGTGGCACCGGCGGTGAAGCACCAAGTGAACCTCGCCTTGCTCAAGAAGGTCGCGACGCGGAGGAACAACAAGTAGAGAGAGAGAGAGAGAAAGAGAGGGAGGGAGAGGGAGGGAGAGGGAGAGGAAGGCGGCAGGGAGAGTGAACCGAGCGACCTGACCCTCGCTATGTAGTATAAAGAAACTATAGAAAAATCCGATATATGATGACAATACACACATTCTTTCAAAAACCCTTCACGCCGAGGGGGCCTGGGAAAGAAGCTGGGCCTCGATGCGGGCGAGCTGTCCCCTCGCCGACATGTCCAGCAGCTTGGACCCTCCCTTTCCGTACTGAATGACGAGTCCGGAGATCAAGGAGGAGTCCACCTTTGGCTTAAGCTTGATGTTCTTCGCCCCCGTGAGCTTCTGAAGCTTCTTGGCGATCTCAAACTGCTGGTCGTTGTCTAGGGCTGCCGCGGAGGTGACGGTCGCCACCTCGGTGTCCGTGACCTCGCAGTAGATGCTCTCGAAAGACTCGCAGATGTCCGTAATCCCGCCGATCCTCTGCTTGTCCACCAGGAGGCACAGGAAGTTCTCGGAGAGGGCGTTAAAGCTCGCCTCCTTGGCGATGGAGTTGATAAGGCTCTTCTTCTTGTCACCGTCCGCGACGGGGTTCGTCAAGAAACTCGAAAGCTTCGCGTCGGTCTTCATCAGGTTCGCCACGCTGTCCATGTCGCTCCTCACGTCGTCAAGCACGTTCTTGTCCTTGGCCAGGTTCACGAAAGCGGTCGCGTACTGCGTCGCGACGGCATCCGCCTTCATCACCGTCCTCCTCCTCGACCCCGAGGCTCCGCTCACCCTCCTCGTGCTCGCCGTCAGGGACAGCCCCTTGCCCCTCATGCATGTCTGCGTGCGCCCCACCACTCTCATCGCGACCTCTCTCTCTCTCCGCGTTGCGCGCGCGTACACACAAAACTCCTCGCTCCTCCGTCGTCGTCGTGCCACTGGGCTTGGCCTCTCTCTACCACTCACTCGCGGCCTCACTGGTTCGGGAGACGGCTTGGGCCCTCCTCTGTAGGTTTTCCATCTTGGGGGAGATCAGATCTCTCTCAAGAGATAAGGTAATATGATAAGGATGTTTTTTCGGTGCAAAGAAAATCAGGAGGAGGTGTAGGGGAGGTTCTCGTTCTTCGTCGATGTCCCGGGTGCCCCCTCCTGTCCAACCCCGGGGGACGAGGGGATGTCTCACTCGCTCGATCAGTCAGTCCCTGCCTCTGCGACGTCCTCGCCCGTTATGATGCGCGTTTGGACCGCCCAACGCTACTGCCTCCTCCTGCCAATGCATGGCGTGGGTTGGGTGACTTTCGGTATATTCAGTCCACCAAGAAGACGCGGCTACAAAGGCAGAGATCATCCTCCCCCTCTTCCCTCTTCTCATTCTTCTTCTATTTGCCAACCCGATTCGCATCTCAACAAGACGGACGACGAGCGATGGATGGTCTGCAATATTCAAGGACCGCCAAAGGCGTCGTCTTGGGGGGGGTGGGCAAAGATCGACCATGAAGAAGAGGGAGGAGGTCTAAGGGGGCCGGGGGTAAAGAGGCGAGAGGCCGGTCGACTAATTCCGGCGACCAATTTGTCGAGGACTTGGTTCGAGCGGAGCGACTTGTTGTATCATAGATACAATAGAGTCCAGGGGAGGACAGCACACCACGCAACGAAAGATGGATCTGGAAGAGGAGGCCACGGTGTTGAAGCAGCCGACGGCAGAGCGCGGGGTGCTGAAGCGCTCGATGAGCACGACCGCCCTCCAAGCGGCGCAGAGCCTGCGGACGGAATTCATACACAACATACGGTCGCAAATCAAACTCGCACAGACAGGTCCGTCCTTTCTTGGAACTCTTCCTCCTCCTCGCCTTTGGCCTCTCCCTGCTTCCGTCCGGCAAGACTGACGCTTTCTTCTCCCTCTCTCACCTTTATTTTTTCCCCTGCAGGGCAAGCGCACGACAACTCGTTCGACATTGAGCGCTCGCTGATCGTCGGGCTGTCCTGTCTCCCTTTCCTGGTGAGTCCCACGCCTCTCCGTGTGTGCGAGTGCGCGTCGTCGGTTGTCTCAAAGTGATTATTCCTGCTGCTGCTGCTGACACACCACTTGCGCACGCTCGACCTCCCTTCTCCCCCCCAAAAAAAAACAAAAAGGTGATTTCCTACCAGTTCTTCCGGGTCCACTGTTACTTTCATGGCGTGCAGTACTTTCTCCAGGCCTTTCTCAGCTTCCAGGCGGACTGCTGGAACTCAAAGTCAAAGTGGTACAACACAGCGGACCGAATCTCGGCGACGGGGGTGATACTACTTGGACCGGTAAGCTTTCCTCGACCCCCGTGTTCCGTGCCGCGGTGCTGACGCGCTTGCCCTCCTGACGCGCTTTCTTCCAGGGGCGAGTCATTCTTTTTCCGATCGCCGGGACCGCGTTCAGGCTGCAAGCCGCGCTCCTCGTTGCGATCAGCCTGTGCGTCCTCTCGTGGAGCAGGAAGTCCAAGTGCATGAAGGAGTACGCGATCCGGCACACGTTATGGCACGTGGTGGGCTTCCTCGCGGTCTACCTGTACGCGGACAGGGTGATGTACAATAGAACTTACGACCCGTACTGGCCCTACGAGAGCCAGTTCTGGAAGTTCGGAGCTTGAAGCTGGGGGTGGGGGGTTGTCAATGTGAAACACATAATTTTGCTGTGAGATGTACAAGAAACGTCGGAGAAGAACAAGTTCTTCGTGAAACGTAATAGTTTTTGTTTGTTTGTTTGTTTGCCTCATTAGTCTCCGCTGGCGACGGCCCCCTCCTGCAGGTCCTTGATCCTCGACCTCGTCTTTGGCTTCCTCTTGTCCGGCGCGGGCCAGAACTCGTCGGGGGACCGCAAGCTGATGCTCACGATCGTGGCCAAGCTCCTGTGCTCCCTGCCGTACTCCACCTTCTCGTTCCTCCAGTAGTGCAGGGGCTTCACCTTCCTCCTCGTGCTCCTCCTCAGCCCGGTCTCCTCGTGCGTCTTGAGCCCGTGCGGGGCGAGGCTCTTCCTGTTCTTCAAGTGCTTCTTCAGCCTCTGGTGGGGAGACCGCAGGGGCTTCTTCGCGGCCGACGCGAGGGGCTCTTGCGACGGGCCCTGCGCGGCCTCCGCGAATTGGCCCTCCACCACGTCCTCCTCGAACCCCTCCCCGGTCATCGGCACGGGGCTCCCGAAGGCGTCGCCCGCAAAGCCGGCGTCGGGGCTTGAGCAGTAGTCCTCCCCCCCAAAGTCGTCGCCGTTTTCGTCGACGTCCATCGGGGCCGCGTAGGGTACGATCTCCATGGAGACGCCCGGCGCAAGCACCGCCCCGGCTCCCACCGGGCTCACGACCTTGGGGCTCAGCTCCTGGGCCTCGAGGGGGAAGAGCCTGAGGGTGGTGGACCGGCCGGTCCCGGACTTCCTGTTCAGGACGCGCGTACGCCTCTTGGTCTGAAAGACGTGGGACGGCCTCTGCGTCGCGGCTCGCTCCGACACGCCGACCTCCTCCACGCAGCTCGTGCTCGCCCCGGCGTGCTCCGCCTCGGTCGTCTCGGTCGCCTCCACTCGAAGGAGCGACCCCTCGAGGGCGAACGCCCTCCTGTTCGTGACGCGGCCGCTCCCCGGCCTCCTGCTCAGCCTCGTCCGCCGAACCAGCGCGTGGCTGGCCTGCTGGCTCGCTCCGACTCCGCCGTACCCCAGGCACAGCGTCGAGGAGGCACCACCCACGTTGCTCCTCATCATGGTGTTCGCGTTCACGTTGTCGTTGTCGTCGTTGTCGTTGTTGTTGTTGACGGTGCCCTCGCCCTCGTCGCGCGGCGTGGTGCGGTGTTTCTGCTTCCCTCTCGACCGCACAAACACAAACCAAGCCTCCCGCTTGGTTTCCTTCTCGCGCTTGCGTGAGTCCCGCTCCACAGACGACCAGACCCCTCCGCTTCCTCCTCTCCTGGCTGTCAACGGTCAATTTGGACAATTCACGACGTCCTCTTCTAATGTAAAGTCTTTTCCAATGTGGATTTCCCGCTTTTTGCTTCGAGCTCAAAAAGCACTCGAAAACAAAACTCAAAAAGGCGATAATGTTGTACAGGAGGCGATAAAGTTGTACACGTGCGCCGCGAGAGCGGAGGAGGGAAGAGAACAAGGGAGTGTGCGTGAGGTTTGAGCGGTGGGGGGAGGAGGAGGGGACGAAGGTCGCACGGTGCGTGACGCGAGCTTTCGATTGAGGCCTCGGTCGAGGATTTTGGCCGAGATTCGGCCCCGGGGGAGGCGTTCGAACCCTTCGAAGAGAAGGGACGAGGAGGAGCGGGCCTGGCCTGCATAGTTTTTGTGGGGTAGTGGTCCTCTCCCCCCTTGGAATGGGAGCGGCGTGAAGCCGGTGGTCGACTGTGTAGCGTCCCGAGAGCGAGCGAGCTTGTGGGCCTAGTGCCGCGGAGTCCAGGAGCGCGGGGGGCGGGTGTGTTCAGATGGAGCGCCTGAGCGGGGCGCGACGGGCGTGCGAGGGGAGGCGCTCGGGGTCGAGGGAGAGCGGTGCGGCGGGGGCGAGGGAGAAGAAGAGGGTTTGCTCGAGGAGGAGCGCTCCGGGGTCGAGGAGGAGGAGTCCGGGGGCGTCGAAGGCGTCGAGTCCCTACGCGGACGACCAGCAGCCGGCGAGCTCGACGCGGGCCGTCTTCTCGGCGATCGCCTCCGCGGGCGAGGGCCTGGGCGCGGTGGAGGCGAGGGACCGGGTCAGCGGGACCGGGAACCGGGAGTCGCTGCGGGTTCGCTACGTGCCCGACGAGGAGAACTCTTGGATCGAGGTGAGCAGCGAGGCGACCCGGCTGAGGGTCAAGAACGACGGGCGCTTCGAGCTGTGGGGGAAGTGCGAGAGGAACAGGGAGGTCCTGTGCTGCAGCGGCGTCGTCACCCTCCCCGGGGAAGTCGCGGGGAGGGTGGAGCTCACCTACTCTTTCGCGGACCTCAAGGCCGCCGGCGGTTCCCCACACACCGTGGTCGTCAGGTGGGCCGACTACGTGACCCTGGTCATCCACCCCCCCGGGACCGGCCACGGCCCGCACGGGGACTGGAGCAAGGGCCTGACCCGGGGCTTCATCCTGGAGAAGTACATCAGCACGGACCACGCGGAGATGACGGAGATCAAGATCGACGTGGACTCTGCGGGCCACTGGTTCGGAGGTGCCCACTTCATGAACCAGCTGTGGCCCCTGAACAAGGTCAGCTGGGAGACGGGGCCCTTTTACCCCTTCGACCACGGCCCCACGGGGCTCAACACCTTGGTGGCCCCGCAGTTCGTGACGAGCAGCGGGTTGCTCGTGATGGTCGACCCGGACACCCCGTTCCTTCACATCGGCATGAACGGCCCGGAGGAGTACCACAACGGGAAGAGCAGGCCGCTCAGGAAGTGGGGGACGGGCGTGCAGAACGCCACGAACCCCATCTTACCGGAGCAGGCGGGGGCGTGCAAGAAGGTCGCCAAGTGCGACGGAGTTCTTCGGATCCAGTCCAGGAAGAACTTTGTGGACGACAAGGTCAGTCACACGTGGAGCAACTGGGCTCCCGTGGCGTGGCCCCACAGCGAGGGAGGCAGCACGAGCGAGGGCGGGGAGGGCCCCAAGGAAAGGAACTACCTCAAGATCTCCTTGGCGCTGTGCGCCTTCTCCAACGTCCGCGAGTCGTCCATGGCGAGCCTGAAGACGCTGCCGAGGCCAAAGGTGACCCCGAACTTGCACGTGCTGCAGGACCCGATTTGGACGACGTGGGCGAAGTACAAGCAGTGGGTGACCGAGGGGAAGGTCCTCACGTACGCCAAAGAGATCAAGGACAGCGGCCTCGACTACTCCGTGATGGAGATAGACGACAGGTGGCAGATCAGTTACGGGGACCTGGACTTCGACCCAGGAAAGTTTCCGGACCCCAAGGGCATGGTCGAGCAGCTGCACGAGATGGGCTTCAAGGTCACCTTGTGGGTGATGCCCTTCGTCGAAAAGAGGTCAGCGGCCTTCAAGGAGGGGAGGGAGAAGGGCTACTTCGTCAAGAGGGTGACCTCTGCGTGCCACCCCTACGAGGAGCAGCCGGGCTTCTTCAAGTGGTGGAACCTCCCCTCGGTGGTTGCCTTGGACGTCACCAACCCCGAGGCCGTTGACTGGTACGTGTCAAGGCTCCGCCGCTTGCAGGACCTTTACGGGATCGACGGCTTCAAGTTCGATGGGGGCGAGCCCTGCTTCTTGCCCAAGAACCCCATCACGAGCAAGGCCCTGAGCTACCCCTCGGAGTACACCCACCTGTGGGTGAAGGAGGTCGCGGGGAAGTTCCAGGGAGGCGTCTGCGAGGTCCGGACGGGCCACAAGACACAGGACGTGGGCATCATGACGAGAATCGGGGACAGGTTCTCCACCTGGGACTTCAAGAACGGCCTCCAGTCCATCATTCCGACCGTGCTCACCTCCGGCCTGCTGGGGTACCCCTTTGCCCTGCCCGACATCATCGGGGGCAACGCTTACTTCGGGAGGAAGCCGGACACGGAGCTGTTCGTCAGGTGGACGCAGGTGAACGCCCTCATGCCGGCCATGCAGTTCTCCATCGCTCCCTGGCACATCGGCAAGGAGGCCCAGGACCTCGTCTCCCAGGCCATGAAGCTGCGAAAGAAGTTCGTGGGGGACATCATAGGCTTGGCCGGGGAGACCTCCGAGCTGCTCAAGCCGATCGTCCGCCCGATGTGGTGGCTCGACCCCGGGGACGAGGCGACCTACGAGATCTCAGACCAGTTCGCCCTGGGCGATGACATCGTCGTGGCCCCCGTGGTCGTCAAGGGCCAGCGGAAGCGAGACGTCTACCTCACCGCCGGGGTCTGGGAGGACCTGGACAAGCCCGGGGAGCGCATCCAGGGGGGGCAGTGGCTCCTCAACCTCGACGCGCCACTGGCCAAGCTGCCCTGTTTCCGCAGGATTCATCAAGAGGAAGCGTAGAGTTTGTATGTACGTACTTGTAACATAAGTAAAACGCGCAGCAGCACAGCGAGGCCAGCAAAATAAAATCAAGAATAACAATAATCCAACCAATAATAACTCCCCCAAAGGAGTTATACACAATTGCAGGCCAGAGCGGTGCCTGACATTTCCCTCCAGCTCCATGCTCAATTTTGAAGATCGCCGCCGATGACTCTCCTAAAACCTAAACTTAACCCTAACCAAAAATAGAAAGAAAGAGAGCTGACGCAACAAAGAAGAGAGAGAGAGAGAGCTGACGGGGTGCAAACCGAGCGACATCGCGCACGACACACAGACACAAAGACAAGAGAGTGGGAGAGGAGGACCAGAAAGACCTATTGAGTGACTGAGTCGACTTCCTGGGAGCCATGGCAGCACCTCGTAAGCGTACCTTGTTGAAAGTGATTATTTTGGGAGACTCCGGGTAAGTTCGAAGCACTTGTCCTTCTTGCGTTCGTTCGTGCGTGCGTCCGTGCGTTTGTGGGCGGGGTCTCGGTTCTCGACCCGGGCGCTCGCTTTCCAGGCGAAGGGGATCGTCCACTCGGAGGGTCGTGGGGTCGTTCGTGCGTGCGACGGGATCTGTCCCGAGGGCGAGCGAGAGAGAGAGACAGAGAGAGAGAGACAGAGAGAGAGACCCACAGGCACCCAAACGGAACAGACGGCCAGAGCAGACGAAATAAACTAGTGTCGCGAGTGCGTGACTGACCCCTCCGCCGATTCTTCTCCTCCAACTCCTGCGTTTCAACCTTACGCACGACCATCATCAGTGTCGGGAAGACTTCTTTGATGCATCAGTATGTGAGCAAGAAGTTCTCGAACCAGTACAAGGCCACCATCGGAGCCGACTTCCTGACCAAGGAGGTTCAAGTGGAGGACCGCTTGGTCACTATGCAGATTTGGGATACTGCAGGGCAGGAGCGCTTCCAGAGCCTAGGCGTGGCCTTCTACAGGGGGGCAGACTGCTGCGTGCTGGTGTACGACGTGAACACGGCGAAGACGTTCGAGAACCTGGACAACTGGAGGGACGAGTTTCTGATACAGGCGAGTCCAAAGGACCCTGATAACTTCCCATTTGTTGTCTTGGGTAACAAGGTGGACGTGGACGGCGGAAGCAGCAGGGTCGTGTCGAAGAAGAAGGCAACCACCTGGTGCGCTTCCAAGGGAGACGTGCCATACTTTGAGACTTCGGCCAAGGAGGACATCAACATTGATGCCGCGTTCCAGTGCATCGCGAAGAACGCGCTGAAGAACGAGGTAGAAGAGGAGATTTACATTCCGGACACCATCGACGTCAACGCGAAGGCCAACGTGAGCAAGTCTTCCGGCTGCTGCTAGGATATTTTTTTGCCAAACTTAAGATATACTTTCAAATGCTATTTTACCTGTACTTTCTTTACATTGCCTTGCCTTGTCCCCGCCAGGACGGAGAAGAAACGTAACGACTCACAACCACTGGAACACGAGCGAAAAAGAGAACAACAAGGAAAAGGTCAGGAAATTATTTCAGACTACGACGACGGCGGTGGCGGTGGCGGATGCACACTTACCGGTCCCCAGCCGCAATACAGCAAGCTGAGATTCTCTGGATCCTGGGCCTCTCGAAGAAGGTGCTGGACCTGGCCCTGAACGCTCTTCCTCTCCCCGTATTCGAGACCCTCGAGCTTCTCCTTGACTTTCATGATGGCCCTCTCCGCATCGGCGTTGCTGATGTTGCTGTCCTTGGAGGTGAACTCGAGCCCGCTGGAAAGGTTCTGCAAGTTCCCAAAGTCGTCGCTCTCGTCCATTTGGGCGAGCAGGTTCTTTACGGGCGAAAGCGCCCATTTGTACAGCGGGTCGTGGATGAACACCCCAACAATCGTCAAAATCAGATCTTTGTTTGCCCTCAAGACATCCATGACCTCCTCACTGCACCTTCGCATCGTCCCTTCCACTCCAGAAACACCCATGCCGTCCACAACGTCCCTTGTGAGCCGGAAGGGAACCGTCTCGGGAATCTTCAAGACCCGGCCCTGCTCGAAGGCTATTCCGAGATCGATATGGATCACCTCTGCCGTGGTCGCATGAATGAGAATGTTGGAGGGGTGCCTGTCCCCCAGGCCAACTACGTACCCAACCATCGAGCTCGCAGCAATAGATCTTGTGTACGCAAGCCTCCTCTGGAACCACTCCGAGGTGTTTGGAAAGTGCTCCAAGAAAAAGTGGTGCATGACTGGCTGGAAGTTTTTGCAGATTCTCCCAAAGGTCTCTCTCTTCGCTGCAGGCCTTGAGTTCTGCTCCTTGTACAAGTAGCGGAGGCACTGGTTGTAAGTCCAATCCTGAGGTCGGAGCCTTCTGTGTGCCCCACTGCTTTTGCCTGACTCTCCAACCAGGTACTTCATCAGCGGGATAGAGTCCTGCACCCATTCCACGAGTCCAGCCGCGGGAGTCAGGGGGACGACATTGTATGTTTGAAGGCCAAGTTGTCTCTTCCGTGTCTTCGCGCACGCGCTCAGCAAGTGGTTCACCAGGTTAAAGAGCTGCTGCATAACAGCGTCCTGGCGCAAGTCGTCATTGCCAGACTTCGCGAGCTGCATGTGTTTCTTGCCATTGGAGTCTATCGCAGTGACAAGCTTTGGAGCGTTTATCCCTCCGACCAATTTTAGCTCAGGCTGAAAGCACGAGAAACATGCGAAATGCCCTGCCTGGTATTGGCAAGTCTCGTCCACATCAACCTTTGAGGTCAATATCGGAACATGCTCCAGATCCCTCAACTCTTTGACTGACCTGGGCATGTTGGGCACTACCGCCTCATCCTCGTTCTTGCTCACCGGAAGAACAGCAAGCTGGATGTAGGAGTCAACCATTCTCACGTACTGGTCAATCAGCTGTGAATTCTTTTTCCTCACTCTTTGCAGTATTGCCT
The DNA here is from genome assembly GCA_023205875.1 of Chloropicon primus. NCBI lineage: Eukaryota > Viridiplantae > Chlorophyta > Chloropicophyceae > Chloropicales > Chloropicaceae > Chloropicon > Chloropicon primus. Next base: position 1,358,885 of record CP060755.1, read on the forward strand.
TTGCGGCGAGCACCTTGGTCGTGTCCACAGCATAACCAGCATTGCTTTTACTGTCTCTTTCCGTGCCATCCTTTCCCCGCCCCGCGTTGCAGAAGGCAAACATGTGCGGCAGCGTGTGGTGGGGGTGATCAAAGCACATCTTCGTCAAAAGCTTGCTCACTAAAGACTCGAAAGAAACGGTTCCCCTCTTGCTTGGGCCAAGGCGTGACCCGATCTGATACATCAGGCACAGGAATTTGTGCGTAGGAACCTTATCGATGAGCTTCTCCATAGCGTATTGTATTTCGTCGCTATTTTCAAACCAAAGCTGACAGATTCTGAAGACAACTTCATTGTCGTGGAGATTGGCCGTCACAAGCGTGGACTCGTAGTAGGACACACTCTGAGAAAGAAAAGAGTGCTTGTTTGTATCCATTGTCATAGCCACTTTCTGGTCCTCTTCATGGAAACGCGTCGCCATCGCTTTGTAGTGCAAAAACTCCTTGTCCGCCGAGGATCGCCCTGAGCCCTTCTTCTTGGTCGCTAGCAGCTCCAGCTGTTTATCGGTGTAAGCCAAAAGTCTCTGCCTTGCCTGCCACTGCGGCGAAGTCTGTTCTTTTAGGATTGCCCTGTACTGCCTGTCGCAGAACTGGGCCAAATTGAAGTAGGCGTTACAGAGCATGACACTCAAATCTTGTTGTTTCTCTTGAAGGTCATCATTCACACCGTCCATCGCGCGGATGCCCATCTGTGCGTTGGTACAAGCCGCGCTCAAGATCTTGCAAATTTCAGAGGGGCTTTCAGAACTAGACGAGGCCAGCCACTTACCCAGGAGGGAGCACGTGGTGGAGAATTGGATGTGCCTTACCATCCACTCCCTCTTGTCTCGGCCGTTCTTGAACTCCAGCGCATCGTACAGCTTTTTGCATTCGCTGAGAGCAATTCTCTCCAAGTCCTGGTCCCAAAGGTTCCTTAACTCCTCGAGCTTGACCTCGACCTCAAACTCGCTGTCTAATTTACATACTCTACACATCTGCTTCACGACGCCCATATTCGAAGTGCTTTGGGTAAGGTCGTTCGCCATTCTTGAAACCTGTGCTTCGTGCAAGCACGCTTTTTGGAGTCCTAATTTACATTCTAAAGCCGTGAGCACTGATGTGTACAGCTTGAAAAGTGGTTTCAGCAAAGCGTAATTGTCCACGAAGCTGCTCTGCTGGTAGCCTCCAAATTTGTTGCCCTTCAAAAAAGTTCCACCTTTGAAGTGATGCAAGCCTGCGTCACCCAGACTTGATACTTCCCCGGAGGAAGCAATCGCGTCAAATGACTTTGACAACAGATTGACCATCTGCAGGGCAATGACTGATTGGTTTGCAGCCATTGTTGACTCAGACCCGTTCACGCGGAGACTGCTTATGATTGACTTGTACAGCAGGCTTTTGGAGGTCTGAAAGAAATCAGTGTCCTTCGCCTTCAGAGCATACACACAGTTGTAAATACTCTGGTTGAGTTCTGGACTCTCTGCCACGCTCAAATCCATGACTGGAAGACTCCAATCGCACTGGTGCCAAGCTCTTTCGTACTGCTCCTCGGTGAGGGGTACTTTGGTCCCGCGGAGCTTCCCTCCAAAGGTATTTGCGAGATAGGAGCACCCCAGGCTTTTCATGCAACTCGTCATACCTGACTTGTAATCCTCAAGAGGCTCCGAATTCGTGCTCAAAAGGATGTCGTATGTTTGCAAGGCTTTGTCCCACTTTCCTTCGTGTTCAAAGATCCTCAACTGAGTCTCCAGATCCATGTTTGTCGCAAAGGCATACACGCTGTCCAATTCCCCCACACCTTTGAAGATGTCGATCAGCATGGTTTCAATCTTCTTCAGCGACTTCCGCTTTGCAGCATGATCCATATCCTTCCTTTTGCACCGTTCGAGATCATGAAAAGTTCCGTACTCCTGTTCATGCCACTGCTCAATGTACAAAAGCGCCGTGAAGTACTGGTTCCTCGAGAGCGCCAAGGTGGCCACATCAAGATAGTCTACACGAAACCAGTAGCAGGAAGACCATTTTAGCTTGTCTTGCTGAGAGTGCTTCTGGTGAACAGAATACAAAGCACGAAGCCTTTCAAAGATGTCTAGAAAGATGCCAGCAAGAGCATCGCAGGCATTTTTGTCATGAAAGACGTGCTCTTGTATCGCGCTCGCAAGTTGCTTGCAAATAACTGAATCAGACGCGTTGTGCAAACTTATATCTTCAATCAGAAGAGGTAGAATGCTCCTGCCCACCTTTGGAGCACTGGCAATCAAGCTTTTGCAACTGCGCAACACTTCGTTCTTGCAAAATGGGAGAAGACCTCCTGCAATTCTGTGAACTCTTTCGTCGACTGTTGCCCTCCTAGACCAGGAATCTTCCATGGAGATGGTCTCGCTGTCCTTGAGCACCTGCTTACGCGGCTCATTTCTTCTTCCGGCAGCCCATGTGTATGATATGAACCTTCTCGCATCAATGGACATATGCTTCCACGCCAACCTCGCATATGAATTGTTCTCCAGCCGAATCAGACTCAGGAAACTTTCGTACTCAAGCACAGGGTCGGTGTGAGAAATCCAAGAGAAGAGCAAATTCATGGTTGCCAGAGATATCCTGACCCGGTGATACTCGCGATCAGTGACTGACAGGCTTTTTCCTCTGCTGACAGAAATTTTTCCAGCTAGCTTATTGATGTCCTCAGAAGGCGTACACATCACTGAAGTCGACGCGCTAAACGGGCCCAGGAATTCAAGAACTTCTGTCAATGCCAACGTAGCTTTTGACGAGAGGTTCTCGTGATTCTTTATCAAATCCAAGCAATAGAATCTCAGCTTCGCCCCCCGCAGTTGATCGAAATATTCTGCATTCTTGATATCGGTACCGATACCGATATCGAGAACGTTGACGCATTCGGCACATCTGCTCACGACATCAGGCGGAAGAAGATTACTCTCCACCGAGTTCTTCCAAACGTACTCAATTCTTTGGTGCAGTTGTTGGTGAGGCTCATAATTGATCGAAATTGCCGAGGCAAAAAAGTCACTTTTCTCAAAGCATGTATCCTGCAACACATCTCGGCTACGATGCAGGATACATGCCGCAAGGTTCACCCCAGAGCATGCCGCAGCGTTCAAGGATTTCAAAATCCTCTCTACTACCCTCGACATTATCGAAAAGTCTGCGCTACTCTCTCTGGCTGCTTTAATTCTTTTTGAGCATACAGAGAACCTCGCCAGCGTGACGTAGAACTCAAACAGCATATCTTCCATGGCATGCTTCTTGGTGCACATTTCGATCCGAATCTCAAGAAGGCGTGCAAGAAGACTTAGGGGGACCTGCTGATCAATCCCAGGAGTCTCCAAGTTTTCTGTGCAGATTCCGATTGCATAATTGATGCCATTCTTCCAGCAGACTCCTAGCTCCTTCTGAAGCTCCGCAAGAATATGGAGGGAGTGGATACAGTTCTGTCTGTGATGAAAGTTTGTCGCGTCTATATGAAGTTTGAGCCTACGAAGTGCCAATGAGAAGACACCGTCGTGAAAGGACGCGCATTCCGTGCCGCTCCTAGAGAGGAGCGCAAAAATCATGTCTGATCCTTCTCCGGCTGTGACGTGGGGTTTGACAGATGGATCATCGGCGACACATTCAAGAACAGTGGAGAGTATGACAGCCATATTCTCAACTTCGCTCCAGTTTTCCGGGAGAGGATTCTCTTCCAGATACGTGAAAGTGTAGTCTCTCGCGCCTGTCTCACCCTCACCTCTTGCGTATTGGGCCATCAAGCGCAAGACTGAAGACCGCATCACTTTCTCGGGTTCCTTGCAATCCGCCGAGAGGCCGAGAGACTTGATGAGTCTGCCTTGATACTTCTCCTCCACACAACCTATTGAGAGGGAAGCAAAGAGATTCGTCGATCCCTCGTCCCGCAGGAAGGTGGACGCAAAGTTCGTGAAGTCTTGAGACAGGAGGAGATCCGGTTTCAGATTAGCCACAATAGCGTTCTGGAAGAGCTTAAGGTGTCCCGAGAGGGTGTAGCCCAATCTCTTCGCGAGCTTCTCCAGGGCATCGACTGAGCACTTCAAGATCAGATTGTTGGAGAACTTGGATATCAGCACTACGCAGATCACAACAGTCCCCAAACGCTCAACTTTCTTTGACTTCGAGACGAAAAAGGCCAGCGCAAACACAGACGCCAAAATCTCTTCCACGTCTTCCAGATTGCATTGAGAAGTCTCGATCAAGTCTTGGCACCCTGAGGGTAGACTCAAGTAACCACAAATTGTTCCGAAAACTTGAGCGTGGTCTTGCCACGAATCAAAGAGGACACCGATCTGCTTTGCGGCTTCGAGCCTAACGAGGTAGCACTCATCCCTCAATAATATCAGGAGAATTTCATCCAAGCCTTCCTCATGGCATTTCACGGCATCAGTTCTTATCAAGCTCTCCAGCATCATACCCAAGGAGATTCTCAACGAGGCCGTTGATTCATTCTCAAGCATCCACCTCTCGACCCCCTTTACAAAGTCAATCGCAGAGTCGTACATCAAAGAAGCTTGGTCTCTATCAGCGTTTCTGAACAAAGTCTGAAAGCTTTCAAGGACAAGACACTGTGTTGATATGTTCTTGCGCACTTCTTGAATTCTGCACAGAGACTTCAGAGGTTCTATCGGCACGTTCGGGAAGCGCAGTCCCACCGACCACATGGAGGACAAGATCATTATTTCTGTCCGCAAATCGAAATCAAAGTTTTCCCTCATTTCACAAAGGCTCTTATACGCTGATTCGGGGCACACAGACCCGATCCTTTCCAAAGTGACCGTGAGCAACCGAATGCACTCCTGCGCGCCGAGGAGGAGACTGCTCACCCGCTTCGAGCCCGAATCATCAAAATCAAAATCGATGTCGAATTTCTCCTTGCTGCTCTTTGGACCTTGCTCTGGAATCTTGTAGTAAGGGTCGTACCATCCCAACATCTTCCTCGCAGCATCAGATATCACCAAAACCAGCTTGTTGTACAGGTGCTCCAAATATTTTCTGGGCGGATCCAGAAAATTCAAGTCCCCAAGTACAAGGTTAAGTTCCTCAATGAATGCTTTCATCTTCAGACCGTTTGATGAAGCCAGGACCTTTTCTACCGCACTTGGCAAGAGCTTGCACATGCGCTTGGCGCTTCTAATGATAGACTCTTCTACCTTGCTTCTCTCTTGTTCCTCAGCAGCACTGCTGTTGCTGAAGCTGCGGTTTTGCATGCACTTGGTATACTTCCCAACCTTGGCAAGCACACCACACCACACTATCAAATCTTCCGCGTCACACTGGGAAAGCTTCCTCGAGATGAGGTCGAAAACCTCCAAAGCCAAACCCGATAATCTCAAGCGGTGGCCCCACCTTAAGCAAGAGTCCTCCTCTTCTGTCGAGCCCCGGTGTTCGCAAAGGATGCCTCTCGCAAGATCGTATTCAATGGCAAAGGCGCTGGTGAGGCTCAATTCATCTGCCTCCTTGGAAGTGAGCCACGAAATTGACAAAGCTCTGGAAAGCTTGCGCAAGTCCAGAATGCTTTTCGAGTCTGGCGAGGTGAGGAACGTCATAAAGATCAACCTCGCAAGCGTGAGACCCCAGGCCCCTCCCGCTCGATAGGCACTTTGCTCTACTTTCGAGCTTGACCAAACCCCTTCGGCCAAACTCTTTAGACTTTCCTCGACGCTGACGTGCACTTTTTTGTTGGGGAGGCACAAGCAGCTGCCCAAGAACATGAGCCAGGGTGCACTGCCCCTTTCCTCTGAAGATTTGCCGAGGAAGACTTCATCGACAGCATGGCAGGGCACGTTTCCCAGGAGAGAGATGTTTGAAAGGACCATGAGGGTCTCACTTTTCATCGTGGTTTGCACTGACGAGCCATTCAGCCACTTGGTGATTCTGCCGTAAACGCTGTTCCAAATCTCTCCAGGTGCCACCTTCTTGTGCTTTTTCAGAGAAGAACCAGGCTCCTCCCTTCGTCCACAGTCCCAGAAACACATGGAGAGGTGATTCGCTAGCCTCGTCAGCCACAGAAGTCCAGCGTCAGATTTCCCAGGGAGGAGGAAGGAGCTCTCCGACTCAGCGAGTCTCGAATCTAGCGCAACCAGCCAGTCCATCAAGATTTCGTTCGGTATCCTGCCGGAGTGGGAGTGCAAGAGCATGCAGAGGACAGCCCCCCACTTTGCTGGGGAGGCCATGGCCTCTCCCCACAGCTTCTCGTGCCACGAGACTAGCTTTTGCCTCTTGACGGGCCCCTGGTTTGCGGCGGGGGCCTTTGGATCCCGGAAGTCCAGGGTCAGCACGCTCCTCGCAACCAGTGCAGCGGTCCTGGTGTACTGCCTGGTCCCACAGAGCTCGGACAGGAACACGTCTGTCTGCGCGTTCTCCAGGTCCCTGGAGATGAAACACAGCAACTCGCTCAGGAGCGAGAAGTCGGTCCTTTGGGCGTTGTACAAAAGCTCCAACTCGATGAATTCGCATATTGCTATCCGGTACCCCCTATGCCTGCTTTTCTCCCACGTTCCCCTGATGAGCCTGTAAGGCAGCGCTGACAGAGTCTCGATCTTGCTGCACACGTCAAAGCTGTGCTTGAACAGAAAGGCGTTCAAGGCCCTGAAAATGGAGTGACCCACCTTTGAGTAATTGTCGACAAACTTGAAGGTGCTTGCGAAGAATTCGCACAGGTTCAGCCTCACGGTCTTGCACACGTCCCCAGGCAGGTTGACGAGCACGAGCCTGAGCGTGTCGATGTTGCGGTAGAACTCGTCCTTGTGTTTCGCGTAGTTCTCCTGGGACAGCCAGCGCGTGTACACGACCACGAGCTTCTGCTTCGTCACCGAGTCGACGTTGCCGCAGTAGTCGGCCTCCTGCAGCAGGTGTGACCGCAGTAGCTCGTTGAGCTCTTTTCCCGCGACAGAGGACAAGGTTTGCCTCTCTATCTCGACGACTGCCGTGGTGAAGAGCTTTTTGGACTTCCTCTGCAGCGGGTGCAGGAGTTTCGACCGTTTCGCGGAGTTTTCCGCTGCCTGGACGAAAGTCCTTAGAGACCTCGCGAAGATTAGGTCATCCTGGGTGCTCCTCTTCTTCCCTGCAGCCGGTGTTGTTGGAGTTCGACACGCACGCGCGCACGGGGAGGCCAAGGCGGGCACGAAGACGGAGGAGAGGGAGAAGACTTTGTCAGATCATCTGCAGGGATCCCTGCACCCCGCTGCGGACAACTCCTAAAACGCGCGCTTCGGGATCCTATCCCACGAACGTGGACTCACCGTTAGAGTTGGTGCTCGCGAACTCCAGAGCGACGCACTTGCACAGAGAGTGGGCGATGGCGGGCCAGGACGCTTGATGGGGCGTGAGCTTCGCGTACTGAGAAAGATCCTGCGTCTCCTCGTCCAGCTGCAGCAAGAATTCCGGGACCTCGAGCCAGGCAACGAGCTTGTTGACCCCCGTCTTCCTCTCGGAGGTCTTGACCGAGCACAGGGCGTGGTGCAAGAGCTCCACGTCCGTCGTGTTGTTCCCCTCCCGCTTCATCCTTCTCCCGACTCACTCATATCCCGCGGCCGCGGCCCTCGCCGCTGTGCCAGAACCAAACCAGCATCCAAAACAAAGAAACCAAAGCCCCGTCCCCACCACTCGCCCTACTCTACCACCCTCCCTCTCCCCATCCCAGGCAAGCGATCGATCGATCGATCGATCCGATCGCCCGAGCTGTCTTCGTCTTCCCTTCCCCCGCGCTCGACTTTCTCTCCTCGAGCGCGGAGGAGAGGGAGGAGTGGATAAAATTGTGGATCTCTCTCCAGGGCCAGGAGTGGAGGAGGATGGCGGTTCGTTTGGGAAGGGGCGTGCAGGGGAGCGGGGTGGGTTGCGTTGGGGGTGCGAGCTCGTTTCTGCGGCGGGGCAGGAGAGGCGTGAGGGGTGGGGCACGCGAGCCACGACTCCATGCTGCGGGGCGGGGGGAGCGGAGGACGGGGGGGGGGCTCGTTGTGGGGGCGGTGACTCAGGAGGGCCAGCCCAGGGAGCCCGAGTCGACCCTGCCCCTGGGGGACGACGACGTTTGGGAGATGGACTTTTGCTCCCGGCCTCTTCTGGACGAGCGCGGGAAGAAGAGGTGGGAGCTGCTCGTCTGCAACTCGTCGAGGAGCTTCGAGCACAGCGAGTTCCTTCCGAACAACAAGATAAACAGCGTGGTGCTAAAGGAGAGGCTGGAGGCCCTCGTGGAGAGCCAGGGCGGGAAGAAGCCGAAAAAGGTCCTGTACTTTCGAACCCAGCTGCAGACGATAGTCACCCGCGCCTTGAGCGAGATGGAGGTCAAGGCCGTGGCGAGCAAGCGCTGCTTCTCCCTCATGAGCTGGCTGGACGAGCGACTCGAGGCGGTGTACAAGCCGGACCCTGGCTACGACCCGAAGGCGTCCACCGGCTTCGTTCAGCAGGAGGCCATCCCCAAGGACCTCAAGGACGCGCTGAGGGGGGAGAGGTGGTTCTTCGTCCAGATGGACTGGAAGTCCCTCAAGGAGGAGATGAGGGACGTGGTGGAGGGCCGGGCGTTCGGGGAGATCTTTGACCCGGAGGCGCAGAATCTGGGCGTGACGGACGACACCCTCATTCCCGGGATCGCGGTGTTCAGCAGGCGAGCGGGACCCCTCGCGGGCTGGACCGGCAGCCTGGACCTTTCCAACATAAAGCCGGACAGGAAGAGGGCCTGCCTCATCCTGGAAACGGGCGTGAACAACAAGTGGAAGTACGCCTCGTTCGAGAAGACGGAGGAGAACGCCGAGGAGGCCCAGGCCTGGGAGAGCGCCAAAGAGACGGTGGGCGGGCTCCACTTTCTCGCGATCCAGGACAACCCGGACTCCGAGGTCTGCGCGGGACTCTGGCTGCTGCTGGACAGGCCGCTACCCAAGATCTAAAGGAGGGGATCTCCTTGCTGCTTTGGCTAAAAGAATTCGTATTCCAAGTGTACTCGAAAGAAGGCTTTAGCTTTTTTGGTTTAGTCGTCAGCAAGAGTTAAGCAAGGGGCTGGTTCCTGGTGAAGGAGGTGATCATCTTCAAGGCGTTGGCCGGCTCGTCCATTGGCACCATGTGCCCTGCCGCGAACACCTTCACGAAGGAAAGAGGGCCGTAGGCCTTGACCTCTCCGGCCTGGCTGGTTCCGTCGGGGGAGGACCATGGCTTGAGCGGCTGGCTGTTGAACCCGAGCTGTCCGTTCCAGTTCATCTTCTGGACCCAGGCGAAGTTTCCGAGCCAGTTGCAGATGAAATCCTCGACTCCGGCGTAGATCATTCCCCTGACTCCGTCCTCGAGCATGGGAGGAATGATGGACTCGTACTGGAGCATCCAGTCGTGCATGAAGTCGGTGTGGACCTTGCCAGAGCAAGACTCCCAGTGCACGAAGCTAGGGACTCCCAACATCTTGAGGATGCTTGGCTGGGCGAGGTACTTGCTGAGGTTGCTGAAGTCGTAGCAGAGCGGGTTGTCGCCGCACTGCTTGCGGATGTCGTACACGTTGATGTCGCCCGCGGCGGTGAGGATGGTCTCCACGATGGCGGACTGGCAGAAGTCGACGGCGTCCATGCAGGTGTTGTCGTCCTGCTGCATGTAGCAGTCGTGGATCTTCTCCTGGCACTCTGGGAGCTGCTTCTGGGTCATCTCGAAGACGGACTCGTCGATGAGGTTGTTCTGCAGGGAGAAGTTGCCGTACTGCGCGTACTGGTAGAAAGGGTCGGTCAAGCCGTTTCCGATGGCGAACCCCTTCAAGTTAAGCTGCTTGCCCCCGTTCTTGTTGGCCATCCAGATTCCGTGGGTCACCGCTGGGACGTAGTGCCCGGCGTACGACTCGCCGGTGATGAAGAGGTCCCTGTCAGCGTACTGTGGGTAAGCGGCCAAGAACTCGGTCAGGAAGTCGACCATGTCAGCGGCCACGGTCTTCTCGGTGTAGACCTCGTCCCTGTCGTCCTGCGAGTAGGAGAAGCCGGTGTTGATAGGCTGGTCCACGAAGATCATGTTGTGGTGCACGTCCCACCCGAACTCGGTCTCGTTCAGGGAAAGGTCGTCGTTGATGTGGAAGGGGCCGTTCTCGTAGAAGACGGCGAGCTCACTGCTGCAGCCAGGTCCTCCGGTCATCCAGACAACGAGGGGGTCCTCGCTGTTCGCGTCGTTCCTCGACTGGAAGTGGAAGAAGAACATGTGGGCGTCGTAAGTCCTGTCCAGCTTGAAGTATCCCGCGACCCTCATAGGGTCCTCGGCCTTGGCGTTCTCGACCACGTTTCTGGTGTACAGCCTCGAGCTCAACTCGCTTGGGTGGTACTTCGCGTTCGGCATCGTGCGCACCGCGAGGGTGCTCGTCGCGACGACGCACCCCAAAAGGGCCACCAAAGCCACAACCTTGGCGTACTTCATCTTTCAACCTGTCTCTCTCTCTCTCTCGCTCTCTCGCTCTCTCTCTGTCTTGGTCGCGCTCCAAGAAACAACCTTTAGTCGGCGATTAGACGGTTGCTGACGATGTCCTTCGTAGTGACGTCTCCTGACGAAAGAGTTAGCGTTCGCCTCCTAGCGAGAAGAGCGAGAAGAGAGAGAGAGAGAGAGAGAGTCTGTTTGTTGTGACCTAACTAACTTCCGAACTGGACCCCTCGACGTTGAGGAGAAGGGGACGTTCGTTGCACCAAGGCCTGGGGCCCTCTGACCGTCCAAGAGAGAGACTCGGGGTGGGGGGGGCGCGGAGCGCCGAGCGAATCAACTTGTTGTCCGAGCACGAAACGTCGGCATGAACTTTCTGGGTTTCAAGGTACGTTTTTTTCACGCACAAGGGCGAACATCAGAGAGGGGGCGTTGGTCGTTGGCTGAATCAACGAATCGTCGTCTAACAACCTTCTCGCTCTCTTCTTTCCTTGCCCTCGCTTCCCCAGGCGCCAGTAACAGTGGGGTGTGAGCTCCTGAAGGGCGGTGGGGTGAAGCCCGAGCTCGTGACTGTCCGAAGCGCGAGCGGGGCACCGGAGACCATACCTCTGTACAACGATGGCGACACTGTGTCGGGCGCTGTCACCGTGACGCCTGCCTTCGGGAAGAAGATAGACCACCAAGGGATAAAAATTGAGCTGCTGGGACAGATCGAGACCTATTACGACAAGGGCAGCTTCTATGACTTCGTCGCCGCGGTGCGCGAGGTCTCGGGGCCGGGGGAGGTGAAGGAGGAGGTCAAGTACGACTTCGAGTTCCCAAACGTCGAGATGCTGAACGAGACCTACAACGGCGTCAACGTGCGGCTGAGGTACGTCGTCAAGGTGACCATAGTGCGCTCCTACAGGGGTTCCGTCGTCAAGGACTTCAACTTCTGCGTCCGGAACACGACTGTGCTGCCCGAGATCAACAACAGCATCAAGATGGAGGTCGGGATAGAGGACTGCTTGCACATAGAGTTCGAGTACAAGAAGTCGAAGTACCACTTAAAGGACGTCCTCGTTGGGAAGATATACTTCCTGCTCGTGCAGATTAAGCTCAAGCACATGGAACTGGAGATCCGCAGGCGAGAGACGACGGGGAGCGGTTCGAACCAGTACAACGAGACGCAGACAATGGCCAAGTACGAGGTCATGGACGGTGCGCCTGTCAAGGGGGAGTGCATACCGATTCGACTCTTTTTGAGCGCGTACGACTTGACGCCCACCTACAAGAATGTAAACAACAAGTTCAGCGTCAAGTACTTCCTCAACCTCGTGCTCGTGGACGAGGAGGATCGCAGGTATTTTAAGCAGCAGGAGATCCACTTGTTCAGGACGGAATTGTAAACAGAGAGACGGGTGATTATACACAACAATTATTTTGGCTTCTTACACACACACACACACACACAAGTATTATGTTTTTCCCTGCCCGCTCCCTCGAGAGCGCGCCCGCCCCGCCCAGCGGTATCACAGCTTCTGCATGTGGCAACCTAGGAGCCCGTACCCGTCCCACTTGCACGGAGTCAGCTCGAGCTCCCTGAGCGCCCCTTCCCTCGAGACGACCACCTTCACCACCAAGCCCTCGTGCGCCCTCGCGTAGTCGGCCACCTGGGCCAGACTCCCGCCGAAGGTGCCCCGGTCGATGGTCCCAAACGCGACGATGCGGTCCCCCACGTACATTCCCGCGCGCTCGGTGGGGGAGCCGGACGCAATCTCGTCCACCACAGCGTAAGGCGCCGGGCCCGCGGGGGAGGGGGCAGGCACAGCGCTGGCCACGCTCGCCCTCTCCGCGTGCGTCCCCAAAGTCGTTCCGTTCGCGCTGCCGTTCTGGTGGCCGCTCGAGCCCCCCCTGCTCTCGGCGTGGATCGCGTGGATCGCCTGCTCGATCTCCGCCGTCAGCCTCTTGTGATCGTTGTAGAGGCGGGCCAGCTCTCCCCTGTCCTGTCTCACCCTCGTGACGTCCACGTCCGATCTGGGAAAGCCCTCGTCGTCCACCAGCGGCGCGTCCTCGCCTATCCCTCGCTCCTCCGCATTCAACCTCCCCCTTATCCTCTCGATCTCCACCTCCAGCGCATCCCTCTCCTCCACCAAAGCCTTCGCCCTCGCCTTGTCGTCGTCCGCCATCGTATCGTCGTATTCATCGTTCTTCCCTGCTGGGTTTCGGAAACGAAAATGGTTGGACGACAACTCCCTGGCAAGCAAAGGCAGGCAGGCTTGGGAAGGACGCGGAGGTCTTGAAGGCCAAGGTGAGGGAGGGGGGGAGGCAAGGGGACCCGGGCCTCAGAGAGTCGCGGGTTGGGTGTGCGGTGGCCCCTGGTCTCACTCTACCAAAGAGCCAATCTTGGCTCTCGGCGAGGGGATGAACCACCAGGCCTGGCAAGAGCCCTTGGGGCGGGTGGTGCAGGGGCTCCTGTCGATAAAGTCCGCCGCGGTGAGGTCGCTCAGCTATGCGGTGATCGCCACCGCAGCCTTGTCGATTCTGTGGGGGGGGGTCACCTACTTCTACTGCGCTTTCTTTGAGTTGCCCGCGGGCGGCCATTTTTCCAGCCAACTCAAAGCCGTGCTGCTCTCCATCCTTGTCGTCGCGCTGGTGTGCTCGCCCTACTTCGCGAGGCACGCGAGGGCAAGCACCGCGAAGACGGGCGATGCCCCCAGACGGTTCTACTCGACGGGCATCACCACGCTCAAGGCGATATGCATGATATTCGTCGCGGTCATACACGTGGGCTGTCACGACGTGAGCGCCAAGTACTTCGTGTACAGGCACTTGATCAACCAGGCAGTCCCCATGATGTTTGTGGCCATGGGGGTGACGGGGCTCGCGGCGAGCAAGAGGTACTCGCTCGTCGACAGATTCGCCGGTCTCCTCGAGGCTTGGTACTTTTACATCGTTTTTAACTGGGCGTATCGCTACTTTGACGGGAACTCTACGGATTGGCGGGGGAAGTACACGACCGAGGAGCATGCGAAAATACTGCTGACGTCAGTTCTGGGGTGGTGCCCATGCCTTGGTGGAGCATGGTTCGTGTTTCCTATGCTTCAAATTCTCCTTATCATCCACGTGGTGAACAACTACTTTGGGGAAAACAAAGAGTGGCTAATTGGGTTCTTGACGCCGATCATGATCGTATTCTCCTGCATGCCGAGGGAGGTCATGAGTAAGTACATTTACGACATGACGGACAAGTGGACCAACAATCTGGCGATGGGCTGTGACATATACTCTTCGGTCTACACCCTCATGCTGTGGTGCCGGTGGGTCGGGTACGCCTTGGCGGGCATGTGGTTTGCGACGTTTCACAGACACATCAAGAGGTGGCAGTGGAGCGTTGCCTTGTTTCTGGGTTCCCTTGCCTGTTCAGTGGCAATGGACTCCGTTATGAACTCGAGCATGGAGCGGAAACCCAAGCACGGCCTGGCAGAGTTCTTCAACTATGCTTCCGTCATCACTCTCACCTTGGCCTCCATCATATTCTTTGATCACTTTCAGTGGTTCAAGGCGATCTCGTGGATGGGAGACTGCTCCTGGACATTCTACTTGGGGCAAATATCAATATTGAACGTGGTGGGAGACTCGTGCGGAATGGCGGCTAAGTTCGTAGAGTACTCCCCCACAATCACCTTCGTGCAACTCACTTTCGGGCTGAGCTGGGGTTTCACTTGGCTGATGAACGGGAAGAAGATGAGGGCGAAGCCCTCCCGCAGCTCTGCGGACGCCGGCCAGGGCGGCATCGAGCAAGCCCCTCTCCTTCAGCTGTCGACGTCGAGAGGGGCACCCCCACAAAAGCGTGTAGAGTTGTAAGCTGTCCTTGTAAGTGTTTTCATAATATTCTTATTCATTTCTTTCTTCTCCGAGACTTCGTTGCTCGACGACCTGCTTGTTAGAGGCACAGCAAAGGTGGCTTCCCGAGGGAAAGCGATGGCGATGGCGATGGGAGGACCCAAGGGGAAGAATTCCTTGGGACTTGATGAGCTTGATCCCCCTCCTCTCCCTCGGTTTTTGTTCCTAATCAGCAGATTTGGGGACCCTTGGCCTCCCGAATCATCAGCATCATGGCGTCCTCTCGCCTTGGTGGCGCGAGCATCGTGCGTCGGACAGTGTCGCACCTGCTTTCCTCCGAAGCTTCGACGTCGTCGGCAAACTTGTGCACGAGCGCGGCGAAGCGCGCCGTCGCACAACCCGGCGCAAAGGTTGTTGGTGCCGGAGCCACCCCCGCGACCAGTAGCTCTGCTGCTGTCACGAGCCCTAGGGAGCTCTTGACGGTGTTCAAGCAGCTGTCGAAGGCCCGACTGAGCGCGCTGGTGGTCCTGAGCGCGGCGGCTGGGTTCGTCGCCGGCAGCGGCGAGACGGTGGAGTGGACGAAGCTGGGCTTGACGTCTTTCGGAACCTTCGCGTGCGCTGCCTCTGCGAACACCCTGAACCAGATCTATGAGGTGGAGAAGGACAAACTGATGAAGCGGACGTGCAAGCGGCCCCTCCCCACGGGGAAGATAACTCCGAAGAACGCCCTGATCTGGGCGGTGGGATCCGGGGTCGTGGGCTGCGCGACTCTCTACGCAAGCTCGAACGCCACGACCGCAGCGCTTGGCGCGGCAAACATTGTGCTGTATGCCGGTGTCTACACGCCCCTCAAGCAGGTCAGCATGTGGAACACGTGGGTGGGTGCTCTGGTTGGGGCCGTTCCCCCGCTGATGGGCTGGGCCGCGGCCTCTGGTGGGCTGGAGCCCGGTTCCTTTGTCCTCGCGTCGGCCCTCCACTTCTGGCAACTGCCTCACTTCTTCTCCCTGGCTTGGATATGCAGAGAAGACTACGGCAGGGGAGGCTACAAGATGCTCTCCCTCATGGACAAGACCGGAAAGAGGACGGCGGCCTGCGCCTTGAGAAATTGCATCTACTTGCTCCCCCTCGGGTTCCTGGCGCAGCACTTTAACGTTGCCACGGAGGAGTTCACGTACGAAGCCGCCGCCCTGTCCACGGTGATGGCGTGCTCCGCCCTCGTCTTCTACACCAAGCCGTCAGTGGAGACCGCTAGGATTCTCTTCAGGGCAAGCTTGCTGCACTTGCCGCTGTACATGGGGTCCCTCTTGATGCACAGAATACCTCGCGGTCAAGACAAGCCCCTTGGAAAGGAAGAGAAGTCCAAAGTGGTGATGCCGCCGTTCCCTTTCCTTCCGGTGCCGGGAGTGGACTTCAAGAGAGGAGGATAACAAAGCGATCGCGAAACGGTCGGTCGTTTCTATTTTAATAACTTAAGACGACGGCTAACGTCTGTGCGAATCAAAACCCGGTTCGTGCGCGTGTTTGCCCTCGGGTCCCGATTCCGATGTGCGGCACCGTGTACTAAATCATTTAGTGACCTTGTACTTTTTAATCGTGCTCAGAAGCTGCTTGGCCTGGCTGTTGTTCTTGAAGTGATCCCTCACCGGCTGCAAGATGGTGTTGATCGCAGTTGCCAGCGAAGGCTTGACGTCACCAGGGTGAAGGGCTCCCGACTTGTAGTCCTCTACGATTGCCTCAAACGTGTCGTATGTTACATTTCCCCCGTTCTCCTCCTTGCGGAACACCTCGAAGTGGCCGAACCACGGCAGGACGACGTACTGGACGTACTCCAAGCAGGGGTTGCCCTCCACCTCTTGCGGTGGGCAAAAAGCCTTCTTGATCTTCGTCTTCACCTCTTGCTCCGAGTCCTCCATGAAGATCGCCGAGCTTGGGTCGCTCTTCGACATCTTCTCCTGGCCCTGCAGGAGTCCGCTCAACATGTGGTGGGACAGGATGATGGGCTTGAGCTTCTTCTTCTTCATGTCGCAGTACTCCCTCGCAAGCATGTTGACCTTCCTCTGGTCCATTCCCAGCTGGCAGATGTCCGCCTTGAGGAAGAAGATGTCTGCGCACTGCATGCAGGGGTAGAAGATCTGGGCCGCGGTCAGGTTCAGATTGGGGGCGCCGTCCTCCCCGGACTCCGCCCTTCCCATGATCTGTGAGCACCTGATTATTCTCTTCAAGGTGTTGAGCCTGGCGATGTCCATAACGAGCGGCCAGTACTCGTCCGAGCGTTCGTTGATCTCGTCCGAAGTCCAGTGAAACTCCACGCCATCCATGTCCATGCCGATCGCCTTCCACACCTCTATCATGTACTCGCCGACCTTCCTGATCTTCTTCAGGTCTCCGCCCATCTTGTTGTTCAGCATCGCGAACCAGTCGGCTACCCAGAACTTGAACACGCAGCCAGCCTTGGTCAGCTTGTTCACATTCAGGGCTTTCATCACACCCTGCGCGATGTGCATCCGGCCAGACGGCTCGAAACCGTCGTAGCACACGGGAAGAGGCTTCTTCTCCAACAGCTTCCTGAGCTCGGATTCTTGGATACACTCCTCTCCGATCGACCGGACGAGGTCGTACCTCTCGTCCAGGGTCAACCCATTCACCAGCTTCGGTTCCTCCACCTTCATGGCCTCCATCTTCTCCGTTGCAGCCTCCTCGCTCGCCATCCCTCTCCCTCTCTCTCTCTCTCTCTCTCCTCTCTCTCACACACACACACTCTCCGCCGACGCGTGGGGCTGCCGCTTCACTGGTGCTCGCACGAACCGAAACCTAAATCTGACAGACGACCTCGGCTTTGGCCTCGGCTTTGGCCTCGGCTTTTTCTTCGCTCTTTCCCTTTGCAAGGGAGGCCGAGGTAGCGAGCAAGGGGTGAGGGGAGCGGGCAGTCGCACGACTTGTTCTGTCTCGAATACCTCCCTCTCTCCGTCCTGCGCACTTTGTTGGGAACCAGGGGTTCGGTTTGGTTTGGTTTGGACAGAGCGCGAGGGGGGTGCAGGATGGGAGATTGGGAGGAGGTGAACCACTGGGAGGTGGACGACTTCGAGGAGGAGGACTATCCGAGTACGAGCGAGGAGATGGAGGAGGTGGGGGGAGAGGGCGACGGGGGCGAGAGAGAGGATGGGGCGTCGAGCTTGGGAAAACGCGTGGGCCTCGGGACTGCCCTGCTGTTGGGTGCGACTCTGGGGCTGGGGGTTGGGGTGTCGGTGGCGGCCGTAGCGACTATAGCGCACCAGCACATCAAGCAGAAGGGTCCGAGCTTGCTCGAGAAGCTTGGTTTGCACGGCGTGGCGGAGCGGGTGCCTCTCAAGTCGGAAAAGTGGTGCGAGAAGGTGGACGAGGAGGGGAAGCTGGCGAACTTCGAGTCCCTGCTGGAGGAGGTGTCGAGGGGAGGCATCTGCCCCAGCATAAGGGCAACAGTCTGGCCGTTTCTCCTGGGCCTGGTGGACGTCAACTCGAACGCCAAGGAGAGGGAGGAGGAGCTAAGCAAGCTCCGGAAAAAGTACGAGAACTTGCTGGACCAGTGCAAGAAGCTCCACGCGGAGCTCGAGGGGGGGAGCGACCAGCACGAGAACCCCAAGATCCTACAGACGGAGGAGTACAAGGAGAACAGGAGAATCCTGAACTTGGACCTCGTGAGGACGGACTTTTCTTCGATGACGCTTTCGGAGCTGGACGCCCGCACGGAGGGCGACTCCAAGGACCTCGGGCTGGACGACCACATAGACAAGGCAGAGTACCTGACCGCCGAGCAGAAGCGTTGCGCAAAGGACATGGGGAAAATCCTCCTTTGCTACTCTATCCACGATCCCCAGACGGGCTACTGCCAGGGAATGACGGACCTGGTCCAACCCTTCGTCCAAATTTTTCAGGACGAGGCGACCAGCTTTTGGGCCTTTTCGAGGTTCATGGAGTCCGCCAGGGAGAACTTCATGACCGACGAGAGCGGAATAATGACGAAGATCAGCTTGGTGAAGATGGTGCTGGCGGACATATCCCAGGACGTCTTCTCGTGGCTGAACGAGATCGGAGCGGAGTCCTTCTTCTTCGTGTATCGAATGATCCTTGTTCAGCTGAGGAGGGAGCTCAGTATCGAGGACTCCATGCTTTTTTGGGAGGTCTTGTGGGCGGAAGACCTGGCGAGGGACATGCAGGGGAAAGCCGACGTCCCGGGGTTCCTTATCTTCTCCATTGTCGCGCTCATCATGGAGAGAGCTGGAGAGATCACAAGGAACTGCAAGGCAGAGTCTGACGTCGTCCACATGTTTTGCAACTTGAAGATCGACGTGTGGCGCATGATAGAGGAAGCGAGGTTCGTCCGAAAGAAGTGGCTCCTGGTCGGGAGCAGCCCCGGCTGATTATAAACGAAGTATATTAAGAATTACAGGATCAAATCACTAGTACATTTTTCTATTGAGTGCTCAAAAGAATGCTCTCCACCTTGCTAAGCTCTTTCGCGATGTCAGGGAACTTCTCCTGAAGCTTCTTGGTGAGATTGAGGAGCTTCTCGTTCACTTCCGCGGACTTTTCCGACTCCGATTTGATTTTTTCTGCATCACCGAGAGACTTGAACTTTCCTTGCTTGGCGTCCTCGAACCACTTCAACTTCTTTTGGTTCAATACAGTGTTCAGAAGGCTGAGCTCCTTCTGGGTTCTGATCTCCTCGATCTCCTGGATGAGGCTGCCTTCCGCCTCCTCCACACTTTGCAGCTGGGTGAGCTCGTAATCAAGCTCGCTCGACCTCGCGTCCCTCTCCAGCGCCTTCTGCTTGGAAGACTTCTCGAAGACCTTCGACTTCTTGTTCGTGTCCTTGATTCTTCTTTGGAGCTCCATCGAGGACTTTTTGAGGCCAGCCTCGGTCAGGGAAGCCCTCCCCTTCTGTTGACCCGCCCTGCCCTTGTTGGCAATGAACTCGCGCTTGTGGATAGCCCTCTCCATGTCGGATATGAGCTTCTCCTGCTGCCTGATGAGTTCTTGGTGCCTCAGCTTCATCCTGTGGATCTCCTTCTTCATCGCTCCCACGACGTCTTGTCCAACGTTTGGATCGATGGTGGCCTGCATCTCCCTCTCGAGGTGAATTTTCCTCTCCCAGAGCAAGATTTGCCTTTCGTACTCCACCATCTCGGACAAGATCTGCCTCTTCTCCTCCTCCTTGACCTGGATCTTCTCCAACAGCTGGTTCGTCTCGGCCTCCAGCTCGTTCAACTGGTTCAGAATCTTTGACTCCAAGTTGAAGTTCTCGTTGGCCAGGTCGGACTGGAGCTGGGTGTGCTCCGCGATCAGACTGTTCAGCCTCGTCATATCATAGTGCATGTGCTCTATGCTCGTGTCCAGCTTCTTGATATCGGTGTTGTACTGCTGGTGCTGGTTGCTCAGGCGCTTGCGCTTCTGCATCAGGATCGTGTGCTCGCTCTTCATCCTTTGGATGGTCTCCTTCATGTCGTTGTTCTCGTGCTGCAAGGACACGAGGTCTGTCTGCAAGGTCATCCAGCGCTTCTGGAGCTCCTTGCTCTCCGCCGTCTTCTGGTTGATCTCTCTCGTCATGTTCGCAATCGTCGCCTCGAGCGGACCCATGTTCTCCTCCGTCTTGTTTCCAACGATCTTCTCGTAGGCGCGGTTCAACCTGTCCATCTCGGAAGTCTTCTTCTCAACGTCATCGTTCTTCCTTCGGATCTCGATCTCGTACCTCTGGATGGTGCGGGCCTTCTCCTTGAGCTCGTCGTCCAGGGCCTTGAGCGTGTCCTCCAGCCTGGAGTTGTGTGCCTGGGTGTTCAGCAGGTCCACCTTGATCTTGGCGATCTCGTTGTTCAGGTTGATGATATCGATCTCTTCCTGCTTGATGAGCTTCACCGTCTTCTTGGTGTGCTGGATGGTCTTCTGAGAGCTCTTCTCCATGGTGGTCTGGTCGCTGATGTTGTTCAACATGTCCAACTCGATGTCTTGGATCTCTTGGTTGATCCTGAAGATGTTCTTATCCACGCTCTGGATCTCGCTCCTGACCTTCTGGCCCTCGAGGACAGCCTTTTGGACCGTCTTCTCGGTCTCCTCCAGGGAGTTGGAGAGCCTCATGTGCTGCTCGTAGAGCCTGTCCTTCCTCTCCACGCTCTGCGCAAGCTGCTTCTTCAGGAACTCGGCCTCTCCCTCGAGCTTCTTCAGCACGCTCGTGAGCTGCTCGTTCTGGATCTGCTCCATCCGCACGGACTTCTTGTACCCCTCGATCTCAGATTCCATGGCCAGCTGCTGCTCCCTCTGCTTCCTGAGGGCGTCCTCCGTCGCCTGCAGGGCCTCGTCCCTTCTGGAGATGGCCAGGAGACTGCTCTTCCACCTCTGCACGAGCTGCTTCTTCTCAAAGTGGATCGTCTCCATCTCCAAGGAAGCCTCGTTCAGAGCCTCCTGGGCCACCTTGGTCTCGTGCTTCTGGGCAATGAGCTGCGCGTCGTACAGCTTGAGGCGCTGGTTCTCGTGCTTCAGAGTCTCCTGCAGGTTGTCGATGAGAAGGTCCTGCTCCTGCTTGGCCTTCTCCTTCTTGGTGATGTTCTCCTCGGCCACAAAGGTCGCACGGCGAGTGATTGAGATCTCGTTCTTCGTCTCCTCGCTGTACGCCTCGATCTGCTTCAGAGTGGACGCGAGCTTGTCGTACTCCTTCTGGCTTTCGCCCACGGCGTCCTCCCTCATCTTCGTCTCCTTCGCTATGGCCTCGGAGCGAGCCTTGGTGGTCTTGAGCTCAGCGTCCGCGTTGGAGCGGGCATCCGTGACCACGTGGAGATCTTCCGAGACGTTTTCCAGGTTTATCTGGAGCTTGGCGAGCTGCTGCTGCTGCCCGTAGAGATCCACACCAATCTGCTCCCTCTGGGTCTTCGCCACCTTGAGGGCCTCCTCCTTCTCCCTCAGCTCCAGCTCTGCCCTCTCCTTGGCAGACACCAACTGACTGGCGAGGGCAGCCTGGGCTCGCGCCAGGAGCGGGTGGCTTGGGTCCATCCCCATCTCCGGCACGTCCACTCCCTCCTCAATCACGTCATCGTCGTCTACTGCGTTCGGCGCCATCCTGCCCTTCCCTCTCGTCCCTCAACGTCTCCGTCCAGTCCTTCCCTCATTGACTCGCAAGCCCAAGGCTTCGAATTTCCCTATTTTCCTTTCTTTTCAAACCAAGGAAAAAGGAAAAGGAAAAGGAAAAGGACATCTTAACAAGAAATCTTAGCAAGGCAAGGCAGGCGTCGTATACCATTCTAAAACGATAGAAACGAAGAGAACAGAAGAAGAGGGAGAGAGGGAGAAGAAGAAGAGAAGAAGAGAGGAGAGGGGAGGAAATGTTATTGGAAAAGTGATGAAGACAAAGAACAGGGAGGGGGACTCGTGCTCGTGCTCGTGCTCGAGTCGGTTCCATTGAACGGCACGAGGGGGGCGGTTGCGGGACACGAGGACTGAGCGATGAGGTGCCTCCCGGTCGAACGCCTGTACGAGCTGTCCAAGGACAAGGGGGAGGAGGAAGGGACGCACGAGTAGGAGTGGAGAGAGAGAGAGAGAGAGAGGGCGGGAGGGAGAGAGAAGACGATTATTGGTTGCTTTTGGTGGTGGTCGACTGTCGAGTGGACACCTCACGCTCCCAAACATGGACGCGAACCAGTCGAAGGCGCTTCTCAAGCTCGGCGTGGCCACGGACCTTGGGACAGCGATCAGGACGAACAAGTCGTTCTCGAAGGTCGCTTCGTCCTCGCCAGAAACGAGGAGGGCAGACAAGCTCCTTCAAGACTTCATCAGGTCCAACCCCAACAGGCACCTGGACCTGAAGCAGCTGGACAGGCTGCTGGTGCAAAAGATTCAGAAGGACATCGAGGCCCGGGCCATGCAGAAGAAACCGAGCCGCGTGAGGGTGTCCGTCCCTCCCGGAAAGCCTGCGGCAAGGGCCGTGGCCCGGACCCCAAAGCCCCCGGCTTCCGCCAAGTTGGAGGAAGGGGGCACAGACGATGCAGCGGGGGGGGAGGTCGTCGGGTCCCGGGCGACGACCGCGGAGTCGTCCCGGCGGAGCCCGGACGGGAGGTCCACGGCGGCGAGGGCGGGCACGGGCGCCACGACGCGCGCGGCCACGGCGAGGGCGGAGGCCGGCGTCCTCGCGACGACAACTGCGGACAAGAGCTCCGAGATCGACATCGTGAACTTGGACGAGGCCTTGGGGGAGATAAACCAGGCCAAGCCGATGGTGCTGAACCTGGAGGAGCTCATGGACAGCACGCTCGAGGTCCTGGAGTACGAAGCGAGCAGGCCCCTGGAGCCGCAGCAGCAGCAGCAGCTCGAGGAGTAGGGAGCGAGTCGAAGGAGGCCGGACGAAACAAAAAACCAATACAGTTACTAGGCGTCCAAATAAAAATCACTAAAAACTCTCCCAAAGTGTACAAAAAAAATTCCGCTTTCCACCGCCTCGCGCGCGCCTTCTCCTCACGCGGTGTGGTTCTTCAGCTTCTCGTTCTCCCTCTTCAGGTTCTCCACTAACTGCAAGAGCTTCTCCTGCTTGAGCTGCTCCTCCATGATGTAGGCCTTGTTCACCACGTACCCCTCGGTTCCACCGCCCTGGACGGCGATGCAGGAGGGCAGCTGGTACTGGAAGAGCTGCTTGAGGAACTCGGAGCCCATGGTGTTCTGCTGCGGCTCGCCGTTTCT
Source organism: Chloropicon primus (assembly GCA_023205875.1). NCBI lineage: Eukaryota > Viridiplantae > Chlorophyta > Chloropicophyceae > Chloropicales > Chloropicaceae > Chloropicon > Chloropicon primus. The sequence continues at coordinate 1,381,813 of CP060755.1, forward strand.
GTGCGCGTGGGTGCGTTTGCCACCACGCGTCGGAGGAGAAAGAGACGGAAGGAAGGGGGGTCGTCAGCAATAGAGGCGGGAGAGAGGGGGTCGTCGGTCGTCGACGTCGTCGTACCTAGTGCCGGACAGGAAGTAGTGGTCCACCCTGCCAAAGTTCTGCATGCCCGCGGACTGAACCGCGGCGGCGGCGTGCATGCTCCTCGTCGTGGGACCCAGGCCCTGGTTGTTGTTCTGGCGCCTCTCCACGTTCGAGGTCGGGTGGCACGCCTGCGAGGAGGTGGCTGAGCCCTGGATGCTCGCCGCTCCCTTCGCCATCTTCGATATCATACTCGCGGCGCGAGGGACCCACACAACACTGCAATCGATCGGTACCCGCGGCAATTCGTCCTCCTCGTCAAGCTTGAGGTTCGCGCTCTTTCGGTCGTCGTCGTCGTCCTCCCTTGTCGTCGTCGTCGTCGTGGAAGGTTTGCTACAGGGGCTCGGCCATGGGACCTGATCCACAAAGCAGCAGCCAATCAGAGGCGAGAGAAAAACAGAGCCACAAATCCCAGCGAAAAGTGATCGCAATCGCAAAAAGTATCTCCTGAACGTCCGATTTGAGTGCAAACGTTTTTTTTTTAATAGGTTTTAGAAAAGGGCGCGTTTCGTCGAGCTGTCAGCCTTGGGGCGAGACGGGGAGGACACGCGCACACCCGGCGACGCACACGCACACGCTCCCTCCCTCCCTGCTTCCCCTCGTTTTTTTCGTTCGGAAAGTTTGGATCTTTGGTGCTTCTTCGGGCCTGGGGATAAGCTCCCACCACCCCTTTCCGAGGAGCCAAGGCGTTGTGTGTTGTCGTCGTACAGCAACAAGTGGTGGTGATGAGGGTCCACAACAAGAGCGCTTGTGCTTTCCTGACCTGACTGGAAGAAAAACGGAGCAGAAAACACTTTTGGGGGGGTACTTGGAGGAGATGAACAGTCTGAGCGGCTCGGCGCTGGCCAGGCGCAGGATGGGGCGACCCGGCGGCAAGGACGAGACCGAGGCCCCCGCCTCGATCTCGGAGGACGCCCTTTCCTGGGCCACGGTCTCCGAGGCCGCGTCCACCTCCCTCGCGAGCGTCAAGACGGTGTCCTTCGACCCCTCCTCCAGGACCCTGTTCGCGACGCACAAGACCGGGAACGTCCTGCTGTGGGACTGGGAGTCCGGAGGGTTCGAGACCTTCCTGGCGGTCGACAAGGACAGGGACGACATGGTGCACGCGGTGCTGTGCGTCGGGGACACCCTGTGGGTCTCCTCGGGGAAGGGGAAGATCATCCTGTACGACATCGCGACGGTCAAGACGGTGACCAAGGTGGTGGCCCACACCGCCGAGGTGTTCTGCATGAGGAGGGTGAGCGGCACGGGGGTCGCCAAGGTCCTCACCGGGAGCATCGACTTCGTGGTGAAGATCTGGGACGAGGACGCCATGCTGGTGTCCCACAGCTCCCACCACCATGGGGCCATCCTGTGCGCGGTCCAGGTGCGGGCCCCCCGACTGGGGAGGGACTTGGACCACCCCCAGATCTGGACGGGGTCCCACGACGGCACCGTGTTCAAGTGGAACGACACCAACAAGGACGGGGAGGTCAGCAAGGAGGAGGGCGCGACGCTCAAGCACGCCACGTCGGAGGCCGTGACCTGCCTGGAGCAGGTCAACGACTACATCTGGGCGGGGACGGAGAGGGGCAAGCTCGTTATCTGGGACCTGGACGAGGAGGAGCCGGTGTGCGAGATCCCGGCGCACAAGGAGAGGATCAGCTCCGTGTGCGACATGGGGAGGTCCGCCTGGTCCGCCGGGGCGGACAAGGTCATCCTGGGCTGGAGCGCCAGGTCCCTCCCCGTCCGGCCCAAGATGCTCTACAAGGTCGACGCGGAGATCGGGTACGTGAAGAACATGATCAGGATCAACTGGGGGCTTTGGGTGTTCCACAGCAAGGGCCTGGCCATCTACTCGGCGGCGAGCTCCCTGGAGGACGCCCAGGACCGGTGCGAGCAGCTCCTGGAGGAGAAGGACAGGTTGGCCTCCAAGATGAAGGACCTCGCAGACGACGTGGCCCACGGCAAGGCCGTGGAGGACTCCCTCGAGCACCAGCTCAGGACCCTCTCGGCCAGGCAGGAGAAGGCGAAGGCGGAGCTCGCGAACACGAAGGGCCAGCTCGCGGACACGCGGTCAGAGCTGGAGGAAGCGAAGAAGAAGCACGAGGACTCGGCCAAGGAGGCCAGCGAGGACATGCAGAGGAAGGACGACCAAGCCAAGGCCAAGGAAGCTGAGCTGGACGGCTTGAAGCAGAAGCTGGGGGAGCTGGAGGCGAAAAGCAGGGACGCGAAGGACCTCGCGAAGAAGCAGGAGCAGAAACTGGCAGAGGAGCTCCAGGCGAAACAGGAGGAATTGGCTTCGAAGGAGATGGAGCTGGCCGCAAAGGGGAGCAGCGCCATCGAGGAGAAGGAAAGACTCGAAGGGGAGCTGTCCTCGAAAGCCTCTGAGCTCGAGAAGAAGGAGCAGGATATGAGCAGCCTGCAAAAGAGGCTCGAGGAGGAGAAAAGGGAGAAGGATGCCACGGTGGCAACTCTCCAGAGCGAATTCGAGGTCAAGCTGCAGAGGGAAACGGAAGCGAAAGAGGGTGAGATCGAGAAGCTCAGGGCAGAACTCCAAGCCAAAGCCGAGAAGGAACAGAGGGAGAAAGAGGGCGAGATCGCGGCCTTGAAGGAGAGGATGCGGGCCCAGCTGGAAGCCGAGAAGACCCAGAGGGACGGGGAACTAGCAGACCTGAGGACCAAACTGCAGGCCGAGCTGGACGCGGAGAGAGAGGACAACAAGAGAGAAATCGAGAGCTTGCTGAATCGGATTGGGGAGCTCGAGAGCCGGGCCGAGAACTCTGCGGGGGAGAATCAGAAGCTGCTGGAAAGCAAGGACCGGGAGAAGATGGGTCTGGAGCAGGAACTTGCGGAGGCTTTGCGAGGGAAAGATGAGGCGGAGAAGCAGGCCGGGTCCTTGCAGGACCAAGTCTCACGGAACTTGGAAGACATCAAGAGGTTCCAAGATCAGATCACGGGGCTGAACGACAAGATGAGTGCCTTGGAGTCGGAGTTGAAGAAGCGGGAGTCGGAGCTGGCCGATAAATCGTCCGAGGTCGAAAAATTGGAGAACGAGCAAAGTTCCTTGCGCGAGACTTCTACCAAAACTCTTGACGAGGCCCTGGCCAAGTCTCAAGCGGAGAGAGAGGATATGGAGGGGAAGCTGAACACCGAGATCAAGGGATTGCAGGACAAGTTGGCAGATATCAGCCGAAGCCGTGACGAGGGACTCCGTGATTCAGAGGGGAAATTGCGGGAAGCAGAAGCTTCGGTGTCTTCTCTCCAAGAGTCGCTGAGCAAGAGTGAGACGGACAACGCGAGGCTTGAGAATGAAAACTCAAAACTCGCCGAGGATGTGAAGAACTTGCGCAGCAATCATGCCAAGACGCTCTTGCTTGCCGGAAGCAAGCACCAGGAGCTGCTTGCCCGGAGCAGGAAGGAGATGGAGGAGAAGAGTCTACAATACGAGAAAACAATCGAGGCAAAGGATGCTGAGATAAAGGACCTCCAGAACAAACATTCTGAAGCTTGCGGGGAATACGAAGAGCGCCTCAAGGAAGTTGAAGAGGCTCGAGATGGGAGGGAAGCGGAAATGGCAGGCGAAATCGACAAACTGCAGGAGGAGCTGCAAGAGAAAGAGGGAGAGTGCAGCCAGCAACGGAGTCATGCCCAAGAGAAAGAGGAAGAGTACGAGTCCACGATCAGATCCAAAGATGAGGCCCACAGGTCTGAAGTTGCAGAGCTTGAGGGCAAGGTTCGAGAATGTGAAGACCTTCTGGAGAACCAGAAAGGGGACCTGCTGCAGTGCCAAGCAGACTACGAGGAGAAGTTGAAAAATGAGCGGGACGAGACGAAGAAGATCAAAGACTTGTATGATGCCTCCCAGGCCACCGCTCGCCTTCTTGAAGAGGACTTGGGGAAGATCCTGGCCGAGTTTGACCTGGCCGAGTCGAGAATCAAGGAATACCAAGAGATGGTCAACGCGCTGAGGGCTATCCACGAAGAGCAGGCCAAGATCGTTGCAGAAAAGCACGAAAGGGAAAAGGTGGGCTTGCGTCAGCAAATCGCGGACTTGAAAGACGAGATTGCGGGAATCCATTCGGCCCATGCGACAGAGCTGAGGGAACAAAAGGAAAGGCTGGAGGAAAGCAAGCGTAAAATGCTTGAAAAGCACCGAGTTGAGATCGAGAGTTTCGACAAGAGATTGGAGGAGCAAAATCGTGAGTTCAGCGACAGGAGGACCGAGATTCTCCAGCAGTACAAGTCTGAAATCGAACTTCTGAACAGGACAACAAAGGAAGTGGAACAAAAGCTGCTGCTTCATATTCAAAGGATAGAGGGAGAGAAGAAAGACTTGGAGGCGGAATTGTCGAGGACGAAGGAAGAGCTGCAGAAGCATGCCTACAATGAGGACATGTTGAGCAATAAGAACTCGAGCCTGATCTCCCGAAACGATGAGCTGGAAGGATCAGCCATGCAGCACGCGGCTGAAAAGGAGCGCATCTTCATGGAACTGGAGGACTTGCGGTCTCTCGTGGAATCCACAAGAGGAGCGAATCCTTTAGCATACGCCAACATGTTTCACCCAGACGGGGTTGACGTGGCACTGTACATGAGAACCTTGAAGCAAGACATCTTCACCACGATATCGGGCCTGAACAAAGATCTTGGAGGCTTGAAGCACGAGCTCGATGTCCGTGACAAGAGCATTGTTTCCCTGGGAGACGAGGTGAAGGCGCTGGAAGAGGGTCTAGAAAAGAAAAGGAAGAAGAAGCGCAAGTGGAAGATGGCGTACTTGAGGCTCTCTGCCACACACGCGGAGGAACTCAATGGCCTTCAATCGCAATTGCAGCAGACGAGCGATCAACTCCAAAACCAACAAGCCAGCTGCAAGAAGGTCCAGCAAGCCCTGAGACAAGCTGCCCACCAGCTCCAACACGCGAAGAAACTAGAGGGAGCTCTGGATCAGGCTCAGGAGGAGTACGGGCAACTGCTGACAAAGCTGAGCTCCGTCAGGCAGCAGGCCGAGTCAGAAAAGCGGCAGTCTCAGGAAGTGATAACCGCGCTCCAATCAGAGCTGGGCGCGAAGACCAGAGTTTTTGAGCAGGCCATGTCAGAAATGAACAGCGAAGTGAATGAGCTGAAGCAGATGAAGAGGAAGCAGGAGCAAAAGCACGCTGCACATGAAGCTGCTCTCAGGTACGAAGAGGAGGCCCGGGCGAGGAGAAAGAAGGTAGTGGAGCCAAGCGACGACGCGAAAGAAAACTTCAAGGAGAGGGAGAGGTATTCTGGATTCGTTTGTTGATTGCTTGTATGTGTACGAGAATATTTTTGTCCTTTAAAAGAAAGAAATTTACCCACGTATTGTCATCTCAGCCTCTCTCGCAAAGAAACGAACGTCGTGGTCCACATCGTCCTGCATGTCTGCGAGCCAAGGTTTAATGGTCGACGAAACTATAGCTGGGTCCACGCACGGAATCACGTCCTTCATCAACCTGCAAGCATGGAATCTGACATTTGGAACCTTGTCCTTGTTGAACTTCATCAGCTCTGGAAGGAGCATCGTCTGAAGGATCTCCGAGCTGACCACCGTCGCCATGGCCCCCACTGCTTCCATGATAGTCATGCGAAGAAGGAAATGTGGGTGCTGGAGCTTATCCAACATCTTTGGCAAAACGAATTCTTGAACCCAATCACTTCCAAAGTCTTCCGCAAGATTCTTCAAGTTCTGGGCTGCAGCAGTTCTAATCGTTGCCACGCTGTCTTCAAGCCACTGGATGCAGAGCTTTCCCAAGATGTCGTTGAATGAGAAGATGCCCAGCTGTCTTGCAAGGAGAGGGAAATAATTTATGATGGCGAGCCTGACACGCCAATGTCTGTCCTCGGCCAGAGCGACGATTGCAGGCAAAAGGTTCTTCTGAAGCAACTGAATCCCAATGATCTTGCTCACTTGCTCCAAGTTGCGGATGATATTCAGTCTCACGTCTGGGAACTCGTCTCTAAGCAAGGTCAGAATGATTGGCAGCAAGTTCGTCTCGATCTCGTTTCCGTCATCAAAAATTGGGGCAATGACCATGACCGCGATTGCGATCGCGGCGCGGACGTGCTGCGAGGTGTCGTTGGACAGCTCCTTCAAGCAAGGCAGGATCTCCGTCAAGGTCAAGGCACCGCCAACAAAACCGCAAAAGTCGCCAGCCTTTTGAGCAGCTGCGACGCGCACCTCAGCCTCGTTGTCCTTGAGAAGGTTGACGTAGACCGTGACAAGCTCGGCCATGGTGATCTCTTTGCCAATGACATCGCAGAGCTCATTGACCTGCTGGGCGACCATGTACCTCACCCTCCAGGACTTGTCGGAGGAAAACTTTTGGACTGCTGGCAATATCTTGGAAGTCGACCCCTCCTTCCCAAGCAGCTTGGCGAGGGCAGAGCAGGTTCCCACGGCAAGGAGCCTCACAGAGTCCTGGTCGTCCTCGCAAAGCTCGGCGAAGATGGTCATCACCTCCGTCATCAATCGCTCCTTCTCCAACTTCTCTGCGTACTTTCCGAGCTGCTGAGCAGCGGCTCTCCTAACCATCGGGGTCTCGTCCTTGCAGAGCTCGTTGAATCCCACCCTAAGCTCCTGCTTCACCTCGTCGGAGGACTTCTCGTAAGCAACAGCGAAAAGGCCGCAGGACGACACTCTGGCCGTGAACCACTCCGTCTTCGCCAGGCGGGTCACGAGGGGAATGTAGTGCAACTCCAGCGCGCCCCCGTCCATCTGCTCCGCGATCTTGCACAGGCTCTCCACGGCCTTCTCCCTCACCACGGTCTCCTCGACAGTCGCGAGGGACTCCAAGGGCGGCAGGAGGTGGAAGGCAAACTTGACTCCCCCCACGACTGGCACGAAGTTCCCGAGCTCCTCCGCGAGGACCGTCAGGGCCTCGTCCTCATCCTCCGTGCTCTCGCTCAGAAAAGGAATGAGCTCCTCCCTCGTCCGCTCGGGACCCAGGGCCTTGGCGATGATAGTCAAGCGCCGAAGCGAGTTCAACCGAATCACGATGTCATCGTTCTTCAGCTCGTCGATCAGGACGGCTATAGGATACAAGTCTTCGGACGACTCCGTCTGAACACACGTCGCGGCGCGAAAGGAAGGAAGCAGGCGCAAGACACAAAGCGGCAACGAAGCAGATCCCACAGTTAGTCAACGCCGCTCCGCACGCCAAGGAACATCGGGGCCGAACGAACGAACGAAAGAAAGAAAGCAACACTCCCAAACAAACAAAAAGACCGAAAAAGTCTCCCGCGCCTTTCCCGGAACCGAGCCAAACCCACGGACTCCCCCTCGCCCAAACAACTCTGGGCGCTCGTATGGCATCGCATCATCCCAAAGGTCTCGCCTACTCACCATCTTCTCTTTTCCAACCACGCGCGCGGTCTCCCTTGTCCCTCCTCCCGAGGCGCGTTCCCTTGGGTCGCTCTCTCTCGCTCCTCTCCTGACCTAGGCCTAGGCCCTTTGAATTGAAAATTTCCGCGATTCTAGCGACCGAGGGAGGCGGAGCTCGGGCAGCCAGTGAAGCGAAGGGGACAGCAGCGTCGAAGAGAGAGGAGAGAGGAAGGGGACGAGGACGAGGACTGGGGGCGAGGGCAGGAGGAAGGAGCGAGAGATCTTGCCCTTGCGTTTGTGGTACCTTGAGAGAGACGACGGAGCCGTGGTGAGGACTGGAGGAAGGAAAGGGGAGAGGGAGAGGGATCGAACACGGCCACGGTGGGGTTGCTCAGGGGAAGGTGCAGGCGGGTTGGAGCCAGCAGGTTGGCGACGACGACTTGGAGGCCAGCGGGATTGCGAGTTGGGTGCGCCTCGGGAGCGAGGAGGCTTGTTTCACCTGGTCGCAATAGGAGGCTTGTGGTTGGGGCGAAAAGTGATGGGCGGCAACTAGAAGGTGACGAGGGGAATTCTGGAGGGCGCGAGGACAGCGGGAGGGCTGCGTTGGAACGACGGGGGGGAGAAAGTATGAGCCGAAACCTTAGGGATCGCCGAGGTCGGGGGGACGCGGGCAGGGAAGACGTTGAAGTGAGTCTGGGGGAGGGGCCTGTGCCGAGCTACGACAAGAGGGGCGGGAAGAAGGGAGGACTCCTTGATTTGGAGATAAGCGGTGTGCCGGCAACCGACTTGTGCGCGATATTGTCCGTGTACTTCGTTCAGGGAAGCATGAACTTGTCCAGGATAGCGCTCTCGCTGTTCCTGAAGGATGATCTGAACCTGAGCCCGGCACAAGCCTCGCTGATAGAATCCTCGTCTTACATTCCCTGGACAGTCAAACCGATCTATGGCTTCTTGAGTGACTCGCTGCCGCTGAACGGGTACAAGAGGAAGTCTTATCTGCAAATCTGCGGCATCCTGAACAGCATTGCTTGGCTGTTCTTCGCCTATTACGTGAACAGCCCTGCCCTGGCAACGGTGGCGATCGTGGGGAGTGCTGTCGGAACGGCCTGCAGCGACGTCGTCGTCGACTCGATTGTCGTCGAGAGGTCGAGAGACCAGGAGACGGCTGGAACTCTACAGTCGCTTTGCTGGATGTCTTACGCAACAGGGGGGATTATCTCGTCCTTCTTCAGTGGCAAGCTCGTGGAAAACATGGGGTCCAGGGGGGTTTTCAAGCTCACAGCGCTGGTTCCCCTCCTGACTTTCCTCTTCTCCTTTGTTCTGCACGAAGAGAGGATAAAAGGCTCTGAAAGCAAGAAGCCCCTGGCGAGTAGAATTGGGAGCCAGACCAAGAGACTGGCGGCGGCGGTGAAGCAGCCGGCCATCCTGTACCCCGTGATATTCATTTTCATTTTCCAGGCAACCCCGAATCCGGAGGGGGCCTTCTTCTTCTTCAAGACGGAGAAGCTGGGGTTCTCCCCTGACTTTTTGGGACAAGTTAACTTTGTGTCACGAGTTGCGATGCTCTTGGGCATTGGGTTTTACAACAGGTCTCTGAAGAGAGTCCCACTGAGAACCGTGTTCTTGTGGGTGATCATCGTCGGATTCTTGTTGGGCTCGACCCAGCTGCTTCTGATTTCGGGTTACAACAGGACACTCGGGATAAGTGACGAAATTTTTGCTCTTGGGGACAGCGCAGTCCTCACTGTCCTTGGACAGCTGTCTTTCATGCCCCTGCTCGTGCTTGCGGCACAGATCTGCCCAGAGGGGGTGGAGGCAACACTTTTTGCGACGTTGATGAGTATTTTGAATTCTGGGTCGTTCATTGGCACGAGCTTGGGTGCCTCTCTGACCCAGCTATTTGGCGTAACTTCGGAGAACTTCGACAACATGTTTTCATTGGTGTCGACGTGCCTGCTCCTGCAGCTTGTTCCTCTCATGTTCTTAAAACTAGTGCCGGACGATCTAACTTCGGAAGAGTAATATAATGAGAAAGTAAGATTTGATTCAAACTTGAAGCCACAGCCCAATCTGTGATCTCTCTTGATATGTTATTGTACACAAGTGTCTCCCCCGCCACCCGAGACGGACTAAGACTAAGTGAGCAAAAGAAGAGAGAGAGAGAAAGTTAGCAAGCGGTTCAACCAAAGTAATTGGTCACGAGAACGATTGAGCAAAAATATCCCTGCGTCTCACACTTCAAGATGAAATCGTGTCACCGTGGGAGTTGAGTCCACAGGAGTGAATCTTGGCGGAGTTTAGCGCTGAAGTGATGTTACGGCTTTTATAAACATCCCAGTGACTCTATTGAGCTCCGCCCTTGGTGACTACTGGCAAGTGGGCAGCAAGAAGCATCCTTACCTTTTTGCAGCCCCCTTTATTCAATCGTCGCTTGTTCAAACACCCCCAAACACGACTCCGCGGTTGGTCTTGATTTCCACCCTGGATTCACCATGGCCTCTATCAAGCCCCACCCATCAAAACTGTCCAGCCACTCCACTGCTTCCTGGTACTGTTCGTCGGCCCGTATGAAGTCCCTCATTTCTCCCTTGATGCTCCCAGAGAAGGTCACATCCACGTACCTCCTCAAAGTCGCCATGTCCAAGGGTGTGCCCTCAGGGGAGAAGGACTTCAATATCACGTAGAGGAGCACCAAGCCCATCTCGTAAATGTCATCCGCGATTCCAAAATTCTTCTTCTGAAAGTAGCTCTCGCACCCACTCTCCTCGGACCTCCTCCACAGGTCCATTTCTCGCTGCTTCCTGACATTCATCCCCTCCCCGGCGTCGTCCCTCCCAGCCTCCCACAGCTCGGCCAAGGTGCCACCTCCCCTGAGGTTTGCCTCGCCGACGCTCACACAGAAACTCAGCTCCCTCAATTTCACCTTCACCTGCTTTTCCCTCTCGTCCACCGTCGAGAGCAGCACGCAGTCTGGGGTCAAGTTTTGGTGAAGGAGCTCCGCTGCGTGGAGCTGCTGCAACCCTCCGAGGGCACCCCTGACAACCTGGATCAAGAAGGCCTTCCTTCTCTTCAAGTCGAGTTCGGGATCGATGAAACTCAGCAAGGTCCAGTTCCTCTGCTGCTTCTGCTCCCCGATCCCCTTGGCCTGCTCGCACCAGTAGGACAAGGGATAGATGCAATCGTTGGAGAACACGAGCCACCTCTCCCCGACCCTCCCATCGTACGTCCCCAAAAGAGAGCACACGTTTTCGCAGTGGCCGCTTCGCGCAACCCGGGCGTGGGCAGCCACTTCGTTCGCTGCCAAATCAGCGCACTGCTCGGGGTACTCTTTCGCTATGACCATGCCTTCGAACCCCGCCGCGCATATCGCGCCGCTGTACACCCTCACTGTCGCCTTCACCTCGTCCACTGAGGTCAACCCACTTATGGAGTCTATCCTCTTGAGGGCAAGCTCGCCGATTTGCCTGAGGTCGCTGAAGTCCTCCGCGTTGAACTCATAGAGCGGCTCCGCGGCACGACAACGGACGCAAGGTCGCAAGCTTCGCCGGCTCTCGGCCCTTGGTCTCAGCTCCCACGGGGCCTTCGCGACCGCTCTCGGGCAGCGCCACGACATGCGCTGCCCAAGACTGAAGGACATGAAATCGTCGTCGTCGTGGGCGCCGTCGTCGTCGTTTTTATTTCCGAAATTGAGCCCTCCTTCTTAGTGCTTGCGTTGCGAGAGAGCAACACGACTACTGGACGAGTCCTATAAAGCGTCATAAGTGTTACAATATATGGTATGGTATGGTATGGTACAATTGTCTTGGCTCCGGCACCGCGCCTTTGCGTGTGGTGGAAACGCGTCAGTGGCGCTTCTTCTCTTCCCTTCGTCATATTCAGTCGTGGGGGTGAAAGAAGGCACAGCACATGAAACCGACGAGGAACCAGGCAATGCTGGAGACTACGAAGCGATTCTTGGTGTCGTCCCTGTCCGTCTCTTGCCTGAAGAGGGACTTCGTGTAGAGCCAGAGCATCGGGAAGAGCAGCGAGAGCAGGAGCTTGCGCTCCACGCTCTTCTGACTCCTACTGGTCGAGAAGTTCCACATCAAACCCAGGGCGAGAAGGACGGAGACGTGCGTGAGCCACCTGGGCAACCTGCTGGGCTGCCTCGACCGAGCCCTCAGCCCGGTCTTGCTCGGGTCCCCGACCGCGAAATCCCCTTGCCTCGATTGCCTGTAAGACGCCTTCCTGTCCCCCCTAACCCCGTGCGACGCCTTCTTGTCCCGAACCGCCTCAAAAACTCTGGCGACATCCGCCCTTATCTCCCTCATCTCCTCGAAGGTGTCCTCCCTCAGCCTCTCCGCCTTCTTCAACTCCGACTCGTACACTTGGAGCCGCTCTTGGAGCTCGTGGGTCTCCCGCCGGAGCACCCTGGAGTACTGGCTCACGCATTCTATCTCAGTCCTCAGTTTGCTGCGCGTTTCGTTGCGGCAACCGGAGTGATCACAGCCAAGGCGGACACGATTTCGAGTGGACGCAAAGGGCGCAAAGGGTGCAAGGGTGAAAAATCAGGGCCTCGAGCGTCAGTCTCATCACCTAATGGCGGGAGCAGGGACGACGCCCAGTCCTCCCCCTGGCCCCCTTGGCGTCGGTCGTCCCGGAAGCACCCGCCGCGTCACGATCGCGAGGGGGCCAGGGGGGAGAGACCGAGGAGGGGACAAAAGAAAGAAGAACGTCGCGGCGTACAGTAATTCTCCTACCTTCCTAGCAAATTGTTCACGGCCGTGGTCACCCTCTTGAAGAACCTTTGGGGCGTCGTGAGCGTCAGCACCACGAGCTTCAAAAGGACGACCCACATGCGAAGTGACAGCGTGAAGGGAGCCGCAGTCACCTTCAGCGTCGCCTTCGCCGCCTGCACGGCCACCTCCTTCGGGCCCACCATGCCCTCCTCCTCCTTCAAGCTGGCGTCCTTCTCTTTCCGAACGAAAGCCGCTTGCCTTTTTGGAGATGGGGCGGGACGAGAGGTCGGGCGAAGGCAGAGAGACGTGAAAGAGGAAGCGGTGCAGTGGGTGTCATGAAGCGTATATTTGGAGTGAGGAAGGAGAAGGCGCCTCCGCCATCTTTGGACGATGCCACGAATAGCATCAACTCGAGGGGAGACAAGTAAGTGGGTGGGGGTTGTCCACAAATCCAATCCTCATGTGTGGGAGAGGAGAGAAGAAGAAGGAAGCGATTGGACTTGATTCTCACTGCTTTTTGCTCGGATCGTGTGGGATCAGACTGACTGACCGCGTCTGCTCTTCTTTTCGGAAACCCTCCCGCGCCTGTGAACAAAAGTGTCGACGCGAGGATTGCAAAGCTAGACACTCAGCTGGCCAAGTACAAGGCCCAAATCAGCAAAATGCGCCCGGGAGCGTCCCAGGACGCTGTGAAGAGGCGGGCCCTTGTGATCCTGAAGCAGAAGCGAATGTACGAGGGCCAGAGGGAGCAGCTGTACCAGCACGGCTTCAACCTGGAGAACGCAGCCTTTGCCGCCCAGAACATCAAGGACAACATCACCCAAGTGCAGGCCATGAAGGCCGCGCACAAGGACTTCAAGAAGCAGTTCAAGGCCAAGGAGCTCGACATTGACTACATCGACAACATGCAGGACGACATGCAGGAGATGATGGAGATGACGAACGAAATCAACGAGAGCTTGGGCAGGACCTACGCCGTTCCCGACGAGATAGACGAGTCGGACCTCATGGACGAGTTGGACGCCCTGGAGCTGGAGCTCGGCGACGAGGCCCTGGAAGAGGGCAACGAGGGGGAGCCTTCCTACCTGCAGGAGCCTGACTTGCCCTCGGCGCCGACGGGTCAAGGGGCGGATGAGTTTGGAGTGCCGAAAGAGCAGGAGAGCGAAGAGGCGGAGCCTGTTGCGGTGAACCAGAGCTGATGAGAGAAAGCTGCGGACGAAAATTGCTGTACAAGTAAATCGAAAGTTTGGGGGGGGGGCCTGGTGTTCGCTCTGAGTTCACCACTTCAAAGCGTCGATTTGTAATGATAATGAATAGTGCTACACTTGTTAATATTTATCCCACGCCTCTCTCCTCACTTCACACACACACACACCGCCACGCACGCGGCTATTCTTGCTGGGAGTCCACGGCACAGTCGTTCAGCGCGCAGCAGCAGACGGCCTTGCCGTGTCCACTGTAGACGCGAATGGCGTCGCCGTTGGACAAGTCCCACAGGCAGGCCGTGCAGTCGGAAGAAGCGCTCACGAGGTAGGCCGCGTCTACGGAGAAGACGCAGTCCCAGACCCACTTCTGATGCCCCTTGAGCGTCTGCTTGAGCTCGAAGTTCTCCAAACTCCACAACTTTATGGTCTTGTCGCTGCTGGTGGTCGCGAGGTGCTGGATGTCCGGGCTTATCAGGCACTTGAGTATGTACCCCTGGTGGGCCGCGAGCCTGTGCAGGGGCTCGAAGTGGGACACGCTCCCCGTCTTACTGATGAGGCGCCACACGAAGCAGGTCCCGTTGTTGTTCGCCGCCACAGCCAGGCTGCCGTCGTACGCCACGCTGATCGAGCGGATGGCCGTCCCGATCTCGGGGACAAGCTCGCAGCTGCAAGAACCCTTCGCGAGTTCCCAAACGCGCACGTTCCCGTTCTGATCGCCCGATATCAGCTCCTCCTCGTTCGGGTGCACGATCACCGAGTTCACGGCCGCCCGGCTCTCGTACTCCTGCTGGAAGTTCTTCGTCCGCAGGTCCCACAGCTTCACCGTCCCGTCCTCGGAGCCCGAGTACATGAGCTTGCTGTCCTTGTAGAAGCCCAGGGCAGTCACGTTCCCGGTGTGGCCCTCATACGTGCTCAGGGGCTGCGGATTATTGGAGTTCACGTCGTACACCCTGATGTGCGGGTTCCCGGCCGCCGCTATCAGCCGCTTGTCCGCTGTTATTTCGATGCGGTTTATCTGCGAGTCAGGGTTCTGGATAGTCCGGTAACACGACCCGCTTGTCGCTTCCCAGAAGCGCAGAGTGTGGTCATAACTCCCCGTCGCCAGCACCACGCTAGGACTCGGCATGACCCCCTCCCCCCGAGATCAGGCGCGCAAAGAAAAACACAAGAGGAAACGAAACCCCCGCGAACCTTCCCCTCGGCCAATCCCCCTAGCCCACGCCGGCGTCGTCTGCCCAAGCCCTTCAAGCCAGTCGTCCTCCCAAACCCCGCAAGACAGTCCCAATATACTCTCCCCCCACTCGGTCTCCCAACCCTAGTGCCTTAGAGACAAGACAAGACAAGACAAGACAAGAGAACAACCCAAACCCAAACCCAAACCCAAACCGGTGATCGCCCGATCGATGAAGCCTTGCTCGCGCTCGCTCGCTCGCTTTGTTTTCGTCGTTAGACGTTCCGGTCCGACGTCAGCCCCTCTTGCTTGCTTTTTGGGGTTCTCCAGAACTGGAGTCGTCGTCGTCGTCCGTCAACCGTGAAGAAGAGAAGAGGGAGAGACCAAGGGAAAGGGAAAGGGAAAGGGCTGTGATTGAGAGAGGAGGTTGAGGACGGATGAGCCAAGCGATCAGAGCTTGCTTCGCGAGGAACGTGTTACTTGCAGCAAGGGAGGCGAAGGGGAACAAAAGCGACTTTCTGTTGACTTGTGGCGGCTTGAGAAATCTTCCTGGTGCGTACTCGAGTGCGAGTGGAAGGCTCCAGTGCCGGTTGAGCGGAGAGAGCGACAAGGGGGACAAATTCCCTCACAAGCATATGGTGGGGGGTATTGCTGACGCCATGAAGGTGGGCGACCAGACGGTCCTGACGAGGGACCGCGGTGGGTTCCGAGTCGTGACCCTCAACAGGCCCAAGGCGCTGAATGCGCTGAACGAGGAGATGATCCTGTCGCTGTACAAGCACTACAGTGCGTACGACGCGTCCGACCTCGTGACCGGCGTGCTCCTCAAGGGCGAGGGGAAAGCTTTCTGCGCGGGAGGGGACGTCAAGGCCGTCACGAAGCGTTACAAGGAGGGCTTTGAGAAGGAGGTGTTCAACTTCTTCAGGACCGAGTATCAGCTCAACCACCTGATCGCGACAATGAGGACACCTTACGTTGCCGTTATGGACGGAGTGACCATGGGCGGGGGTGCCGGGGTCTCGATCCACGGAGACTTCAGGATCGCGACGGAGAAGACCCTGTTCGCCATGCCTGAGTGCGCCCTCGGGCTCTTCACTGACGTGGGAGCCACGCACTTTTTGACCCACAAGACGAGGTACGAGCTCGGGGTCTACTTGGCCATGTGCGGCGCGAGGGTGAGGGGCCGCGAGCTGGTTGACATCGGGATCGCGACCCACTTTGTTCCGAGCTTCAAGCTGGACGAGCTGGAGGGCCGCCTGGGGGACGCCAGGTGGGGAGGAAGAGACAAGGACCTCGTGAGGCGGATGATCGAGGAGGTGGCTGATCCTCACGACAAGGTGGACTTGGGGGACGGGGGCAAGGAGATGTCCGTCGACCCAATCGTGGCGCACAGGTCGGAAATCATTGAGGTTTTCGCCCTCGATACCATCGAGGAGATCTGCGAGGAGCTCTCCAAGAGGGCGAGCCAGGGTGTCAAGTGGTGCGAGGACGCTCACAAGGCCATCATGAGGTCCTCCCCCATGTCGCTGAAGGTGACCCTCGAGGCCCTGAAGAGATCCCGCAACTCGAGCTTGGAGGACGCCTTGAAGATGGAGTTCAGAATTTTGCACGGTTTCATGGAGGGCAACGACTTCTACGAGGGCGTCCGCGCCATCTTGGTCGAGAAGGACAACAAGCCCACTTGGAAACCAGCCAGCCTGGAGGAGGCCACGGCAGAGATGGTGGACGCGTACTTTGCTGATTGGGGCGATGAGCTCGAGTTTCACGCAAAGCCAGCCAAGCTCTGAACCTCTGGGGAAAGGACACAGAAAGTTTTGAATTGGAACCTGACAACATAATCATATTTAATATTTTTGGCTCTTACTTCCCAAGGATTTTCTCTCTCTGCCTTTCCAGCTCCTCCAGCACCTCTTCCTCTGGCCTATAAATCAAGTCATTCATTCTCCACACCTGGAGGGTCCCCCCTCCTCCTCGGAGCGAGTTATCGTTGGACGTGCTCAGGATCGTCCAAGGGTCCTCCGGGTTCCACTGGAAGTCTCCAACCTCCGCCCGGTGCCCGACATGCTGGAAAAGAAGCTGCGGCGGGACATCGCTGGACTTCGAATGGGTCTTTCCCATGTCCCATACATTCAGCACGCCGTCCTCCGCCGAGGAGGCGAAGACCCCCTTCTGGTTTGGACACCACTCCACGCAGAGGATCCCTTTGGTGTGATGCGTCAGCCGAATTAACTCGTTGCGCTTGGCGCCCGTGCCACTCGACAGCTTCCTCCTGTCGAACACCTTGACCACAGCATTGGACGTTCCGGTCAGCACAAGATTTTCGTCCTGTCCGCACCAGTCCACACTCTGCACGTCACCGTCATCCGCGTCAATTACAGAAAGCACCTCCCCAGACCCCGCCCTGGCATCCCAAAACCTTACGCTCTTGTCATCCCCCACAGAGACCAACTCGTGGCTGTTCTTTGGGTGGAAAGCAACGTCTTCCACTGTGTCCGCGTGCCCCTCGAAAGCTATCCTGGGCGCGAGAGTGGGGGACACCAGGCCCCCGTATCCCCCGCTCGTGACTGACGACCTCTCCTTGTTGTGCCCGAGGAGGGTGCTCACCTCGTCGCCGATGGACCACAACAGCACCAGCTTGTCCTTGCCACCGCTGGCAAAGGAGTAGTCCTGGGAGCTCGCCGCGAGAGCGTACTCTGCGTTGTCCTTGTGGCCCTCCAGAATCATGTCAGCCTGGGAAAGTTGCCGGTAGTCCTTGTCCGCTGTCCGATCGGGCTGCTTTTCCATGTTCCAGAGGTACGTCCAACAGGAGTCCGTGTGCGTCGCAACGATGCTTTTGTCCAAAGGGCTCTCCCTTATCCTGTTCACCTCGCCCGGGTGGTAGATCTGCTTCTTGATCTTGATAAAGGGCGACCGGCTCAGATCGAGAAACGTGGAGAGCGAGTCCCCGGAGGCCACCTTGGGCTTGATCACATCGGCGTGGCCCACGAGAAGCTTGTTCACGTCAGTCGTCCCCACCGACGCTGGATCAGTTTGCTCGGACAGGTAGATCTTTTGCCTTCTCTTGTACTTTTCTTCCTTCTCCACGGGGCCCCACCTTCACGCACGCAACGCGGAGAGAGTTGGAACAACGCAGAGAGAGAGTTGTCAGGAGCCAGAAACAAACTCGGAACTCGGATCTGGTTCCTCATCCCGGGGCCAAGGGGCTCGGGAAACCCCTCCAGGTCCCCCGCAAGGTCTCTCCCGGGGCCCTCGACAGCCTCACCAGCCTCACAAGGGGCGCAACTTACCTGCAAGATAGGGAAGGCCACACCGTGTGGTGGTTCGTAAAGAAATCGTAGATGTACGGAATAAGCGTCTTCCACTTGTCGTAGGCTTGGGGGTCGTTCAAGTAGTTCGGCTCCCGCTCCGCCTTAGAGGCCTCCTGCCCCTCGCATAGCTTGATCCTCTTCTCCCCAGGCATCTCCTCCTCCTCCTTGGTCACCATCACTCCCGTTTCCTTCCCGCGACGCCTCCCTCTCAAGTTTCGCGCCGGGAAAATTCACTCCGCCGAGAACCGTTTCAGTCGTCGACCGTTTTCACTTTTTTCCTTTGCTGCTTCCGCGGACCTTTTAGGGTTTGATTGATTGAGAAGGTTTGGGTACGGGGTTGCGGGGATACGAGAAGATGGCGAGGTACGTCGGATGCCTGTCGCGTTCGATGGGGAGGGCACGGGATGGACCCCTCAGGGCGTCGGCGCTCTCGTTGTGGAGGGGGAAGAGCAGCAGCAGCAGTTTCCTCCACCCGGTGCCGGAGGAGGACACCACCCCGAGAGGGAGGCCCTCCGTGGAGCTCAGGAACGACTGGACGGTGGAGGAGGTTGGACGCCTGTACCACACGCCCTTGCTGGAGCTCGTCTTCAACGCGGCGGCGGTTCACCGGGAGTGCCACGACCCCAAGCAGGTGCAGAAATGCACCCTGCTGAGCGTCAAGACCGGGGGGTGCCCGGAGGACTGCAAGTACTGCAGCCAGTCCAGCAAGTGGTCCAAGTCCACCGGAACCAAGGCCACGCCGTTGATGCAGGTCGAAGAGGTTCTGGAGAACGCCAGGCGAGCAAAGGAGGCCGGCTCAACGCGTTTTTGCCTGGGCGCGGCGTGGCGCGGCACCTCCCAGGTGGGGCCGCGGCAGTTCGACAGGGTTCTGAGGATGATAGAGGGGGTGAACGACCTCGGGATGGAGTGCTGCGCGACCCTCGGCCTGTGTTCGCGTGAGGACGCCCACAAGCTCAAGCAGGCCGGCCTCACGGCCTACAACCATAACCTCGACACCAGCAAGGAGCACTACGAGACGATAATCTCCACGAGGAAGTACTCGGACCGCCTCAAGACCTTGCAGAACATCAGGGACGCCGGCATCAGCGTGTGCTGCGGGGGGATCCTCGGGCTGGGGGAGACGGAAGACGACAGGATTTCCCTCCTGCACACCCTCGCCACGCTCCCTAGCCACCCGGAATCCGTTCCGGTGAACTCCCTGGTGCCGGTGGACGGTACCCCCCTAGCCGCCAAGCTGCAGGAAGCGAACTCGAAGCAAACTTCGACCCTGGAGCTCGTGAGGTACATTGCGGCAGCCAGGATTTTGATGCCCTACAGCATTGTGAGGCTCTCGGCAGGAAGAATCTCCATGGGGAAGTCTGACCAGGCCTTCTGCTTCCTTGCTGGAGCAAACTCGATCTTCACGGGAGACAAGCTTCTGACGACCCCCAACAACGACTTTGGGGACGACGAGGCGATGTTCGAGGAGTTGGGGCTGGAAGGCCGCCCGCCCTTCACGTACCAGAGGAATGACGCATGAAGCAAAACGAAATACTGAACAAGATAAAACAATACAAAAAAGAACTCAACCAAAGATCCGTGCGTTTGCTAAAACCTCTAGCCTCTCCCGCGTCGAAGTCATCTCGATGATTTTGGCGGTATCCACCTGCTGGATCGTCGAAAGAATTGAACCCACCCAGAAGCTCAGATCCTCGGCGTACTTTGCGCGAGCACTCCTCACCAGAGGTTGAGGGTCAACCTCTTCGGGTTTGCAAGGCCCGATGTCTGGTTTGTTTGAGGTGGAGCGCAGCAAGGCGTGCAAGACCGCGCTCATCTGCCCACCAGCCCTCTGTCTCATGCTATCCAGGAGGTCATCCGCCTTCTTACCCACTTCCCTTGCCAGCTCAAAAACCTCGTTGACATCGCTTTCCTCCTTGTCCGTTAAGTACTCTGACGTGGCGAGCCGATATCCATCCTGCTCCTCGCACTTGCTGACTTTGAACCTTCGCGTGCCTGCCACCTCTATGTGAAAACGCCCATCCGGCAAGCAATCGCACTGAACGATCTCCACTTCGCAGCCAATGCTCAGGAGGTTGCTTCCCCTGTGCAGGCCTATCATGCCAAAGGTTTGGGAGGAACCCATGGCCCGCCGAATCAGCAGCCGGTACCTGGGCTCGAAGATGTTCAGTGCCATCCTTTGGTGCGGCAGCACAACGTCCATCACGAACAGGGGAATCATCACTTTTCCCGCCTCGTCCGCTTTCTTCTCCTTCTCCTCCTCCCCCCTACGCTCGTATTCTGCCTTAAAATTCTTCTCGATGATGTTCTTCAGGGTCACGTTGACTGCCAGCTTCGTCGTGACGATGAACAAGACCGTCCTGCACGCAGGGCACCTGTTGCCATAGTCCTGGCTCCTGAGGAGGCAGCTTCTGCAAAAAGTGTGGCCGCAGCAGGTCGTGACAGGCTCGTAAAATAGTTTGAAACAGAGCGAGCACTCAAAGTCGTCCGCAGCAAGGTGGGCTTCGGGCCTGCCAGCCTTAGTGCCCATCTCCTTGTCCAACCTCTCCAACCTTTCCTTGATCCTCTTGTCGCTTGGATCCAAGGACAGAGCTTTCAGGTACGATCCACGGCTCGCCCCGAAGCTTTCCGCGAGCTCCAACGCGCGACCCTTACAGAAGTGGAATCCGGCGTTGTTGCTGACATCCATCTTCAGTGCGGCTTTCTCCACATCCGCAAGGCCTCGCTCCGCGATCTGGAGGGGATCCATCCCGTACAGCGCGTGAGACTCCGAGAGCGTCGCTGGCCGATTACTGAAGCAAGGCAAAGAATGAATCGAACCCAAAGCCGTCAGTCCTCCAAGTTTCACCGAACAAAGCCAAGCCAAGCGAAAGGTAAGCTCACCGTATCTTCTCGCAAATCTTCACGAACGTCTGCGCCCGGAGCAGGTAAACTTCTGCTGCCTTCTTCCCATCCGCCCCGCTACCTACTTCCAGCGCCGCTGTGAACTTCTCCAGCGCCTCCTCCTCCCTCCCTTCCTCCCCCAGGAGCTCTTTCCCGACTTCCACCAGATCCTCCATCTCCTGCACATGAACGACGTCAGCCTCTTCCTTTTCCATCCAGAAGGGACGTCTAGAGCGGGCGAGGTTGGCCCTTGGTTTGGGGACCGAAGGAGGGACGAGGGCGCGACCCAAGTGTGGTTTGACAGGGAGAAGGTTTAGTCTCCTCTTTGATTCTGTGACTGTTATTGTCTCGGGGACTGCGTGCGCGTGTGCTTGGGCGTTTGGTTTAGGCGTGTGGGGTGTGTGATCAAAACGTTCAATAAATATGATTGTGAGGTTGAGGTCGAGGGACGGGATGGAGAGGGTGAAGGTGCGCGACGGAGCGAGCTTGAGAGACTTGAGGAGCGCCATCGAGGAGGTGACGGGGGTGCCGAGCAACGAGCAGAGGCTGTCGGAGGACCAGAATCTCCTGAAGCCGGGCGAGTCTGGGAAGGTGAAGCTCTTGGATAGCACGCAAGGACTGAAGCATGGCTCCATGGTGTACCTGGCGTACGGCTACGAGAGGGACGTTCCCGCTGCGACGAGGAAGAGCCAATTCGAGGAGAGGGCGTTTGGGACGTCCATGACCGTGGCGGAAATGATCGCCAAGCAGACGCGGATAGAGCGCCAGGAGCAGGCGGACTGTGCCTCCGTTTCCCTTGAGAGGCACGCCGCCAACGCTTTCCAGCTCTACGTGAACCAGGGCATAGCCTTCTCGATCAAGCGCTGCGGCTTCATGTACGGCACGGTGGACGAGGAGAAGAACGTGCGGGTGGAGTTCATCTACGAGCCGCCCCAGGATGGCTCGAAGAATGAGATCCTCGTGCACGCCCAAGGGACGGAGGAGTTGGACAAGGTGGAGACCATCGTGGGCCTGCTGGGACTGAAGAGGGTGGGTTACATTTTCTCGCAGAGCTCGGAGGAGAAGGACTACCTCATCTCCACCCAGGAGCTCGCTGAGATGGCCAACATGCAGGAGGAGTTTGGGGACACCTTTGTCACCGCAGTTGTCTCGATGGTTCACTCGGAGGAAGGAGTGGACATCCACTTCGAGGCTTACCAGTGCACGAGGCAGTGCGTCAAGCTTCGGAGCGAGGGCTGGTTCAAAATGGACGAGGATGAGGTGAAGCATTCCGGGGTTTCGACACTGGTGGACCCAAGGGAGCCTGCCAAGGAGAAGCCCGTGATTGTTGCCGGCAAGGACACAAACAGGGTGGACAACGAGTGGTTCCTTTGCCCCGTGAAGATCCTTGACCATGAAGGCTTGTTCACATCTGATTTTGCGGTCGAGAACAGACTCACTGCGCAGGACACGGGCGAGCTCAAGGCTTACCTGAAGCAAAGAACGGGCAAGCCCTTCGTCAGGACGCTCTCCGACTTTCACCTGCTCCTCTTCCTGGCCAAGAACTCCAACATGGACGCCAACGATATTGCTCTCATCGTGCAAGCTGTTGCCAGCCAAAGCGACCCGGGAGAAGGATACAAAATAATAATCGAAAGCTTGGCCGGAATCTAAAAGTATTTCTTTACAGCATTTGCAACCCGCCGTATTTTTTAGGTCTTGGTTCTTGTTCGATCGAAGAAGCCTGCGCCGCAGTACCGCTCAGCGTCGAGCTCCTTGATGTCATCTGGGGCATGCTTAGTCCCGTGCCCGGCACCAGCGAACTTCCTGAACTGCTCAATGTTTGCGAGCAAGTGGTGGGTCGTCCAGCTCAACTGATCAAGAGCCTGGGAGGTTATGTTTCTCCTCCCACCGGGTTCCGCGACGTTGATCAGCCTCTCCGTCGCAGCCTCCCACGTCAGCCTGTACCTGTCCTCCTTGCTCAAGGGGTGGGGATCCTCGTTCATGGCCTTGTTCAGGCATTGCGAGAATTCCTGCTCTGACTTGTACACCAAGCAATTCGGAAACTGCGAGAAGAAGTGGTTGGAAGGGTGCTCTGCCACGATCACAAACTTTCCCATGGCAAGGGCCTCGGCCGTAGTGGTGGCAACGACATCGCTCAGGCTAGGGTTGATGAAAACCTTGTAGTCCCTGAAGGAGCGGTCCTGGTGGTCTTTCGCTCCGAGGAAGTTCAACGACAGGCCATCATTTCGGGCCCTGGAGACAATGTCGTCAAAGTCCGGCCCGCTGCCGTAAACATCAAGCGGGATGTTGGAACCAAAGTTCTTCTTGTGCCTGGACAGAAGGTCCAGAAGCTCCGAGTAACCTTTGGCCCAAAGGGCTTTACCCATGAAGTAGACCCCCTTGCTGAACCTTTTCCTCTCGTTCGAGCCCGCTGCATCCTTGGGGGAAGCCTCGCTGCTCTCCAAAAACTTAGGAGAGACCCCATGCACGTTGCAGATCTCTGACTTTGGGAGGTGCTGGACTGCGCCCGAAAGCTTGATGACCTTGTCGCAATACGCCCTGCAGACAAGGCTGTTGATGCTCTTGACGATGTTCTTCTTGATGTGCCCTCCCTCTTCCCTGCTGACGTAGTCCAAGTAATTCGTGTGGACGATTCCTACGACATACTGGAACTTCTTGTTCCACCTTCGACCGGGATGGTACCAGTTCAGGTGCTCAGGCTCCTCCAGGATGGCGATATCTGCCTCCCTATCCGGGACGCACTTCGTAATGTCGCCGATGGGAAGCAAGCTCCCCTTCTCCTTTGCGTACATGGCCGGGTAGAACTTGATCTTGAAGTTGGGCTCAAAGGGGACCCTCTTCTTGATCCAGTCCATCACGTAGGCCTCCTGCTGCTCCGGGTTCTCGAACACGATGTTATGCGGATAGACGTCGCTCTGGTCGCTCGGAGAGAGCCAAGGCACCACGAGCGTGACCTTCTTGTTAAGCCGAGACAGGTATGCCGCCCGCAGGAGGGGGTTCACCGCCGTTCCGGTCATCCAAGGCAGGGACGCTGTGGTGAAGATGTTCACAAAGTTGCCGTTGTCCTTGAGCGACACGTTGACCTGGCCCCTCTTCCTCTTGCCCTTCTTCTCGCTCGCTTCCAGCTGCTTCTGGGACACCTGCAAGGCAATCTCGTCCACGGACTTCTCCCACGCTCTCAGCACCCCCGGAAGGATGCTCCAGGGGACCACTGTGTCGCTCTTGCCCGTGCTGCTGCTGGCCGAGCCGTTGCTGCTCGAGGTGCTCGAGGTGCTCGAGGGCGTCCTCAAGAGCCGTGGGTACCCGTCCAGGCCCTTTGAGGCGATCTCCTGAAAGGAGCTGCCGAAGTCCGCGAGCGAGGCGCGGAGGGTCGCGGACGCCTTTGCGAGGGGCTCAAAGTCCTCGGCGCCAAAGTAGGACTGGCTCCTGCCCTTCGGCCCGCCCCGGTCCCCTCCCTGGGAGGAAGCGAGCTTCCCCCCGCTCTCCCTGCCCTGCTGGTACAGGTTCAGGTTCTTGCCCATCCTGTAGTTGACGTACTTTTGGATCTTCAGGGCGGCCGCCTCGGTGGTCAGCTGGTCCCTCTGGTCCCTGAGGTGCAGCTCGGTCTCCGACATGGACCGCCTGGACTTCCTGATCGGGACGACGTTGCTCCTGTTCAGCAAGTCCCTCAGCGCAAACTCCTCGTTGGTCTTGCTCATCGCCTTCTCGAGCTTCCTCCTCTGCCTGCTCGAGAAGGTCTTCCAGTTGCCCTTCACCTCGTCCCAGCCCCAGCCCTCGGACCAGCCCAGCGTTGCCACGCCCTCAGGGGAGGAGCCCGCGCCTCCCGCCGGTCTCCACAGGGACTCCAGGTTCGTCACGAAGGAGGACCCGCGCCTCACGTTCCCGACGCGGCCCCGAGGGACGAGGGCGTCGGACTGGGAGCTCGACGCGAAGAGCGCCGGCCCGCTCGCCCGGCCCACGCCCCCGAACCTCCTCGAAATCAACTTGGCGACGGAGAAGTAAGTCCTCTCCTCCACTTGCTCTATCCCGGGGGCGGCCTTCGGGGGCGGAGAGGGGTTCTCGCTCGTCGTCGCCGCCCCCCCTCGAGCGCCGCGTCGGGTGGATCCCTCGCCTCGAGACTCCGTCGTCGTCATCTCGCGAGAAGATGTCAAGTCACGGCCTGCTCGCTTTCACGCTCCTCTCCCTCTCTCCCTCTCCCTCTCTCTCTCAACCCGCTCCGCACGGCGTCACGCCGCGCCCTCCGCCTGACCCAAGTGATCAGCGCAAACCTCGTCCCTTCTCTCCCCGTCCTCGCCCTCGTCCGCGCGCGACTTGACCCTCTCTCTCTCTCTCTGCCTCGTGCGCCTCGCGGCACACTCCTCTTCCCCCTCACACTCCTCCGCTCGTTGATTGGTCTCTCATCCATTGAAATTGTCCCGTGCGTTCGGAGATCGTGGATCTCCTGCGGAGATAGCCGCTGATGAATCTGTGAATCTGTGGAGAGGAGCTCTTGAAGAGAGACTTGGCAGACTTGGCGACGACGACGACGACGACGACGACACGAGAAGAGAGGAGAGAGAGAGACGGAGAGAGGATGAGCAGAGGATACGGTAGCGGTGGCGACGGTGGGTACGGTGGTGGCGGTGGGTACGGTGGTGGCGGTGGAGGAAGAGGTGGGCCCGGCGGCGGAGGAGGCTACGGGTCCAGAGGCGGGTATGGCGGCGGTGGAGGAGGAGGCTACGGCGGTGGAGGCTACGGTGGAGGCGGCGGAGGCTACGGCGGGGGAGGCTACGGTGGAGGCGGCGGAGGCTACGGCGGGGGAGGCTACGGCGGGGGAGGCTACGGCGGGGGAGGAGGCAGCTTCGGCGGCGACCAGCTCGACAACTTGCAGCTCGCCAAGCAGGACTGGACCAAGGACGTGACGGAGTTCACCAAGGACTTCTACGTGGAGCACGAGAACGTCAAGACCCGCCCCGCGGCCGAGGTTAGCTCCTTCCGCAGGGAGAACGACATCTCGGTCTCCGGGGAAGGGATCCCGAACCCCGTGACCTCCTTCGAGGAGGCCTCCTTCCCGGACTACGTCCTGGCGGAGATAAAGAAGGCCGGGTACGAGAAGCCGACCGCCATCCAGGCCCAGGGCTGGCCCATGGCCCTCAAGGGGCGCGACATGATCGGCCTCGCCGAGACCGGCTCGGGAAAGACGGCCTCTTTCCTCCTGCCGGCTATCGTGCACATCAACGCCCAGCCGTACTTGCAGAGGGGGGACGGTCCGATCGTCCTCGTCCTGGCGCCGACCAGAGAGCTCGCCCAGCAGATCGAGCAGGAGAGCAGGAAGTTCGGGTACTCGAGCAGGATTCAGAGCACCTGCGTGTACGGCGGAGCCTCCAAGGGCCCACAGATCGGCAAGCTCAGGAGGGGCGTCGAGATCTGCATCGCGACCCCCGGGAGGCTCCTCGATCTGCTGAACATGGGGGCAACCAACTTGAGGAGGGTCACTTACCTCGTTTTGGACGAGGCCGACAGGATGCTTGACATGGGTTTCGAGCCCCAGATCAAGACGATCTTGTCCCAGATCAGGCCGGACAGGCAGACACTCCTGTGGAGTGCCACCTGGCCCAAGGAGGTCGCCAGCATCGCTTCCGAGTACTTGACCAACCCCTACAAGGTCCAGATCGGAAGCACCGAGCTGAGCGCCAACCCAAACATCAAGCAGCACGTGGAGATCGTGACTGAGTACGAGAAGTACAAGAAGCTCGTCGGAATCCTCGAGAAGGAGATGAGCGAAGAAAAGAAGAAGGAGGTTATGGTGTTTGTCGACACGAAGAGAAACGCTGACCAGGTGACGAGGGACCTCAGAACGGAAGGCTGGCCTGCTCTGTCCATTCACGGAGACAAGAGCCAGGGAGAGCGTGACTGGGTCCTCGCTGAGTTCAAGGCTGGCAAACACCCAATCTTGGTCGCAACTGACGTTGCGTCCCGTGGAATCGGTAATGTTCTTTCTCTTTCAGCAACCGCAGTACGAGTTGCCAAGGCTTTTCATGAGAATGAAGTGGAAGTTCTTCGACAGGAAAGGTGGGCCGCATGACTTGTGCGTGCTTACCCTTTTTTCGTTTTGAGATTTCGAGGTCCTGCTGGCGAAATACGACCTTATGCGAGCACATCCTACTCTTTTTTCCTGCACGACACACAGGGGCGCATTCGCGACTTTGGAGCTAGGTGGGCCTTGTGTAGTGTGTATAGTGCGGGTTTTTACGAAGTCGGGAGATGTGTTTCATATTGTGTCAATGATCCATATGGGAGACCCCTCCCTCACCGCGTGGACGTTCTGTATTTTGGATGCCTAGCAGGGTTTGATCTTCTTCGAAGCTGAAAACTTCGCTCTTATGATGACGGGCTTGGCGCTGTATTCGGTAAGTGGTCTGAGACCAAATGAACTGACTCGTCTTTCTTTTATTTCTTCAGACGTCAAGGACATTGGAGTTGTCGTCAACTTTTCTTTCCCAGGAACGGTCGAGGACTACGTCCACCGTATTGGTCGTACCGGAAGAGCAGGGGCGAAGGGAACCTCCTACTCTTTCATCACCAGCGACAAGGCCAAGCTCGCCAGGGACCTCGTGCAAGTGATGAGGGAAGCGAAGCAGGAGATTCCACCGGAGGTGCAGCAGCTCGCCCACCAGGCCCGCGGCGGCGGCGGCGGAAGCAGGTACGGAAGAGGCTACGGCTACGGAGGCGGCTACGGCAGACGCCGTGGCGGCTTTGGCGGTGGCGGAAGACGCGGAGGCTACGGTGGAGGCGGAGGCTACGGCGGCCAGGGCCACAAGAGGTGGTGAGAAGCGAGTAGGAGGTTCCTTGCGTGCTCCTTGTGTCTTTGTATACAAAATCTGTTTTTTTTTCAATAATACTGCTGGTTCTAGATGTGGTTTTCCTTTTCTGTCCCCTCACCGGATGCAAGAATGTATCGATGACCAGGCAGAGCTATCCTCGTTCCCCTGGAGCCTCTGGCTCGGAAAGACGTTCCAGAACCTCAGAGTCTCGTCCCCAGCCCCCGTTACTATGGTCTGCCCGTCCGGCGACATGGCCAAGTACAGGACTCGGAGCGTGTGGCCGGTGAGCGTCGTGAGCTTTGTGAGCGACGGGTACCTCCACACGATGATTTGGTTCTGGCTGTAGCCGTGGGTGCTGACGAGCTCGTTCACGTTCTTCGACCACATCAAGTTGCAGACCTGGCTGCCCGTGTCCACGGCGTGCAGGGCCGTGTTCGTCGAGGTGTTCCAGAAACGGATGCACCTGTCCGCCGTCCCGCCCCCGGAGGCCAAGAGTCCGTGCTGGTGCGGCGACCAGGCGATCGCCTTGACCGCCGCCGTGTGCTCCACGAATCTCAGCCGCGGCGTCAGGGAGCTGCTGTTCCAGACGAACAGCTGGTTGTCGTTGCCCCCCGAGGCCAGCTCCCTCCCGTCGGGCGACCACTTCAACCCGCAGACCTCCGACCTGTGGCCGACGAGCCTGCTGTTGTAATGCTCCGGAGACCGCACGTCGTGCTGAAGAATGTTCCTGTCCCTGCTTCCCGAGGAGAGGGTGTGGGAGTTCCAAGCCAGGGTGCCCACGCGAGACCGGTGACCCTCCACCGTCCGAATCCGCCTGGACTTGGCAGCGTCCCAGATCTGCACCTCTCCCTGGTTGGTCCCCACCGCAAGGTAAGTGCCCCTCTGGGTCCAGTTCACGGAGCAGACGCAGTCCTGCGGGCCCAGGTCGCAAAGTGTCACGACCTTGCTCGTCGAGGCGCTCCACAGGTACACGCAGGCTCCCAGGCCCACGGCCAGAATGTTTTGCGAGGACCAGTCCACCAAATTCAAGTAAAAGTCGTCGGCAAGGGCCGGGGCGTCCAAGACCTTGAACGGGGAGCGCGCAATCCTCCTGCTCGCCCGCCGCGCCCCCGCGACCGTCGTCGTTGGAGACCACAGCAAGCTCGAGAACGGCGAGACTCCCCCGCTCGGTTCCCCATTTCCCAACACCTGCGCCAGCAGAGTATTGTACACTCTACTCTCGTCCTTGTCCGTCCCCGCCCCAGGCCTGTTCCCTCGCGGCGCCTCCGGCCGAGGCCTCGCTGCTCTCTCCGTCCTTATGAACCTGTCCATAACACACCGAGCGTCGACGGTCGGTCCTCCAACACACCAAAGGAGGTCTCCGCCTCCCGCGAGTTTTCCCCCCCCGCGTCGAGTCTTCGTCCCCCTCTCTCTCTGTTGTGTAGATTTCCCGTCTTTTCCGGGAAAAGAAAGAAAAGAAGAGCCCTCGCGAAATTCGAGGATGGGATGGGATGGGAGGAAGCCAAGCCGAAGCCAAGCTGAAGGCCAAAAGGTGTATCGATAATGGATGTTATGTATACATTGCTTGCCCTGTTGGTGGTGAGGTACACTGCTACACTACACTACACTACACTACATGGTGCTTGACAGTCCCGCTGTGTCTCAGCGGGACGGGATGTTGTGCAGGAGGCGCAGCATGGCCACCTCCTCCCCGGGGGACCAGCGACCCCTCGGGACGTACAGGTCCCCGCCCCTCTGCACGCTGTCGACCCTCGCCAGGGCCCCCAGGCTCACCGGGTAAGTCTTTCCGTTGAGGCGGACGTCGTCCTCGAAGTCGGAGACGTCCGGCTGCGCGCACAGGCCCGGCTCGACGTCGAAGAGGGTCTGCTTCATGTAGGAGTCGGCAAAGGCCTCGCCGAACGAGGCCTCGAGGACGCTCCTGGTCTTCTGGTTCGTGACCTGCTCCCTCGAGTAGCGCTCGTGGCACTGGTAGACCTCGGTCATCTCCTCCTCCCCCAGGAGGTCGAACCGAGACGAGCACTCGATGTGGAAGTTCAGGAGCTCCGCGCAGTACCCGATGAAGGCGCCGACCTCCTCCGCGTCCTTGGGCCTCGCGCAGACGCACCCCCGGGACAGCACCTTGCCCGCCCACTCGGGCAGCTCGACCATCTCCGTCCGGGGAAAGTGCCTCCGCCTGAGCTCGGTCATCGCCTGGACGTACACGTCAGGAAGGTCCCCGTTCCGCCTCACCGGGCTGCAGTCCGCGATCACGAAGGAGACCCGCCCCCCAACGCTTATCGCGTCCAGAGCGAAGATGGGGAGGTCGTACCGGACCCTGGGGTACATGACCACCCGGAAGACCTCGAGCCCGTCGTTCCTCTTGCCCATCTCCAGGTGGAGCCTCCTGAAGCGGGACGTCTGGTACTCCTTGTTCTCCAGGCGCATGAGCTTGGGAGCCTCCACGAGGTCGGCGTCGGACGCCGCGTGGGGGTGGATCGTGGGGTACGCGAAAAAGTCGGGCCCCGTCGTGCCCCTGAGATCGAAGTCGAACCCCGCGCGCCAGACGACCTCGACCACGTTCGTGAGAAGCTGGAAAGCCTCGTTGAGGTCCGGCAGAAGCTTGTGCGTCCGCAGCTTCACCGTGGCGCCGAGGTCGAGGGCGAGGCTGGCCCTCCGCTCGCCTGCCGAGAGGCCCGCGTACCTGCTCTCCGCGACAGAGCCCACCATTCTCCCGATCTCGTCGTGCAAAACCTGAGACTCGGAGCTGCCAGCAACCTCGGCCCCGCGGCCAGACGGCGAGGGCTCCGCGGTAACCCTGCTGGGTCGACGTGGGCCCTCCGCCCGATGCCTCCCTCCGCGCAGCTTGCCGGGAGCGCCACCTGCCCCGACAGACAACCGAAACAACCGCGGAGTCCCCCTCATCGACGCCCAGGGAGAACAGAAAACTGGTCACACGCCACACACCACACAACCACGAACGGGACGAGGAAGCCAGTAGAGCAGAGGCAAGGCGCCTTCTCCTTCTCCCTCCCTCTCTCTCTGACTCTGAAAGCGAAAGCAAAGCAGGCGAGGCGGGCTTGAAGATCGGGTCCTGGTTTGCACTCACGAAGCTTTCTTGTACACCCGGGATGGACCAATAAGAATGAGAGGGGAGGGGAACAAGAGTGTTTTGGGGACGACTCATGACTCATGCTCCCGTACCCATTTTCCCCGTACCAATTCCCTAATGAATCTGTTAAACGACGCCTATAAGAGGGCTGGGGGTCCTAATAAGCGTCGTTTCAAGCGTCGTTTCAAGCGTCGTTTCGTTCGTTTCGTATTGCAACAATCGTCTCTTGTTTGATTTGGAGGGCAGGAGGCAGGACAATAAGAAGTTTGAAGTTTAGTTAGGAAAAAGAAAAAGAAAAAGAAAAAGAAAAAGAAAAAGAAAAAGAAAAAGAAAAAGAAAAAGAAAACTCCTTTGTTGCGAGCAAGGGATCGTGCGTTTCGGATCTGGATCGGGCCATCATCGCCAGCAATTGCAATTGTGTACGGAGGGGCAGAAATTCCAGTACCGGCGAGCAGACAGGCGGACAAGGGCGAGCACGAAGCGACAGATACAAAGAGGGAGGAGTAGACCGAGTCCAAGGGACTTTGGGGGCACGACAGATTGGTGGTCACTACAGAGAGGCGCCGGGGAAGTCTTGGCAGGCGCGAAGGGGGAGACCGTTTGGAGCACATCCCGAGGCGGATTGAGAGCCTACAGGAAAGGGAACCGGGGTCATCCGTGACAAGTTCAGAGAGCCTCTTTGGGGCGTGCAGGGAAGACCAAGGAAGGGACGGAAACGAAACCATGCAGGCGAGTGCGGCACAGGCCACACCTCAGGTGGTGGGCTTGGCGGACTGCGTGGTACCACCCCGCGTGGAGCGGCCGCACAGCATTCTGGTTGGCGACACTTCCACTGCGTCTGTGAAGAAGGAGAGGAAAATTCGAAACGTGTGGGCGGTGCCATTCTATAGAGAGTCTGAGAAGAACAAGCTGCTGCTCGAGGAGGTCCTGAAGCAGAACCCATTCTCTGCCAAGTTCGGGAAGGTCAAGGCAATGTGGGACTCGATCTCGTCGGCCCTGAACCAGAAGGAGGTGTTCCACAAGAGCCAGTGCGATCACCAGGGCTGCCAGAACCAGGTGAAGAAACTCGTGGACTACTGGGAGCGAAGGAGGACCGTGCAGGCCCAGCTCCAGAACAAACTTAGCGAGTGGGAGAGGAAGCTCGAAAAGATGATCGAAGCGAAGAATGAGATCGAGTATCAGAAGAACATCAGGAAGACTCCAGTCGTCTCCTTCGAGGAGGAGATGCTCATCTACAACCAGGGGGGCAACCTGAACAAGAGACCGAGGTTCGAACTGAACAACGGCGGTGTGCTGGAGCCCACCATAGACGGGACGGCGCACCCAAGCAACAAGGACATCATGAGGGTCCTGGACGTGCACAGCTCGAGCCTGCAACAAATACAGGAAGTCTTGAGCTCGATGAAGAGCGCGCAGGAAAAGATTTTGAGTCTCCTGGAAGGGCACGGCAAGTGAGAATTCCGCCGTTCTTGGGTACCACAAGAAAGTTTGAAGCCAATCTTCAATCAAGTAGACTATGAAACAGACGTGACTTTTGTATGTACACACAAGTACACTATTTTTTTGTCAGTCACCCTTACCTTAGGTTTTTTTTTTGGCTTGCCTTGTCCCTCCAAACTTTTTCCCAATCCTCCCTCGCCCCTTCCCAAGCGGATAACAGGATTTTAGAGGCCAACAATCGAGGATGAGGACGATGGTGGCAGGGGCGAGGAGCAGGGGCGCCTTTGCGAGTGCGGCGGGGGGTTCGAGGGTGGAGGCGAGGGTGCCTCCCCCGCGCGCGCTCTCGTCGAGGCGTCGCGCCAGGCGAGGAGACCCCGGGGTCGCAAGACCCGAAGGCGGTGGCGCAGAAGCTGGAAACAACCTCGGCAGCAGGGGGTTGGGGCTGACCCTTCGCGGGCCAGCGGGACGGGTACGAGGCTCCGTTGCCCGCCTGTCGGGTGAGGCGAGTGACGCGGAGACGGACAAGCCGGGCACCTCCTCCTCCACGGCGGAAATCCGCGGCGAGGGCGTCTCTTTGGAGGGTCTTAGCCCAGCCGAAGCAGTCAAGGCATCCAGAGCCGCAAAGGAGGAAGTGAGGTTCTCGGTGACGAAAGGGATCACGGAGGAGGACCTCCAGGCAATGCAGAAGTATGCCGAGAGCGAGGGCGTCGAGAGAATCTTTCGGGGCGCGCTTATAGAGGCGAGGCTCATCGAGTGGCCGGGGCCATCGGAGGTGAGTGGGAGGGTGGGATGGGAAGTTGCTTGCCCACAACCCCGGACGAAAGAATACCCTAGAGCCTTCCTCTCTCTCTCTCCCTTTTTGCGCAAGTCGTCGCTTGTCTCGTTCGCCGTCTCTCCTTTCCTCGAGGCTGACTGCGTTTTTGCTTTCTTCAAACTGTCCTCCGTTTCCTGTGAGAAGGCTCTTTTCACCACTCTGATTGTAATCGTTATGGTCGGTGGCAGTGCGGGGGTGCTGTTTCTGCTGAACTCTGTTTTGGCCAAAAGCGCAGAGCTGTTCTTTAAGTGAGTGCGGGGCGAAAATGAGGTGGTGCGGGCGGGACACAAGGTGTAATCGAACCTATTTGCCGGAAAACAACCATGCTTCTCCACCCTTTCTTCCTCCGAAAACACTCCGTGGGCTCCCTAATCCCTTCCTACATTTCTACCTCGAACGAAAGACACCAGTCCCACCCGCAACACCCGTTTTCCCTGCAACACCCCTCCGCCGCCCAACAAGTTGTCTCACGACCACCGCCCTTGCTTTGTGCAAAGAAAGAGTGTGGGCCGTTTCCCAACAGTGTTCTTTTGCGATTCTTCGTACCAAGCCCTGCGAGATGAAGACCTTTTCCCGAGTGGCGATGCAAGGATGCAAGCAATCACTCGGCTCAATGCAAGCCGGCCTGCATTGAGTCCTGCCGTGGGACTCAACGTTTCCCTCCTCCTCCCCTTGGAAATTTCTTGGGGAGCCGAGAAGTCGTTCGGTGTCCCACTCGGCGGTTCCCGCGCAAAACTCCTTTCAAAGTCTTGATAACAAAAACAAAAGCATCTTTACGAATAGATTCCTTTCGGCCACGTTTTCTTTTCATTTGTTGCAACCAAAGGAATCAATTGGAAAGACTTAATTCAATGTGACATAGATCTTTGGTAACCACCAACCTCATCGCCAAGTCACCGCCAAGTCATCGCCAAGTCACCACGAACCGTCAAACCTCGTCTTTACGTTTCTTTTTAACTTTGCATTTTAATATACTATTAATACCCTGGTATCGTATTGCAAAAGAAAGAATATGTAATAGAACAAATCCTTGCACACAACTTGCAGACCACGACACACAGGAGGAGGATAATACTTGTAAAGAGGTAAAAGGTTCGCGAGAAGGACGATGAGGACGCCAGGGCGAGGGCATCGGGCCGGCAAGGCGAGGAGTCTGTGAGTCTGTGACCACAAGTTGTTGTCGACAACCAAACTGATGGGATTCTCGGGGAAGAAGATGAGTCGAGAATGGGATGGAGTTGTAACCGAAGTGGAGGATGTAAGGTACTTTGCAGGGTACTCCACCTTGGAAAGGCAGTTGACTTTGCTCTCGGACCGGATACGGATCTCTTCGTACAATGCGGCGATTCTTGGGAACGCCGATAACTTCGCGGGGAGGGTTGTCCTGGATGTGGGTTGCGGGACGGGAATCCTCTCCGCCATTGCGGCAAGGGCCGGTGCGAAGAAAGTATACGCCGTGGAAGCCACGGATGCTGTTGAGTTTGCCAAGAAACTCATGGTCGCTAACAACTTAGATGACGTCGTCACGGTCTACCACAACACTGTAGAAAAGCTGGAGCTTCCCGAGAAGGTGGACATCATAGTGTCCGAGTTCATGGGCAACTTTTTGCTACGAGAATCTGTGATGGACAGCGTCTTGTTCGCCAGGGACAAGTTCCTGAAGAGCGACGGGGCCATGTACCCGTCGCATTGCAAGATGTTCTTCGCCCCCGTCTATTCTGAGAGGCTTGCAGAGGATGTGTGGGACACTTACCACAGAAATCTGAAGAGCTGGGAAGTTGCAGCAGAGGTGGTGTTCGACTTGGCCGGGTTTGACATCAAGTCCTTGGCGGGCGAGTACGAGGATTCCCTCACAACAGGCTTGCGCTCGAGCTTTGGTGTCGAGGTCGAGCCTCCAGAGATGTTGGGGCCAGCGGTGGTTGTCAAGGAGATCGATATGCTGACTACAACTTTCGAGGACGTGAAGCAGGTGAAGAAAAGCTTTGAACTGAAGATTGATCACTGCGTAGATCAGAAGCCTCCTAAGCTCAACATGTTCGCGGGCTGGTTCTCCGCCTCTTTCAAAGGCTCTCCCTTCGCGCCTTCTTTGGTGGAGGTCAACTGCAACAACAGCCCGCTTAACGAAGACACCCACTGGGGTCAGGAAGGGTTTCTTGTGCGTGAACCCCTGGACTTGACCAACGTGGACAAAATCCTTTGCGAAATTGACATGTCACGAACAGAGAAGAACTGGCGGATGTACGACGTCCGTGTCACGCACCAAACTTGCTCCACTGATGGAAAGTTAGGTCCGCAGTTGTCCACGTTATATACCTTATGTTAAGTGGAAGCCAGATAGAGTCAGAGGCCGCATTATTCACTGATCTGCTACGTCTCGTAACCAGCTTAAGCGTTGTAATGTACAGCATTGTTAAGGGAACTCCACCCAGGTTCCCTTCCCTGGATGGACTTCCCTCCTCCGCTCCTCTTCGTTCACCTACCCCCCCGGAGGAGCCGAGGATCTGAGGAGCCGAGGATCGAGGGGAGAGAGAGGAGAAGGAGGTGGGGAGGAGGTGAAGATGGGCTCCAAGGCGGAGTCCGTCTCGGGCGGAGTCCCTCGCTTTGATCCGGAGGGTACCGTGGCGATCGTTGGAGCTGGGCTAGCAGGCCTCCAAGCGGCTCGGGTGCTGAAAGATGTCGTGCGGAACGTCGTAGTGGTCGAGGCCTCGGACTGCTTGGGTGGCAGAGTGAAGCAGGTCAGTGGCCTGGTCCCTTGGTCGCTGCAGCTCGGGCCGGAGTTCATCCACGGGAGCGAGAACAGTGTCCTCATGAAGATGGTCGACAATTGGGGTTGGAAGACCAGAGAGCTGGAGTGGCCTGACAAGTATTACTTTGCAGACACGAAGACTTCCTGCAGCAGTGAGGACGAGACGAAAGAGGTCGAAAGGGTTCACCACTTTTTCGAGGACATACTCAAAGTCGAGGGCGAAGATGGCGCGAGCGTGAAGGACGCGATGGCGAAGGCGGGGGCTAGCAGGAAGGAGATCGAGATAGCGGAGGTTTGCTACGCGAATGACTTCGGGACTTCGCTCGACAAGATGGGCATCCCAGAGTTGAAGCGGGAGAAGTTGAGCTGGACATACGGGGAAAAGTACCTGATACTCGACAGACCCTTGAGCTGCTTGATAAACAACTTAGCCGCGGGCATTGATGTGCGGATAAAGTGGCAAGCGAAGAGGATTGAGTACGCGAGCTCCATAGACAAGGGGACGAGCTTGGTGACACCACGCTCGAAGGGTATCAAAAGGTGTTCTATAGTCAATCAGCAGGGGGAGAGGCTGCAGTGCGACGCCGTTATTGTCACTGTTCCGCTGACGATATTGCAGGATGGAGACATAACTTTCTCGCCGCCCCTTCCACTGGCTAAGCGTGGAGCCATCTCGAGAATTGCGATGTCGACAGCAGTAAAGGTTGTCTTGGTGTTCGCATCCCGGTTCTGGCCGGAGAGCTTCTGGGACGCTTGCTGCCCTTACGGATTCCTTCCCGAGATCTGGGCCACGAAGTACGACAGCCCTCGATCGTCTGACGAGCTCGCGGGAAGGGTTGCCATGGTTGGCTTCGTTTGCGGGGATAGGGCCAAGAGGATGGCAGAGATGCCCGAGGATGAGATCGTTTCTTCCTCTCTCGCACAGCTGGACGAGATGTTTGGTTCTAGAGTCGAAGAAAGACCCGCCAGCTCGGCATTTTTGTCGTACTATATCAAGAACTGGTCTGAAGAACCGTTCATCAGGGGAGCCTACAGTTATCCATGTAAAGCAAAGGAGGGCGACCGGGGGCTTTTGAGAAAATCGGTAGGCTCCCTCTTTTTCGCAGGAGAGGCCACCCATGAAGGCGTGAACCCGTGCATGCAGGGTGCGCTAGAGACTGGGCAGCTTGCGGCACAGGACGTACTGAAGACTTTTCAGGTCGGGGGGAACAACTTGGGCAAGCTCTAAATGTTTTTAAATTTTTTTTTGCTTCCCCTCAGGCTCAGGAGGTAAAAATCACCAAACCTTGTCTTGTCATGTCATGATGCCTTCTATTTCAAAGCATCCTTCAAGGCTCGGACCTTGGACTCAAGCTTGCTGAGCTCGGACAGTATCTCAGACGAGGACATGGACTTGTATTTCTGCGACGCGTCCTCCTCGAGCTGCAGAGCAGTTGACTTTCCGGTCACTCTCACGCTGGCCTTCATGAGGGACTCGCCTCTCATGACGCTCTCGTGGGTGAGGGCACGCCTGTTGTCCCTCTTCATGACAACCTTCTCCTTCTTCGCCATCAGCCCTTGGTGGTGTGCCTCGGAACCGATGTTCATCTTGTAGAGGGTCCAGTAAGTGATAGCCTTGATGATGTCTTGAAGGAAGAACCAGACCAAAC
This sequence comes from Chloropicon primus, assembly GCA_023205875.1. Taxonomy (NCBI): domain Eukaryota; kingdom Viridiplantae; phylum Chlorophyta; class Chloropicophyceae; order Chloropicales; family Chloropicaceae; genus Chloropicon; species Chloropicon primus. Next base: position 1,419,098 of record CP060755.1, read on the forward strand.
AGTAGGCCCAGACGAAGCCGATCCACTTCCAGGTCAACGACTTCATCTCGGGCAAATCGAGGATGTCATCCCAGTAGTGGGAAAGAACTGTGCTGGCGCCCATGGCGACCATTGCGGCAATTCCCAAGTGGTAGCTTGGCAGGCGGCTGAAGAAAGCTCCGGTGGTCCTCGCCGCAAAGACTGTGAGGAAGTCGGAAAGAGACACCTTGAGGTAAATCATCGTGCAGACTTGCCCGTAGTCAAGCTCCGACATTCCAAACTTCTTCAAGATGCTGGTAGGCTCGTTGGTATTGAGACCCCAGTACAGCAGCAGAAGGGAGGAGACAACGGCGACGCCTCCGAGAACGACAGCGACCACGAAAATTTCAGTGAAGTGCCATTTTTCAGGAGTGTGGCTCGGCTTCACGTGGTCATAGGCGATGGAGATGATGCACCCATCGTTCAAGATCGTGATCACCACAAGCGCAATCACAGGGAGCTTGAAGTACAGATGGTCCTCAAATCCAAAAGTGTTTGGATGGATCGCGAGAATCGCGAAGAAGAAGAAGGAGAGCAGCTGCAGGGTACACGCAATCCTGTAGATGACGTAGTTCTTCATCCTCTGGAAGATTTCCCTCGCGTACAGAATCGCAGTAACAATCGTGGAGAGTCCAGGGGCAGTGAGCACGATGTCCGCCGCAGCTTGCGCTGCATCAGTAGCCCCTTCGACGGCGATACCAATGTCTCCCCTCTTGAGGGCAGGCGCATCGTTGACTCCGTCCCCGGTCATTCCCACAACCCACCCCCTCTGGCGAAGAATCTCGATGATGGTGAACTTGTGGTCAGGATAAACCTGCGCGAACCCATCGGCGTTCTCCACGAGACCCCCGTAGTTGGCACCAAGGGACTTGTCTCCCATGGATTCCGCGCCTGGTAAGTTCTCAGGGGTCAAGACGGACATTCCCATTCCAAGGACTCTGCAAGTCTCAATGGCGATCGTCTGCTGGTCTCCGGTGATCATCTTGACGTCAATGCCATAGTCGTAAGCCTTCTCGATCGTCGCCCTCGTGTCAGGGCGAGGGGGGTCAAGAAAGGTGAGGATTCCAAGAAGCTGCCACTGCCCCTGCTCGTTGGTGCGGGCCACGGCCAGGCCTCGAATGCCGCGCGAAGCCAGCTCCATGATCTTCGCGTCCACCGAGGCCCCAATCTGGGCCTTGTTGTGGCACTTGTCGAGGACAACCTGCGGCGCGCCCTTCATCACCTTGAAGACGTACCCGTTCTCGTCCTTGAGGGTCGCCTCCGTGTACTTGGTGGAGGGATCGAAGGGCTCGTACTCGATCTGCTCGAACCTATCGAGCGGCTTGAGGGGGATCGCCTTCAAGACGAGGGTGTCGATGGCGTCCTTCGCGGGCTCCCTCCACTTGGCGGCGAGGCAGGCGGCCTCGAGGACGTCCAGTCTGGTGATTCCCGCCGTCCACATGGGAAGGTCGTCCTGCAACTCCATCTTGTTCATGGTCAGCGTCCCGGTCTTGTCGGAGCAGAGCATGTTCATGGAGGCCAGCTCCTCGATGGAGGTGAGCCTGGACACGATGGCCTTCTCCTCGGCGAGCATCCTGCACCCGAGGGCCATCGTGGAGGTGCACACCACCTGCATGGCGATCGGGATGGACGCGATCAGCAGGACCACCGCGAAGGCGATGGCCTGCAGGACGTCCTCCCCGTTCAGCAGGAGGTACCCGAGAACGATGCCGGTGAGCACGAAGCTCACGCACAGCAGCCCGAAGGTGATCTGGAGGATGACCTTCTGGAAATGGCCCTGCTCGTCCACGGAGGCGATCATCGCGGCGGTCTTGCCGAAGAAGGTCTCCCCGCCGGTCGCCGTCACGATGGCCTCGATCTCCCCCCTCGTCACGTTGGAGCCCATCTTGGCGCTGTCCCCGTTGGACAGGGTCACGGGGAGGGACTCCCCCGTGAGCGCGGCCTGATCGACCTGGATCGGCTTGCCCTCGCAGACCTCGCAGTCCGCGGGGACGGCCGCGCCCGCCGCGAGGGTCACGCGGTCGCCGGGCACCAGGAGGGTGGCCTCCATCTTCCTGTGCTGTCCGTTTCGGATGACCTGGCACTCGGGCTTCAGGGCGTTCTTCAGGGCGGCCACAGCGTTCCCCGCCTTCCAGTCCTCGAACCACCCGACCGTGCTGTTCAGGATCTGGAGGGTCAGCAGCACGAAGAAGTCCGGCCAGTCCTTGATGATCGCCTCGATGCCGATCGCGATCCAGATCATGATCGCCATCGGGGAGAGGAAGGACATCACAAGCTTGAGCAGCGGGTTGTCCTTCTTCTCCGCCAGCATGTTCGGCCCGAACTTCTCAAGCCTCCTCTCCGCCTCCTCCTCCGTCAGGCCTTGGGGGCCTGTCTTGAACAACATGCTCTTGGGCACGCCGCAGTAGTACGCGTCGTCCTGGGCGGACTCCGAGGCCCCCGCTGGGAGCAGAGGCGCGGAACTCATCGCGGACGAGGTCAGCGAGAAACAAATGCGAAGCGCGAACGCGAAGAAAACAAGAAGGCGACGACGGTCGCCAAGAACTGGAACGATGGACGACGACGGTCGACGTTCCCCTCGTGGTTTCTGGTCACGCCTCTGGTCTCTGTACAAGAAACCCTAATGGAATATCCGTGACCTCACTCGAAGAAAATAAAACTCCTCATTGAGAGGGGCAAATCCCAATTCATTCGGTTATTGATTGAGGTCCTCCGTAACGCCTGTGGTGTGGGGTCGGTCTCGGCTTGGCAGAGAGACTGTGGGGCGCGACACGGCGAACGACGACGGACGACGAGAAGAAGACAAACACACACACGATGAGGCATCCTAACAAGGCGATTGCGACGTTGGTGGCGGCGGCTTTGCTGCTGGGGACCGCCCGCGCGGAGGGCTTCAGGGCTAAGGACGACGAGATCGTGCCCTCCGACTCCGTGCTGGTCAACGCCACCGCCTCGCCCACCAACGCCTCGTGCGCGGACGACCTGTGGGACGATCCGAGCACGACGTGCGAGGAGCACAAGGAGTGGGGCCAGTGCTTCGAGGACTTCATGATCAAGAAGGGCCAGAACGAGGAGAACGATGTGGTCGGCGTGCTCTCATACTGCGCCAGAACCTGCGGGCGCTGCCCCGGGGACGTGTGGGACCCCGCCCTGTACTTCGAGAGGACCGGGGGGAGAAGCCTGTACCTCGGGGAGGACGCCCTGGTCGAGGGCTGCAGGAACGAGGAGGGGCTGACCTGCGAGGTCGAGGTCGAGACTGCGGAGCCCGTGGAGCCCGCGGAGGCGGAGCCCGCCGAGACCACCGCGGGGGGGGGCTGCGGCTTCTCCACCGGGAGGCCGGAGTACTCCATCCCCGGGGGCAAGTCGGAGGACGAGTGCAGGGCGAACTTCGCGAGCCTGGGGGACCTGAGAGGCCTCCAGTCGGACACCAGCATCATGTCGTGCGTCACGAGCTACGGCTCCCAGTGCTGCAGCGGGGTCAACAGGTACTTGGGGAAGGGCTCGGGGCTGCACGGGTGCGCCTGCAAGACGAATCTGCTGAACGAGGTCTTGGGAATGGTGCCCTCGTTCGCCAGGCCAATCTTGCAGGGCGCGATCAGCGCCTGCAACGTTCCGACCGTCGCGAACGGCCAGTGCAAAGCCGCCGAGTGCCGCAGGAAGTGATCGGCGGGGAAGGAGAGAGGACCAAGAAGTGCATGGTTGCCCACGGAGAACGGGAAGGCAAAATCGCGACGAAGAGAGGGAGTTGGAGCGTTGCGCGTTTCGCATCATCGCCTAATGCGTTGTCTGCTGGAAATAGTAGTGCTTGCAAACCAAACAACAACAACAAAAAAGCAAAAAACGTTATTCTTCTCCGCTCCCGCCCTGAGCTAAGCCACGGACATGAACCTGTTCCTCTTGCCTTGGGCGCTCTGACTGCCCAACGACGACCTCCCCATGCTAGAAAAGCGCCGCAGAGCTTTGAACCTCATCTTCTTCTTCTTCTTCTGCGGCTTCCCGTCGGTTTGGGAGGCCTCCTCCTCCTCCTCCTCCTCCCCGTCCGAGTTCCTGTCCAGGAAGAATTGGTCCATGGTGAGGTCACTCGGATCCTCTCCACCCGGGCTGTTCGGGCTCGCCTCGCTCGCCTCCTTGGCGGCAAGGGGCCTGATCCTCAAGGACTTGAAGGGCACCCACTGAATCAGCTCGTTCCCATGGGGTCCAAAGACGACCGACATCCTTTGGGTCTCCATGTTCCTGTCGTTGACGCGGGCTTTCCACCACTTGGAGTCCCAGAATATCTCGACGTGCTCTTGGCCCTCCTCCTCCTCCTGCTGCTGCTGCCCGCTGGTGCTTGCCCCGCTGCCTCTCTGCATGTTTTCCAGAGCCGTGTGGATGGAGGAGTGAGGGATTTGCTTGGGCTTTGGTAGCTCTGGTGGCGATGGTGGCGACAGCAGCTTCGCTCCCGGGTTCCTCTCTTGGAGCCTGCCCTGCAGCATGTCCTCCCCCTCGCCACTGCTGCTGGCCTCCTCCTCCTCGTCCTCGTTTTCATGTTGGTTTTCGTTCTCCTCCACCAAGGGAGCACTCTCGCCGTTGCCCTGCACCAGCTCGTCGATGGACACGGCTGCCTCAGCGGGAGGTGGCGAGACCTTCACGGGGGATGCCGGGGCCCTGGCCTCCGCAGCAGCCGATGCTTCGTGGGAGACCGTCCTCGTCCCAGCCCCAGTTTCCTCCTGGGGCCTCTTCTGCTCTCTCTGGGAGTATTCCCTTACCTGCTCCATGAGCGTCTCGATTTCTTCCATGAGGTTCCTCTTGTCGACCTCCATCTGGTCGTGCGCGGTCGTGAGCTCCTCTTGCAACTCCCGCGTCCTGGAGCTCTGCTGCCTGTACTTCTCGCTGAGGTTCTCGTTCTCCTTCCGAAGCTTGTCCGCCAGCTTTCCCTTCACCTCCACGTCGGCCTTGAGGAAGCTGAGCTCGTCTTGGAGCTTTTCCATTCCTTTCCTCTTGTCGACCTCCATCTGGTCGTGCGCGGTCGTGAGCTCCTCTTGCAACTCCCGCGTCCTGGAGCTCTGCTGCCTGTACTTCTCGCTGAGGTTCTCGTTCTCCTTCCGAAGCTTGTCCGCCAGCTTTCCCTTCACCTCCACGTCGGTCTTGAGGAAGCTGAGCTCGTCTTGGAGCTTTTCCACCTGCGAGTCCTTCTCGGACAGTCGGGCCTGAAAGGCCTCCCTTTCCCGATCCTCGGACAGCTCCACCTCCCGGCTCTCCGAGACGAGCTCCATGATCTGACCCTCGTACTCGTCCCGGACTCGCTGGACTTGGGCGCTCCCCGTCTCCCTCAGCCTCGCCAGCTCTCCCGCGTGGTCCGACTTGAGCCTCTTCATTTCAGACCTGAGGGACTCCAGCTCCTCCTCCCTGTCGCTCTTGCCCCCGACCGTCTGAAGCTCGGCGTTCACGCGCCTCAGGTACTCGCACTCGTCGTTCTTCAGCTTGAGCTCCTCCTCCAGGTTGGCCGCCTTCCGGATCTGGGCGCCCCTCCTGGCCCGCTCCTCGCTCGACTCCCTGAGCTCCCGGACGTCCTTCTCCAGCGCCTTGCAGTACTCCCTCGCTTCGGCGTCCCTGCCGAGCACGAACTCCTCGTACCTCTCCAGTATCTGCAGGCTGTCCAGCTTGGTCTGGATGAGGTTCTGCGCAATCACGCGCAAGTTGCGAACGTCCCCCGGGGTGACCTTCGCCCCCCCCCTGCCCTCGAGCCTCCTTATCGCCAAGAGGAGCTGGTCGAAGGCCGCCACGTCCATGTTCGTCAGCTTTGTGATGATGTCCATCGTGTGGGTGTGTTTCTCCCTCCAACTTGGTTTTCGTTCTCAAGACCGAGGAACAAGGGAAGAAACAAGCAAGCAATCAAGCAAGCAAACAGACAAAGACAGCAAGATCCTTTCGTCAAAAACAAACTTCCTCCCTCTCCCAATCCTAACCCTCAGCAAGGTCTCCCAACCCTCCACTTGTCTCTCTCTCTCTCTTGTCAAAGGCAAAAGGTGACCTCCAGACCAAGTTCATTTAATTTAACGTTTCCCTCGTAGCGTGCGGAGAGTGTAAAACAGTTTACATTAGATCTGGTGAGGACCGTTCCGTTCCCCCGTTCCGAAGGAGCCGTTGGGGGTTCAAAATGCGAAAATGCGATCGTTGATCTGTCGCAGGGGGGAATGAAGGAGGTGATCGATCGTTGATCAGTCAAGAGGTACGACGGGCGGAGGCGAAGACCGAGAGGTGGCGAGTGCTAGTGTGCGTGCGTGCGAGAGGTAAGGAAGAGCTGGGGGATAACGCATGTTGTGGTGAAGCGCAGCGGACGAGCGAATTAGTGCGAGGAGACGAAGGCGACCGCCGAGAGAGACACAGACACGCGAGAGTGAGAAGCGTGTGTTTTGAGGAATCGAACACAAGTGAGAAGAGACAAACAGAAGCAGAGGGCAGTCCTTCGCCGGTTGAGTTGAGAGGATCTTGAGGACAGACGTAGAAAGGAGGAAACATGGCGGCTTTTGTGCGAGCTGCGGCGGGAAGAAACGGAAGGGTTGCGGACGAGAACTCCATGAGCATCAAGGAGGACGGCAAGTTCGCAATGGGCAACGGCGGCCTTGGAAGGAAGTGAGTACCAGAGGTTTTTCGATCCCGACCCACCCCACCCGACGGCTTTGGAGGACGAGGGCGAGGACGAGAACGTCGTCGCCCTCTGGAAGGTGACACGAGATGCTGACCAAACACGTTTTTCGTTCCTCCCCCTTCCTTGACCAGGCCCTTGCAGGCATTGGATAACCTTGCGTCTGCCTTGACGGGACGTTGCAATGTTGGTGGGAAGAAGAGCCAGAAGGGGTCTTCTGCCACAGGACAGGTGAGCAAACCCCCGCACCCCCCTTGTCGCTCGAGAAGAAGAGCAGCAACGCTGACCGCCTCTCCCTCCCTCGCGCAGTACGATTGGTCGAGGCAGCCGCTCCAGAACGTGACGAACGGTGACAAGAGGAGCAGCTCCACCAGAGGCACCGAGAGAAGCACCCTGTCCCGCCTGCTGGACCAGAGGAGCAAGCAGGCCAACGATGGCCTCACTGACATCGACAGCATGGATAAGGGCAACCCACAGGCCGTCGCCGAGTACGCTTGCGATATCTACAACTACTACAAGGAGGTGGAGGGAGTGTACCACCCGCAAGACTACATGGGATCTCAGACCGACATCAACGAGAAGATGCGCTCGATCCTCATGGACTGGCTCATTGAGGTTCACATCAAGTTCAAGGTAAGGGAAGAGGAGAAGAGCTTTTCCGGGCGTGCCGGGCGTGCGACGCGTGTTTCTTTTTGCTTTTTGTTTTGAGCTTCCGTACTGAAAGTTGGCCGACTCCTTCCTTGACCCCTCCTCTCGCAGTTGATGCCGGAGACCCTGTACCTCACCATTCAGCTCATCGACCGCTTCCTGGCGAAGAAGCAGACGAACAGGAAGAACTTGCAACTCGTCGGTATCACCGCGATGCTTTTGGCTTCCAAGTACGAGGAGATTTGGTCTCCTGAGGTGAAGGACTTCGTTTTCATTAGCGACAAAGCCTACACGAAGCAGCAGCTCTTGCAGATGGAGAGGGTAATGCTCAACACCCTCAAGTACAGACTCACTGTTCCGACGCACTACCACTTCTTGCTCAGGTACCTCAAGGCCGTGAAAGCTGACAAGAAGTGCGAGAACTACGCCTTCTTCTTGATGGAGCTCGGCCTTGTGAACTACAAGTGCATCAAATACCCATCGTCGCTTATTGCGACCGCGTCTGTCTATGCCGCTCTCAGGACACTCAACAAGAACGCTTGGCCAAGGGCCCTCCAGCAGCACAGTGGATACTCCGAGAGCGAAGTTCGCGACTGCGCGACTTTCTTGGTAGGCCTTCACAAGGCGTCCGGGTCTTCTTCCTTGAGGGCTGTGGTGAAGAAGTATTCGAGCAGCAAACTGGGTCAGGTTGCGAGGATGACTCCTTACGAGTTCAACTAAAAAAAAAATGTGCTCCGTCTCTTTGAAAGAGAGAACGGGTTGTTTCTTTTATGATGACATGTAATTGACGACAAACGCTATAAAATCAACTTATATTTTACAAATGACATGTTGGAACGACTTCCAGTGCCCTCTTTCTTCCTTTTTATTGCGCGCTCACCGAGCAACCTCCTCCTCCTCGAGATTCCTCTTCAGGGCCTGCATCTGCGACTTCAAGTCTTTCAGGAAACCACGAAGCTTGGAAGCGGGGTGAAATCAAAAGTCAGCGCAATCGACCTGGAAAAGGAAAGAATTCCGCTTGATATCTACCTTGTCGCTCTCCACGCTGGTCTCTGGTACGAGCTGCTGCTGCCTCGTTGGGACGGGCCTCGCTCCCTTTTTCTTGTAGTGCAAAGTGTATCTCTTGATGATCTCCCCCAAGTTTTTCGTGTAGGTGTCCTTCAACGCTTGAATCTGCAATTGAGATCGCTTCGGCGTCAGCACGTCGTGCGAGAGCGTCGTTCCCAGGAGCCCGGGCCGGCCTTACCTTGTGCTTGTACTTCTTCACGTCCTTGTCGTGGGCCTTCCTCGCGAGGACGAGCCTCCTTTCCAGTTGCGCGATCTGGTCATTCTTGCTGTTCACCTGCATTTCCAGCTCCAGGCACCTTTCCCTGCTGGCCCCGAGCTGTATCTCCGCGTCATAGCGGAAGCCGCTGGCGTTGTCGATGGAGGACAAGGCGCTCCTGGACACGTTGTGCTCGTGCAGGACGTCCACCGCTGCCGAGGCGATGTTCACGATGTCCTCCTGCGCGTTGTGCCGGGCAGGCTTCCTCAGCTCGGGTTTGAAGGCGGTCTTCTGACGCTGAGAGACGCCGCCGCTGCTGAAGGGTCTCAGGTAGCTCGGGAGCGTCTTCAGGGGCCCCTCCTCCGGGCGCTTGTTGAACGGGAACTCCAGCTTGCCCCTCTCCAGCATATCCAGCAGGAGCGTCGCGTAGTGGTTCCTGTTCTTCTTCCAGTCGTAGTTGCTCGTCTTTTGGGGGAGGAGAACCAAAGGCGGGGGGAGGTTGGCAAGCGTGAGTTGATGAGCTTTGCTAGGATCAGGCCTCTTACAGAACGCCTCTTACCTGCTGACACAATTTCCTGAGCCAGCACTCTATCCTGTGCTTGACGGTCTTGCTGCACTTGACAGAGAGCTTTTCGATCTTCTCGGCCAGCTGATCGGCGGAACGGCGTGTAAGCGTGCGTGGCGGCCGGGGGGAGCGGACAAGAGGCAGAAGGAACTTTCGGTCGTCAGCACAGCTCGAGTCGTCGAGGTCTTTTCCGTCGAACCTCGCAGACTGACCTTGAAGAAGGTGGCGTCGGACGAGGTGGACGTGTACAGCTCCCTCAGCGTCTTGTCCGTTGGGACCCCAAAGTACTTTCTGAGGATCACGTCGCCCTCCTCCTCCACAGCCTCGTGGTGCGCCATGGTGGAGGAGGAGCGGACAGCTGAAGGAGATGACATTGCGCTGCCCCAGGAGGGAGGACAGCTCGAGAGGGGGAGTTCGAATGAATGCAATTGCGGGGAAAAGTTCGATGTGCACGTGCTGTGCGTGCGTCGCTTTTACCTAGGATTGGACATATGAGATCTTCGCTTTTGGTTATATCATTAGGGTGTACGAGGGTGATTCTTCGCCACGTCAAACAACGTCTTCAAAAAGCATGAGAGCAAGAGAGAGAGGGCGAGGGCGAGGGAGGATTCGCTCGCTCTGGCTCCCGTCGTCGTCGTGGACTCGTTCGCCCCTTCGTCTGGAGCGCGGGAATCCCAGAAGGGGGATTTCTACTCTCCGGCTTCTTTTTGGGCCTGGAAGAGGAAAACATGAATCGAATCTTATCGAAATCCCTTCGTGTAGAAAACGGCTTGGTGGGCCTAAAGGTCTTTTCGAGACGACCCCATCGTCAGAAGAGGAAAAGGAAAAAGAAGATGAAGATGAAGAAGGCGCCTGGGAGGGGTGTCTTGCCTGGGTGAGACGACGACGACGACGACGAGGAAGGGCTGACCTACTGGGGGTGAGGGGACGAGGAAGGGACACGGACCAGGGACGGAGACCTGGGGAGCTGGTTTTGGGAGCCGAGTCAAGGCACGTCGTGGAGGGTCGGGTCGCGAGGGGAAGGGGTTGGGCTGGGCCAGCGGGGGGGAGAGAGGAGGCAGGGGCGTGCAGAGGGGGGCCGAGGGAAAGGGAAAGGGAAGGGGCTTGTGTGCGGAGGGGGGAGACGCGCATTTTGTCCGATTCTGTAGGATAGGGTTTTCGGAGGAGCGTCGAGATGGAGCGTGCGTGGAGCGTGGAGGACCTCGTGGGCGGCTTGTGGCGCATGGGGGAGCGGACGACGAGCGACCAGGTTCGTGAACCTTTCTGAATTCTCACTTCCTTCGCCCTCCCGCCTGCTTTCGCTCTTTGCTCTTGTCCTGACGCCGAATTCTCTCTCTCCCTCTCTCTCTCTCTGTGTGCGTGTGTGTGTTCGCGCGCGCGCCACAGCAACTCCAGGACTACTTGAGGAGGGTTCCCTCGGGGAGCTGGCCCGCGGCCTCGCCCGGGCAGCAGCCCTCGCCGGAGCAGTTCCAGCAGGCCCAGGTACAGGCCGCGGCGCTGGCCGCGGTGCCGCACGCCCAGGCGCAGGCCCAGGCGGCGTACGCCGCCCAAGCCGCGGGCATGCAGCAGGCCATGCAGGCCATGGCCGCTGGGAAGGCAGGAGAGTTGGTGCAAGGCCAGGCCCGCGCCGGCGGGCAGAACATGCAGAGGGTGGCGTCGCTCGACATGCTGAGGGCCCTCGTGATGCAAGGGCCTCAGGGGGTGGTGCAGAGCATGCCCCCTCCGGGATCCGGCATGAACGCCCCCCCCGCGAGAGGCGCGAGGCCGGGGACCACCAACACGGCCCAGCAGGCCGGAGCGGGCTCCTCCGCAGGCGTGGGAGTGAAGGCCGAGGGCGTGGCCGGCCCGGTGATAGACAAGAACATGGACAAGAGCGAAATCCGAAGGGTGCGGAGGATGCTCTCCAATAGAGAAAGTGCGAGGAGGTCGCGACGGAGGAAGCAGGAGCATCTTCAGACCCTCGAGGACAAGATCAGGGTGTCAGAGCAGGCGAAGATTGAAATGGAGGAGAAGGTGAAGGACCTCGACAACGAGAACAAAATGCTGAAGAGCTTGGTGGACAGGCTGCAGGCCGAGAACCAGCGCCTGAGGCAGAACGCGGGCGAGGCCGAAAGCAAGGAGGGCGAAGTCAAAGTGGAGGAGGGCGGAGAGGAGGAGGCTCCTCCGAAGACGGACTCCGCGGAAACCAAAAGTCGAACCACGGAAGGGGGAGACAAGTCGGAGAAGGAGGGCCGGGGAGAGAAGAGGACGGCAGCGGAGACCATGAAGAGGAAGGCCTCCTTCGAGGAACTCTCGAAACGACTTAAGAGTGAAAACGACCCGGGCGCGTGCAACACGCTGCAGAACGCCCACCGCGAGAGCTGGCAGGACCTTTCCGCTGCAGAGCAAGTACATTAACATTAGCGCAAGGGGAAAAAATAACGCACATTCTTTGTTAGATATTTCCGCCTCATTCGAACCTTTACTACGAGTCCACAAAGGACTGGGCCAAAGCCTTTGCAATCCTGTCGAGCCTGCTGAAGCTGCAAGACACCTTGTCCCCGTCGGCAAGGTCGGCGAGGTCGAGCCCACAGCTCTCCGCCTCAATCTTGTCGCCAAGAACGGAGACGGTAAGGGACTTTGGCGTGCCCCTCTTCTCCACGACTAGGGTGCAGCGCGTCTGGGCGCTCGTGTACCGCAGGCAGGAGCAGAAGGTCGGCATGTTTCCTTGCACTAGGTCCAAGACCCTCGCCTTGAGCTCCTCGTGCTGGAAGATCGCAGAAACTGCCTCCAGCACTGCAGAGAAGTTGTTCTTGTTTCGTCCGAACATCTCCAAAAACTCGCCGTGCAACTTGAGCTGCAACGCCCTCTCCCTCGGCTCCGCTTCCTCGGGAGATTTGCTCATGAGGTCCAAGAAGGGGGAGAAACCCGATTGGACAATGATCGGACTGCTCCTCAGCGAGGAGCAATTCATCTTCCTGTAGATGGCTTGGCTGAAGAGGTCCGCCAGGGCCTTGGACTGCAGCTTGCGGAGGAGTTGGTCCACTTCGGCCGCGCCCACCGCCTTCAACTTTGTGCTCTCCCTGCCGAGGCCATCCGCTACCACGTAAAGCTCTCCCGACTCTTCCTTGTATATCTCGATCGGGCTGTGCTTCAGGTCAAGCTGGCGGAAGGAAAGGTCGAAGCAGAAACCGGTCTGAGTGTTCCTTGCCGATTCCTTCACTTTCCACTTGCGCTGCAACCTCCTCAAGTCCGCGTAGAAGATCTTGCTCGCTTCCACTTTGGATGAAAGGGAGGCATGAGCCTCCCTGAACACCTCCGAGATCGCGGCGAGCTGACGCTGCTTGCGATCCGCCGCGAGGATGGGCCACTCCTGAGACTTCGCCCTCGACTTCTCCACACTCCCAATGGTCAGGGAGTTCCCCCTCTCCAACTCGCCCAGCGTGTCGAGTATCACCTCCAGCTCCTGCCTCGCCGCGGCCATCTTCTCGAACATGACTCGGATCGATCGGTCCCTCGTCCGCCCCTCCTCCTCGTCCCGCCCCTCGCCCTCCCCCTTGCTGCCACTCCCCTGCCTCGCTGCCTCGGGTCCTGTCCCAAAACCTCGCGACTGGTGCAAGTCACGATCGCTCGTGCTCGCGTGGAGCGCTGCCCTCGCATCTTCCGACCACGGCGGACGCACCCCGTCCACCACCTCCGCACCTTCCGGTGTGTACAGCTTGGGCCTCTTCCTCAGCCCACCATCCCCGTCGCTCACCATTTTTTTCTGGAGGAGCCGGAGCCATGCATGAGGGCCTGTGGTGAGGTGAAGGGGAGCGAGGGAGCGAGGGGGACCACGACGACGGTGGTCAGGTGGCAAGAAATAAGGTAAGACGAAAGCAATTATGATCTTCTTATTCACAAAAAACAAGCCGTTTGTTTTCATTGGCATCGGGGCAGAGGTTGACCACTTCTTCAGGTGTAGTATTCCTGTGACCGCCGGATAATGAGGTGACCCAAAGTGACCAACTCTTGGAAATACCCCGGCTTCATATTCGCAATGTCGTTGTTGTTGATCTGGCACAACGTTTGCCTCACCCGGAGGACGGTCTCCATAGGCAAGAGCTCAGGCAGGTTGGTGCTGGTGCTCCCGCCCCCGCTGCTCGGGGCCACCGCGCTGGTGTTCCGAACCGAGGGTAAAGAAGAGCTCCCGGAGAGGAACTGGTTTGTTTCGTGGACGGAGACAACACAGAGGAGAGAGGGAGAGTCTCGTCGGTCAGCATGTTTGAATCCTGATTTTTGCTGCCTGTCTCAAACTCGTGAAAAGCTTTACCTCTTGGGTGCTTGTTTGTCTTTCTTCGTTCCGCAAGTGAGCCAGAGCGGCGAACGGGTCGGCGTTCCTCGCCGGTTCCGAGGCGTGCTCGATGTTTGCGGCTGCGATGGAAGACGACGGATCCACGTTAGAGTTCTCGCAGGTGTCGTCCCAGAGCTTGTTCCGGTACCTGCGGAGGAGGAGGAGGAGGAGGAGGAGGAATCACAAGAAAAGAAAACAAGCGTTTCCAAAACTTTCAGAAAGAGTTCGAAAGGAATTGAGGCCGAACAGGATACTCTCGAACAAGGAACTCACTTTTCCCACAAGTCCAGAACCTGTTTCTTCTTCAAAGGCGACGGCTTTCTCGACAGAGCGACGTCCTCTATTTCTCTCCTCACGACCCTCCCCCCTGTTGGCGTGTCCAAACCCAAACCCAAGCCGTCTTGCCCCAGCTGCATGGGCTCCAGCGCCCTTCCACCAAACAGCTTGCCTGCCGAAGGTGATGGAGACGGCAAATTCGACCCCCCCCCTCCACTCCTCCCCCTCCTCCCCCTCCCCGGTGAAGCCTCCCCTCCCATAAAATAAAATAAATCCCACCCCTTTCTCTCTCTCTTGCTCCTCTCTGCACCCTCCGCGACCGTTCCGGAAACGTTCTGGGTTCTGGGTTCGTCTTCCTCGTCGAAAGTCCTCACCGTCTCCGACGATTGAGTGGGTCTGCTCCTTCCCCAAACCCCAAAGGTGTCCCCAAGCCCAAGAGTCAATCCATCGATCGAGCACAAACCAAAAACGAGCCAGGACCTCCCCCCCCACGCTAACTAACGTTCTCCGTCGAAACCTCCTTACCTTATCAACAATCTCTGCTCTGCTCTCAGAAGGGGAGAACGGCGGAGAGAGAGAGAGAGGGTTGTCGTCGAGGTCGTCGTCGTCTGTTGCTGCTTTGGTTTGGTGGTTGGTAGGAGTGATGAGTGCGATAATGAGGACCAAGGTGAGAGGGGTGCATGGAGGGAAGAAAGAGACTGTGGCGAAGGGAGGGGTGAGGAGCAGGGCTTCGGCGGGGAGGAGCTTGGGCGGAAGCGGAATGACGTCGCGTCGCAAGGAGGAGGGGAGGAGCTTGGGGGACTTGCAGGTGGTGCACGGGGGGGCGAACCCTGCCATGGCGCCGCGGTCTCAGGAGCTCGGAGGGGATCCTTTTGCCCTGCTCCTGAAGCAACGCATCGTGTTCTTGGGCGGAGAGGTGAACGACTTTTCGGCGGACGCGGTTATCTCGCAGATTCTTCTCCTCGACAGCATGGATCCGGAGAAGGACATCAAGCTGTTTATTAACTCCCCGGGTGGCTCCGTCACCGCGGGCTTGGGAATCTACGATGCGATGAACATGGCGCGAGCCGACGTGTCGACGGTCTGCTTCGGCCTCGCGGCGTCCATGGGTGCTTTCTTGCTGGGAGCGGGCGCGAAGGGAAAGAGAATGAGCATGCCAAACGCACGAATTATGATCCACCAGCCTCTCGGAGGAGCCCAGGGCGCGGCGGTCGACCTCGAGATCCAGGCCAAGGAGATCATGTACCACAAGGTCAACCTCAACAGAATCATGGCCGAGTGCACAGGGAAGACGGTGCGCGAGATCGACTTGGACACGGACAGGGACAGGTACATGTCGCCTATCGAGGCCAAGGAGTACGGCATTATTGACGAGATCATTGGAGGCGACGAGGCCGTGTCCAAGGTCCAGGGGGACACCAAGTACTTCCCCAAGACCAAGGAGGAGTACATCAACTGGTGGAGAGAGGCGGAGGCTGACGCCGGAAAGAGGAGCTCTCAGTTTACCGACAAGCCGGTCGAACCATTCTCAAAGTAGCTTGCTTGCTTTCACTTGTGATATAGTAATATCGGTCCACACACACACATGCACGCACGCATGCAATTCAGTTGAAAAATGATTTTGTTACACTGTACTCGAGAAAGAACGAACCTTCTCAAGATTTCTTAAAACGAGGAAGAAACTTACAAGGAGTATCTTCTGGCTTCGTACTTGTAGTCATCCTGCAGGAGCAGGCACTTCAAAGGCCCCCCCTTTTCTTTGAAGCTGGCCATTCTGTCCTTTATCTTTGAGTCCATGTCCGTCGTGTACGTCAAGGTCGCCACCCTGTTGACAATGGTTGTGAGAAGGGCGTCGATGTCCAAGTTGTTCTTCGTGAGGTGAAACTTTCGAAGGATCGCCTTGAAGCTGTTTCCCGGTATCGAAAAAACTTTCAGCGTTGACGCCGCCCTCACGGTTGCCGTCGTTGGCACCTTGAACAACATGGAAACTTCACCAAAGTGGTTTCCTCTGTACAATTGGTTGATCTGCCGCTGCTGCACCAAGACGTCCACACAGCCCATCTCAATGAAAAACAAGTGAGTCCCCACTTCCCCTTCGCCGAGGACGATCTCTCCTTCTTCGAACTGCTGGTTTTTGATGTAAGGAGCGATCTGGGAAATCGCAAAATCGTCCCAATCCACGAAGAATGGAATCGACTTAAGCTGCTTTCCGTATGTGTGGGACAGGCACTTCTTCCTCAAGGAGTACGGCATGTCAATCAACAAGATCTCCTCGTCGAACGCGTACAAGTTCCTCAAGTAGTACCCATAGTAGTCTTTGACCTTCTTGTGCAGTGAGCTGTCAATGTCCTTCTCCCTCAGGAACATGTCTAGGTCGTCGATCTTTTGCTTCACTCTCCTTGCTGTGGCGTTCAAGGAAGTCACAACAACTGCCATGCTTCCCACGACGTAGGCAAACATGGTGACACCAAATATCATACTGATCACAGCCATGACTGCCTCAGAATCACTGCCCGGAACGATGTCTCCATAACCAACGGTGGTCATGGTCGTATACGCCCAATAAAGACTCGCAAGATATATCTGTATTTTTGATTCTCCCGAGACGTTTTCCCTTTCGAGGACCGACCAATTGCAGTAGTGAGGATTGTACAATCCTTCTCCTATCGATTCCCGCGTGCAAGTTGTTTGACCTTTTATGGAAACGTAGTACCAAGCACACGCCAAAAAGTGGGCGGAGAAGGACACCTGCAACAAGAGCTTACTGGCTTGCATCAGGGTAGGGTTCTCGTCCTCGAGATCTTCCAAGTAAGCACTCTTCTTGAACAACTTCATCAGCCTCGTTAACCTCAACATTCTGATCAGCCGCAGAGACTTGAATCTAGTTGCCGAGCTGAAGTATAGTTTGAGAATTCTGTCGAACGGAATACTCGAGAAGAAATCGATAACGAACCACTTGCTCTTCAGATAGTGCTCTGCGATGCGCAAGTGATTCCTCACTCGCATCTTCCCCAGGCCTCCGACATGGTAGTAGGACGTAAAGAAGTTCAGCACCAGATCAGTCACGAAGAAGGTGTCCACAAATATCTCCAAGAACCAAAAGAAGGAACCGAATTTCACCTCGTCGTCGAAAGACAGGAGGTATGGTACAGTGATTGCAGAGTAGAGAATCAAAATGCACAAGACCATCTCCCAGCGCACTTTAAATTGACCCTCGTGATTGATTACGTAAGGCGAAGCGTTCATAGCCTCGGACAAGGACTTGTTCTCATGTTGCAGGCGACTAGTGTAGGGTTGGATGTCTGGGTTGGATCCTCCCCTCCGGGTCCTCCCACGCCTGGACTCAGAAATGCCGCTGGCACTGGGAGCCACAACGTTCGACTTCTTCACTATTGATGGCCTGAAACCCTTGAATTGGTCCGTAACACGCTCAAACACACTCCTTTTCGTTGTCCTCCTTCTGCCTCCCGGATTATTTGATTCTATTGTCTGATATCCGCTGTTGTTGAGATCCACGTAACTTTTCACGACGTCGTTCACCAAGACTTCCTGACTCATTTTCACAATGTTGATCTCGCCCTCAACCGAAAAACTCATGAGCTGGTAGTTCAGGTGCAGCAATTCAGTGAGCTTTTGATTCCTTCTCTCACCCTTTTCTGCCCGCTCCTGTATGGATTCTCTGGTCTCGTGCAAAAGCTCGAGGTACCTGGACTTCTCCAGGATGTAGCAATCACAGAAGGATGCAGCCTTCGTCGTGAACTCTTGCATCGTTAGTTTCCCCCCGATCAGATCTTCAAAGAGCAAGGAACCATCCGTAAAAATTCCGACGACGGTACCTTCATCGAGATGATCAACGATTCTCTTGTCCACCGGCATCTTCCTTGCATTCTCGTACCGCTCTTGCGTAGTCAGAGTGCGCTCGTACCCCTTCAGAGCGCCAAAAAAATCCGTATCACCACCGCTCCCTGATGACCAGGCCGCGTTTCCAACATAGTGAATAATTCCCTCTGTGAGAAAATGGATTTCTGATATCGTGTCACCCACCGACGTGATTTCATCCCCAGGATAATACGCCACCGGAAGCATCGAACTGACACAGCCCATCAGAAACTCGGGACCGTTGTCTATGAAGATTGGGAATCTGTACCTCAGCTCGTAGAACGTCTGCAAGACAATCTCCTTGTACAGTGACGAGGACAGAGCAGAAAGGGCGTGCTCAACTTCGAAGATCTCCTTCTTCTCGCAGAGGTGCCGGAAGTGGCGCTTGATCTCTAGTTTCAGCTCTTTTGGAAATTCCATCTGACGCACGTAGTGTTTCACCTGATTCATTTTTCTCCTCCTGTACGACGCGCGCACGTTAATGCTGTCCAGTATGGTGTTAATGTTTCCCAACAGGAAACCAAAGATGCTGGCGCCCATGATCTGCACGAAGATCGCATAGACCCTCTCGTTTACGCTGGTTGGAATGATGTCTCCATAGCCAACTCCCGTCATCGTTGCTATGGACCAGTTCAAACTCATGAGATACCTTGACGCCGTGCTCGAACCCTCGAGGCCGATGAACGCAAAAATTCCACCATCGCTGACCGTGGTGGAGATGTAGTGCCACCCGCAAGCCACAAAGTGGGACATGAACAACACCTTGGCAAGCAACCTCAGGAGCTCGAAGACGGTCGGGTGTATTCCAGTCATTTCCTCGAGATTGCTCACTGCTGCGCCTAACTTTCGCAGCCTGCCAAGCTTGAGGAGCCTGAAGAACCTGATGAGCTTCAGGGCTTTCAAGCCCGACCCGCTCCGCCCTGACGCTAATTCGACGATGACGTTGAAAGGCACCGTGGCCCCCATATCAATCCAGAACCACTTCTTCAGGTACCGCTTTGCAATCTGTTTGTGGCTCGTGATCAAGACCATGTTGGGGTCATAAAAGCCCGTGAAGAAGTTGGTGATGATATCAAGGGCAAACAACGAGTCAATCGTGTAGTCTATGATGGCGTCGTTCCCCGTGATGCCGATTTCCAAGTCAAATCCTATCCTTGTCGTCACCGTAATCACGGAGTACACAATGAGCGCGCACAGGAACACGTCCCAACCGAGCTTGTAATTCGAGTTCGGCAGGAAGACGCTGTCTTCGAAGATCTTGCTCGTTGCCTCGGGTCTTGCGCCGATGTTCCCTTCCTGGCCCCGAAGAAATTTGGCCAAGGACTTTCTCAGGCCAAAAGAAGCTCTCTGTGCGAAGCCGACTTTTGCACTCGGGGCTTGGTCACCGCCGGCACCGTGCTCCTCTGAGATCGGAGCTATTCTCATCTTGCGGTGCGAACGTGACTCCGTGTGGGGCACGTTCGCCATGGACCTCCGCACATTGTGCGCGACGACGATAGGCATGATGAGAAGTTTGAGTCACACACGAGCCTAATTCACCGTCCTAAATCTCGAGTTCCCATTGCTCCCCTTGACTGTATGAGTGAAAGGCAAAACTTTTCTCCTCTCTGTGACAAATCACCTTGACTGAGACGCGTCAAAGTCCTTCCATCCCTGCCCTAGACCTTCAGAACTGCCCGTAATCGTGTCATATCATTCTCTGTTGGATTCTCTGTTGGCTCACTCTCGCATTCCCACAAGAATTCTTGTACACACTTTTACATCCTAAAGGTTCGACCACAACCTCCACGGACTTCGGCTCCCGCTCGGCCCACCTCGTCCCTCGAGCGCGCCACTGTTCGTTTCGGAGAGGGTACAGGCCAGTCCCGTCCCACGCACCTCTTCTTCCTCCCTTGCAACGTCTCACCTTGCTGAAACACGCAGCACGGCCTCCCAAGAGTGTTGCGTTCGGACACAAGCTCGAAAACCTCTCAGACCTGTGCCCGTCCTCGACAACCAGGGCCTCGTTCCCTACCCCCACTCGTCTGGTCCCGTCCTCCCTTTGGTCCACCACGGACTTCGTTCCTTTGGTCCCTCGTCTCCACCCCCTTGTGCCCCTTCTGGTCCTTGGACTGCAGTTGGATGAAAGAATCATTCCAAGGAGAGAAGATGAAGCTCTCTCCTCAAGCCAAGCTCTCTCCCCTCCTCTCCAAACCAAATAGCGTAATACTTTCTAAGAAACGTCCTCTCCTCCTCCTCGCGCCTTGGCCGGAGAATCATCATTTTGATCGAAAATCCGTCTGTCAAGGGGGGAGAGGGAGGTGTGAGGGGGCGAGTCGAGGGGCTGGAAAGAAGGGAAGCGTGTGACGTGTTTGTGGTGACGAGGGAGAACAGAACATGTCGGCGGTTCAGATAGTGAACGGCGAAGGGAGCCTGGACCGGTCGGGTTTGACGTCTCTCCTGGAATCATGCGGAGTGGAGGGTGCTGGGCTCGAGTACTCTCTCATTGCGATCATGGGGCCTCAGTCGAGTGGGAAGAGCACGCTGCTGAACCACGTCTTTGGGACCTCTTTCCGCGAGATGGACGCGAGATCTGGGCGGTCGCAGACCACGCAGGTGGGTGGCGCCCAAGTTTTGGCGAGACGCGACGTCGAAAGAACCCCGTGAGAAGAAGGACGGGAGGTTTCTGTCTCCTCCTGAAGCTTCCCCCTTCGGCTCGCGCTGCGCTTTACTTACACTCTTGCCTTTTCCGGTTCCTCCTTTCTCTTCCTACCTTGCAGGGTATTTGGTTGGCAGCCTCGCCCAAGCTGAGCGACGACAAGACGTTGGTGTTGGACTTGGAGGGGACGGACGGTCGCGAGAGGGGCGAGGATGACACGAACTTCGAGAGGCAGAGCGCCCTCTTCGCCCTCGCCGTGTCTGACGTGCTTCTGATCAACTTGTGGCACCACGACGTTGGAAGGGAGCACGGCTCTGGAAAGCCTTTGCTGAAAACGATTCTGCAGGAGAACCTCAAACTTTTCGACAGCGGGAAGAAGAAGACTCTGGTGTTCGTTATCAGGGACCGCTCGTTGAAGACGCCGCTGGAAGCCCTGGCAAAGACGCTGAGGGAGGACCTGGAGAAGATTTGGAACGGCCTGTCCAAGCCAGAGAACGAGGGGCGGGATGATGGCAAGGCCTGGGAGCTTGACGGCCACTTCGACCTCATCTTCACTTCTCTGCCAAACTACGAGGAGAAGGAAGAAGAGTTCGAGGCCGAGGCGACTCTGCTTCGATCCAAGTTCAAGAAATCGAACGAGGAAAACTACTTGCCATCCGAGAAGTCAGTTCCGGGGAGCGCTCTCTCGATGAGCATGGACCAAATCTGGAGCACCATCAAGGAGAACAAAAACCTCGATCTGCCCGCGCACAGGGTGATGGTAGCGACAGTGCGCTGCGATCAGTCCATATTGGAGTTGAGCCACGACTTTTCTGAGAACGCGGAGGTGAAGGCACTTGAGGACGAGGCGTCAGCAAGCTTGTTGGGTGATTACGGATCAAGGTGCAAGGGTGTCGTTGAAACGTACCTCTCAAGATTTGATGATCTTGTGGAGTTCTTTGAGGACTCGGTCATCGCGTCAAAGAGGCTCGAGTTGACTGAAAAGTTGGGGCAAATCATGTCAGGGGCAACCTCTGCGCAGAACGACTTTTGCAGGATGGATGCGCTCTCGTTCTACGGGAAAGAGGTCGGTGCACTGGACAAGGACAAGTTCGCTGAAAGGGCCGCCAAGGTCAAGTCCGAATCGCTGGAGATGTTCGATACCAGCGTCATGAACGTCTCCATCACAGACGAAACCCCTAAAGAGGTGGAAGATTTGCGGGTACGCCTTGAGGGAGAGATTCTGGCCATCTACAACGCAAGGATCAAGGATCTCAAGTCTCTCATCATGGAGTCCATGAAGAAGGTCCTTTCCAAGGCATTGTACATGCCATTCACAAACACCTTCGAGGATCTACCGGAGGACACCTGGGGAACCCTTCGCTCCGTGAAGACCAAGGTGATGAAAGAGCAGTGCCAGAGCATCGAGGAGGAGCTGGGAGGTCTGGGGCTGGACGCAGACAACCTCGAGGGTTGCAGGGAGGAGCTGACTTCTTTCGGGAAGGAGAGGTACACAAGTCTCATCGAGGAGTCCGTGAAGTCAGCACCCAAGATCCTCAAAGACAAGTTCGTCAAGTCTTTCTGTTACGACGGGAAGGGCACGCCACGAGTCTGGGGACCAAAAGTGGATGTCGGGGCGATAAATCTTGATGCCAAGAAAGAGGCCGCAAAGGCGCTCTGCTTGCTGACAGTCTCACAAATAGAAAAGGAGCAGAAGGAGTTGACCAAGGTCGAGGAAGCCCTGGACACCCTGACCTCCTCGGAGGGGTCTGATCTCTCGCCCGTGTTTGCATCAGATTCGTGGCCCGGGGTAGAAAAGGAATGCGTCTTGCTCGACCCCATGGAGTGCCGTTCCGTTTGGAGGCAGATGGAATCCGAGGTTTCCTACACGATTAGCCAGGCAGTTACTGCTCACGAAGCGGCGAAGCAGGCCAGCAATCGCGGTCCGCCCCTCTGGACTATCATTGCAATGGTGCTGCTCGGATGGAACGAGATCATGTCCGTGCTCTACAACCCCCTCCTTCTCATTTTTCTCGTCTTGCTCTTCGTCTTCGGGAGGGCTGTATGGCTGAGGATCGACATCGGGTCCGAGCTGGAGAAGGGCTTTATCCCAGCATTGGTCTCCATCTCGCTGAAGATCACCCCCATCCTGATCGAGGTGTGCCAACAGTTTGCGTGGCAGGTCAAGGAAGCCATCGAGAAGAACGCTGAGGCTGGGAAGCCAAAGGAGAAGGTAGCGACAAACGCAACCCCTACAAGCAAAAAGGACGATTGATTGGTTGATTGACTATCGACTTGTAAAAAGAGGTTCACAATCCCCTTCCCTGTCGTTCCCTCTCTCTGGTCACAAGCCGAGCGTTACCCTCGTGGCCTTAGCCACGGAGTCACAGCACTTGAAATTCCTCGGAACTCCTTGGTCGATCTCGAGAGGAGAGGAGAGTCCTCGGGAGAGACGGGGACGGGGGTTGCGCAAGGCGAGAGACGAGGACAGGGAGGGAACCTCCTCCTGTCCTGTTGAGGAGATTCCTGCCTGGTTTCGAGAAAGAGGAGTGATTTGGTCGATAGAAACGACGATCGACGTTGGGAGTGAGGATTGCAAAAGATGGCAGCAGCGATCCCTCGCCGGCGATGGAAGGAGGGGCCAAGGAGTGACGAGGAAGGGGATGAACAGCCAGAGCAGTCGAAAGCCTCCGGGAAGACCTCGCGCGACCAGGGGAGTTTGGACGAAATCTCGAACTGCTTGCTGCTCTCTCCAAACGGCATGAAAGTGCCGCAGACTGCGGGGAGGAAGTTCTCGGTTCGAGGCATGGTTCAGAGCAAGACCATAAGGAAGAGGGCAAGGCTTCGACTGTCCCTCAAGAGGGGATTCAGGGCGAGGCTGAGTTCTCCGGTGGCCGCAAGGGATAACTCGGTCAGGGACTGCACTGCGTTGGAAGCTCGAAGCTCGTCTGTCAAGGCGCAGCAGCCCGTTTCGAACCCGGTATCGTTCCAGTCGCCGATCAGGGCGAAGGAGGCCCCGGATGCCTCCCAATCCATTGTTGGGGCGGCCCTTGCTGAAGCCGAGAAAACGCCTTTTGAGTTCGGGAAAAGTGAAATGAAAAAGGAGACTGCCCCGGTCCTCAGCTCTGCCGCACCGCTCGCATCAGGGCTGACTCTGCCCATCGGCATCCCAAGCTATGGGTCAACCTCGACTCCCGTCTTCTCGGCTAGTGGATTTAGCGTTGGGAGTGGGGGCACCGTGGTGTCTGCGTCATCTTCGCAAAGAAGGAAAGGTAGAAGAAAGCGTTGAAGATGGTTCTTCGTTGTTCCTAATTATAAGTTTAAAACCGTACATTATATCCCTTGTATCCCTTATTTTGTCGAAGACCACCTACGCATGGGCTCCGCTCTTGGTATATGGTACACTTAGACTTTTGTTTCGCCCAACGCTGTCAGTGCAGCTTTGTACATCGTGGGCCCCGTGACTTGATTCATGAGGATGATACAGACTAGAAAGGTGAAGAAAGGCCCGGCCCACTCCGGGAACTGCAAGAGCACTGATTTCGACAACCCCATCGCGATTCCAGCCTGAGTCACGTAGGCCATCCAACCAATCTCTTTGTGCTCTTCAGCCGACCCGCCCAGCTTGCTCCCGATCTTGGTTCCCGCGTACAGGGACAAAAGCCTGGCAGAATACACGAAAAAAGCCGGCTGGAAGAAGTGGGGAAGCGTGTCAATGTGGACACTGGCGCCTGCTAGAGCAAAGAATGCCATGTATATGGTCGGCATCACGTCGTGCAAAACCGATACGAAGTCCTTCTTCGTTGGATTGGGCTCCAGGTTCACTTTGGTTGCCCCCAGGACCAGGCAGGCCAGCAGGGGCTCTGCACCAAAGAGCTCAGAGGTGTAGAAGACGAATGCGGCGGAGGCGACAAGGTAAAGGCACCCGATTTTCCTCTGGCTTCGTTCCCCGCCGATCTTCATCGAGAACAATTTCCTCTGCACGAAGGCCCCGAAGACGCCCAGGGCCGCGGCCACGTTAATCTTGAAAAGTGTGGTAAGCGCGTGGGTGATTATCGCGCTCTCCTCCTCCCTGTGGAAAGACAGGCGAGCTGTCGCAAGATTCAGCGAGAAGAGGACGATCACGATCACGTCTTTCACTATGATGACAGCGAGAGACACCGTGGCAAAAGGACCTTTTGCCTCAAGCTCCTTAAGAACAGCCACAGCAGAGGCTGGTGACCTCGCCAACATGATCGTTGCCACGATGCTGGACAGGATTGGGATCTTGTCCGAGCTCACAATGCTTGCCAGCGTGGTTTTTGGCAGGAGCACCATCGTGCTCGAGAAAACAATCACCCACGTCGCCACGCATATGGATAAGACGAGCCACAGAATCTGCTTCCCAACGTTCCCAAGCTCCTTGAGGCGAAGCTCCGAGCCAGCGGATATCCCAATGAGGCCCAGGCACACCTTCTCGATCAACTCCAGGTCTCTCAAGGCGTCGCTCGTAAGAAAACCAAGGCAACTAGGGCCGCACAGCACGCCACTTACGAAGAATCCTGTAATGAGGGCCAGCTTAAGGTGTCTCTGACAAAGCTGACCCACAGCAGAGGCCGTCGGAAGCAGCAGCGCCGCCGAAAGATAGTGCCGAGCAACCCGACTCAGCTCGAGCACACCCATGCTTCTCTAAACCCGTCCGTCCCCGCCCCTAGCCTCTCTAAAGACCCCGTGTCATGATCAAAGGTTGCTGCGCTCGACCAACCACCACCCTGCTGACCGTGGGGATTCTCTAAGATATGAATCCCCCGGAGGAGATCTGCAGTTCACCTGCGCGGCCTTCGACGAGGGGGGGGGCTTCGAGGAGGAGGAGGGTGCCTCGCCTGCCCTTTTTGGATTGGGTTGGATTGGGTCGGATGAGATTGGATTGGGTCCCACCCCTCTCGCATCCAGCTCGGTCGATTACAAAAAGTTGGAGAGTTGGCGCGCGGCCCGACGAAGGCGGCCCACTCCCCAGGCAAGCGAAAAACAGGTTTATAAGAGGGCACCTCGGGGCGACTCACAGGCACTCCGCAACAGAGGTGCACAGAGTTCCCCAAGGGTTCTCTGTCACTCCGCCGATGATAATCTCTTTCTTCGTGTCCTGATCCACCGAAAACATCTCGGGCCAACCTTGCCTGTCCAAGTCTGCAAGGAAGAACGGAGCGGCGTTCGAAGACAGAGGAGTGAGTAAAACGTGGCAGACTGATCAATCGATGGCCGAGCGTGACCGGGCCAGAAGAGTCGGCCTTACCTGCTAGACGGAACCACTCCAACTTCTTCTCCCTGGTGAAACTGGACTGCAGGGTCCTCCGCCTGAGTGGCCCATGACTTTCTCCCGAGGAACCGCCCGGGAGCATCGCAATGAGGGCGGCCAGGAGGGCGAGCGCCGCCAGCTCCCTCGCCCTCGCATGGAATCGCGACATGGTGAAGAGCGACTTCTTCTTACGCCTGAACCACGACCAGCCAAGCCACCTCTCCGCTCCTTAAACTGGCGGGTTTGAAGCGAGAGAGAAAGGAAGGTCAAGGAATATCGGGCACCCGCGTCGACACGAAGACGCACAGGCTTGAACCCCCTCAATTGAGACTACGCCGTGCCGCGAGACGCACGCGCAATTGCCCCGTCCGCCCCGTCTCCCCTTCGTCCCCGATGTGAATCCAAGAAAAATTTTTTCCCATTCCTCATGGAGAGACGGGACGGGGCAAAATTCCCCTTTGTTGGGAGTGGATAAATGGTGGCGGGCGAGGAAAGCGAGCAAAAAGCGAGCATCTGGAGTAATAAACAACGCTCCACGTCTTTGAAAATGGACGCAACCTTAAGCGAAAGGGGCAGCGCTGGGATGGATGCCTCGGGCTTCATTTGCGACGATGTGTTGGTCGCAATATCCCGTACACGTGGAGCGCAAAAAGTCTTTTCTCGTCTTTCCTGCTGCCCTCTCTCCGCTTCTTCCTCACGCACGCCCAGGGTGTCCAGTCCCCGTTGCTCTGTCTGTCGCGAACATGGTTCAAGAATTTTCTTCGCTCACAAGGGCAGGGGGATTCCCCGGGCCCGCCCCGGAATCCCGCGATTCGCGGCAGTCCTCTTCCCCTTGAGATTCGCTTTTGTTGCCCCTTCCTCGAATTTGGGGCACCTCCGATGATTGGGCACCTCGGCTTTGCGCACTGCCGCTCGTCCCCACGTCCAGCGGCGCTTTCGATTTCTTCCATCTCTTCCACGTCTGCAATGCAGTGGATTGCAGGAGCCTGTCCTTCTCAGCGACCCTGGTACCCGCCACGTTCTTCCGCTTGCCTCCAACGGAAAGAGACAAGAGCGGCCCGCCTAACGCGCCCTCTTGGTCCTGGCAGCAACTGCTTGTGAAGAAACGACCGTCTGCCATCAAATCGTCAGAGACTTTTCCGTGGTCGTGCGGCCCGTGGGGAAGGACTTCTCCCAGTGATGGAGAGAGGTGGAAGAAAGTGTGGTCGCTTGCATGCAGCTCAAACCACTCCTTCAGGTGTCCACAGAGGCTCACCACTCCCTCCATGCTGCGGAACTTTGTGTCACTCAAGAGCAGACCAAGACATGCGAGGTCGCACACGCCCAGTTGGTGTTTATGCTCCATCATGCTTCTGCCTGAATTCGCGTGCATGTTCACTGCGCTGGGGTCGAAGCCGGAAGCCTCCAGGAAGGAAGACAGCAGCTTCTTGTCTCGCCCCCCCTTCCCTTTCAACGCTTTGTCACGCCTCGCTTTGTCGCCGCTGCTTGGTGCTTTTGAGACCTCGTTGCTGGCCTTTGGCTCTGACCGCGCGAGGCCCGGGCGACCACAGAAGTAGGCGTCTTCATCACGCAGCGAGCCGAACTTCTGCACCGGCTTCACTGATCTTTCGCTTCTTCTTACCGAAGTATCGTGAGGCCTTGGGAACGCTCGGTCGTCTGCCTGACTGAGCGTGCCTTCTCCGGGAGACTGCCCGTCCAGAGCAGGCGCTTTGGCCGCACGGAACTTGACGGTAGGGTTCAACACAGCGTCAAGCTGGTCGTCCGCGGAGGGTCCTCCAGAGATCGGAACTAGCTTGCCGACCCCAACGCCCTCCGTAGAGTCGGACGCCGCCTGGACGGAGGGGGACGCAAAGCCGACCCCCTTCTTCAGAACTTGGGAGGGCATATTCGCGTACAACTCCGCCTCGGTATCGACTCTCGGAACCGACCTCGAGAGTTGCATCGACCGTCCCAAGTCCCCCTCAGCGCCCGCGCCCCCCGTCGTGGTGGTGGTCGTGGTGGTCGTCAAGTCAGTCTCCTCCACCTCCATCCTTTGTCAGCCGCCGAGCGTTACCCCACCACTTTCTCCTCTCTCACCAAAAAAGAAAAAGCTTGCCTCTGCCTCTCTAGAGAGATAGAGAGAGAGGGGCTCACGCACAGGAAGAAGACCGCCTGTGGCTCTCGCGAGGCGTTAGTTCACTCGATGGCGAAGCTTTTGCTCCAAGTATATTACACTGCTCGAGTTCACGGACTCGCTCTTACATCATGGGAGGGGCGGCAAGCTCTCCCCCCGGTCAACAGCCCAACTTACAAAACTTGTCATCCGACATGGTCTTGTAGTATCCCACGTGCATGTGGATGCAGGAGGGCGTGAGGCAGATGCTCTGACTGGCGGAGCACTCGTCGTCCTCGTTGTAAAAGCAAGTCGCGCTGAACCTGCACTCCTCGTAGGGCAACACGTTGTTGCACTGGACGAAGCTGTAACCGTTGAGCCAGATCTCGATCCCGACGTGGTGGTAGCCCCTCATAAACGTCACCCCCGTGTAAGGAATGTGGGGCACGGGGTCCCTCTCATTGACGACTCTGAACGTCCTGCCCTTGAGGTTCAGCATCTCGTTGTAGAAGAATGCCCAGCCGAGGTTCCCCACCCTGGGAGCTCCGAAGGTGTACACCCTCTCCACCGGCAGACCGTTGTAGTTGAGGTCCGCGGCGGCTAGGGAGGCCAACGCCCCCCCGAGAGAGTGGCCGGTCACGATGAACGTCGCGTCGGGGTGCTTCGCCAGCAGCTTCGTCACGTAGTCCCAAGCGGCCTGCCTCAGCTCCTCCCACGCGTACATGAAGCCGTCCTCCAAGCGGATCGAGATGTCCATCTCATCCGGGGCCGTCGGCCAGGCCCACTCCATCGGCGGCTCGCTCATGGCGAACATGAAGTCGTCCACCCAGTCCCCCAGGGAGTCCCCTTGCGTGCCCTGGAAGCTCAGGACGACCGTGTCGTTCTTCGGGTAGTAAAGAACGAAAAACAATATCGGAGCCTTCTCCATGTTCCACAGGAGGGGCACGGTCGTGTTATAAGCCACCACGTCTGTCACATTGGGGTGCTCGATGACTTTCCGCCCCGAGTCCCACGAGTCTATGTTCGACACGTTGCAGTAGGCCGCAGTGGCAAAGTAATAAATGTCCTTCGCGCGGTAGTACTCGAAGGTCAGGTTGCCCGCATCAGTGTTGTTGTTGAATTTCGACTGCGCGTGCCTCTCATCCCTCCCCCAGAACGCCGCGGGGGTGAGCCTCACGCCCCCGCTGCACCACACCAAGCCCAACAGGCACGAC
This sequence comes from Chloropicon primus, assembly GCA_023205875.1. Taxonomy (NCBI): domain Eukaryota; kingdom Viridiplantae; phylum Chlorophyta; class Chloropicophyceae; order Chloropicales; family Chloropicaceae; genus Chloropicon; species Chloropicon primus. Next base: position 1,447,886 of record CP060755.1, read on the forward strand.
AGGAGCAACGCCTGCACCCTCGTACTCCACCACGTTCTCATAACACTCCTCACTCTCCAACCAAAAATAAGCCTATCCCAATCCACCGCTGCGCCACACCACACCCTCCGAGAAGTCCTCCCCCCTCTCCCTCGTCTCTCCCTCGTCGTCTCTCCCTCGTCGTCTCTCCCTCGTCGTCTCTCTCCCTCGCTCGCCCTTTCGCGTTTCGCTTCTCCTCCCTCTCCCACGAGCATCTTTTTTGAAGATTAGGAGATGAGGATCTTGGACACGTAGGACAATCCCCCTTTTTCGCCCTCGTTGAAAGATGCTGGGGTAACTGAAACCGCTCCCACTTCTTCTTCTTCTCCACTCGTTTGCCCTCGTAGCCCACGGTTGCTTGTTTTTGTGGGCAGTGGCAAAAAGCATCTGAGGCTTGCGAGACATGCCGCTCGCGAGCGAGGGTGAGAAACCCTCCCTCCCTCCCCTCAGGCTCGGTGAGAAGAGAAGAAGCGAACGGAATAACTAATGAATGGTTTTTGTTATGTTATTGCACAATTGTTACAAATAAAGGGGGGGTTACGTTCCCGCGGGGTGTTCGGAATCCCCCCCCTCTCTCTCTGGTTGTTCTGGTTAGTTGATGAGAGAGTCGTCAATGGCGATGGCCTCCTCGACCTCGGTCTTCTGGCGCTCGCACAAGTTGCTTATCTCGTTGATCCTCTCCCTGTTCTGCTGCCGAATCCACTCCTCGATCTTCATCATCATGTCCGTGGAGTTCTTCACCTCGTTTGTCACCAGCTTGTCCTCCAGCGAGTCTATCTTCGTCGTGTGGGCGTCGTGACTGGACTGGATGCTGTTCAGGAGCATCTCCTTGTCCTGCAGAAGGGTTCTCGTGTCGCTTTCGAGGTCCTCGAGCTCTCCCGCCTGGTACTGCTCGAGGTGCTGCATGGCTTGACCCGTGACGGCCTCGAACCAGGCGTTCTCCAAGTCTCTCAGCTGCGTGAAGTACGTGTTGTAGTTGATCTTGTTCTGCTCGACCAGAGCCACGTAGTTGTTGTCGAAGTCCTTGTAAAGCTGCTCGAGGGCCTCCACGATGTCCAGCTCCAAGTCCATGAGCTTGTCCTTCAGCTCCAGGTTGCTCTGCCTGAGCGGCGCGGTCTTCGTCTCCGCGTTCGATGGATCGTCCCTGAGCTCCCTGAAAGTGCGCTTCTTGATGCGCTTGAACTCCAAAATCAGGTACCTGGCCTGCTCGTCCTTCTCCCCGGTGTACTCCTTCACAACGGCGTCCCATTCCGCCCTCTCCCCAACCTTCTTCTCGTGCTGGTCCAGCACCTGCTGCACAAACTCGTCAGTAGCGGACTGCCACTTCGTGTGGAAGTCAGCAAGCGGGCTGAGCAAGTCCGGCACCTTCTTCAGGGTGTTGTACTCGGGATCCTCCCGAAGCATGTCCTCGAAGAGCGTCGTGACCCCCTCCAAGTTCGCCCTGCTCATGAGGGCCGCCTTCTCCGCCTTGGTCACGGCCTCCTTATCCTCCATCTCCGCCTTGGTCTCGTTCTCCTCGATCTCTAACAGCTCGTCCTGGTAGTGCTCCTTGGCGGCGTTCACAGCCTGCTCGCTCACCATGCGGTAGTCGAGGTACTTCAAGTTCTTTACGTGGGAGATGACGTAAGGGCGGTACTCCGTGTCGTTGCATATCGGGTTCCCCGCCAAGTTTATCAGCCTCAAGTGACGGAACCTGCGCAGGTACAGCACGTTCTCAATTTTCGTGATGTTGTTGTTGCCCATGGACAAGATGCTCAAGTTCGTGAGGTTGCCCAAGTTCTCTATCGTTTCTATGTTGTTGTTGAAAAGAGACAAGTCCTTGAGCTTGTGCAACGTGTCGAACCCCTCTATCTTCGAAATGTTGTTGAACGAAAGGTCAAGCCACTCCAGGTTCGTCAAGTGCTCCAAGTTCTGGATCTTGGAGATCACATTGTTGTCCAGCTGAAGCTTCACGAGGTTCTCCAGGCCCATCAAGTTGTCAATCTTCAGAATATTTCTGAAGCTGCAGATGAGAGTGTCGACCTCGCGAAGGGCTATCTGCTTTGACTTGTCCTCCTTCGCTTCTATGGGGCCAGATATTTTCACGCATGACCTAATCAAGTCCTCCTCGATGACGCACGGCTCAATAGTCTCCACCATACTTTCTCTTCCTTCTCCTCCCTCTCTCGCTCTTCCTTCTCCTCCCTCGTTCTCCACGAGACTCTCTCTCTCTCTCTCTCTCTCTCTGAGCCGCCTAAGGCTAAGGTCTCCTCCTTGTAGTCCCCTGGTGTTGCGTCGTCTCCTGCACCTTCACCTTCACCTTCGCCTCTTGATGCCCTTCACCTTGCTCCCGTCGCCATGGACAGAACGCCTCAACGACAACGACTTTCTTGGAACCACCACCACAACACACAATCAATCGGTCAACTGGCAAGCGTGAATTCCAGAACATTTCCGGAAACGTTGTCGGAGCGAGGAACGAGGAGGTGAACGAGGGAAGGAGAGCGAGGAGGACCTTCGTCCGTTCATCCGTTCGTTCGTTCGTTCGCGTGGGACCCGGGGGCGTTGAAGGCGGTTGGGGGTGGGAGGGTACTACGACGTCAAAATCATAATCGTATCCCCATCCCCCCCGTTCGTTCGGTCAACTCCGTTCGAGTGTTTGGTGTCCCTCGAATTTGTGGATTGCGAGGAGGTTTGGAGTGCGTGGAGAGGATGTTGGGGACGAGGAGTGTGTTCCCGGCGGGCACACTCGTCGGGGGGGCCGTCACGGCACACCCTCGGAGGGGAAGAGGGAGTCTTCGGGGCCAACGGGGGAGGCGCGCGAGGTCTCTGGCCGGGGAAGGGCCCACGACATCAGAAGCAGCTTCAGCAGAGTTAGATCCGGCGCTTGCCTTGGCGCTGGCGGGTCACGCCTTCTTCGCGTACAAGGAGCCGTCCCAGCACGTGTTGAAGGATAGGGTCGGGACGGATGATTCGCAGACCGACTTGATCTTTCTGGACAAGAACTACGTGCTGCGAGGATTCGCCGGGAAGCTCAAGGTCACGTCGCTCGCAGCGCACCTTCCGGGTGCCGAGAGGAAGAGCGAAATCTTCTTCGCGCTGTCCATTGGTGGTGACGTTCACAGCACGGCGTCCTGCAAAAAGTTGAGGGGAGGGGAGATGCACGGCTGGGACGAGGAGCACGAGTTCCTGCTCAAGTCCACTGGGGACAACAAGCTTCAGGTGCGAGTCTGGAAAAAGAGATTTCTCCGGCCAGATGAACTTTTGGGCGTCGCCATCGTCACGCCCGAAGCGTTTGCGGAGGGGGCGAGCTTGGACCTCCCCCTGAGGGGTGGTTCGATCGAGGGCTCTGTGCTCGTCGAAACGGAATACACGAGTTTCGATGTCCTCGAGGACGTGCAAGAGCACAGTTCTCAGATGATTCTGGATTTGATCGGAATCGAGCAAGCCCCTCTCCTCCACATGAACTTCAAGCCCGCTTGCTTTTGTACCAACGAGGTTACTGACACGCAGGCGTGGATATGGTGGAACGAACCTGCAAAGGAAGTCCTGGTGTCCTTCAGAGGGACGGAGCAAACTCAGTGGAAGGACTTGCTGACGGACGTGAAGGTGCTGCCGACTTCCGTGAACCTGGAGGGAGTAAAAAACGTTCACATCTTTGCGAATTCGAGCGAAGTGATGGTGCACAACGGGTTCCTCACGGCGTACCTGTCTATCAGAAACTCGATCCTGTCGCAGCTCAGAACGCTCATTACTCCGGCCGGGAAGGAAGAGGAATGGACAATCTTCATCACCGGCCACTCGCTGGGAGGGGCCCTGGCCACCATTCTTGCCTACGAGTGCGCCGAGGCCGATCTTGGGAAGATCGTGGTGTACACTTACGGCTCCCCTCGTGTGGGCAACGAGGCCTTCGTGAGCGACTTCCACAACTTAGTTGATTCGTCCTGGCGGTTCTCAAACGTTTCGGACATCATTCCGACCGTCCCCCGGTTTTTGGGTTACAAGCACGTGGACAACTCGGTGAGAATCTGCGAGGACGGCACCGTGCAGGTCCTTGACGACGAGAAGGATGTGATCGGCGAGACTCACTTCACAGAGATTTTGGGCGTCGAGGATCTCCCCGAGGTGGAAGAGCTCCTGCAGAAAGAGCTAACGCTGCTGTCGACTCTGATCGACGGCACGGCGCTCCAGGAGCACATGGAGGACAACTACCTGAAGAATCTGCTGCTGCTGGCGGCGGCGTTACGGAGTTCAAGTGATTTGTAATAATACGTGTAAATTTTGATCGCTTCACAGCGATCCTTCCACCGAAACATCGATGACTTCGGCAGCAGCCAGACTGAACAGCTCCACCGTTAGAAACTCCAAGTTGTGCTTCAATGCCTCCTTTCCATCAGTGAAGGGGTGCTCGGACGAAAGAAGCTTCCTCGATTGGATCGAAAACCCAGCGATCGCGCGCACTTCCGTCCATGCACCGTACAGAGCCACCATGAGGATGCTTATGCTTATCACCGTCAGAAGCGTAACGACTCTCAGTGCTGCCATCACGTCTCCCCTCCCTCCCGCACCCGATTCCCTCCCCCCGTGCCAGGGTCTTGGGTCGCTCAGGGCCTTGTCAGTTGCGAGCCGACGGACGAACAAGACCGCTACCTCCTCACCCCTGTGCGCCATCCTTTTTGCCTTCTCCCCTCCCGACCCGATCGTTCCGCACGCTGCTGGAAGATCGATCGGCGATCTGCCAAAGAATTTCAAGCTGAGAGAGGGGGGGAGGCACGATGGACCCAAGCGTAATCAAAGCCGTGAGCGTGCTGAAGTTGTACAGGGACTCACTGAGGCTTGCGCAGCACCTCGGGTCCAAGGTAAGTCGTGACGAGTCCTCTCTCTCTCTCTCTCTCTCTCTCTCTCTCTCTCTCTCTCTCTTTTCCTTCTCCTCTTGTGCTCGCGGAAAACGTCGAGAAAAAGGGCTGGACCCAACCCAACCATGGGAACACGAGACGCGACAGAGCGACGACATCGACTGACATCTTTCCCTCTCGCTTCGAATTGCGCAGTCAGGGAACACGGACGCTTTGAAGAATGAAGTGAGGAGGACCTTCAGGGCGAATATGCACGAAAAGGATCCGGAGAAAATACAGACCATGAAGGAGGCCGCATTCAGGTGAGTTTATTCCGACTGTGTGCGTGCGCACTGGTGATCAGAGTCCGAGAACTGACCTTGCACGTTCCCAGGGGCTTGGGCAACTACATCTTTGTGGAGGCGCAGAAAATGGCAGGAAACGAGGAGGACCCTTCCGCGACGTCTTGAGCTCTGTGGTGTCGGACTACACACCGTGGTTGTCGATATTTGTTGTGGGGGTCCTCGCCGAAGCAGAGGCAGCGAACGGGCTCGAAGCAGTTCTCCATCAGCGTTTCTGTTGCTCGGAGTTAAGGACCAGAGGTTTTATTGTATGATAAATTTGTTACACGGCGCGTGCACCACCACCTGCCTGAGGCAGCTGGGTGATCCCTCTCCCCCCCACCACGCAACTCGTTCCGAGTACTCCCGAAGAAGATCTGGCCCGTCCAAAGGCATTGCACTGCTCTTTCCCTGGTCTTTCCACGAGCCACGCCGAGTCAGTCTGGTCGTCATTCATGAGCGCCCTCCCCTGCCGCAGATCTGTCTGCCAGCCAGCTCAAGCCACTCGAGACAGGAGGACGAAGGGGGCGCGAAGGGGAGAGAGCGTGAAGGCGGACACAAAAACATGGCACAGCTGTTGAACAGGCTGAGGGCGGAGGAGAGGATAGCCGGGGTGGAGTTCTGGCACTCCCCGGAACGCTGCGGGTGGCTGATGAAGCAAGGTAAGGAGCGGGCGACGGAAGGAAGACACGCTGCACTGTACAAGAGCTACTGCTTTCTCTCGCGCGCGCGTACACTCCGAGGGGTTCGTGGGGAGGGGGAAGGGGGCGGAAGTGCGGTGCGGCTTGCCTGCGTCCTCCGCGCGGTTCCGGGCTTTGCTGACAAGTTTCCTTTCGCTTCAACAGGAGAGTACATCAAGACGTGGAGGCGTAGGTGGTTCATACTGAAGCAGGGAAAAATCTTCTGGTTCAAGACGGAAGAAGTCGGACCTGTAAGTGACTCGCCGCGCGCTTTTGCTGCTGGAGATGTCGTGCGTGCTGACTGTTGCCCTTTTCTGCCCTCCTCTCGCCCTTCTTGCTTTCTGCCCGGGCGCTTTTGCCCAGAGCTCCATCCCAAGAGGTGTCGTTGACATAAGCAGGTGCCTGTCTATCAAGGGCGCGGAGGACGTGATAAACAGGGCGCACGCCTTCGAGCTGTCGACGCACACGGAGACAATGTTCTTCATCGCGGATTCTGACAAGGTAGGGCATGCGAACAAGAGTGCACATGACGGAGCCAACTCACCTGTGCTTCAGCGTCGGAGAAGGCTTTTCTGACCCGGAAGCTTTACTTTCCTGAACGTTTTGGCTTGTTTGCTATCCGCAGGAAAAAGAGGAGTGGATCAGCTCTGTGGGGCGAGCCATAGTGAGGCAATCTAAAAGGTGAGTCTTCGTTTGTGTCTTTCTTTCTCCTCAAGTAATTATACACGTTTACTGAAAGGGGCCAACCTTCTTGTCTTCTTTTTTGTCACTCATAACAAGTATGACGGATGACTATGGCAGCTACTAAGTGTAGCTCCTGGGACCATATTTTTATAATTGTACAACTTAGCTCGATTTTGTTTCACTCCTTTCCTCGCGTCCTTCCACTCAGATTGCGCTGAACTCGATGTCCTCATCGTCTTCGTCGTCCTCCTTTGGGATGTAGCTTTCGCTCAAGACCGACCCTTCAATCATGACGTTTCTGATGGTTGCTTTCCCCAGCAGCTGCTTGCGCAGCAAATCCATGATCGTCCCCGAGTCGTCCATGGTAGCTTTGCTATCCCTCCAGGTCCGGAAGAACACGTTCATCGCTCCGCAGTACCACATGTTGAAGGCCGTGTGGAGGCTCCCAACATCGATCGCAGGCGCGTCAAAGTGCTTGGCCGAGAGAAGGTCGAGGCCCATGCCCGATATATTCAGCGCAATGGCACAGAAAGGAAACCCGTAGTTTGGGTCCTGCGAGTAGTCAAAAATCGTTTGCATCACGTGGAAGCAGTGCTCCACGAAGAACAGTATTTGGCACAGTCCCCACATTCCTGTGCCTCTCAAGTCGGTCGCAGGGTTTTTGCCCTGAAACCCTATCTGTTCCCAGTGTTTCCCGTACCTCTTCACGTTCGATGCGTCTTCGCCAAAAATAGTGCAGTAGATCGAAGCCAGCATGCCGTCGTGCTGTGAGTTTTCGTTCTCAAACTTCTTCTCGGATAAATGAATGATGCAGACCCTCTCCTTCTTCACAAACTCTGGCTGGCTGAAAAGGTTCTTGACGAAAGAGTTGTACGTCAAGCAACAGCTCGGCTCGTATTCCTCAATCTCATACGACGGGTCCAAAGCAGGCATGAGAGCCTCGATGGCCTCCTCGTATATCAGTGTCTCCTCAAATGTGTAGGCGTGATGAACAGACTCTTTGTCCTCCTCCTCGTACTGGATGTCAATGATCGCGGACCACTGCTCGGCTGTCATCTCTATGCTCTTCTCCCTCGCTTGCCGTGTCGGTTCCTCCGCTGCTTCCTCCACTTCTTCCTCTAAAATGATTCCAGCCGAGTCGCCTCGCTTCATAAAGATGTCCTTGGGCGCCTCAGGCGCGACGTACTCCCGCTTGTGCGTGGTCGCGTCCCTCGGCTTGCCTTCGAAGGCGTAGTCGAACTCATCGTCCGCCCCCGCCCCCGGCTTCGCCTCTTCATACTTGCGCAGGACTTTGTCCACGGACTCTCGCCTCGGCTCCCTGCCTGACTTGGCTTCCTTCGCCTTTGCCGCTTTTCTGACTTTGCTCTTCCCGGCCAACATGCCGTCCACAGAGTCTCGCCGAGGCTCTCTCTCGGAGACCTTCTTCTCACTTGCTTCTCCCTTCCCATTGTCCTCGCCGAAGTACTCTATTTCTTCCTCGCTCGAGTCCTTCCCCAAAGGTGGTATCTTGCCAGCTTTCTCTGGCGTTTTAACTGCCAGAGCAAGGTCGAACGAGGAGCGGGTGAGGTCGGGAATCGCCAGCTCCTCCCTCAATTTCTTTCCCAGGACCTTGTCCACCGAGTCCCTCCTCGGCTCTCTCGCCTCCACCGCCTTCACCACCTTCCTGGACCTCCTATTCCCTTTGGGCATCTTTGGTCCCCGGTCTCGTCGTCACTCTCTACCAACGCGCTTCTCAAGGCCGCTTAACTCTTTCGTAACTTCCTGCTCATCAAATCCACCCCCGCCGTCTCTTCCTCTCAACCTCCTTCTCCTCGCCGTCTCTTCCCAAGTCACCCAAGTCACCGCGCCCTCGAACACGAACACGAACACGAACACGAACAGGAAAACCCCAGACTGTTTTGCGTCGGCAAAAAAAATAAAGAAACCAAGCCCCCCTCCCCCCCGGTCAGAGAGAGAGAGAGGGGAGGGAGAAAATTCGTTAAGGGTACGTGGAGGTGCTGGTTGCTGCTGCTGCGGGTGGAGGGGACGAAGGAGGGCGCCTCGTTAGTGGTTGATACGACAAGAAGAGGAAGGGGGTAGAATGGTAGACCTCGAGGGGCTCACCAGGAGGGAGCTGCAGAGCTTGGCCAAGGAGCACGATGTCAAGGTAAGAGCGGGAAAGATACCGTCTTGCTTAAAGGCCGCATTCTTTTCGTGGGACAAACCATACTGACGATAATTGATACTTGATAATTGCGTTCACCAAGGCCAATCTGAAGAGCAGCGAGCTCGTCGCGCAATTGAAGATCAAGTTGCAGCAGTTTGAGTTGACCCCGTGCGACAGGGAGGGGACGGCCTCTGAGCCCTCGACGCCTGAGCCTGTGCCGTGCTCCTCCTCCTTCGCACCGCACGATCTGAAGACTCAATCGCAACGAGTCATTTCCGACCTCTGCGACGCGAACGACCAGGACGACTGGCTCGACTCGGCCAAGAAGGAGATGGTGCACCTGGATAGCATATGGGAAAAGGTTCTGACAAGTCCGAATCGCAAGTACTTTGGTGTTCCGGAGACTGTGGACTACAAGAAAAAGGCTCTCTCTCTCAACCGAGCAGGCTTCACCGTTCCACCGTCTCCGTTGCCTCTCAAAAAGTACAGGCAGAGGGACAAGACCCCAACGGTAGCAGGCGAGGGGAAGGCGGACGGGGAGGAGAAAGAGAACGCGACACTGTGCAGCAAGAAGTTCAGTGGCAAGCGCAAGACCGAGGACGCGGTGAGGAAGTTGAAGTCGACCTCGAAGATTGCAAAGCAGTCGAAGGCTCAGGTGACGTCCAAAAGGATGCTTTTGGCGGAGCAAAGATTCAAATCCAGGCTTCTCAAAGCAAAGAGCAGAAACAAGTGATGATTGATTGTGAAGGGAGGCGCACAGGCACGGGCAAGCTCACAAACCTATCGTTGGAAACGTGTAGGAAAGCCTGCGCACTTAGACATAAAAACAATTCTACTCTTAAAACAATTTTTTAGGCATTTAGTCGATCGATTGACGAGACCTCGTCGTACCTTCAGCGTCTCCTTACAGCGCGCTGGTGCTGCTGCGCTCTCTCTGTCTCACGAAAAGACGAAGAAGAGTCTCATCTGCCACTTGTCCTACGGTCCGCGCCCTCGAGCAAGTACAAAAATGAATTTTATAGGCTCTCACACGATCTGCGTGATGGTCTTCTTCAAGGAAACCAGGCCCGAGATGAAGTTGTCGTCCCTGGCCCGCGCCTTGTGCGCGTGCGCAAAGTCGATGAGCTTCAAGTCGATCCGGAGGTCCCCCACGGTCTTGGCGTTCCCTTCGTACAAGATGAGCAAGGAAGCTGAGTAGAACTGGTAGAGCCTCTGCTTCTCGCACCACCTCGCCAGTCTCTCTATCTTTGGTACAATGCCCGACGGGCCGAGGCACACATTCTCCGCGGTCAAGCTGCCGCTCGGGTGGCCGAAAAACTGAGCCAGCGACTCCTTTACGGAGGCGACGTCCAGCGTCTTGCACCACTCCTTGGTCGCCCGCCAGTAGGCGTCGCTTTCGTTGCTGAACACCTGCATGCCGCAGATTTTGAACCCGAGCTTGGAGGTCGTGGTCGCCTTGTCCTTCCTCTGGCATTTTGCGATGTGGCTCTCCGTCTCGCTTGGGGCCCAGGTCTGGTAGCCGATCTTTATGTCAATGATGCACGGGCGCTCGTACCCCTTGGTCACGTCCTCCATCTTCATGTACGTCAGCCCCCCCATCTCCAGCACCCCGAAGAACGTCGGCACGAAGCCCGAGAGGTCCTGCAGCAGGAGCGCCGTGTCCTCGCAGCTCTCCTCGCAGCTCTCCTCGCAGTCCTTCAGCCGCTCGTAGAACGCCCTCTCCCTCACGCCCCGCGAGCCCACCTGCAAGGGCTTGTAAAAGTACCCCTCCTCGCACACCAGGGACCCCACCTTTCCGTACTCAAACAAGTGCCCCGCGATCTGGTGAGGCGCCGCTGTGAACCCCGACGACGTCCACCGCTCCTCCGCGGACGGCCCCGGCGACGTCGTCGTCGCCACGCCCTCCCCTCGCCCTCCCTCCGTCCCCCCACTCCCCATCATCCCCATCCCCTGACACCCACACCCACACACAGACACACGCAGACACACAGTCACAGGCACGCTCACGCGCTCACGCACTCACGCAACGCGTCCCCCGCCTCCCCACTGCTTCCCAAGGCAGTCGTGGAGGTTCCACCCAAGTGCCACGCGTTTCCAAATGCCTTGCGCAGCAGAACTCCGAACCCCCGTCCTGATGCTGAGACATCGTGTGGATCCTCGCTTGAGATGCCGCGAGACAGGCGCGAGATGCTTTAGTTTAAGACGTTGGGAAGAAGAGACGAGAGTCCTCTTTCTTCGGAAAGAGAGACCGGCTTGACCTAGCTTGGTTTTCGTTTGCGTTCGAACGCGGGGTGGCGACAGGCGAGACGCGCGCGCGCGCGGAGAAGAGTTGCAGTCGTCGCGATGTCGTCGGTCGACTGGATCCGGTTTCAGGGCCACTTCCCTCCTGATTTGCAGGAAGGGAATTTCACGAACAACGCGATGAACCACTTGCAGGGCTTCTTGAGCAACCGCAAGAAGTCCGCGAACACGAAGTGGGCCTGCGTGACGTCCGGAGGGACGGCAGTTCCCCTCGAGAAGAGGTCGGTGAGGTTCATCGAGAACATGAGCAAGGGGACCCGGGGGGCACGCTCCACCGAGCAGCTCCTCGACTTGGGGTACAGCGTCATCCTGCTCGTGAGGGACGACGCGGAGATGCCCTTCGGCTCCCTCCTCGCGAGCAACAAGGCGTGGCACGAGGTGGTGCAGAAGGAGAAGAGCGCGAGGTCCGCGGACACGGACCTGAAATTCAAGGACAAGTACCAGGACAGGATCTCGGAGAACTTCAAGAGGCAGCAGAAAGCGAAGAAGCAGGAGAAGCTCCTGGTGCTGAAGTACAGAGACGTCTTCGAGTACATGTGGCTCCTCCACTGCGTGGCCCTGGAGCTCTCGAGCAAGGGGAACAGGGCGCTTTTCTACCTCGCCGCCGCGGTCTCGGACTTTTACATCCCGTGGCACAAGCTGGCCGAGCACAAGATTCAGTCCCAAGCCGGCACCCTGGCGCTCGAGTTGGAGAACGTCCCGAAGGTGCTCGGCCTCCTGACGCGGGAATGGGCCCCGCAAGCCTACTGCGTCTCGTTCAAGCTGGAGACGGACCCTGACCTTCTGTTAAGCAAAGCCCGGGGAGCCCTCCAGCAATACGGGGTCCACCTCGTGGTCGCGAACGAACCTCACAATAAGGCGAGGAAGGTGACGGTTGTGGGAGCAATGGGGGAGCAAGAGGAGATCCAGTTCACGCCTAAAAACAACTGCATCGAGGAGCCCCTCGTGGAGCTCGTGGCCCAGAAGCACTCGGTGTTCTTTGGCGAAATCATCAAACCCCAAAGGCCCAACATCAAATTGGATGGGCAGAGCGAAGGGACGTACGATTACAACAAGAGGAAGGCTGCTGCGGAGATGCTGCCGGAGGATTGCAAGAAGGCCCTGAAGAAGAACAAGAAACCCAAGAGCACGAGCGATGGAATCACTGTCCCGAAGAGAGCGAAGACGGCTTACCTGTACTTCTGCGAGGAGAGAAGGCCGATCATGAAGAACAGCAATCCTGGTTGGAGCATGGTCAATATCACAAAGGAACTCGGGACTGAGTGGCAAGCCTTGCCAGGTGAAGAAAGGAAGAAGTTCGAAGATTTGGCCAAGAACGACCAGCTTCGATATGAGATGCAAAACGAGGCCTACCTCGGTCAGCTTAGAACCAAAGCCATGTCCATGTAGAGGGAGGGGGGTGCGGGAGAGTGTACGAATTAACCAGAGCTTTTGTAAGTCTTTTTCTTTTTACAATTAGCACGCCTTAGACGAGGTCCTCCTCAATCCACTAGAACGTGAAACGGCTCTTCAACATCTCGCTTATGGCCTTTTCGTGGTTCTCCCCCACGTTCGACATACGGACGTCGATGCTCTGCAGCGTCTTGTTGGTCTCCAACGCCTCCGAGACGATGGCTCCACCTTCCTCTCCAAAGTCGTTGCAGGATGCGTCGACGCGGGCCAAAGAAGTGTTCTGTCGAATCAGGTTGCCCAACGCCTTGGTGGAGCTCTCCCCAGCCGCGGTAGCGCTCAAGTTAAGGGTCGTGAGGCTCTCGTTCTGAGTCGCAGCCTCTATGATTGCCCTGCAGCCCTCGTCTCCAATTCTATTCAGACTCAAATTCAGAGAGAGGAGAGACTTGTTTGACTTGAGAGCTCTGGCGATAGCCCTCCCCCCCTCCACGTGAATCTGGTTTGACCTCAGGTTTAAAAATACAAGGACGCTCCTCCGATCTAACAGCGAAGCCAAGGCCTTTACCCCCCTATCTGCAATCTTGTTGTGGCTCAGGTCAAGGTGTGATATCGATTTGTTTTCTGCAATGCCACTGGCAATCATCTTCACCCTGTCGTCGTCAAGCAGGTTGCTGGACAGGTTCAGGTACGTCAGGGTCTCCGTCCACTCCAGGGCTCTGGCCAAGCTGACGCAGTCCGAGAGCTTCATGCCAAAAAGCGACTGCTCGTAATCCATTCCCACGTTGTGCCTGCCGTAAGTGAGCTTCATGAAGAAGAGGTTGCTCAGCAGGGAGGGTGAGAGAAGTACTTGGAGGTCCATGTGAGAGGGGAGCTGCTTTATGTTCAAGTTGTACACCCACGGCGACGAGAAGGCAAGGAGCCTCTTCAGCTCCTCCAAGTCCTCGTTCACTGGGTCGAAATTCTCCAGTGTCTGTGCCAAGTTTTTCTCAAAGTAGAGCTGCTTCCAAGAGTCTCCATGGGCGGAGAGCTCGCAATTGCTCCACCGGGACTGGGAGCGACGCTTCCAGTACACTTCCTCCTCGATCACGGGGCCTACCAGCTCCAGCGGCAGCTCCAAGCTGAGCAGGTCCACTACCTTTGCCTTGTTTTCCTTGTCCAAAGACCCGAAACTAGGCTGCAACACGAAGTTCTCAGCCACCACCTTGACGCAAAGATCCTTCAGGGCTGGCACGAAGAGCTCGTGGCGGTTCAGGTGGTGCGGTATCTCAATTTTCAACGGCTCAACTCCCATGGTTGCTTCGCTCCAGGCCGACTTCCGCGACTACTACTACCTCCACACAATTGTTGAAAGCAAAACAAAGCAGCACACCGCTGCAACTCAACCAGGGCTCTCAGTCCGCGGAGTCGTGTCCCAATGCAAGCTCAAAAGATGCAAAAGGCTTGCACACACACACACACACTACCTTCCCCCAGTGTCCCGAAGACGGAGGCAACAACCCCAAGGCGCACAGACAGACAGTGCCTTCCTAAGCTAGGGAGAGTTGTCCTCCATTTAGTCAAAACTGGGTCGAAATTTTCGAGGAGGAAGTTAGAGCTGGAGGTCTGGAGGACGGGCGACGGGAAGGGAAGGTTGGAGTGGAAGGGAAGGCTTGCTGGGGTCGTTGCTGGAGTCGAAGGGGTCGCGTTGGGAGGCAATCATGAGGTTCGCAATGGTCTGCGCTTCCAACATGAACCGTTCCATGGACGCTCACAACCTGCTCAAGGAGGCAGGGCTCGAGGTGGATAGCTACGGGGTGGGTTCCCAGGTGAAGTTGCCAGGCCCGAGCGCCCACGAGCCGAACGTGTACCCGTTCGGCACTCCCTACGAGGTGATTTACGACGACTTGAGGGCGAAGGACAGATCCCTGTACGAGAGAAATGGCATGCTGAGGCTGCTCGAGCGGAATGTGAAAGTGAAGCTGGCACCCGAGAGGTGGCAGGAGAACACGACCAAGTTCTATGACGTCGTGATAACTTTCGACGACGTCGTGTTCGACAAGCTGATGGACGACGTGCAGAAGAGGGAGCAGAAACTGATGAAGAGCTTTTTGGTGATCAACATGAAGGTGAAGGACACCCCCGCGGAGGCCGGGAAGGCGAGCCCACTTGCCCTTCAGTTGTGTAAGAAGATAGACGAGTCCGAGGACTGGGAGGACGACATCGAGGAGATCGTGGAGGACTTTAGCAATGAGACGGGGAGAAAGCCGTTCTACACCGTGTGTTTCTATTAAGAGTGTGTTGTGTTTATTACAAATTTGGTCCGACTTCACCTTGTGCGGCTCCGCTTGGGGTTCTGCTGCACCACCTCGACATCATCCGAATCATCCGAGAGAGCTCCTTCCTCGCTCGAGGAGACGGAGATAGCCACTCCCATGATCCCCATCTTCTCCTTGCGCGTCAATTTCGGTGTCTCGGCACCCTCGTGCTTTGGCGAGTCGCCCAACCCGGTTTCGCCCGCTGGCTCTCCCGGGGAGGACTCCTCCAACTTGTCGAGCCGCCTGATCAAGAGGCCGTCCATGCGGATGATTCTCATCAAGACGAGCTCACCCGCCTGAGTCTCCGGTGCTGTGAGGACCTGGTGGGCGAATTGGAACGCGCTTTTCACCTTCTGGATGTTGAACGAGTTCTTCCCTACGTCTTGGTCTCGCTGCAAGGGGTCCTCGATCGAGAGCAGGTAAGGCCTCTCCACGTTGAAAAAGTCGTACGACCTCTTGTCGTAGAAGAAACCTCCCTTCCTGCACGAAATGCCCACCCCGAACATGTCCAGGATGTTGCCATAGAGATCGAAGAAGTCTATGAGGAGAATCCCAAGGTTTTTCTCACCCCCAGTGATCCTTCTCCTCTCCCTTTTGTCTATCCGGCTCTCGTGGGTCATCAGGAACACGGTCACCATGATGATCAATCCGTAGGAACCCACTCCGCCCGAGTACACCTCGTTCAGATCCCTCTGCTGCAGAAATATCTTCAAAATGTAGACAAGCGGCCGAATCAGGGGAATCTTCCGTATCATGTCCTTGATGAACAGGGCGGCCTCCGGGCCTCCGTCCACGTCGAACGAGATGTCAAACTTCAAGTTGGTCTCCACGTCCTCGAACTTCACGATGGGTATCCTTGCCTTGGAAAGCACTAGCAGGTTCTTCGCGATCCCCCTCCTCGAGACGTTCCCCGCGATCTTCCTCAGCGCAAAAGGTATGTCGACGCAGTTCGACTGCAAGATCACCATATCAATATCACTCGTCGGCAGGTACAACCCAGTCTCGTAGGAGCCGAACACCTCAACCCTGGCGTGCGGCCAGAGGGAGTGGATAGTCTCCTTGACGCGTGCTATGGCATCGTGCCGCATCTTCCTCTCGTCCGGAGTCGGCTGCAAGAACTCGGTGAACTCCATGATCTCCTGGTGCAGCCTGAGGAGGGGCGAGTATATTTGATGGCAAGACGCCTCCCAGGGGACAGAGAAATCCTTGAGCGATTGGTCGTCCCGCCGGGCCTCTTCCAGCGGCGGTTCCTCCTCCGCCCCCTCGTCCTTTCCCTCCTCTTTCTTCAGACCCTCCACCAAAGGGATGAACGTCGGCTCAGCCCGCACCTCCTCTGTTGCTGCCGTTGCCCCCTCCTCCACCCCCTCCGACCCCCCCTCCTCCTTCTCCTCTTTCCTCTCCGGACTCGGTCCCGCTCCTTCGTCCGCATTCTCCACCAAGCCTATCGAGAAGTCCACCACCCTGTCGTACTCATACTTCTTCTCCTTCTCCACTCTAACCACCTCCACGCCGTGCAACTCCTCCATCCCTCCTCCTCGTCGCCGTCGCCCTCTCAACTCCTCCGACCCCGGGCATTTTCAAGCAAAGAGAGCGAGAGAGAGAGCGAGAGCGAGCGAGCGAGGAGAGAGGCAATGATGGAGAGAAAGCACACGATTGTGTTGTTGCAGCCAGCGTCGAATAAGGCGACCAGGACTTACATGGACTTCGAGACGGTGTCCTCTGCGATGGACGGTAAGGAAGCGAGAAGAGGAGGAGGAATTCGACAACGGAACGCGTGTGAGGTGGACTCCTTTGGGAGTGGTCTCCCCCTGGTGATCTTGGTTTTGGCACTGAGATCTGTCGGCGTGTTTGTCGACTCTCGCAGCCGAGGCGGTGAGAAGTGGGATCGAATGGTCCAACGGCTGGCTGACACCCTTGTTTCTCCCCCCCTTCTTACTTTACTTGCAGGAATTTGCAAGATGTTCGAGAAAAAGCTCAAGGAACTCAACCCTACCGTGTCCACCCTTTCGTACGAGATTGAGGACCTGAATCGATACATAGACTCCCTGCCGCAGCTGGTGGCGCTGGTTCAGGGTCAGAACAACGCGTACACGCCTCAGGACAAGGAATGGATCAAGAAGCGCATCTACGTTCACCTCAGGAACCAAGCGTCCTAGAGTGGTCTGGGTCCAAGTCTCACGTAAGAGCACTCGCTTCGGCCCACCGCGGCACGGATCAGAAAGGTAAAATTATATTGTATTACAAGATAAAAAAATCACGCTTTAGAGCTCGTCGTGGAACTTGCCTTCGGTCAGAAACTTGTAGTCCCTCCTCTTGGCTTCGAGCTCCCCCTCCTCGCAGGCCACTGGGGTGGTGAAGTCTGCCGAGTACTCGCATACGCTGGGCTCCCCGACCTTGGTGATCTCGTTCTTCGTGCCGCACAGCAAGTTTACCCTGATGCTCCTGTGAGGACCGTTCCAGCACTTTGCGCCGTTCGAGAACACGAACGTTTTCTGGTCCTCGCTCAAGCCCTGGTAGGTGCCCAAGCTGGTGTGGTCCTGTTTCGCGGTGCCAAAGGGGCAGACCTCGTAGGTGTACTTCTCTATGACCTTCTTGAAGCACTGGCCGTAAAAGTTCAAGAACTTGTTGTTCTCGCCGAAATCCAACTGGATGAGGTCTTTCATCTTCTTGAGCTCGGCCTTCATCTTCTTGAGCTCGTCGGTCTGCTTATTCAGCTCGCTCTGGACCTTATCGAACTCGGACTTCTCGAAGACGCTCTTCACAATGTCAACGCCCTTTTTAAAGATCGAGAGGAAGGAGTTGTCCCCCTTGCCGCTGTCGCTCTCAATGGTCTCGGTCTCCTTCTGAAAGGTGTCATAGTCGAAGTCGTCCTCCGCGTCGTTGGCCTTGGCGGGAGCCTCCCAAGGCCCGTCCTCCTCCTCGTCCCAGCTTTCTGGCTTTTTGGGCTCGCTCCCCTCGGTCTCAGGTTCGCTCGCTCGATCCTCCCCGCCAGACCCGTCCTTCTGCGCGGCGTCGGGGTCCCTGGTCCACCGTGAAGCGATCTTCCTCCCCACGTCCTCGTCCGTCTCCGTCTCCTCGTCCTCCTCGTATTCCTCTTCCTCCTCGTATTCCTTGTCCTCCTCTTCCTCCTCGTCGTAGTCTTCTCCCTCCTCGCCGATCAGTTCGCCCTCCTTCTCCTGGGCCCTCTTCTTCTCCTCCTCCTCCAGGAGGGCTTCGTTCAGGACCTTGATCTTCGTCTCGAGCTTCTCGACGAGGATGGAGGTGGCGTTGATCTTCTTCTCCACGAGGGCCACCTTCTTGGCCGTCTCCTCCTTGTCCACGGTGGTTCTCGACATCATGGCGGTCTTCTCCTTCAGGCCCTGCTCCATGGCGCGGATCTCCTTCTGGAGCTCCTTCCTGAGCTCGCTCCCCTCCTCCGCGCAAGTGTTCTCGCAGCCCCCGCCTCGCTCGTCCGAACCGTCGCAACAGTCGCACACGCCATCGTCCACGAACATGCTCGACAGGGTCTTCGGCTTGTGGTGGAGGTTCTGGCAGTAGAAGCTCCCATTCGCGCACGCGGACGTCCCCGGCTCGTCGCTCCCGTCCTTGCAGTCGCAGTAGTCGTCGTTCAAGGCGCTGGCCTTCACCACCTTTGACCCGTCGAAGCAGGTAAAGGTGTTCCCCAACACCGCCTCCTTGTACCTCTTCCTCTCCGCGGGCGCTATCCCTCGCGTCACCCCCGGCGTCGTCCCCTCGCCCTCCGCCACGCCCGCGAGCGCGGCGATCACCGCGAGCACGGAAGCCGCGACCACCGCGGCGGGGAGACCACCCCGCCCTCCCTCGATCCACCCCAGCCCTGATCCACTCCTTCCGTTCCTCTTCCGCGACGACATCTCCCCTCGCGAGAAAGCAATCTCAAAAGCGGGCAGCAAAGGTCCCAAAGATCCAAACAACCCAAACCCTGCGAACGAAGACGACCTCCTCCGCCAACGACAAGTGTCCCTCCGGGTCCCACTAGCACGAGCGCGCGCGCTTTGGCTCCAAGCTCTCTCTCTCCTTCAATTCAAGTTCTCTCTTCTTCTCCGAGAGACGATAGGGGCAGAATTCCGAGGAAAGCAGTTATCGGACGTTATCCGAGGAGCGCAGAGACCGGCGGCTCGTGGGTTTTGCTGGGGCGGAGACGGGTGCAGCAGCGGGGCGATCGAGGGGGAGGTGAGCGACAGGGGGCCGAGTGCGAGCGGCTTTGGCGATCGATCTCGATCGGTGATCGATCGGAGGGGGTCGGGCGCCCGAAAGACGAGGGGGCGGGGAAAGGAAGGGGGCGACACCATGGGAGGGAGGGGCCTTGGGGAGGGGGGCTGGGAGTGCGAGGGGGGCGGTCCTCCTCCGCCGGCGAAGGGGCTTCCGGTCGCGGTGGTCGTGGGGGGCGACCTCGAGGCGCTCTGCAGGGAGCTGGAGGGCGAGGATTGGGTCGGGGGTGCCGCTCGCGCCGAGCCCGAGGACGTGATCGGGAGTCCCATGGGACTGATCGTGGCCGGTCCGGTGGGCAGCAGGAAGAGGAAGAGGGGGAGCGGCGAGACCTGCGGGACCCCGGAGGGGTCCGTGGAGAGCGAGTACTCCCTCTTCGTGAGGCGGGCGTCCGTGGAGTGCGATCGGAGCCGCAGATCGTTCGCCTGGTCCGGTGGGTCCTCCGATCGCACGCACAGCGTCACGGAGCCCTTCTTCGACTTCTCGACGGAGGAGAGGGACTACAAGATCCTGCAGAACATAGGGGAGGGGACCTTCGCGACCGTCCACCTCTGCGACTACCCGGACAAGAGCCTTTGCGACTTCGCGGCGATCAAGTGCTCCAAGAGCCCAGAGGATAGGGAGGAGGCGTGGGAGCCGAACAAGGCGGGCTCCACGTACGGAGGGTGCCAGCCGGGGACCGTCACGTACGAGATCCTGGTGTACTTGAAGCTGTGGAGCGGGGACGACCCTGTTCCCGGCATTCCCAGCATCTTCGACTACGGCGAGCTCGAGGACCAGCACACGTACATCGCGATGCAGCTCCTGGGACCGAGCTGGGAGCAGATGATCGAGAACGGGACCGCGGGCAAGGGCTTGATCTCTCGCTACCTGGGCCTGCTGGTGAACTCGCTGGAGAAGATTCACGAGAGCGGCATCGTGCACTGCGACGTGAAGCCCAAGAACATCCTTGCCAAGGACCTCGTGTGCGTCACCGAGCCGTACCTGCTGGACTTCGGCTTGTCCTTTCACCTGGACACGGCCCAGAGGGGGGACTGCCGCGAGTTCATAGGCACGGCGGACTACAGCTCAGACGACAGGCTGCTGTCGAGGAGGAGCCCTCTCCCCGTGGACGACATGATCAGCCTGGGGTACACGGCTCTCCACGCCTGGCTGGGTGATCTGCCCTGGCGCTGCCCCTCCTCCGCTTACGAGGTCGACTCGCTGAACTCCGACAAGTCGACGCCGGGCCTCCAAGAGTTTCAGCGCGAGAGGGCGCTGAAGATGGAGGAGGGCCTCGGCCAGTGGGCGCCCTTCTTCAGAGAGTGGTTCGGGTACTGCGACGGTGTCGCGAAGGGCAAAGGCGGCATCTCCTACGGCGAGCTCAGAGACATCATCAGGAGGAACGAGAACAGTCTCGCTCAGAGCGCATGAGACCCTCCTCCGATTCGGGTGGATTAAAAATTCTTATAATTCTATATTCTCTCCAGGGGCTCCATCCCGAGGATCGCAAAGCACTTCCTCATGACCTTGAGGGTGGCCTCGCACATCAGAATCCTGCTGGCTTCTTCCTCGCTCCCGATCACTTTGCACTCGCTGTAAAAGTCAGTGAACTTCGACGTCAAGCCGTAGAGGTAGTCGCAAAGTCGGTTGGGAGCGAGATCCTCCACGGTGCTCTCGACGGCCTCTGGGAACTGGCAGATGGTGCTCAAAAGCGCCCTCTCCGGCTCGCAAGTGACTCTGATCTTGCTGGCGTCCCCCGCGTCAGATCCCGGATTCGCGACTCTGGCCTTGGAGAGGATCGAGCAAACCCTTGCATGGGCGTACTGAAGGTAGACGGCCGTGTTCCCCTTGAGATCGAGCATCCGATCAAAGGAGAACTCGTAGTTGGACGACTTGTTCTGTTTCAGGTCGGCGTACTTGATGGCAGAGTATCCCATCTGCTGGGCGATCTCCTCGAGCTTCTCCTCGTCCTCCGCAAACTCGTACTCCCTTTGAACGAGCTGCTCCTTGCACCTGCTCACCGCCTCGTCCAACAGGTCCGCTAGCTTGATCACGTCCCCCGACCTCGTCCTCAGCCTCTTCCCGTCCTCCCCAAGGACCAGGCCGAATCCCACGTGGTCCACCTTTGGGTACGACGAGGCCTCGTCCGTGATCCAGCCGCACTTCCTTGCGGCGGAGAAGACCCCCTTGAAGTGCTGGGACTGCCCACTGTCCGTCACGTAAATGATCCAGTCGGCGCTCTCGTCCGTGAGCCTCTGCCTCAGCGCGGCCAAGTCCGTCGTGGCGTACCCGAAACCTCCGTCAGACTTCTGGATGATCAGGGGGGGGGCCTCGCTGCCCCCCACAAAGATGCAGATGGCCCCGTCCGACAGCTCGGCAACTCCGCTCCCCCTCAGCTCCTCCACGAGATCCTTGAGGAGCGGGTTATAGAAAGACTCCCCCCTCTCCTCGATCTCGATGTCCAACCTGTCGTAGATCTTGTTGAACTCCTTCCTGCTCGCGTCGCAGATCTTGCCCCATCTTCCCAGGCTCTCCTCAGACCCGCTCTGAAGCTTCACGACAGCCTGCTGCGCCCTCTTCTTGAAGTCCCCCTCCGCGTCGAACCTGGCCTTGGAGTCCTTGTAGAGCTGCTGCAGGTCGCCCACAGACGCGTCGAAAGGGACCCCCTCCTCCTCCATGTGCTGGATGAGCATCCCGAACTGCGTGCCCCAGTCCCCCACGTGGTTCAGCCTCTTCACCTCCACCCCCGTGAACTCCAAGGCCCTCGCGAGGGTGTCCCCGATGATCGTGGACCTCAAGTGGCCCACGTGCATCTCCTTGGCCACGTTTGGGGACGAGAAGTCGAGGACCGCCCGGGCGCAGCACGGCTCGGGGGCCCACGCGTCCACCGCCGCCTCGCCGGCAAAGAGGGTGCCCACCCTCCTCTCGAGGAAAGCATCCTTCAGCCGAAGGTTGAGGAAGCCGGGTCCCGCCACGCTGACGTCCTCCAGGATCTCGTTCGGGGGGATCGAGGCCATGATGGCCTCCGCCACGGCCCGAGGATTCCCAGGGCCCCCCTCCCTCCCCTTCACCTTGGCGAAGAGGGGCATCGCATTGTTGCACTGGTAGTCGCAAGCGAACTTCGGGTTCGCCGTGGGGGCCACGAGGACGTCCCGGCCCCACTGCGCCTCGTCGCCCTCGCTCGGGAACGCTGCCGCGAGGGCCGACGCCAGGAGGCTCTCCAGCTCCTTCTTCGCCCCCAGCACCCTCTCCGTGCCCCCATCGGTCGCGGACGACGCCAGCCGCGACGACGTCACGGCGAAGGCCCGAAGATCTCCCCCTCGAAGCCTCCCCAGCAGGAAGCTCCTCTCCCAGGGCAGCAGCCCTGCAGCAGCAGCAGCTCGAGGCCCTCGAGGACTCAAAGTCGCCTGCCTCACCAGAGTCTTCCTCGGCCTCGTTCCCGTCGTCGTCGCAGTCCCGCACATGCTCCTCGTCACCCTCCTCCCCATCTCCCCCCCGAAGAGGCTCGTGAACCTCCGCGGACAAGTGAACCTCCTCTCCATCTCTCCCCCCACGCCAAACGCAGAGAGAGCACGCGAAACGAAACGAGTGCAGCAGGCCGCAGTCACAAGGCTTCGAAACGCAATGGGGCGATGAGGTGAGCGTCCGATGCGCACGCAACCCGTATCGAAGGCGCACCCCTTGCCCCCGGACAAGGAATACAACAACACCCCCACCAACAACCTATCCCTCCTGCTCTTATCTCTTTCGCCTCCCTTTTTTCCATTCTAAGTGCATGGAGGTTTTCGGTTTTGGTGTAACGGTTTTAGCCAATGAGGTCCAAGCGCAAAAAATCCAAATTGACGGAGGGGAGAGAGAGAAGAGAGCTCGAGGTTTTGTTTTGTTCGAACGCGACAACGACACCTTACCCGAGAGACCTGAGAGGTGACGTGAGGATAGAACAACGGAGGAGACCATGGCGTACAGCATGAAGATCGTGAGCAACAAGGCGAGCGCGTCGGCGGTGACCGTCGCCAGGAGGGCTGGATTGGCGAAGAGGACTGCCGCGGTGTCCTCGAGATCGAACCAGGTCGCTGGACTCAGGAGGCTCAACAAGGTAGGTTACGGGTTGGCGGGGTCCCTGGGGCGCGCGCGCGCGGGGCCCCTGGTCCGATGGGGCGGGCGTCGCCTCGGATCGCCCTCCGCGGAGTCCCGCGAGCTCCCGCCGCGCTCCCCAGGGAACTTTGAGAACTTTGAGATCATCGGATGAAACGCAGTAGAGACCGAGGGAGACATTTCGCGCGCACGTTTCACACGCTTGGCTGACTTTGCTCTCTTCTTGTTCCCAGGAGCCTGCCCGCCCCACCAGCGTCGTCGCTCGCTCCGGAATCGACACCGACGAGATCTTGTCCACCGTGACCGAGAAGTGGGAGTCCGTTGACAACAAGCCTCAGGCCGTTCTGTACGCCGGAGGTGCCGTCGTGGCCCTCGTCGTCGTGAACTCCATCGTCGGGGCTGTCAACGGCTTGCCTCTCTTGCCAAAGGCCTTCGAGCTCGTGGGACTGGGGTACTCTGCCTGGTTCACCTACAAGTACCTTCTCTTCAAGGATAGCCGCGCCGAGTTGGCCGCCGATATCGACGAGCTCAAGTCCAAGGTCACCGGAGGAAGCGAGTAAATCAAATCGCCGCTTGCGACGAACCCAACCAAGAACTCTATAGAACCTTTTTTTTAATTGATAGTAACTTGTCTTTCAGGAAAAACCTGGATTACACACGCGCAATGCGGTGGGAGTCCCACAACAGCGTAGCGTTGGGGTCAGCCCGTGCGCGAAGAGAACCGATTCGTCCGATATATACGTATACATACAATCCAACAAGTCTCTTTGGAACAAAGGACTGCTGGAACTCTCTCTCCCTCTTTCTCGTCAGAGAACTTCGATTTTGGGCAAGACTTTGTTGTACATCTGCTCGAGCTCGTGGAGACCCTGCGCGGCCAATATCCGGCACTCTTCATCCGAGTCGTGCTTCGCGAGGGATATCAGCACGTCGTGCAACCTCTCGTAGTTCAAGGCGCTCCCGTCGTCGTAGGTCCCGATGAGGAAGCTCGGAACACTGCTGAGAACGCCCCTGACGGCCTGCACGGCACTCTTCCTCACAAAGGCCTCCCTGTGGTACAACACCCGGGTGCCCTCCACGAACTCAAAGAGCAGGAACCCGAGCTCGATGGCTTGCTGCGTCGCCCCAGCGCAAGCTAGGAAGGTGTACGAGGTCTGCAAAATCTTCCCAAGCAAAACAAAATCTCTTTCCACCATATCGAGCCCCTCCCCCTTGTGGTCGTACTTGCTGAGGAGAGGGAGCATGAAGGCGTGCGCGACCTGCGCAAACTCGTTGCCAACCAGCGCATACTGGGGGCTCTCCTTCCTCGAAAGGCTGATTGGGGCAAAGATTCTGGTCTTGCCGCCCGTCTCCTCGGAGAGCCCGGGTGCTTTCTCTTCGATTGAATCGGCGCGAGGTGAGCTTCGCGAGGACCCTTCGGCGGGCCCCGAACCGGATAACTGGAGGGCGCTCTCTTTGAGGGCGTCCAAAATCATCAATCTCTGGCTCACCCCCAGGTGGACCGAGTAAAAGTTGTTGATGAGAATCCCGGACGTCTCCACCGGGGCCTTCACGAGAAGGGCGATGATTCCTTTGAGCTTGCACTCCAGGGGAGTCAGGCCTTCTCTGACATCCTCCTTCATAAACTCTTCAGGTATGTTTGCGTACAACAAAGCATTCGTCAAGTCGTTCAAGTACGAGGTGACGCTGCTGTCCAGCTGGGAGATCAACCTTTCACAATGCATGAGCACAAACTCAAAGCGCTCGTGATCATCAGACTTGCGCAGAGCCTTGATGAAGGACCCCAGAGTGCTGGGCAGCTTTGCGTTGACGTCCACGTCGTCGTCCGACATATCGTACGCCTCCAAGGAGGACTCATCGTCGCTGTCACTCTCCGAGGAGCTCTCATCGGACAGCGCCAGAACCTCGCACTCCTCAATGAGGCACACTGTCCCATACGACACAGCCGCGTTGATGTCTTTGGTGTGGCTCTCGCCTTCAATCTTGTCCGTGTACTTCTCAACCACCTCGTCGGCCCCCTTGGACGATTCGTGTTTTGTGGCTCGTGCCAAGTCCTCTCTCAAGGACTGCTCAAAGTCCACACTGGAATCAAATTCCAGTGGTCTGTTCGGGTCCAAAGTGAAGGAGAGCGCCTTTGCTACTGCCATACCATGGCTTCGAATCGACACGTTTACGTTCGAAAGCCGAGAGCTGATTCCCTTGAGGATCTCGGGAACGGAGGGGTATTCCCCCTCCAACTTGTCTTTGTCCGTGAGCTTGAGGCCTTCAATGATAATCGTGCTCAAGCTCGCTTGGTGACCGAGAGGGAGGACCCCGCTGGATTCCTCCTTGGACCACATCACAGATGTTCTGTAGATCAGTTCTTCTACGGAAAGGTGTCCTATTCCGCCTCGCTTTTCGGTATCCGAGGCCCCTTGGCTCAGGAATCCGAGGACAAGCCTGAGGTATCCCAGGGGCAGGGCCCGCTTCAGCAAAATTCTGTCCAACAAAACGATCTTCAGATCAGAGGACGCCCCCAAGCTATTGCCGAAGCAGAGTCTCAAGGTCCTTGGCGTTTCCCGAGCCTTTGTATCCCCCTCGCTCTCCAGGAGCAGTAACGAATGAAAGAGGTGCTCCATGGCGTACAAATCTTTCATGTGAGGCATGGACTTGTCCCACAGGATCGTTGCAACGTACTTTTGACTCAGATCCCCCTGTTCCAGACGACTGGCGTAAGCGTGAGCGGCTTGAGCGACCATGTGCGCAAATCCACGCCTGCAGAATCCTTTGATGAGGGTCGCAAGATAAACGAAAACAGTCTCCTCGTTCCTTTCAGCGTCTCTCACGACTCGTTTGCTCGACGCTCGCAGCGTTTTTGAGAGGAGAGTCGCCACACACTGCTCCTGGGCATCCGTCCTGTCTGGTATGGACGCGACCAGGGCTGCCACCTCCTTGGCGTCCTTCCTCGCACAACAGTCAAGCTCCGCCAGAAGGATCTCAACCCCATCACCGTGCACGAACAGCCTTTCCAAGATTGACTTGGCGGCCTCCCTTGATATCTTGACGACCTCGTGCGCCAGCTCCCCGCTCCTTGACTCGGCTTGCTCGCTTGGACCCCTGGTCGACTTGCCCACGAGGAACTTGAGTAGCTGGACTTTCGGCCCGCTGTCAAAGTAGCTGTAAAACAGCTCCTCCTTCTCTTCCGTAGAAAAGAGGGCCAGCCAGTTCGGTCCAACGAAACTCAGGAGGACTTCTCCCAGACACAGGTACAACCCGAGCCTCTTCCTCATGAACGCCGCATGCCAGGAGTCGCCCCCACCAGGCAACTCCCTCGTCGCTTCATCCAAGTCTGGCCAGTCCTGCAAATCGGGATCCTCGGGGCGCAGTCTCCCAGAGTTCAAGCGCCGGGCGATCCGCAAGAGTTCCTTGAGCCTCGCCACGTTGCGACAACTCAACACCTCCTTCCCAAGCAGATGCACCAGTCGAGCTACCTTGTGCTCGACCATGGCAGCAGGGATGTCCTCCACCATGGTCACCGTCCCTCTACACGGATCGGTCAGCCTCGCGCCACCGAGTCACAAAGCACACGAACTAACTGCGTCGCCTCGTCTTCCCTCGCCTTCCCCCCGTCAACTCAACTCTCGTCCATCTCTGTCCTTTCCCGCCATCGCCCCGATCGGCATGGAGCTGAAGCTCAGAGCTTTCTGTCGGGTCTGATACGGAATCAATGGAGCTTCGCGGGAGTTGGGAGTCGGGCGGAGGCTGTGGACGTGCCTCGCGTGGTTGGTAGCTGGTCCCTCCGTGTGCGTGGCGCGGTCCTCGCGAAGCGAAACAATATGACGACGGACCTGAGCGTCGTCGAAAGTCTTCCGGGGACGACGGTGCCCGAGGAGTAGAGCAGCGTTGGTTGGTGTGTGCGGGGCAGGGGGAGGGTTGGGTGATGCAAGCAGGGTTGCTAAAGCCCGTGGAGGGCGACAGGCTCCTGAATGACGTTCTGGGGGGAAGGTCCACGGAGGCCGCCTTGCGTGACACTGCAGGTGCGTTCCTGGCCTGCTTCCCAAGGCAGGACAGGTTCAGAGCCTGCAACGCCCTGTCACTCCTCCTTCGCGACGATCTGGCTGGCCTCCTTGGTGGTCCACAGAGAGTTGCGGCCTATTTCATACTGAGCATCGTGCACTGCGAGAACAAACAGCCAGAGACTTCGTATTTGTACCATAACCCGTTTTACCGTCTTCTGGCAAAGCTGGTTTTGAGCAAGGACACGCCTGCGGTTGAGAGGGCGGCTATACATAGAATTCTGGTGTCGGGCTACACCAACGAGATTCAGAGCGCCACGCCCGTCGCATTGCTGGATTACTCCGCACGCTCCGCACCTGCAATAACAGCGTGCGATCCCGCCAAGCTGAGCAGCAGCATAACCTTTGAGCCGGAACCCGGTGTGCGATTCTGGAGAGACATCGGGAACAAAGGAGCCAAGAGGGCGGGGAACTTCTCGAACGCATCCTCCCAGCACGCAAGGAGCGCTCCTGGCGGACGCAGCTTGGAGGCACCGGGGGGAAGAGAGGTCCCGTGGAATCTTTCCTCGGAAACGATCGAGGAAGCCCTGAGGGCCCCCCTCCTTCCCTCGCGACAGCAAGATCTCATCTCGAGGATCAAGGCTCAGCCGCACTCCGACCCCCAATTCACAAGGGAGTTGTGTGGCTTTGATTCGACTTGCCTGCCTCTGCTGGTGGAGAACAATCCTCCCGTCGCCGTGGAACTTCTCAGGAAGGTTCTGGGCGCTGGCCAGCTCCAGGACCTCATGCTCGAGTACTTTGCAGCACTCGTGGGCATGGAAATGAGCGTCCACGCGATGGAGGTCTTCAAGGCGCTCATATGTGACTCAAGCATTCCCACGGATATCACAAACTTGTACATCACAAACTGTATCGCTAAATGCCATGGTGTCAAGGTAAGTCTTCCGCCGGCGTCGGGCTTTCCAGGTTTGACTGACTTTTTTCGCATCCGTTTCCCGTTTCGCCCGCTGTGAACCCGGCCACGCCTTGGCCTGAACCACCAAACCCGTAGGACACGTATATGCAAAACAGATTGGTCAGGCTCCTCAGCGTGTTCCTGCAGAGCCTGGTGCGCTCGAAGAGTGCCCAGCTAAGGGACATGGTGATCGAAATCCAATCCTTCTGCATCGAGTTCTCCCGGGTGAAAGAGGCAGCTACCTTGTTCCGAATGCTCAAGACGATAGAGCAGGCGTAGAACGCCCGAGGGGGGAGGACGAGGCGAAAGAAAAGTATATATATCTTTATATTAAAACTGATACATGCAACTCCCCCAAAACAAAAGCAAGGCCGCCCTTCTTCGTCTAGCAGCAGACCTTGTACTTCTCTGACGTTTGTGGTACAACAAGTGGAAATAGCTTGCAGTTCCCGCACTTGCCGTTACAGAGAGACCAAGAGCCAGGCCGTCCGGACTCTTGGGTCGTGCTGCACTGGAGGCACAAGAAGTTCCTCACGTGGTCCACGCACGCGTCCGTGAGCGGCTCGTTCCTGTCCTGCCGCAACTTGACCAAGCTCTTGAACTGCTGCTCCAGCAGCGAGTACTTTTGCTCCGTGCACTTGTTCTCAAACGGGGTGGTCCCGTTGGTGTTCTGCTCGTAGGCCTCCCTCAACATCTTCTCACTGCAAAACCCCTCCTCGCCCCTCACCCCTCCGACGAAGAGACAGGACAAAGCAAGGAGGAGGCATACCCCCGCCAGACCCAGTACCCCGTCACGCCTCCGCTTCCCCTTCCGCCCGAAGAACACCTCACCCATCCTCCTTCCAACTCCTTCCAACTCCTCCAGCTCCTCCAACTCCAAAGGCCAAAGGAAAGGCTCCGCCTTCCCAAGGCCGCGTCTTTGGCACAAGATGGAAATTTCCATTCGTTGTCAATCGGGCCCGGGCCGCCGTTTGGGAGGCACTAACTCGGAGGCGGACGAACTTAGACACGAGAGAGAACCATGCTTTACGACCCAAACAGGTAAGGTGGAGGATGAGGGGCGCAGGACGCGTCCTTGATCGTGTTGCTCCCTCCCTCGGTTTGCGCAACTCCTTTTTTGCTGACCTCAACGTTTGATTCGTTCCGTCTGCCTCAGCTACTTTTTCAAGTCCTTCCTGTCCTATGGAAGTGCCACCACCGCCAAGTAAGTGGGAGGGGAGGCGTTGATGGCGCCCCTTGCCGGCGCGAGGGTGCGCCCTCGCTTGGACTGGGTGGTTCGCGGAAGCCTGACCTATTCGTTTCTCTTCTCTCACCCACTCTCTGTCTGTGTGTCTCTTGCAATCCAAAAAAAAAAAAGGGCGAAGAAGGCGCTAGAGGAGAAGGCCAAGGAGGATGAGAAGGAGAGCAAGTAGGGCGACGCCTGACCCAGACGAGGGGGTCGTGAAGGGAGGCAGACTGCAGCGATGTTCGCTTCTAACTGTTGAGCAACAGGTTGTTGTTTTGTTGTTTTCAATTTACAGACTCGCTACTGTGGTATAGTCTTAGGAGAAGCTTCTTGTGTATCATCGGGCTTTTTGGTTCTTTTACAACGTTTGTTACAGAGAGGGGCAAACGTACAGACTCGCGTCACCTCATGCCAAGTTTCTTCTTCAACCGGTCCCTCACCCCGTTGGCTTTCTTCACCTTCTTCGTGGCTCCCAGGCCGCACGGAGAGGACAGGGTGCTGGAGTTGAGCTTCTTCACCAAGGGGGTCACCTTCTCCTTGCAATGGCCGCTCCCTGCGCCACCACCCGTGGGCACGAACTGGGGCTCCTCGAGCTTCGAGGTGCCGTAGTCAACTTCGTACAGGGTCCCGTGGCAGTTGAGGAGGCCGGAAACTTCCAAGAGGCCCTCGAGGTCGCCCAGCAGCTCCTGTGGCGAGGGGAGGTCCACGGGCACGCAAGCCTGCGCCTCGCTCCCGTCTTGGATCCAGTTCTTGAGTACCGACAGGAGTATCCTCAGGCAGTTGCTCGGGTTGTGTGACAGCAAGAGCTTCACTGCCAGTCTCCTCCCTTGATCTGCCCTCGGACTGAGGGGCAGTCTCACTCTCAGTCCGTTCACCTCGCTGGTCCCGTTCGACACCGGCTTGACCTTGAGCTTGAGCACGGGGAACGCTGACTTGCTCGCGCAGTCGCTGCCGCTGGCCGTCCCGGGGTCCGTTTCCTGCCTCGGCAGTCGCACAGCGAACTGGAGGGGCCTTTCCGCCTGGGCCGGGGGGCTCCCTCCCCTCCCCAGCCTCGCGATGCTCTTTGCCGCGTACCACATCAGGGACTTGAAGGCCGGGAAGCGGCAGCTCATGGGGACCCCTAATGCGTTCTCGAGCCTCCAGACCTCCAGCTGCAGGCTCAGGTTGAACGGGTGCAGGAAGTTTCCGCCGACCGCGATGGAGTCGCTCGGGGTGTACACCGCATGGGGCCAACCACCCGGAATGATCATGGTGTCCCCCGCCTTGAGCTCGTACAGCACCGGGTCCTTGAGGTAGACGAGGAGGTTCACCTTCTCCTGCTGGGGCGAGTTGGCCCACGCCGCGAAGGACTTGAGGTTGTGCTCCGTGGGCGGGGCAAGGGCAAAGTACTTCTTGCCCCTCACGACGTTGTACCAGACCGAGGACCCTCCGAAGTCCACGTGCCAGTCCGTGTAGCACTTTGCCGGGCTCATAAGACCGTATAGTTCCGCCTTGGGCTTGTGGACGGCCTGGTCTTTGGGCCAGAACAGCCTCACGAGGTCGCTCTGCTGGACGATGTCCGGGGCCTGGAGCTCCTCCTCCAGGGGCGAGTTCGCCAGGGAGAGGCTCACGACGTTCAGGGACCTCTTGCCGTGCCTCGGCTGCTGCCTCGCCTCAGGGGCGTCCACCAGCATGCCGACCTCCCCGAAATCGTCCTCCTGAGCCCGGCTCTCCCCCGTCTTGTACCTCCAGTATTCGCACCACTCGTCCAGGGTCAGCCTCGGCCCGTCCTTCTGCGTCTTCACGTCAATCGTTCGGACCTCCCTACCCCCGCCGACCTTGTCCCGAATGTACCCGACGTCGTTCAGCTTTTGGTAAGTTCGCAGCTTTTCACCGCTGTAGCCCACGAGCCGGTACGGCTTGTTGAACTGCCCCGAGGCCAGCCAGTCCATGGTCGCGTCCTCCTCGTTCACGCTCGCCGGGCACACGGACACGTACCCCGGGAAGCGGAGCATGTCCTCCCCCTTGTACCTGGGCGCGGCCCCGCTGCTGCGCGGATCGGAGCGTTGGAATCAGAGAGAGAGAGAGAGAGAGTCAGTCAGTCACGTGTCTCCCGCGCGTGCCGTCGGTGATTTTTTTTTTTTCTTCTTCTTTTTTTGGGATTGGTGACGCGGATGACAGGATCACCTTCGTCCGAGGCACGAAGAGAGAAAGAGTCACCCACCTGAGTCTCCTCCTCGTCGATTCGTATTCGATGCCTAGACCATCTATTTCGTCCGCCGAGTACCTCTTGTTCCTCAGCCTCAACGATGCGGACCTCACGGGTCGTTTTTCTTCTTGCTTGAGCTCAAATTCCAAACTCTCCCTCTTTTCTTTCCTCTCCTGCGTCGTCGTCAGCGAAATGCTTTGCGTCGTCGTCCCCCCCGCCGCACACGGCCAGGGCGACTCCTCCACCACCTCGTCCTCCTTCATTGCCCTCCAACTCCTCGCGTCGCGACAAACCACAACAAACCAACAAACCCAACACAAAACTCAAACCGTTTGGCTTCCCCGCTGGTTTGGATATACGCGATCGATCTGCTACAGCAACAACCGCAAAAAGGTGTAAAGCAACTGAATTTTGGAGAAGCAGGTTTGGAGTCGGAGCGTGGTGGCTCGTGGGGCATGCCAAGCGCGAGGCCTTCGATGGATTGTGGGGTCGACTGGACTGGACTGGATTCGACTCGACTCGACTCGACTCGACTCGACTCGCTGCGAGGGAAAGCAAATTTTCCAGGGGAGCTGATGGTGTTGGTGTTGTTGATGATATGATGACTATGTTGATTATGAGGGTGAAGTTGATGTTGTGGATGGTAGGGCCTTCGGTGGTCGGTTGAGCGCGTCGCCCTCGGTCGCCCAATGCAAGCTTGCCGCGAGGTGTACAGGGACAAGTGCCACGACTTCGCCAAGCTCGCGGAGCTGCAGCCTTCGCTGGCCTCGCACCTCGTCTGGCTTCCGCCCCGGGACGAGTCCGCGTCGCCCTCCTCCGCCGGGGCCCGGAGGGCCACCATCGACTTCGCAAGGGAGGAGTCCGTGGAGGAGCTCACGAGGTGCATCCTGCGGCAGGACTTCGGGATCTCGTGGGAGCGGCCGCCCCGGAGCCTCATCCCCCCGGTGCCCAACCGGCTCACCTACCTGCTTTGGCTCAGGGACCTGGTCCTGTCCACCAAGCCCAGCGACGGCGAGGGGGGCGTCCGAGGCGTGGACGTGGGGACGGGGGGCACGCTCATCTACCCGCTCCTGGGCGCGTCGGCCTTCGGCTGGACCTTCCTGGCCACGGAGAGCTGCGAGTACTCGCTGGGGTGGGCGGAGCGGAACCGGGCGAGCAACGCCGGGGTCAAGGACCTCATCACGGTTCGGGACAGCAAGGGCGGCGTCCTCCTTGGCGTCGTGGACGAGGGCGCCAGGTACGACTTCTGCATGTGCAACCCGCCCTTCTTCGACGTGACCGAGGAGAGGAGCCTGCACAAGCCCGGGCACGGGGGGCTCGAGAACGAGCTCAGGTGCCCGGGGGGGGAGGCGGGGTTCGTGGGGAGGATGATCAGCGACTCCTTGGTCATGAAGGGCCAAGTGCTGTGGTACACCACGATGATCGGCAGGAAGAAGACCTTGAAGGCTCTGCTAGCGAGGCTCAGGGGGGAGAAGGACGTCAAGGGCATTCGCACCACGACCTTCGTGTGCGGCAGAACCACCCGGTGGGGGCTGGCGTGGACGCTCACTTCGGGTAGGTCGAACCCCGCGCTGAATCCGGAGACCCTCTCGCGCGGGCCTAACTTTTGCCTTTCCTCTCTCTCTCTCTCTCTCCGTTCTTTCTTTTGGAAGTGTCCGTGGACTTGGAGCGCGTGAAGAGGAGGAAAACGAGGGACGCCATCGCGGCCGACGGGGAGGAGAGCGACGAGGTCAGGGCGAACAAAGCCAGGAGGAAGCAGGCGAAGCTCGAGAGGAGGAAGAAGGCGAGGGAAAGCGAGGAGAGGGCGAGGCTGGCTGAGGAGGAAAGCGCGGACCAGGACTTGATGAGGGCCATGGGCTTCGATGGGTTTGCTTAACATCTTCATCTTAAAAAATCCGAAAAAGTAACGCTCGTGCTCGCCCTCGCGCCCTCGTGCTCGGCCGTTATGACTCCGACTCCTCAGCGGAAGGGAGAAATCCACCAGAAGAGAAAGAAGGGGGGTCGCGTCAAGAGGGAGAGAGAACAGAGAGAGGAGAGGAGAGAAGATGAGGGACCGACCCGAGCCGCCGAAGTACCACCACTACCGCCCGCTGGAAGGTGACGCGAAGGTAAGACCGCTTTCCTACTCCGCCCCGGGTTTCGTTTTCCTTGTTCCGATCGCTGACGCAAGCACACGCACAGATTCTCGCGCAGGCGAGGCCGTGCCTGAAGTGCATGGTGTGCCTGTCCCCTTGCAGGTGCGACGTGGAGGCCGAGGGGCGGCAGAGGAGGAAGGCTGAGGCCGACCGCTTCGCGAGCAAGGCTTCGGGGTCCCGGAGCTGGCGGAAGTCCGTGTCCAAGTACTCGTGGGAGGACGGGAGGCACGCCGACCGTCCCGACGACCACGTGCACGTGTTCATCAGCAGGGAAGATCTCGGTGCGGTCGAGCTCAAGAGGCACGACGTCGTGGTCGAGTTCACGCCCACCTCCGTGGCCATGGAGATCCGCCTCCCAGGAGACAGGGTCTGGGAATATAGGAGGGAACCTCTGTACGACGAGATCGATCCCGGTGCGAGCACGTTCTACATCACCGCAAAGCGCGTGGTGCTGAAGCTCGCCAAGGTCGACAAGAAGAAGAAGTGGGCAGGCCTCACACCCGTGTTCGCCATGGTGGAGCACCAGCAGAAGGACGCCCTCGACTTCGGGCTCGCGGCGATGACGGGCAGCACCAGCCACAACACACGCAAGCCGAGGGAGTCGCAGATCATCACGAGCACCAAGCGGGAGTACTGGGACGGTCCGCCAAAGTACACTTGGGACAAGTACGACAGAGCTTACCAGAACTGAGTGCTGGGCCGATCCGACGCGGTGTTCAGAGTGAGGGGTGCATTTCTTTACTAGTGTTTAATAATATACATAAAATACATAAAGCATATTCAATCAGCGAGCTCGAATTCCTTTGGCGTCTTCTCAAACAGCAAGGCGACCAAGAGGGCAGGAGCCAAGAGGCAAGCCATAGCCGCCAGCCACCGCCCCCTCAGCGCGAAGAAGAGGCCCGAAGCTGCTCCGAGGGCGTAACCCCCGAGCTGGTATCGTTTGCAGTTCCTCTCCACTCGGCGGAGGATTTCACTGTAAGTGAACTCCGCGTTCATAACTTCCAAGAAGGGCGGCCTGTAGATGAGACCGAAGCTGACCTTGGAGATCAGGAACTGTGCGATGAACTTGAGTTGGAAGAGCAGGGCCAGGTACTTGTACTGCTTGTACTGAAGCGGGTGACTGACTTGCATCAGTCTGACCAAACTCTTGACGTCCGGGCGGCGGTTCCGCTCAAAGTCCGGAAGGGCGTTCGCGAGATCGTGCCCGTGCCTCCTCAGGGATTCCCTTAGCTTCATGATGTCCTCCAGCCCGGCGTTGACCCCTTGGCCGAGATCTGGCGGAAAGGCGTGCAGGGCATCCCCCACCAGGACCACGCCGCACTCATTGCCCTGGAGAACGTCCACGAATCGCTCGCTATACTGAGGGGGAGGAAAGCGGGCCCCCTCGCTCTCAGCGAACCGATGAGCCTCTGCGGAGCTCAGAATGGAGCGCACAGGAAGCTGTGGGAGGGCGCCCTCGAGGAAGTCCAAGAGACTCTCCCCATCCTTGATTCTCCAAATCTCGTTTTCCTCCGCGGCAGAGATAAAGTTCGCGGTTCTGCTCGCGTTCTCGTCCGCGGTGGGCAGCATACCCAACCGAAGCCTGGAATTGAATCTGTTTGAAGCTCCGATCAGCACGTAACTTTCGGAATGCACCGCGGTCGGGGTCCCCGCTTCCTCCTGAGCTTTGGGGGGAAGGGGGAAGTTCGGAGGGAACGACAGCACTTTGTACCTCAGGCCAGCGCTCAGGGACGGGTGCTTTCGCATCGCAAACTCGCTCTCCTCCCCGTGCCACTCCAATAGCGCCTGCCTCACTCTCGACCTGACGCGGTCCGCGCCGACGAGCAAGCTGGCCTCAAACTCGCCCGAGGAGGAGGTGACCCGTATCTTCTCCGAGGCCCCCCTCGGACTTGTGGATCCCCGTGACTTCGCTCCCAAAGTGAACCGCGATGCGGTCGCTGTGCGTCCGTTCCACTTCCTCGTAAAGCATGGAGTTGAAGTCTTGCCTTGAGATCCAGAAGCTCTCCACCGGGCTCATGCTCGGCAGCTTGGTCCTCTTCACCTTGCCGCTCGGGTACAAGAGCGACGTCGCCATCTGTCGCGAGCCCACGCCCCTCCCCCTCAAGGCGTCCATCGCACCCACGTGATCCAACAGCGCCTGGCCCCTCTCGTTGGCGTTGAAGACGAAGGCAAGGTTAGGCTCGAAGAAATCGACGGACTCCCTCCTCTCGATGACGTCGACCTTCTCGTAGCCCTCCTTGGCCAGCACGATCGCAGCAGCTAAACCGCAGGGCCCACCGCCCACAACCACGGCCGTCTTCCCCTCCAGGGTGTTCGAGCAGCAGCTCGTGGTCGTTCCCCCCCTCCGGGCAACCCACCCAACACGGCCCGTCCTCGCCCTCAAGCACGCACCCTTCATCCTGCACCACCCTCTGGTACAATCCAACCAGGTTCAACCCAAGCCAAGCCCATCGGTTGCGCCCTGGCTGACCAGGACCGAAGGGAGTTGCGTAGACTTCCTCGATGCCAAGACGCTTGCGACTCGCCACGATCCCGACCCCAGGGTTGGTTTCGCATCGTCTCGTCCTCCTTAAAGGAGGGGCATCTCCCCTGCAGCCTCCTGGCCTCAACTTCGGTCTTCAAGTTACCCCCCAATGGGATAGCGAGCCCACCTCGATTTTCTTTTCGTTGAGGAGAGGGTCGGGGTCGGGCGAGAGGAGAGGAGAGGGTTTGAGCACAAGGGTGTGTCGGAGAAGGCAGAGGAGAAGCAGGGGAAGATGAAAGGATTGAGGGTGGTGCTGGTGGGGCTCTTGGCCGTGATGGCCATGGTTGGGGTCGCCCAGGCCAAGCTCCTTGCTTTCGATATGGGGAGCGACACGACGAAGATCGCCTTGGTGAAACCTGGGAGGAGTCCCGTGAGCCTGGTGACGAACGAGATGTCGAAGAGGAAGACGCCGACGAAGCTGGCTTTCAACAAGGGGGCGAGGCTCTTCGGGGAGGCCGCTGCCGCGATTGAGCAGCGGTACCCGCAAAACGTTTTCTCCCGGGTTCGAGACGCCCTTGGGCAGACGGGCGAAAGAAAGTCCGTGTACGAGGGCACTTACAGGCCATACAAGCTGACGGAGGAGAAGGGCGAGGTCCTTTTCGAGGTCGAGAACGGAGACAAGTATTCGTCCGAGGAACTCACGGGAATGCTTCTCGAGTACTTTGCGGGACTTGGATCCGACTTTGCGGAGAGCAAGGACCGTTTGAAGGACGTCGCCATCGTGATTCCCTCCTACTTCGGGCTGAAGGAGAGGATCGCCCTCGTGAACGCCGGTAAGATTGCCGGGATCAACGTCCTCGGCTTCATCAACACCGCGTCTGCTGCGGCCCTGCACTACGCGAAGGACAAGGATTTCGAGGAGAACTCGGAGGAAATCATTTTCTTCAACATGGGCGCGGGGTACACGGAGGCCGCCCTCGTCAAGTTCTCGTCCGTCAAGGAGACGAGGACCTCCACTTTGATCACGAAGGTCGAGGTCTTGGAGCAAGCTTACAACGCCGACGTTGGCTCGGAGGCGTTTGACCTGAGGCTCACCGACTACTTTGCGGACAAGTACATGGAGGAGAAGAACGTGGATTTGAGGAAGTTCCACAAGTCCATGTCCAAGCTCAAGTCGGCCTGCAAGAAGACCAAGGAAGTGCTGAGTGCGAACACGGCCACGCCAGTGAATGTGGAGTCCATCTTCGAGGACGACGACTTGAGGGAGAAGATCACGAGAGAGAAGTTTGAGGAGTTGGTCAGCGGCGAGATTGAGAAGGCGACTAGGCCTCTGCAAGACTTGTTGGACAAGACAGGGGTCAAGGTGGACAGCCTTAAAGCCGTGGAGCTGATCGGCGGTGGCGTCAGGGTTCCAGCTGTGCAGAAGAAGCTGTCTGAAATTCTTGATGGCAGGAAATTGGACAGGCACCTTGACGGTGACGAAGCGGCCGTTATGGGCGCGGCCCTCTTTGCGGCAAACTACAGCAAGTCCTTTGTTCTCAAGAAGATGCAGCTCTACGAAAAGTTTCCATATAAGCTCGAGGCGGAGGTGGAGAAGAAGCATATGTTCTCTACTGAGACTGTCAAGCTTCCGGATCTCTTGCAGTTCCCCAGCCTCCCTGCTACTGTGCCCATCAAGGTCAACAACCCGAAGAAGGAGGACTTCAAGTTGAACATCAAGTATTCTAGCGAGGATCCCTTGCCTCCAGGAACCAAGCAGCACTTTCTGTCCTCTTACGAGATCACGGGGGCTGGCAAGACAGACAAGGAGAAGTACAACGTGACGGATGTCACGACAGCTTACTTGACGCTTGACGTCCATGGTTTCCTCGCGATGGAGTCCCCCGTGGCTACTGGCGACTACTGGGAGTATTTCAACAAGACTATCCAGGTCCCTGTCAAGGGTCTTTCTGGTGCAGAGGAAGAAGATAAGGACGCTACGGATGAGATCGAGAGTGCCACGGTAGAGGACGACAAGGGCGAGAGCAAGGACGCTGACTCCTCTGAGGAGACCAAGGCAGACCCCGAATCCTCGGAGGAGGCAGAGGCAGAAGCAGAGGCAGAAGCAGAGGCGGCAGAGGCAGCGGCGGAGATAAAGTTCAAGGACAAGGTCGTGAGAAAGCGCAAGAGGAGAAAGGAGGTGTTCAACCTGCAATCGAAGTGGCTCAATCCAGAGGATTTCCAGGTCGAGAAGGCCTACATCAGATTCAGAGCCGAGCGTTTGAGGAACCTCACCAAGGCCGATGACTTGAGGCTTGTCACCGAGGAAGCCAAGAACAAGTTGGAAAGCTTCATATTGATGACGATGTCCCAGTGCAACGACGAGGAGGTCGAGGCAGTGAGCACGGAGCCAGAGAGGGAGAAGATCAAGAGCGAATGCATGGAGGCGGAAGACTGGCTTTACTCCGATGGAGAGAACGCTGACTTGAAAGAGCTGAGAGCGAAGTACGCGGAGCTCGACACTTTGTACGAACCTGTTGCCACGAGGCTGTACGAGAAGGAGGAGAGGCCAGAGGCCATCAAGAATGCTCAGGCGAAGCTCCAGGACTACAAGAAGGGCTTGAGGGAGTGGGAGGATAAGAAACCATGGATTCCGTTTGAGCAGCTTATGAACGTTACTTCCAAGTGCGACGATATGCTTGACTGGCTCGACGAGAAGATGCAAGCGCAGTCCGGTCTCAAGGACTACGAGGACCCAGTTTTGAAGAGCACTGACATCGAAGCGAAACTGAAGGCAATCACTAAGGAGATCAAGAAGCTTCAGAAGATTCAGAAACCCAAGTCTCATGCTGCGAAGCTCGAGCCCGAAGCCTCCGCTGACGCCGAAAAGGAACCAAAGGCTGAAGAAGAGGCCAAGGGCGAGGAGGCCAAGGGTGAGGAGGCCAAGGGTGAGGAGGCTAAGAGCGGGGGTGAGGGCGACGCCCCATCCGAAGTCGAGTCCTCTCACGAAGAGCTATGATGAGGCGCTGGGAGCACCATCTTTACACGGAGCAGGTTTTCTCTTACGGTAGTAGATTTGCTTCAAGGCCTCAGGTGGAATGCCCAAGTGCCATGACAGGATAATGACCTGGTTCACCAGGAACACTGGAATGATTCCATTTTCCTTCCACCTGCGGCCGGAAGTTGTAACTTTTGCGTTTAAGAGCAAGGGTTTGATCCCTTTCCTCTTTTGCCTGTGAACCATGTCGTAGTCCTGGGGTCCACATATAAAGCAAAGCAAGGTAGTGACAGAGAAGGCGAAAATAAAGAATTCCAAAAGAAATCAGTCTCAGCTGGATCCTACCTACTACGTGGAAGTCAGGCACACGCGCGCGCACACACACAGAAACAAAAACAACTTATCTTATTTTTTTTATATATATAAGTGAGCAAAAACTATCTTCTTCGCTCCCCAACAAACTCACCTCCATGAATGGTATGTGCTTGTAGCCCCCGCTCTCCTGGTACGCCTTCCTATGGAAGAAGTGGCACTGGTCTCCGTACGGCATGCCCAGGTACTTGGTCCTCTGCTTCACCCCGAACTCGACGCACCTCAACAAAGGCCCCTTGGACTAGTTGAACAAAGGGAGGAGCCGCTGCATGTCAGCGAGTTTCCAAGGCTTGGGTCAAGGCGCGAATGCCTGTCGAGATTCACTTACTCTGATTCCTAATTCCCCGAATGCACCCCAAATGTGCTTGGCATCCCTGTGCCTTGAAGCGTTCCAGAACACCTCGTGAATCATCGAGTCATACCTCCTCGGTAGCTCAGTGTCGGCGTGGAGAAACAGCAGCAAGTTCCCCGTTGCCGCTTTCGACCCCATATCCTGCTGGAGACCGCGCCCCCTCCCCGACCTCACGATCTTCGCACCCAGACTCCTGGCCCTCTTCACCGTGGCGTCCTCGCTCCCGCCATCCACAACGATGACTTCCACTTGGGCCCCCCTCGTCGTCCTCCTCGCCGACCTTATGGCCTTCTCCACCGATCCCGCTTCATTCAGGGTCGGCACGATGACCGATATCTTCTCCCTCTTCCTCCTCCTCGCCGACCTTATGCCCTTCTCCCTCTTCTCCCCCCCTCCCCCTCGCCACCAGGAGGCGTTCCAAAACATCCCCACAGCGCCTTTGGCGTTGGGGAGCTCCCCCCAAATGCCAAGCCCTCGGGGAGCGAGTGAGGGAGTGAGGGAGTGGAAGAGGGAGGGAGGCAGAGAATGACGCCGAGCACGTCGTCCTTTGGGGGCGGGGGGGAAGGGGGTGGTAGCAGGAAGGTCAAGGATGCGGCGGAGGTCCTGCATAGGAACGAGGCGTACCTCGCGGAGCTCCTTTCGTACAGCTTGGACCGGCTGAACAAAGAGCCCGAATTGTTGAGGGACGACCGGGAAAGGATACAGAGGGAGCTCGAGGAGACGGCGTTCAAGAACTACAAGGCGTTCGTGGCGGCCGCGGAGTGCATCGAGAAAGTGGGGAATGGTCTGGAGCAAATTGGGAACGACCTTTCGTCGATTCAGGGCAGGGTTCCGGTGATCGAGCAGCAGAGCTCCGAGTACGAGGCCACGCTTGCGGGACACCTTCGGGAGCAGAAGCAGACCAAGCTCCTGGCCTCGAACGCCGCGCAGGTCCAGGAGATACTGGACGTGACCCAGCTGATGGAGACTTGCATAAAGCACGGGAGCTACGACGAGACTCTGGACTTGGAAGCCTTCGTGAACAAGCTGACGGTGCTCCACCCGAACGTCGGGATTGTGAGGTCCCTGGAGAGGGAAGCCAAGGACCTCTCGAAGAGGATGCAGTCGCAGCTCTTCTCCCGCCTCAAGGCCAACTTGCAGCTGCCGGAGTGCCTGAGGATCGTTGGTTACCTGAGGCGCATGGGAAACTTCACGGAGCACGGTTTGAGAGAGGAGTACCTCGAGTGCAGAGACTTTTGGTTCCAGCAGCTCGTGGACGACCTGCCGAGGCACGATCACTACGCCTTCATCAAGCGGCTGACAGACTTCCACAGGGTCCACCTGTTCGACATCATCATGCAGTACAGGGCGATCTTCTCCTCCAAGGACTCCGCGGGCGGTGGCAGGAAGGGCGCGGGGGGAGCGACGCAGGAGGAGAACTACAGGTACGCCGACCTCCTCCACGTGTGGTCGGCGAGAAGGGTCGACTCGTACCTGAAGCTGCTCGCCAAGAGCTTGCCGTTCATCCACGAGGGCGCGAACCTGAGCTCTGTCCTCGAGCACTGCATGTATTGCGGGTTGAGCCTGGGAAGGATCGGCCTCGACTTCCGGTGCCTCCTGGTGCCCATCTTTCAGGAAGCGGTGCGGAGCCTCTTCAGGGGCTCGGTCAAGAGGGCCGTGAAGACGTTCGAGCTGATGCTCGCGAGTTACAAGTGGCCCAAGGGGAGTCAGGTGGCTGTGTCGTCCGGGCAGGGGAAGGCCGACGAAGCGGGGGGCCCTCCTTACGAACTCATGCAGCACCCCCCGCTGGCGGTGCTGACCAACGGCTTCCTGGCCTCCTTCAACGAGCTGAGGCACTGCGTCCCAAAGGCCATGTCGGGGGACCTGACGGAGGACCTGAACGGGCAACTGAGGGAGGTGGGTCTGGCCCTCAAGTGGTACGGCGTGGTCTCCGACCTCCAGGACGGGGAGAGGCAAAGCTTCCGGAGCCTGTGCGACCAGTACAGCAACTGCGTGATCCCTTACCTGAGGCGGAGCTTTGAGGGAATGATGATGAACGAATGAATGA
Organism: Chloropicon primus; assembly: GCA_023205875.1. Lineage (NCBI taxonomy): Eukaryota > Viridiplantae > Chlorophyta > Chloropicophyceae > Chloropicales > Chloropicaceae > Chloropicon > Chloropicon primus. Next base: position 1,489,567 of record CP060755.1, read on the forward strand.
ATGAATGATTGAGGGCAAAGCGCGTTGAGGGAAGGAGGGCATGCGGTGCAAATGCAACTAAAATAATAATACGAGTTTTAACCAACAACCAACCTCCTAGAGGGAGACGGAACAGGAAGCGTTGTTTTACTTTGTTTTGTTTGTTTGCGTCACCGGTGCGGGTCAGCACGATCGTTCCATCCCCATCCTAGCTAGGGTTTCAGGATCGAAGCAAGGATCGTGGGAACGAGGGAGCGCGCGCACGACACAAGGGGGGGAGAGCGGAGAGACAACGGGAGCTCGAGCATGCGCGTGTGTGCGCGTGTGAGAGGATGAGGCGCGGGACGAGCATCTTGCGTGAGAAGACAACAACAACAACGAAAAAAAGCAAGGGTGGCTTGAACACCCAGACTCTACCAAAGAAGGGGGGTGCCGAGGATGCGCAAGCGCATGCAACAGCCTTCCAGAAATTATAGCCTGACCTCACTCACATGGAATGATTCTACCAGAAGCCACCCGCATCAAGTGCAAGGCTAGCGGCGACTGATACGGCTCCGCCTCCATGATCGCGGGCGCCGCGGCTAAGGTAAGTATGAGCAGCGTTTCGCACCAATTTCCGCTGATATCGCGCGCCGCCAAGAACATTTCCGGAAACGTTGTCGTTGTCGCTGGAGCGCGGCCTTTTGGGCTTGGCCTTGGCGTTGGCTTTGCGATCGAGAGAGAGAGGGCGTTGGCACGTTGGCATCCAATCCAGCGGGACGTCGAGGGCCACTGCACTAGCCATTGCAAAACCAGGGTGTTTGACTTGTCCTGTTCTGCTCTCCATTCCGTCCAAGATTGGGCCCGGAATTGCCTCGCTGGGGGAGATGAAGCCTTTGGTGGTCGTGGGAAGCGCGAACGCGGACTTCGTGCTGAGCGTGGACCGGCTGCCTTGCCCGGGGGAGACGGTGTCCGCCTCGGCCTCGGACCTGTTCCCGGGCGGGAAGGGGGCGAACCAGGCGGCTGCGGCGGCGAGGCTCGGGCACGAGACCATCTTCATCGGGCAGCGCGGCGCGGACGCGAACGGGGACTTCCTCCGAGACGCCCTGGTGGAGAGCGGGGTGAAGGTGCACAGGCTGAAGACCGTCCCAAACTGCAGCACGGGCTCGGCGTACATCTTCCTCCAGCCCTCCGGGGAGAACTCGATCGTGATCCTGGGGGGGGCGAACCAGAAGGGGTGGGAGCTCGCGGGGGAGGACGAGGAGGCCATATCCGCCGCGGGGGCGGTGCTGCTGCAGAGGGAGATCCCGGAGCACGTGAACCTCGCCGTCTCCGAGGTGGCCAAGAGGCACGGGGTCCCAGTGATCCTGGACGCGGGGGGGGTGGACGCCCCGTTGGACGAGAAGATCCTGCGGAATTTGTCGGTCCTCAGCCCGAACGAGACCGAGCTCGCCAGGTTGACGGGAATGCCGACCGGCACGGACGGGGAGATGATGAAGGCGGCCCAGTCCCTGCTGTCCCTGGACGTCGGGAAGGTCCTGATCAAGCTCGGTTCCCGGGGCTCGGTCATGGTCTCGAAGGAGGGCCCGGAGATCAAGCAGCGGGCTCTTCCCGTGGACAAGGTCGCGGACACGACGGGGGCCGGGGACTGCTTCACGGCCGCCTTTGCCGTGGGCTACGTCCAGGGGTGGCCGCTGGAGAGGTGCATGCTCTTCGCCTCCCAGGCCGCCAGCCTGTGCATCCAGAAGAAGGGCGCCATGGTCAGCCTGCCCTTCGCCAACGAGATGCCTCTACAGGGCGCGTAAGTGCGTGTGTGTGTGTGTGCAGGGGGGGGCGAGGGCCATCACCCGCGTCTTTTATTTTATTTTGTTTTCAGATATATCGTATTACTGTTTCGTATTGTTACAAAGCGTCGGGCTCCCAAAGGTGACGCGCTCCCCCTTCTTCCCAAACGCTTAAACCTTCTCGGAGGACGCGAACTCGATGGTGTACATCTTCGCCAGAGAGTTGAACCCCCGAACGTCCCCCGCCCGCAGGAGGTTGCCAGCGTCGCAGTTCAGAGGGCTGCTCGGTTCCGGTGCGGAGAGAAGCGCGAGCACGGCTTGGCACACCGACTGCAGGGTCCACGCCGGGCTCCACGCCGTCTTGAGTATGTCCAGGCACACCTGACCCGTCTTGAAGTGGATGTTGGGGTGGAAAATCTTCGTCCTGAACCGCACGGCGGGGGGGACCAAAGGATAGTCCTGCGGGACCCGAATGTCCAGTTCGAACGTCCCGTTCTCGTAGCACGTCTCGGAGGGGCCCTGGCGAAGCACAAAGTTTGTTCGTTTGACGCGGAGGAAGGAGGGAGAGAAGTTGACGTTGGCGTGAGCGCTGGGAATCATCATCGGAACGTGCAGTCGAAGCCGCCGAAGAGGTGGTTCGGGTGGCTTACCTTGAGCACCGCGGACCAGTGGAAGATATTCGACTCGTCCGGGGCCATTTCTATGCCCTCGGAGGCATTGCTCCTCTGCTGGAACTCCTTGAGCTCCTGGTGACGAGAGAGCGAGAGAGAGCGAGAGAGAGAGCAAAGCAGAGGAGCAGAGAGATTTTTTGACGCTGTTAGCGCGAAAGAAAAACACGTTCGACGTTCGACGACGTACGGGACCGTTTCGGTTTCGGTTTCGGGAGTTCGCGGTGTCCGGACGCCCCGACCTCTCCGCTCGCACTCGCACTCTCACCCTAAACAGTCTCGTCGTCATCCCCGCGCAGCGTCAGCGTCTCCTTCGACTGATGACTCCTTGGTAATGTCGTTCGTTGAAAAAATATCTCTCTATCCAAAAAGAAACTTCTGGCTGGGAAGAGCCAGCACGATCTCGATCTGAGGAGTGCACAAGAGAGCGAGGGGGATGATGGTGACGAGCGTGACGAACGGGATGTTCGCGAGGTCCGCGAGGGCGGGCGCGAGGAGGGCGAGGTTGGCCCCGCGGATGATGGCAGCGACGACCTCGCCGAAGAAGATCCTGATGCTTGGCGGGACGAGGTTCATCGGGGTGTACCTCGCCCGCTTGCTTGTGGACGAGGGGCACGAGGTCACCCTGATGACCCGCGGGAAGAGCCCGGTGACGACGATGATCCCGGACGACACGCCCGAGTCGTACGAGGAGTACGCCAAGTCGGTGAACCACATCGCGGTGGACAGGAAGGACGCTGGCGCGGTCGAGTCGAAGCTCCGGGGCGCTAGCTTCGACGTCGTGTACGACATCAACGCGAGGGAGAAGGAGGACATCCTCCCGATCCTGAGCTCCCTCCCCAACCTCGACCAGTATATCTTGTGCTCCTCGGCGGGGGTGTACAAGAAGAGCGACATCATGCCCCACTGCGAGGTGGACGAGACCGACCCCCAGAGCCGGCACAAGGGGAAGCTGAACATGGAGGCTCACCTCGAGAGCTGCGGCGCCAACTTCACCAGCGTCAGGCCCGTTTACATTTACGGTCCGCTGAATTACAACCCCGTCGAGGAGTGGTTCTTCCACCGCATCGCATCGGGCAGGCCGATCCCGGTGCCAGGGAACGGGAAGCAGATCACCCAGCTTGGTCACGTGAAGGACCTCGCCACCGCCTTTGTCAAGTGCCTCGGCAACGAGAAGGCCAGGAACCAGATCTACAACATCAGCGGGGAGCGCGTCGTGACTTTCGACGGGATCGCCAAGGCCTGCGCCCTTGCCGCCGGCGCGCCCGAGCCCGAGCTCGTCCACTTCGACGCCGCGGACTACGACTTTGGCGGCAAGAAGGCTTTCCCGATGAGGGACCAGCACTTCTTCACTTCTGTCGAGAAGGCGATGGAGGATCTAGACTGGAAGCCCGAGTTCGACTTGGTGGCGGGCCTCACCGACTCTTACCAGAAGGACTTTGGCAGAGGAACCTTCCGCAAGGCGGCCGACTTCACCGTCGACGACATGATCCTCGACAAGTTGAAGGTCATGACTTGATTCAGCGCGAGCACCGGACGTCCCGGCGCGTGAACGTCAAGTGATTCAAGCGTCCGTAGTTATCCTTCCCCAAATACACTGTGTAGAGGCTGTAGAAGATTGTTTTTTTTTTTGCGATCAGAGTAGACGATCGTGTAACGAGTAAGTGCCCTTTACTTAGCTTTGTTCTGTTTATTATTACAAGGGTTAGATGTTTAGAGTACGTGGCACACGAAAAAAACTCAGGTGATCACCAGGACAGTCTTCTTGAACTTTGCCTTTGCGGCCGGGTACTCGCTGATGCTCGCGATCAGGTTGTCCGTATTCGATTTCTGGGAAGAGGGAACGAGGGAAAGAAAGGCGCGTCAGTGTCGCTGTCAGGGCCGGAACTTGAAAAAAACATCGAAAGATGACGTACCAGCTGGGCGGAGGGCGAGTACTGGAGCTTCATCAGGTCCTCCGTGCACGCGTTCGAGATTCTCTCCTTGGCCTCCAGCTCCGTGCTGAGTCCCAGCAGAGCCGCCATCGCCAGCGTCTGGGTCTCTTCCTCCTGAATTTGGAGGCAGGTCGCAATGATCTCCACCCCGCTGGAGCCTATCACGGCGTCTTTGCCCTCGTAGCATCGGCAGAGCTGCATGACGGTGAAGATGCAAGCGTTCTTAAACACGAGGGACTTGTTCTGCTTCAGGCCTTCGAGGAGGTTGTCTATGCCGTTGGCGAGGACCTGCCGCACCCCCTCGTCCTCTCTCGACAGATTCCCCAGGGTATGGGCCGAGAACTCCCGCGCCTTCATGTCCTCGCTCGTCAGCAGCTTGCACAGAGTCAGCACCAGGGCCCCCTCGCCCAACAGCTTGGGGACGATGTCCCTGTTCGCCGCGAGGCCGGACAGGCACTCCGCGACCGCGCCAGGCACCGAGTCCACGTTGCTCAGCAGGGCCTTGACGATTCCGGAGTCGTACAAGAACTCCCTCGTGGGCGTGAAGTCGAAGAGCTTCTTCACTGCCGTGCAAGTCGCTGTCTTGATGTCGTTATCCGTGCCCGAGAGAAGGTCAAGGAAGACCAGCCTGTCCTCGCATTTGAGAACCTCGGCCTTGCGGACGTCGTCGACTATCGCGGTCAGAAACAGGGCCAGCGTCTTGAGCTTCTTCTCCGACGTGGACTCCCCCGACGAGAGTATCCTCAGCAACTTTGGCACGTATCTTTGACCGAAAGCAGGGGAAATGATATCTTTCGGTGGTGGCGCCTTGTATATCCCAAGGTCCGAGTTCAGGTCCTCCAAGAACTCGCTCGTCAGGTGGAGACTCGATTGGCTGGTCAACGGCCCGGACATCTTTCCTTTCTGCTGCAAGGACACCTCCAACTCCTCCGCTGCAACAGAAGGCAACCTAAGTCAATGATGATGGGGTCCTGCAGATGAAGTCCAAGGAAGAAGATTTCCAAATGGGAAGGTCGTGGAAATTTTGATTTTGAGGGTGTTTGGTTTGGAGAGCCGGCGGCGGAGGGGGACGATCAGAAACCGCGAGAGAAGCGTCGTCCTTCGAGGGAACGCGCGAGAACACTCCGAGAGAGAGAGAGAGAGAAAAGAGAGAAAAGAGAGACAAGATGACCTTGACTTTGTTCTCCTTCAACGGCGACAAGAACGCCTACAAGGCCCTCGTTGCCGCCAAGTACAACGGGGTGGACATTGAGCTGTCGAAGAACTTCGAGCTCGGCGTGTCCAACAAGAAGCCCGAGTTCTTGAAGATGAGCCCAACCGGAAAGGTTCCCGTGCTCAAGACCGGCGAGGGTGCCATCTTCGAGTCCAACGCCATCGCGAGATACGTCGCCAGGATCACCGACAAGGGTTTGTACGGCGCCACCGCCCTCGACCTCGGCGTCATCGAGCAGTGGATTGACTTCTGCACCAACGAGATCGACGCCCCACTTTTGAGCTGGGTGTTGCCTCTTCAGGGAGTCTGGCCCTACAACAAGGCCAAGGAGGACGCGGCCAAGGAGGCGCTCAAGAAGAGCCTCACCGTGCTCAACGACCACCTCAAGAAGAACACCTTCCTCGTCGCCGATAGGATTACTCTTGCTGACATCATCTGCGTCTGCAACCTGTTCGAGGGCATGAAGAGCGTCTTCGACGACAACTTCAGGAAGCCATACCCTTGCGTCGAGAGGTACTTCGTGACTTGCGTCAACCAGCCTCAGTTCAAGGCCGTCGTCGGCAGCTTCACCCTCTGCAAGACCGCCATCAAGCTCCAGAAGGCCGCCAAGCCAAAGAAGGAGAAGAAGGAGCAGCCAAAGAAGAAGGAGCAGCCAAAGCCTGCTGCCCCAAAGAAGGAGGCCAAGCCAAAGAACCCATTGGACGCCCTCCCACCTTCCAAGATGGTCATGGACGCCTGGAAGAGGTTGTACTCCTGCGCCCCAGCGAACGACTTCAAGAACGTCGCCTGCGGCAGGTTCTGGAACGGAGGTGCTGTGCCAAAGAGCACCAGCGGAGAGGTCTTCTCCGGCTTCGACCCAGAGGGCTACTCCCTCTGGTTCTGTGACTACAAGTACAACGACGAGAACACTGTTAACTTCATGGTCATGAACAAGGTCGGTGGATTCTTGCAGCGTATGGAGCCCCACAGAAAGCACTGCTTCGGTGTCATGTGCATCTTGCAGAAGGAGAAGATCTTCCCAATTGTCGGAGTTTGGGTGTTCAGGGGACAGGAGATTCCTCCTAACGTTCTGGCCGAGTGCGGAGACATTGAGCTCTACAACTGGACCAAGTGCGACTACAAGGACCCTAAGGTCAAGGAGCGTATTGAGGATATGTTCTGCCAGGTCGACGTCGTCGACGGCCTCGACCACATCGACTGCAAGGTCTTCAAGTAAGTCATTAAAGCCTTTCCTTTTAGCTTTGAATAAATTCCTTTCATTCGAAGAGCTCAGACAAGATCAGGGGTATCTCCTCCACCGCCGCTCCCGCCAAACCCTCTAGGGATTTGAGCATGGACACCTCGTTGGCCGCGAGCACGTTGATCAGGATGCCCCCCTCGGCCACGCAAGTGGCCCTGAGCTGTTGCTCCTCCTTCCTCGACGGAATGTCGTAGCTGACGAGAAGCCTGACGCGAGTCCTGAGCTCCCCCGAGGCAGGCACAGGCATGCACACGTCAGAGGACACCAATACCGCCATCTTGCTCCTCGATCCCCCAGCCCCACTCGTTTCGTTGAACCCCTCCAGAACGCTCCGCCGCCACCCAGAGTGCATGTCCGAATGGAGGAAGGAGGTCTCGTACCCGAGCGAAGATATGGACGACACGAGCTCGTCCAACGTGTCTCGGCTGTTCGCGACAACCACTACGCTCAAGGTCGGTTCCTGCGCGTCCAACTCGTTCAACAAGTTCGTCAGTGTGGGGAGCTTCATGGCTGGGTTTCCCACCGCAAGGTAATAGTGACGGTGCCCCATATCGCTCTCCTCCTGCCCTTACACCATCCCTATCGCTCCCCGTACTCCCTGCGCTCCTCGTACCCCTCACACTGGCCTCCCTGCAAATTATTTTTCCCTCCCTCCTCGTTCGTTCTACTGATGGAAGGTGGAGCGAACTGGCGAAGGGTCTCTTCAACACACAGCTTCGAGGTAGGCGGGCGTGGGAACGGCGCGGGCGCTGCTTTGAGACCCTAAGGTCTCGTTTTCCTGTCCGAAGAACGCGCGACGGACGGCGAGATGGACGGTGCACTCACGAATCTGTCTGCTTGTCTGACACAACATCCTGTTTGGATTTCTGCAGGACTTGAGCCTCACAGTCTCGAAGAGGTCGCGCTTCGTTGCTGCTGTGCGAGGGTAAGTGTCCTCGCTTCGATTTCTCTCCCTCGACTCTCAAGGCGGCGCGCGGAAGGGCTGACACCACCGTTTTTGCTCCCATTAGGCTGGCCCTGGTTGCCTTGGGTCTGAGCTTCGGGATCCTTTCGATTCGGTTGATAGTCCGCGCTGGGCTGCGGCAGGAGGATCAAAGTGGGAGCAAGTGGGCCGGCACGTTCGATACCGGCAGGTACTATAGTCTGCTCCTGCCTCTGACCGTGCCGACCGTGATCGTCCTGGTAAGTCAAGAAGAAGAAACCCTTTTTGCGTTTGTTGGGAGACTGGCAAGCTGACGGCAACTTTGCGCACGCAGGTCACGGTCCACTGGGTGCACATGAAGCTTCTTAAACACGCATACGCATGAGAAGGGGCTGAGAAGAGGCTGATGGGGGACCTTCGAGAGTTTGTCGCAGGTGGTTTGGGTGGCGTGGTGGGAATCACGGTGTGCCAGCCACTCGACATGATCAAGGTGAGACTGCAGTCGAGTGGTAAGGTGTTTGGAAGGCAGCGATCGAACATTCAGATCATGGCAAGCATTGCCAAGAAGGAGGCCCTGTCTTCTTTGTGGAAGGGGATGTCGGTGCCACTGTATTCCAATGCCTTGCAGAATGCCTTTGTGTTTCATGCGTACAGCCAGGCGGTGAAAGCTTTAGCTTCTGGCGAAAGAGAAAGCGGGTCGCCACCACTGGGGACAGTCTTCGCTTCTGGCTGCATTGCGGGCGCCGCCCAGGCTCTGATCACGACCCCTGTCGAGCACGTCAAGATAAGATCCCAAATGCAGAGGGCGAAGCCAGGCAGCGTAGGTTACGTGACCCCCCGAACCATTGTGGCCCACCTTGCGAGACGCCAAGGGTTTCGCGGTGTCTTCTCTGGGCTTGCTGCGACGGTGCTTAGGGACACGCCGTCTTACGGCGTCTATTTCTTTCTGTACGATTTCACGAGGGAGTTGATGACCCCGAATTCCAGGCAGACGGGCAGTGATGGGCCACTGCACCACCTGCTGGCCGGCGGCGTCGCGGGCGTGGGAGCCTGGGCGTCCATCTACCCCGTCGACGTGGTGAAGACCCGTATTCAGGCTTCGGAGCTGGGGACGAAGAGGTCTTTCCTCGAGTGCGCGAGGGAGATCCACAGGGAGAATGGGGTCTCAGGCTTTGGGCGCGGGTTTTCCAGCTGCCTTTTGAGAGCCTTTATGATGAACAGTGTTATTTTTGCTATCTACGAGTTTACGCTCAAACTACTGTAACTTATTTTCTGTTTTTCATTGACTAGCGAGGAGTCACCCCGCTTCTTCATGCGCCTACAGCCGCCAGGGCCAAGGCGACGTCATCATCAGCTGCGGAATCGTCTGTTTCCCTCATGATATCCGAGGCCAAGGTTCGTATGTTGGAGGACAGACCCAAAGTGCCCGCTGAGAGGTCCGAGAGCCCGAAATTCAGCTGCATCCGCAGCTCCTTCCTCTCAGCTTCCAGCTCCGCTACCTTGATCAGCAGGAGGGTGTACTCCCTCTCCAGCCTCGAAGAGTTCTCCTCCGCTTTGCCGAGCTTGCGCTTGAGGTTCGCATTGGCGTTCAAGTAAGTCTTAATGGCTGACTGCTGTGCTTCCTCGTGCCTCTTTGTTGTGGTGGCCCTTTCCAAGGCAAAGTTCCTTCTCGAGTCCTCCAGCTCAGCCTCTTTTACCTTGATCTGGTCTTCGTAACTCCTGCGGCAAGACCTTAGCCTGTCCTCGACCTGGTCAAATTCGTGCTCAAGCTTCTTCTTCTCCCTCTCCAGGCGCTCGGCCTCCGAGGAGGATCTCAGGCACTTGTCCGTCTGCTTTTCGAGATCCTGCAAGATTGCCGAGTTCTCCTTCTTGCACCTGATCACCTCTGTCTGCAACTTCCTGGCAGTCTCCTCCGCGCTGTCGACCTTGTCCTTCAGCACCGAGTTCTCCTCCTTGAGCAGAGCGTTGGTCCTCTCCAGAGTCACGATCTTCTCCACGCCGGAGTCCAACTCCATCTGCAGCTGAGACAGCCTCTTCTGCGTCTCCATCATCGAGGCGCGGTCCTTCGCGTCGTTCTCGATCCCGGAGAGTTTCAACCTCGCGTTCGCAGCCTCAAGCTTGCCCACGTATTCCTTGTGCTCGTCTTGCAAATCTTTGATTTCCTTCATGTGCTGGGTCGTCAGCAGAGCCAAGCGCTTCTCCTGCGACGCCATGGAGTTCTCGAGGGTCCTCTTGTCCCTCTCGAGGTTCGACTTCAGTTTCAGGACATTGCTCTCGTCCAGGGTCCGTTCGGCCTCCCTCTGGACGGAGAACGCCTCCAGTTCCGACTTTTGCTTCGACAGGTCCTTCTGGGCCTGCAGCAGTTCCTTATGCAGCTCCGCGTCCCTTTCCTTCGTCTTCCTCATCTCCTCCTGCAAGTGCTCGCACTGCCGGTGGAGCGTGTCGTTCTTGCTCTTCAAGCGCGACTCCGACTCCCACCACTCGGCCCTCGCCTCGTTCAGGGCCTTCACCTCCTTCTGCACCTCCGCGTCAGCTCGGAGTCTGGCCTCCCTCTCCTGCTTCACCTCGTCGAGAAGGGACTTTTGCTGCTGCTCCAGGCTCAGGCACTGGACTTCCAGCTCGTTCTTCGCCCTCGTCACCTCGTTTGGATCCTGACCGAAGAGCTCCGTCAGTTTCTTCGTCTCCTCCACTTCCTCGAGGAGAGCCGAGTACCTCGACTCTTGGACCTCCAAGTCATTCTGCAGCCGCCGTGTCGTGTTGGCGAGTTCCTCCTTCAGCACCTCCTGCACCTTCCACAGCTCAGTGCAGTCCTCTATCTTTTCGTGCACGAGGCCGTCGAGCTGGTCGATCTTGGCCAAGAAAGGACCCTCGATCTCCGTCCTCAGCCTCTCCTCCAGAGCCTTCGCCTCGGTCTGCGTCAAGATGTGAGACTTGGCCTCCTCGAAGTTCTTGTAGCTCTGCTCGAGCTCCTGGGCGAGCTCCTCCACCGTGGCGGAGACCTCCGCCTCCCGCGAGACCAAGTCGCTCCTCAGGACGTTGTTCTCCTCCTGGAGCTCCTCGTTATTCGCTCTCAACTCCTTGTGCACTGCCTGCAAGTCCACGAAATTTGACCGCAGCCTCACATTCTCGCGCTTGATGTCCTGGAGAGCGCGCAAGAGCTTCTCGAGCTTCTCCACGCGACCGAGGTCCTCCTCCCCTCCCCCGCCAACCCACTCCTCCGACGTCGACGACATCCTTCGCCACACGCACACACACTCTCTCTGGCGCTCCCCCTTCTGTCGTATTGTGCCCAATTTAAAACTACCGCGAAAAAAATCGTAGCGTGACGGAGGAGTACACCTCTCAATGCTGTGGCAAATGCGGAAACCTCAAGAAGAACCTGGGTGGATCAAAGGTTTACAAGTGCCAGAAGTGTGGCTTCAAGTGCGGTCGGGACGATAACGGGGCACGCAACATCCTTCTCAAGCACTTGTGTGAACCACAAGAAGTGTAGCTCTTCGGAGCTGCTCGGGTTTGTTAGTACCGATATCCCCAGGCCATTGTTTCACCAACCAATGGCTTTGAAACTAAACTAACAGGGAATTACCTCAAATAAATTTACTTCTTTTTTTTTTTTTAGGAAAAGAAAAGATTTCACGAGTTGGTCGCCTGCTGAAGTTGGTCCGCCATGATGCTCAACTGGTCGTGGAAGATGACCTTCATCTCCTTGATGTCGTCCTCGAGCTGCTCGATCCTTTCCTCCCCTTCGCCCACCAGGATCATGGCCGTGTCGCACCGCTTGGTCAAGTCGTTCACGGTCCGCTCCAGCTTCACGCATTCATCCAGGGCCTCGTTCCTTGACTCTTCTGTGCTCCTCAGCTGCTCCTTCAGGCTTCTCACTTCCCCGTCCTGGTCCCTCCCGCCGTTCTGAAGCAGGCCCCAATTGATTTTGGCACTGGAGTCTTTGAGCAAGTCCTCGAGGCCGTTCGAGTCCTCGAGGGCCGCCTCGCCTCTGCCGGACGTGCCCAAGTGACTCAACTGCTCCTTCTGCTCGTCGATGATCTCCCCGTTCGTCTTAATAATCCCCTTGTACCTGTCCTCCAGGTGCCTGATCTCACTCTCCTTGTCGGCCAGTTTCCTCTCAAACTCCATCTCCTGCCTGTCAATCCGTTGCAGCAGGGACTGCTCTCTCTCGCTGAAGCTCTTCACCTCGTTCTCCAGCCCCGCGGCTTTCCTCACCGAGGACAGCACCCTTTGGTGCTGCTGCTCCAGCTGCCTGTTCGTGTCCGCCACCGTCTCTTTCAGCTTGATGACGACCTCCTCGGTAGACATCGCGATAGTCTCCGAGGCCAGGAGCTTCCCCTCAAGAACTCGGATGTGGTCGTCCTTCTCCGCTAGCCTGGCCCTGAAATCAGCCGCCACGGCGTTTGCCTCCTCAGAAGCCTGCTGCGCCCCGGCCCTCAGCATCTCGATCTCCGCGAGGTATGGCTTCTGTTGATCCGCGTAGGCGTTCCCCATTTCCGCCAGCTTCGTCTCCAGCTGCTGGTACTTGTGCTCCAGGAATCGATTCTCTTTTCGGACGCTGTCCTCCCTCTCCGCGGCGGTGCTCTCCAATTCCATCAAAGAGCTCTGGAGCCTCTGCACTTGCTCGGAGAGCTTGTACTCCTTCTCCCTCGAGAGAATCGCCTCGTGCTTGTGCTCCTCCTCAAGGCGCGCTCTGTAGTCCTCCAGCTGCTTCTCGTACCCCCTCTTCAGCTTGTCCGACATGGCCTCGTACTTTGCGCGCTCCTGCTCCAGGTCCTTGGACAGGTTCTCAAACTTTTCTCCGTTTTCACCGCCACCCCCCGGGCCACTGCCTTCGCAGTTCTCCCTCCGAAAGCCCTTCTTGAGGCTCTGCACTTGGTCGTGCAAGCGCTCCCTCTCCGCGGTCTCCTCCCGCAGGCTGCTCCTCAGCTTCTTCACAGTCCCCTCCAGCTCGCCTATCTTCCGTGCCAGCCCGTCCCCCTCGCCCTGGAGCGCCGCTATCGTCTCGTCCTTGTCCCTTATCCGGGTGTCTTTCGTGTCCTGAGAATCCCTCAGCTCATGCAGCTCGGCCCGCAACCCGTCCCGCTGCTCTGTGACGCCGATGAGCTTATCCTCCAAGGACGCCAACCGCTCCGCGAACTCCTGCGTGAGCTCCTCCATTTCGTCGCCCCCCTGCCCCCCCGTTGGGCTCGAGCCCGCACGAGCACGCGCCTGCAGCTCCTCATTCTCCTCCTGCAAAGCCTTATTCAACACGCCAAGCGTCGCCACCTTCCTCTCCAACTGCTTCACCTTCCGCGAAAGTTGCGCGGACTCCGCCCTCGGCGAACTCCCCACCCCGCTCATCCCCATTCCATCGACGAGAGTTGAGATCTCTCACGCCTACGCCTCTCCTTCTCTCTCCCCTCGTCTCTCCGACGAGCACCGAGGAAGACCTGGTGGACAAGGAAGCGCTGTCCTCGACTCCCTCGCCTGCCCCCAATTATCGACACACGAACGACCCGCCTCTCCTCCCCTCTCACAAACGAGCCCAGCAGAGGGAGAGCCGAGAGAGCCTGCCTCTCCTCTTTGTGAAACATTTCCATACGGAAATGTCACGTGCGAATATTTGGGAGGAACGGGATGAAGAGGTTGTCCCTTTCAAGCGCTTTGAAGGGTTGGGTTGGGAGACAGGGGAGGAGAATATTCGATTCCAAAGCCGCCAGCGTTGACTTTGAGGTGAATGCGAGGCGTGAGGGCTCATTATTGCTTGACCGAAAGCGTGCGGCATACGGTGGCCAGGTTCAGTACGGGAGCGAGCGACACCATGAAGCAGACAGCACTTGATCAGATCTCCGTGGTAAGGCACAGCCCAGCCATCTTTCACCTCTCAGTCGACTCGCAGAGTATGGGGAAACAAGTTCTCTGACAACCTTTTCCTGTTTTAGAAAGGCAAGTTCGAGAGGAAGGAGAGCCAGTTTCGCAACTTTGTCGGGAAGGAGGAATCGAACAAGTTCCAGCCCGAGAGGAACAGGTACCACCTGTACATCTCCCGAGCTTGTCCCTGGGCCAACAGGACTCACCAGTTCGTGAACCTCAAGGGCTTGCAGGATGTCATCCAGATCCACTCCGTCCACCCGACTTGGAGGCGGACGAGGCCCGAGGAGGACTCGCACTCGGGTTGGCACTTCGTGGGAGAGGGCGAGGAGGAGTACGTGGACGACTTTGGGCGCTCCCACTCCACGCAGGGGTGCACGCCGGATCGCCTGAACGGCTGCAAAACCGTCAGGGAGCTCTACGACTTGGCTGCGGGCGGGACGTGGGACAAGTCTGCGTTCACGACGCCCGTGCTTTGGTGCTCCAAGGAGAAGACGATCGTGAACAACGAGAGCTCTGAGATCTGCAGAATGTTGAACAACAGCTTCAACGAGTTTGCGAAGAACAAGCACGTCGACCTGTACCCCGACCGCTTGAGTGAAAAAATAGCAGAGTTGGAGGGGTGGGTCTACCACGACATCAACAACGGCGTGTACAAGTGCGGCTTCGCGTCGTCCCAGGAGGCCTACGACGAGGCGGTGGGCACCCTCTTTGGGGCTCTTGACAGGGTCGAAGCGGTGCTGGACAAGTCGCGGTATTTGGCCGGAGACCAAATCACTGGAATTGACGTTTGGCTCTTCAACACTCTGATCCGCTTCGACGCCGTCTACGTGGTGTACTTCAAGACCTGCAAGAAGTGCCTCAGGGAGTACCACAACATCTTGAACTACCTGAAGGATCTCTACCAGGTTCCGGAGATCGGAGAGACGGTGGACTTTTGGAACATCCGCACGCACTACTTCACGTCCCACCCAAAGTTGAATCCACACGGGATTGTGCCGCCCATGCCGGATGTGGACTACAACTCACAGCACGATCGAGCCACGAGGAAGTACAACTGATACGTGGGTTGTTATGATTACAAGTTCGGAAGAGTAATCGCGTCCGGGAAGACTCAAAACCTTTTTGATGATTGATCCCAATCCCATTTAATCAAAGAAGTCCGGCTCCCCAACGTTCTGGACGAGGAGGATGTCGTTCCTGCTGTCCACCGCTAGCCTGTACGTCTCGTCGATGTACAGGTTGTCAAACCACCCTTTGCCGACCGGTGGCAAGTTGAAGACAGAGGAGGGCAAAGCCAGCTTGGCGCCCGTGAACTCAAAGTTGGCCCTCCTATCGTTCTTCGCATCCGTGCTCAGACTGAAGGGGAAGAGGAGGGGTCAGCGGCAGCTGGTCGTGCAATTTCAGAGCCAGGAAGGGATCAACGCACCTTGAGTCGACGACGAACGACGCGCCGTTGCTGAATTCTATGCGGTTCTGTAGCCTCTTCCGCTCTAGATCAATGACCTGCCGAACTTCCGTGTCCAGGCCAAGGAGCTTCTTGGCGCTGCTGCAGATAAACAGGGTCTCCTGCGGCAGTCATGCCCGCGTCAGATCACACCAGAAACTTGCCAAACCTCACATGGGTGAATCCCCTCGATCCTCACCTTTTCTGTCGTGAACACGAGTTTCCAGCTCTTGGATAACTCGTCGTTCACCTCGACTGGCGACGACGTGGACGCGATGGAGTTGCACGCCTCCTCGATCTCCTTCCTGGCCCCTGCGCCAAGGTTCTGCCCTTGCTGCGTCCCCTCCACGAGTCCCAGAATGCGCTGGATGGCCTCTGGACCCCCTCCTTCTGGCTTCTTCCTCGCTCTCCCGATTACATCTCGCCTTCCCACTGCCCTTCTGCGCCCCCGCGCTCCATCAAAACCGCTTCTCACCCTGACGATGCCGCATCGCCTCCCGCACCCGCCCACCACTGGACTGCGCCCCTCCCTCCTCATCGACCGACGCGCTCTCTCCCTCCCTGGCCCCGCGCTCCAGATCTCCAAGTGTGAGTGGCAGTGCTTGGAGCGAGGATGTTGGGTAGGATTGGGAAGGAGCTTCAGGCGATAGGGCAGAGGTATAATGGGTTGAGGTCCTTCATAGCACTGCTGGAGTCCCCCGTGCTCCGCCAGTCTTGCAACGACTTCCTCGACTGCGAGAGGTTAAGCAGCGAGGTCTTTCAGAAGTTCATGAATTCGAGCAAGCCACTGGTGGACCGTGTGAACGAGGCCAATAACATCACTGCGCCCATCGACAACTTCATATTGAAGTCGATGTACTGGGACTTCAAGATCCCTTCGCTCAAGGTGAGCCTTGATGCCCCATCAGTGCTCTCTCTGTCGCTGAGCGATGTCGCTGTGTTCTGACGCGTGTTGCTGTTTTGCTCTTCACCACCATCTTCCCCTCGTTTCCTCCTCGTTTCCTCCAAGTTCACCGAGTGCACCAGGCAGCAGCCACTGTTTCAAAAGTGGTTTCTCTGGGATTCGGAGGAGTCCTTTACGGGTTTTGGGTTCGCTTGCTTCAAGCTTCAGGACAACACCATGTTTGACAGAGCTTACTCGAAGGAGCTCTACGGCCTCCACGGGGCTGGAGAGGTTCTTGTGGCCAAGGTAAGCCGCTCCCCGCACCGACTGCTCGACCAGCAATGAACTGACGCGCGATGACGTGCACCTCCACGTGGTTTCTTGGCCCTCCACTGCGAGTCACCAGCACCTGTTCATGAATTTTGGGCACATCCAACCGGCGGACGCGCTGCAGTTCGGGGACATTGTTCTGATGAAAGATCCGAGGGGTGAAGACGGCCCGCGCGAGCGGCTATTGGTGAGAAGGATCGGCGCCCTCCCCGGGGAGACGGTGGAATCGGCTTCCAACTCGGAGGACAACCTTAAGCTCGAGCCTCACGAGGTTTGGGTCATGGCCGATAACGACGAGGGGTAAGTGAAGTCGCTTCCGGAAGAGGGAGAGGGAGAGTTTCGTTCCGTTCCGTTCCGTCTTTTAGTTTGCGCTGGACTGACCCCCGAGCTCGCTCCCACAGAGAAACTGAGGAATTCCTGCCACCGGACAGCAGGACCTTTGGTCCCGTGGACGCCAGAGAACACGTTTTCGGCAGAGTGGTTTATTCCATAAGAACCGCGGTGGATCACAGCCCCGTGAAGAACCCTTCGCCGAGATCACGGGCGCTGGACAGGGAAAGCGTCTTTGCCCTCGACGACCACGAGGTCGTCCAGAAGTTCTTGGACGCCTATTCATAACGCCTTCGATGTCCTCTGATCGTGGGCAATTTTTTGTAAATATTTTTAGAAGCCATGGAAACCTCCTCGACGTCGGCCACTTCCTCGCTTGCCCTTGCCGTGAAGGCGGTGCTCTCGGCGGGGAAGTCGCAGCTCAGGAACGAGGCGGACAAGGTCGTGTTCGCCCTGCACACCTGTCTGCAGTTGAAGGGTTACCGCCTTATTGCAGTAGGACGGGACGCGAGCACCTTCGATGGGGTCTGCAGCAAGTCCGAGGAGGTCGAGGGGGAGGGCTGGAACGCCCTGGAGAAGGACTACTCCTTCGCGTATGTTCCGAAGGGCAGGGAGGGAGTGCGGGTGCTGGTCAAGTGCTCGGTCCTCGGCTCGAGCGTTTGCGTCGCGGCAATCGCGAAGGGCACATCCTCGGAAGGCGAGGCTGCAGGGGGAGAGGGCGGAAGGGAACCCGTTACCACGGAGTATGATGTTCACTCCTGCGAGGAGCTGGACCGGCTCGTCTCGGAGGTCTGCGCTTTGGAGGGCTCGGTGAAAAGCCAGTACGATTCCGAAGACGGCCAGGAGAAGGGGCAGCGGTCGACCCCTTCCTCCGGAGCAGGCCCTCCTCCGAGCTCTGGGGTGAGGCCAGGCTTCTTCCCTGGTGCGGCTGGCTCGCTGAGAAGGGATCGGGTGCCTTACGTGGGTGCGGATGACCTCGTTCCCCCCGGGATAAGAGCGCCGGGGATGCCTGGAATGGGACCCTTTCCTGGGCCTTTGGGTGGACCCATGAGGGGCAGCCAGGTCGGCCCTGGTGACCCCATCTTCGGAAACAGGGGCATGAGGTTCGGGCAGCACATCCCTCCCTCTAATTTGCGCGTGCCACCCGGAGCAAGGTACGACCCGATTCACCCCCCAGGCGTCCCCGATCCGGACTTTGGCTTTGGCGGTGTCGGCGAAGGCGAGTCCAGGATCCACCCTGATATCGGTAGGCCCCCCGAGGGACCTGGAGGAAGCAGCGGAGGCCACATGGATTTCATGTTCGGCTGACCCAAAAGTACATTAAACAACGCTTGTAAAACCAAGTTTTATTTTACACCAAGCCAAGCTTATCCCTCAGCGTGGTTGCCGCCGAGACAAAGGCAGGCTTCACTTCCCTCAACCTGACCTCGAGCTCGCGCCGCAGAATCTCGGCACACTTGCGCTTCGATTCTTCATCCTCGGCGCCAGAGGCCGCGGCGTCGATCAGGCTGCTGAGGTTTTCGTCGCACAGCAGCCCCGGGAGCTCCGAGAGCGTCTTGCTCAGCTCCTTCCGCGAGATTCCCATCATCTTGGCCAGCATCTTCACAAAGGTTTTGGGCTTCATCCCGGGCTCCATGGACATCGGGAGGATCTCTTCGTTCATAGACCTGCAGGCATCGAACATGGCGTCGGCCACGTTGGTGGCATCCAAAAAGTTGTGCGTCAAGGATATCGAGTCGCACACATTCCTGACGGCATGAACGCACCTACTCGGATTGAAACAAATCATTCCTTCCTCCTGAAAACCGTGGTACAGGCGAGCGGATGAGACCTTTGGCCAACGCTCGTACAGCTCGGGGTGGAAGAAATCTGGCAGTGTCTCGGTCTCCCCCTCCTCCGAATCTGATTCGTTCTTGTACCCGTAAGCCGCGCTCCCTGTTCCTTCCGTCAGAAGTTCGTAGTCGTCCCCGTGGGCGCACACCCACTCCTTCCTGCCGCGCGCAAGCCACAGCCAAGCAGAGGACAAATTCGTATCAATGTGAGTGGGGGAGCCCGTTCCCTTACTCCCTATGTAAAGCCACTTCATGTCCGTCGCCGCGTTGCCAAGCACGACGTTGTGGGAGACCCACTTTGGGCTTCTCTCGAAATATCTGGGAACCACAAAGTCGTCCGCCAGGCTCCCCGAGTTTCCCCGGACGTAAGGCCAGGCACTCAAATAGAAGGGCTCGCCGGATCCTGCCTCAATCCTCCTCAGCGCCTCTCCCACCGTAGTCTCCACCTCCCTCGACTCGCAGGGCGGTCCAGCGGCAGCCTCAACTTCATATTCCAGATCAACGCCTTCGTGCTCGAGGAAGTACCGTATGTTCCGCCAATTCGTGGTCGCGGGCCATTGCGCTCCGACGTTCTTGATGAAGCACGGCTGCCTCGCCAGCGCGTACCTAACAAGGAACTCCTCGTACGTCAAGCTCCCTCCATCCGCCACCGGGAGTGGGAGGTGACCTTGGGCCACCTCGGGTCGCCGACCCGACGCGGTAGCGTGCGGCGATCTGCTGTTACCTTCCATGCGGCGGACCCCCCAGGCGTCTCTCACCCCGATCACTCCCGCGATCTGCAGGGACAAACGACGGCCAGGTCGGCGCAGAGGAGCGAGAGAGCGAGTGAGAGAGGATGGCTTCGAAAGGAGTGGAGGTGATATTGGGGACGCAAGGCGTGGGAGCCGCGCCGAAGCAAGGGGAGCTGGTTCTTCTGGGCTGCGGTGCCGCGACGGTTGCGGTGGACTGCGGGGCGCTCCGGAAGCTCAAGGAGGACAAGAAGCTCGAGGAGAAAGTGAAAGAGCTCGGAGGATCCGAGGCAGGGGGCGATGTCCCCGCGCCAGTGGCGAGGATCGCAGTTGCGCTCAAGATCTTGGAGCTCCTCAAGGGCGCGAACAAGGTCCGCGCGCCGCTCGTGAAGCACCTCGAGATCTTCTTGAACAACGGAGGAGTTCCTGACCTCGGCCTCGGAAAGTCGCCGTTTTCAGCCTTCGTCGGCGCCCTGGACGCGGGGTGCGAGCTCAACGAGGTGGAGAAGGCAACCCTGCTGGGGGAGAAGACGCTGGTGAACGCTTATGCCGTCATCTGCACGGAGGCGACGAGGCAGCTGCTTTCTCTGTCGAACGGCGTGTCCTGCCTCTCCTCGGAGGCCTGCCCTGCGGATATGCGCTACCTCGACCAAGCCGCTTTGGAGAACTACGGCAACAAGCACGTCGTAGCTGCCGGAATGGCGATGCGGGGGGTCCTAGAGGGCTCGTCTGTTTTGACTAGCTCCAAGGGCAAGAAGATGCAAGCCTTCTCTGAGACGCCGTTTGCTCAAGCCATTGCCTCGCAGATCTTGGCAGAGGTGTCGAAGGCGGTCAACGTGGAGCTCTCGAGCCCCCAAAGCGTCTTCGTGGCGGGAAAGGAGTCCCTTCCCGTGGTGTCCTCTGGGTTGGAGAGTCTCCTCCTCCCCTTGGCCGAGTCCCTGCTCAACGTTGTCGCCCTGAGCAACGAAAGGACGCAGGAAGTGAAAGCTGCGATCAGTTCTGCGGGGGAAAGCCAAGTGGTTGGGGACTTGGCACGGTTCGTCGGCAAGTATCACGACATGTGCAAGGACAAGTTTGCTGTAGCCAGGAAGGAGTCCACTCTCTTTGCCGAGGGCCTCCTGGGCGGCAACAGCCAGGCGGCTGGGATTTCTGTCGCTGCCGTGGTCGACGCCTTGCATCACACGATGTTGGTCGAAGCATTTGCTGCGGTTTGCCTGTTGAGGATTAAGCAAGGCGCCAAAGTGGTCGCCCAGGAGGAGGCTCCAAAACCAGAGGCCTCGGACGACAAGAAGAAGAAGAAGAAGAAGGAGAAGAAGAAGAAGGGCGGGATCGGGAAGGGCTCGGAGATTGTTCAAAAGTATCTTGAGGATGCGTGCACTAGGGGTCAGGATAGCCCTTACATGAACGCCCTCTGCGCTGCAGACGAGGAGGCTTCCTCGAACAAAATGTCTTTGGAGTCCTCGTTCCGAAATTTGTCAAAGTCAATAGACTGGGCTCTGGGAGACCTGAAGAAGTTCCTGGCGTCTCTCCAGCAGGTCATCGAGGCCAACCAACCCAGGAGGAAGCCAAAGATCGCCAAGGGCGCAAGAGACTTCTTGCCTGACCAGATGAAGATTAGGGAGGGCGTCTTCAACAAGGTCGTGTCAGTTTTCAAAAGGCACGGCGCCGTGTCCATCGACACGCCTGTTTTCGAGCTCCGTGAGACCCTGATGGGGAAGTACGGCGAGGACAGCAAGCTCATTTACGATTTGGCGGACCAAGGGGGAGAGATTCTCAGTCTGCGTTACGATCTTACTGTCCCGTTCAGCAGATTCTGTGCTCTGCATGGCACGGGAAACATCAAGCGGTACCACATGGGAAAAGTGTACCGCCGTGACCAGCCACAGATGAACCGCGGGAGGTTCCGTGAGTTTGTCCAGTGCGATTTTGACATTGCGGGCACCTACTCGACCATGGTTCCTGATTCCGAGGTCATCAAGGTGATGGTGGAAATACTGAGTGACCTTGACATCGGAGACTTTTGCATCAAGATTAATCACAGGCTGCTCCTGGACTCCATCATGGCTGTCTGTGGCGTCCCAGAGCAGAGATTCAGGCCCATCTGCAGCGCCATTGACAAGCTCGACAAGTCGCCCTGGGAGGAAGTGAAGCGGGAGATGGTGGAAGACAAGGGTTTGGCCCCGGAGGCCGCAGACAAGATCGGCCAGATCGTCGCATTGCACGGGAGCCCAAAGAAGATGCTTGAGACCCTGAAGACGGACGAGATGCAAATCTTGCGGGATCTGAGGCAGCACCCAAAGGCTAAGGCGGCTTTGGAAGAAATGACGATGCTGTTTGACTTCCTGGACGCGATGAATGCTCTTGACAGGCTGTCCCTTGACATGAGCTTGGCCCGTGGCCTTGATTACTACACGGGGGTAATCTACGAAGCAGTTCTTATTGGGGGCAACGTGGGGTCCATCGCCGCGGGGGGACGGTACGACTATCTCGTTGGATCCTTTGCAGGAAAGGATATTCCTGCTGTGGGCGTGAGCATTGGGATCGAGAGGGTATTCTCCATCATCGAAGAAAAGCTGAAAGAGGAGGCGAAGCAGACTGGGGTTCCCATTCGTTCCACGGACACCCAAGTCCTCGTCTCGTCGATCGGCAACGGAATGCAGAAGAAGAGGATGGAAATTGCGAACGTGCTTTGGTCGGCTGGAATCAACGCTGAGTTCGGGTTCAAGCCCAACCCCAAGATGGGCGACCAGATTACTTACGCCTTGGAGAGTGGAATTCCATTCATGGTCCTCTTCGGGGAAGACGAGATCAACAACAACAGCGTGAAGGTGAAGGACATGAAGGAGAGGTCAGAGACCACGGTCACCCTGACGGACCTCGTTCCCGAGCTCTCCAAGTTGATCAAATAAAGGGCGATAATTAATGATACAATGTTTTCCAGGGCTGCTTATCTTGCCGCCGGGGGCCCCACCAGAGCGGTGCTATTCCCCCTTGATCATTTCTCGGCGAGCCGCCAGACTCAAGCCGTCCTCGCTTGAAATGTCGTTCACGAACTCCTCCAGCTCTCCCTTGGATTTTGACACAATTTTGGCCATCAGGTACGCCCCAACGACCACCCCCAGCAGCGTGATCGCCGCGATCCCCGCGTCTAACCTCACCAGGTCCCTCTCTTCCCACTCGTACTTCACCACAAGCAGCTTCGGCCAGTGTGTCTGGTTCTTGAAGTGATTGATGCTTTCCGCATGGGTGTTCGAGTATTCCTGCGGCAAGGGGACCACCTTGGCCCGGAAGCTCGTGACCTCCTCGCCCGCGTGAACCAGATTCACGTGAACCATCGGTATACTAACAGAGGCCTTCTTCCCGTTGATGACCCTCATCCAAGACGTGTGAAAGTTGTAGTGATCCAGGGCGAGGGAGAGCTTGTAGTCGTCCCCTTTCTCGAACCCGTGCGGCTTTGCCAGCGGCACGGCCACCTGCGGAATCGAAGGAGATTCAGCGAAGAGGAAAAGCAGCGAGGGAAGCAGCCCGCTGGTCAGAGACTTGGACGCAGGGAGGTTCGAGAACAAATATTGTATCTGCCGGAGAAGGACTTGTCGTTTCATCCTTACCACATCGTTCACAGCAAAGTGCGGGCAGAACCGCCCGAAAATCTCGTGCCACTCCGTCCGTTTCTACGTCGAAGCGTGTTGAAGCCCGTGCAAGCGCGAAAGCACGAAGTCAGTTTCCCCCCTTAAGTTTGGAGCCAAACTCCTGCTGGCCCACGGCGTGACTCCACGACTCACCTGATTGAACTGCGCACGTCTCGCCAAGTGCAAGGTATCCCCCTTGTGGTATGCGCTCGCCCCTTGCGACCCCGCAAGTACCACCGCAACCACCAACACTACCGCCACGAACGACGACATCTCCCCTCTCCCCCGACTTTCAGCAAAGCTGCTGCTGCTGGGAGGACGAGGGGGGCAGAATTATCGACCGCGCAGTCGAGCGGCCACCCACGATGAAGAAGCAGAAGATCCTGCAGCTGGCCAAGGGCTTCCGAGGAAGAGCGAAGAACTGCTTTAGGGTGAGTGGAGTGCCATCGCGAGGGGTTTCCTCCCTCCTCGGAGACGACGTGCGGGGCGAGGAGAACCCGAGCGAGCGTCCTCCGGCATGTTGTTGTCGCGATAGATTGTTTTTTGGTTGTTTTGTTTTGTTTTCGACCACCGGTGGGAAGAAGGGTTGACTCTCGCGAGGGGAGCTGACGCCGAGTCTCTTTTTGTTTCGCTTCGTCTTTTCGCGTCTTCTTCGCTTGCTCGGCTGGGACAGATTGCCATCAACCGAGTGGAGAAGGCGTTGCAGTACCAGTACCGCGACCGGAAGGTGAAGAAGCGGGAGGCCAGGAAACTCTGGATACAGCAGATAAACGCGGCCACCAGGCAGCACGGGGTACGTCTTCGCTTGCGGCTAATGCCACTTTCATCCGGGAAAAGGGTTTGGGGGCGTTTTGTTTTGCTGACCATTCTCTCTCTCTCTCTCTCTCTCTCGTGTCTTCAGATCATTTACTCGCAGTTCATGCATACGCTTGCCAAGGATAATATCAAGCTCGATAGGAAGACTCTGTCCGACCTGGCAATAAACGAGCCTCACAGCTTCAAGGCGCTCGTGGACAGGGTAAAGTTCATGCGAGGCAACGGTATTGACTAGGCGACGACGTGGAAGAGGAAAATGTATACTTATTTGACCACCCTCGGTGGTGGAAAGGAGCCGCCGTTGCGACGAGCGCTTCCGGAAGGAAAGTTCTGTTCGAAACACCCGAGTTGTGTCAAAGTAAATAAAGAATTAAAACATTTAGTGAAGCGCTGCTCGCCAGCATTGCTGTACACCGCGAGGCTGTCAAGACTTCATCACCTCCTCTAGCCTTTGTTCCACGGGCAGGATAGCCCAGTTTGGCGACGGGGTGGACTTGAGCCACCCGAAGTCCTTGACGTCCGTCCACAGCTCGTTCTCCTCGTCCAGCCTTGTCCTCTCCAACTCAGCCTCTAGGCCATCGTAACGGAAAGAGTAGGGCGCAAACCTGACCTCCGAGCACTTCTCAATGATAGGATAGCTCCTCGACCTCAGGTAGAAGTCCACCTTGTTCGCCTTGTGGAGCCTCACCTGGTGGGCAGCAGCCATGACGAGAGAGTCCCTCGCCTCCTCCAGGTACAGCGAGCCCTCAACGGGCCCGCAGAAAACCCTGCAGTTCGTGAGGTTCACCAGCCTCAGCACCGCCACCTTGGCCAACACGTAGAACGTGCAGTCCTTGGAGCTCCCTATCTCGATGTCGTCGCTAGTAACCTTTTCTTGGGTCAGAGTCACGACTTCGCCCTCCCTGGACTCGACTTTCATGCCCTTGGCCTCCACCTCCACCCCTCCGGCCGGCCCCTTGTTCTCCGCCTCCGCCTTCTCCGCCGCGCCCTTCGCTCGCGTCACGTCCCTCGCTGCCGTGGTCGCCTCGTCCGACGCGTTCCTCTCCTTCATCACCCTTCTCCGCCTGAAAGTGAACGCCTTCCTCGGAAGGACCTTCTTCTGGACGCTGTCTATCCTGGCTTTCAGGTCTTTCGCGAGGTCTGAAGTGGCACGAACATCGTACGCGGACAAAAAGTAAGAAGCGCTCGCAGCCGCCTTCTCCATCTCCAGAACCCTGAGTCGGAGGCCCTCGAAAGTACCCTTGGCAACGTGAATCTCATCCTTCGTGGACGGGGGTCGCTCCTCCACCTCCTGCAAGGACCTGCGGATGGACTCCGCCTCCTGCTGCTGGGACTGGTTGAACTTGTCCACGTTCTCTCTCGGGTTCGCCTCTTCCTTCTCCTTCTCTTTCCTCCTCTCGCGCTGGGCCGCCCGCTCCGCGTCGCCCTTGGACAGCCTCTCCACCACCCGCGCGTCCGCCTCCTCCGAGAGGGCCTTCGCGCCCTTCACAAAGTTGTCCTGCACCTCCGTTGTCGTCGCCATGATGCTGCCTACTCTCTGCAATCTGTCGATTTTCAAAAAGGCTTGGCCCGGCTGAGCCTGTGGAGGGACTTGGGATGGCGAGCAGCCGGTGTTGCTCCATCAGAATTCATGGTGGCGATGCATTCACGTGATTCTGTCTGTGTCCCTTGGTTATTACAACTTTTCAAGCTTGGAGTTTTAAATATGGCGCTACTTGTTGCCATCGGTCCTCCTCCACAAACGGAAGAGCCTGAAGGGCCTGGTGGTCTCCTGAGGCACCAGGGCCTGCGGCCTGAGCATGCCGAAGAGCCCGCCCCGAGCGGCAGTCTCGCCCTCAACAGCGGCGCCAAAGGCGGAGGACCCGAAGATGGGCCTCCTCCTGGGGGCGAACCTCGGCAGGTTAGCGCCCAGCCTCCCCGGGGCGCCGAACGTCCTGCTGAAGATGACGTCGTCGGAGTCCCCCACCGCCGCGGCGGACACTGGATCGTGGAGGATGGACTCGTGGCTCTCGTTGGCCAGGGCCTCGTTCTCGTCGAAGCAGAGGGTCAGGTCCCAGTTCATCAACCTGACGTGCTCCCTGTTCTTGAAGCTCTTGTTCTCCAGGCGGAGCTCCCAGGTCCCCTTCGAGCCGCCGTTCCCGGCGTTGGTCGAGATGCCCCTGACGAGGTGCTTCAAGCTAGTGTCTGGCCTCGCAGTGATCTGCACGAACTCCCTCTTCGCTTGCCTGATCTCGTTCATCTTCATGGCGGTGAGGGCCTCGCCCAATGTCAAAGGAGCGTCGTCCCGCCAGATCACCTCGAGCTTCAGGGGCTTGAGGTGGTCGATCAGGAAGTTGGGGTTGTTCCTCAGCTCGTTCTTGAGCACCACGGTCTTCTCCGGGACGTCGAGGGCGCCCCCCGGGGGCACCACGTCCACGGAGAGCTTGACCCCGTTGAACTGCTTGACCAGCAGCTTGGTCGTCACGAAGACCTCCGAAATCTGTTTCATGTCCCCCACGCCGATCGCCGCGATCTCGGTGTGGTCCATCGGCTTGTCCACCTGCAAGTCCCGCGACTTGAACGCGTACTGCTCGCAGTGCGGCTCCATCGCCGCAAAGGCGGTCGGCGCGACCACCAGGGCCGCCAACACCACCGCGGCAACGGTGGACCTCGTCGTCGTCGCCATCCTCTTCACACTTCTCGCTTCTCCCTTCTCTCGCTGCGGCGCTCTTTGCTTTGCGTGGTGATGGCTGTCGACGACAAACACACTGTGACTGAGGACTCCCGCAGCCGCCCCGTTCCGCAAAACTCTCTAACTCTCTCGAAGCTGCCGTTACTCTCGAAGTTGCCGGTCGGTCTGGCGTTGGTCTCAAGGCAAGGCCGGATTTCATCGAGCTAACTTTATAGCCGGAGCGGGGATGATGGCCGGCGGAGGGGGAGGAGGGAGGGGGGGGGAGGGAGGGGGGAGGGGGGAGGACGAGGAAGCATCCTCGTCTTCCACCCCCGTGGCCTCGTCCTCCTCGAGCGGGAGCCACATGGGGAACACCTTGCCGGAGCTGTGGCAACAAGTGGTGTCGAAAAGTTCCCTGTTCTCGTCCCTCGCGCTGGGTGTGTCGAGGGAGGACGACGGGGGGAGGGGGAGGACGTACGAGGAGATGGGGGAGTTCGGCGAGGGATCGGGGGGTCGGGGGGATGGCGCTGGGGTCGAGGCGACGCCCGCGAAGGGGTCTGGCAGGGGGGACGCGGCGGGGGTCGGGGGGAGTTCGGGGGGCCAAGGGGGCCGGGGGGCCTCCTCGACGTCGAGGCCAAGCCGTCGCTCCCTGGCCGCGCCGGAGATCTTCGACAGCTGGTGGGAGATCGAGAGGGCCCTTCTGAATGTAACGTCCAAGCTCTTCGCCAGGCTGAACATCACTGCCTTCTCCGTGGAAGGAATCTCGGCGCTTGACCCCATCGCCCTCGCCATCGTGTGGCAGCGGCAGAACAGCCAGAGGGACGCGGTAAGGCTGGCGAGGGAGCAGAACATCGTCGAGGAGTCGGTGAAGCCGGACCTCCGCACCCTGAGGTGCCTCTTCCAAGCCTCCCGGTACTCCTGCGCGGCGTACGGAACCTCCCTGCAGCACATCGTGACCATGTCGGACGTCATCGAGAACGGGTTCTTCGCCAAGTCCTTCAGGAACTTGGACTCGCTGGTGGAGGACTCCATCGCGCCGATCAGGACGGCCGAGAACGCGAACCCGAGCAACAACGACGAGGTGATAGAGTGCCTGATGCCACAGAGCGAGCTTCTGCACAGCAACTGGGACACGGGAATGTTTGCCCCTTCCTGCTACGTGGCCGTGGACCACGAGCACAAGTGGGTCGTTCTGGCGATCAGGGGGACCTTCCACAGCAGCGACGCCCTCACGGACGCCTGCGCGGAGGAGGAGGAGTTTTTGGACGGGTACGCCCACGCCGGGATGTGCGCGGCAGCTTGGAACATGATCAAAGAGCAGCTGCCACGGCTCGCCTCGGCCCTGCACCGGCACCCAGGGTACGAGCTGGTGACGACGGGCCACAGCATGGGCGGAGGGGTGGCGGCCCTGTTCACCATGCTGCTTCACAGCGACGACGCGGACGTGGAGAAGGCGGCGATCGCTGGGCTGTCCGAGGGCTTTGATCCCCAAGCGGGCAGAGACTTTGACACCGAAGCGGTCTTGAACACGGTGAGGACGTCAAAGTGCTACACCATAGCCTCTCCCAGCCTGGTGAACTTGAGCTTGTCCTTGCGGTGCGCCTCCTACGTCACGTCCGTGATATGCGGGAAGGACATCGTTCCAAGGCTGTCGATAGACAACGTGAAAAACCTGGTGGACCAGCTGGTGGGTGCCGCCCCGCTGAACAGGACCATCAACGCCTTCAAGAAGGTCGGGGAGATGATCGGAGGGAACTCGTCGCCCGCCGCTGAGAGCAGCAATGACTTCGAGCTCAGGAACCATTCCTCGAGCAGCTTCATGGTCCCCCCGGGGAGGGTGATCCACTTGAGGCACCTCAACTCCGAGTCGGGCCCTGGCGCAGAGGGAAGGCACCCCACCGCCTTCACGCAGATCCACCTCTCGCCGAGGATGTTCCTGGACCACTTTCCTACCATCTACACCAGTGTCCTGCACAGGCTGTGCAAGACAGAGGGCGGGGGCGGCGAAGACTGAGGCGACTGAGGACGGAAAAATAAGAAGACTTATCTTATTCGCGTGTGTATTTATACAATGTTTACAAAACTCGCTTACTTTTCAAAGCAGCTCACGGCTTGAGGCCGGTTGGCTCGTACGGCTTCTCCTCGTCCCTCATGACCTGGTCCTGGCCGACTGGCTGCGTCACGTAAATGGTGGTCGGGTCGCTGGGGTCGACGTAAGCCGTGTTCACGATCTTGGTGACTTCGGAGACTTGGGGCAGGACGTTGTGCACCACCGCGGGGTACTGTGCTTGTTGTGCTGCCTCGGCAGCCCTCCTCTGCTCAATCCGAGTAACCTCGAGAAGCCTGAAGAAGAGGGGCAAGAGGGTGTTGCTCCCCCCGTTCTTGAGGTAGAACTTGGCGCCGTGGGGAGGCATGGCGCCGTTTGGCCCGCCTCCCTCCCCCACAGAGAAGCAGTTCATCGAGAGGTTGTTGCAACCAAATATGGGCTGGTTGAACTTCTCTCCCGATACGTACGCCAGCGGAAAGTCGAAGGACTGGAGTCCGCTTGAATCCGCCTTGGGTGCCACGAACACGCACCTCACATGCGACACGAAGAGGTACCCGTCCGCCTTCCACTTTCCAGAACTCGTTCGAACGTTGTTCACCTCGATTTGCACACCATCCCTTCCCAAAACAAAGTGCTCTCCAGCAAAGGGTGCCGGGGTAAGCAACCCGTTCGCTCCCATTACTAACGGTGGATTCGCCGCCATAGTCTCTCTCTCTCTCTCTCTCCCCCTCTCTTTGTGTTCTCTCGCAAACCAATCAAGCGCAACACGTCACCACCCGGCCTTCCTCCCCCTATGCTCGATGCCCTCTCCGTCTCCGAGGGAGTGCTGAGAGCTGAGGGCGGGGGACGATGGGGAGAGGGAGCGGCGTGAGCAGCCGGAGGAAGGGAACGAGGGCGGAGGTGGACGAGAACCAGAGGCAGCAATTCGTGAATTCGAGGTTGCAGGCTTTGGAGGAGGATGGGCACGCGCTGGAGCTGGACAACTCGGATGAAGAGTTCCAGATTGAGGACGTCTTGGACGAGGTGAGTCTACGGAACGACAGGGGGTGCTCGTGTGTGTGGGGGGTGCTCGTGGCAGAGGGAGGGGGCCTTGACGACCTCGAGGAGCTCGTCGTGCGCGTGCACTGCTGACGTTCGTCTTCTGATCTTCTCTCGCACCTGTCTGTTTGTCTCCGTGTCTGCCTGCAACCCTCTGTGGGCTCTTGCGTCTCCTTTGGGGGAATACTGTTCAGGTGGAGGACGAGGAGGTGGATGTTGGGGTGACGGCTGCACTGAAGAAGTCGAAGAAGAAGCCGAAGAAGAAGGGCGGGCGGAAGGTCATACCGGGCAAGAGGAAGACGAGGGGAATGGAGAGGAAGGGTCCGAAACCATTCATGCAGCTGCTCGAGGAGGCGGAGCTTGATCGCCTCCCGGAGCACGTGCCAACATATTTCAACACCGCGGCCAGGCCTAGCAGATACCCAGCGAGAAAGCTTTGCGACATCTCCGGGTTCTTCGCCAAGTACAAGGACCCGGCTTCCAAGATGCGGTATGCGGGCCAAAGGGAGTACAACGTCATACAAAGCATGCCAACGGCTGCCCTCCACGCTCACCTCAGGAGCTGAATCGAGCGGATTCCACTGCAGATTGTACTTTAATACTACCATACTACCATTGTACACGTTCCTCTCCACCTCCCCCACCTCCCCCACCTCCCCTTGGCCCGCGCGGTCAAAAAAATTTTCAGCTGTCATTCCCATCGAGCCAAACAGCTGACAGACGCGTCCCGTGTTTGTCTGTTTGTTTCCATGTTCTTCGTCACGAGTCGTCGAAGACTAGCGTGTGCAGCGGTCGCTGTCATAGCAATCTGCTCCTGCCTCGCCTCAGCGAACGCGTACCCCTCGAGCTTCTTTTGTACTCTGGGGAACGAGAGAATGAAGCTCGACGTGGACGACTACGACCTTCCCGTAAGTGAATGATCTCTCTCTCTCTCTCTCGACCGGGTACACGCTCTCGCTTGTGTTGTTGTTGACCGTCGAGGATGCACGCAGGAAGCGGCTTCGTACATCGTGGGCGTCAAGGACGTGGGGGACAAGCCCGGGCTGCTAGGCGAACTCGAGGAAACCTTCGACGGTTGGAAACCGCGATACGAGTACGCGACCATGAGCATGTTTTCTGGTTCCCTTAGCCCGCAGCAAGTCTCTTGGCTCCTCGGCGACGACAGGGTTGCTTATGTGGAGTGCGACGGCTTCGTCAAAATGGCTCGAAGGAAGAAGAGCGACAAGGAGCTTTGACAGCTTTGCTTTTTTTGTGTGTGGAGAAGGGGTGGGGGCAGGTTCCAGAGAGATGATGATGATATATACTGTACAACAATTGCAACCTTTTAACTTAATCTGCGCTTGAAACGGCCTCCTTGAGAATATCCGTTGCGCTCTTGCCCTTCTTCTTATTTTTGTTGTGCTTTGCTTTCTTGATGGCCCTTCCCCTCAAGTTCTTCTTCCTCAGGAGGTTGGAGGGCTCCTTCAAGTACTTTGGGATGTGCTTCAGGTGAGAAGGCACCGAGGCGGACAGCGTGGCGTCGTGCTTGAGGACGATCTCATCGTCTGGGTTGGCCTTGAAGTGCGACTTCAGCTTGGAGGAGTTGAGGATCTCCATCCTGAGCTCTTTCGCCCTGGCCTCCTGGACCGCTGCACGCGAGACGGCTCGGTAAACGTCTTGGCCCCTGTACCTCAGGGAATCCACGAGCGAGGGGGTCAGCGCCTCGAAATTCTGCAGAACTGCTTCCTCGTCGGAGACTAGCTGGACTTCCTCCCCGGTCCCCCCCCTTAGAACGCTGTTGAGCTTAGCCAAAAAGTCCGTGTCACCCTCCGTAACCAGAGAGATACAAACCCCTTTGTTGCCAGCCCTTCCCGTTCGCCCAACCCTGTGGATGTACCCCTCCACCGTCTTGGACATGTCAAAGTTCACAACTGTCCTCACTCCCTGAAAGTCTATCCCGCGGACAACCCCGAAGTCGGCATCGATCTTGGTCCTCCCCTGTCGCTTGCCTTTTGCTCCCGACTTGTCCACCTCCTCGCTCGCTCCGTCAAAGGACGGCAGCGTGTTCCCCTTGTCGATATCCGTTGCGATCAAGAAGTCAAAGTTGCCCTTGTTGAAGTGCTTGATGATGTTATGGCGGGAGTTCAGAGGAAGCTCTGCGTTCAGCACCGCCGACTTGATGCCGAAATGCTCTAGGAACAACCGAACCCTGTACCCCGTGTCGATCGTGTTGACGAAGATAAGCACCTTTTTCTGCACCAATCCCAGCTTGAGAAGGCAAGTCAGGCTCAAGAGCTTGTCCGCCCTCGTGCAAACGGACTTGTAGTGGTCAATCGAATCGGGCAGAGACGAGTTGCCGGCGCCCTTGCCTTGGGCTTGGGTGCCGCTTGCCACCTGGATTACCAACGGGTTCGTGCACACGAGCTTGTTGAGCTTCTCCATGTCGTCCGTCATGGTCGCGCAAAACATGGAGCACTGGCAGGACTGCGGGATGTGAACCGAGAAGAACTCGACGTCTTTCTCGTACCCGTAGGAGAGCAGCAAGTCAGCCTCGTCCAGGACGAGGAAACGCAACCTGGAGAACAGGTCCTCTCCCGAAATGGCCTTGTGCTTCAGGATCAGTCGAATCTGGCCGGGCGTCGACACGATGATGTCCCCAACCGTCGCTATCCGGGCGTCGCTCATGTTCTCAGGGCTGACGGACGTGATGGACGTCACCTCGAGGTTCTGGGCCCCGCAAAACGAGAGGAAGGTTTCCGTCTCCTCCCTCACTTGCTCCGAGAGCTCCCTGGTGGGCACCATAATCAGGGCCAGCCAGCCCTCTCCGCCCTTGGCATTCTTGGAAAGGAGGCCGTCTATCATGGGCATGACGTAAGACGCCGTCTTCCCACTTCCCGTAGGCGCCTGCACCACGACGTCCTTCCCCTTGAGCACATGTGGTATGGACTCCGCTTGAACACTCGTCGGTCTCTTCCAGCCCTTCTTCTCCCCGGCCTTGACAAGCCTCGGGTCCAGCCCCAGGTCCACGAACGCCCCTCCCCCGCTCCCTTGCCCCTCGCCCCCTTCCTTCATCGCGCACCTCGCCTCTCTCTTCCTCCGCTCGGCGGCGGGGAGTTCCAAAGTCTGGAGGCTGGCTCCCCACCCCCTGAGTGAGCCAGAGAGAGAGAGAGGGGAGAGGGGTGGAGGGTTCCGCTTGCTATGATCATCCGGAAGGCTCTGCTGTTGAACAAGAGTCTAGGGTCAGGGAAGAAGACGGTTGTGCCGTCGTCGTTTGTTCACGGGACTCGGCTTGCGCGACGTGGGACGTGGTGGGCCGGCCCACTGGGGATAAAAGCGAGCGAGCGAGGGAGAGGACTACTTGGGGGGAAACAAGAGGGACTCAAGTGCTCCGGAGGGAGGAAGGCGACCATGGCGACGGCACCATCGACGGAACCGGCGCCCATTATCCATGTCGACACCAAGACGTACGACAGCCAACTGGCCGCCAAGGTAAGCGGGGAGCAAGCAAGCGAAAACAGCAAAGGCAATATGGAAGTGAGCTTGGTGGAGTGAATAATTAACTTTGGGTGCGGCTGCTTGTGTTTGTTTGTGGCGCCACCGTGGTGCAGGTGGAGAGGGTGAAGACGCAGTTTCGGGAATACTACTCGGGCGAGCTCGACGTGTTCCGATCAAAGAAGAAGCACTACCGGATGAGGGCGGAGTTCCGGATATGGCACGACTACAAGGAGGAGGAAACTTACTTCGTGATGTTCCAGGGAGGAAGCCGCGGTTCGAAGTACAGGGTGGACGACTTCGATGTTGGCTCGGAGCTGCTGAACGGTCTGATGCAGAAGGTGATAGAAGGTGTGAGGGGGAGCGAAGTTCTATCGAAGAAGATCTTCCAGGCCAACTTCCACACCACGCTTTCCGGGCAAGCTATGGTCTCTTTGCTTTACCACAGAAAACTGGACGACGAGTGGAAGGCCGAGGCGGAGAAGCTGAAGGAGTCCCTGGGGACGACGGAGGGCCTCGAGAAGGGCCACGTTCCGTCGGTGATCGGTCGAAGCAGGAAGCAGAAAGTTGTGCTCGGCACCGACTATGTTGTCGAAACCTTGCCGGTGAATGGCAAGCACCTCAAGTACCAGCAGCTGGAAGGGGGGTTCTCCCAGCCGAATGGAGGCATGTGCATTCACATGCTCGAGTGGGCGATCAAACACACAAGCAACGAGGAGAGCAAATCCCACGACTTGCTCGAGTTGTACTGCGGGAACGGCAACTTCTCCATTGCCATGGCGGATAATTTTAAGATGTGTGTGGGAACGGAGGTTTCCAAGACGTCGGTAGCGGCCGCAAAGTACAACATCGAGGAAAATGGGACTGGCAACGTGTTCATCGCGAGGTGCAGCAGCGAAGACTTCTCCAGCGCTTGGCTCAGCAACAAGAAGTCCTTCAAGAGGTTCGAGCAACAGGGTCTCGATCTTGCGGAGTGCGACTTCAAAACCGTTTTGGTCGATCCGCCGAGGGCTGGCCTGGACGCGGACACCGTGAAGCTTGTGGGCAAGTTCGACACCATCGTTTACATCTCTTGCAACCCTGACACCCTGCATAACAACGTCAGGGACCTCTCCGAAACGCACACTTGCACTCAGTTTGCGCTCTTCGACCAGTTCCCGTACTCTCACCACGTGGAGTGCGGGGTCATACTCAAGAAGAGGGAGGGGGCGCCTTGCTCGAACGGTGGCTCATGAATGGTAACATGAATTCATTTAATGATGCAGCAAACTCTTCTCACTAAAACGTGGACTCGCCGTTACCTTCGGAGGGCAGCTCACCGACACCGACTCTCTCCTCTCTCTTCTTTGGCAATTTCTCATATAAAGCCAAGGTGCGACAGATCGCGCCAGGCGAGGGCGAAAGGATGGCGACGGAGACCCGGGACGGGCGGAAGGAGAAGGGGAAGGGGAAGGGGAGGAAGAAGACCGACCTGAGGGCGTGCTTGACGTTCGTGTCCAGGTCGCTCAGTTCAGTGGGAGTGGGAAGCTTGTCGCCCGAGGACGTCCGACAGGCGAAGTTCGACGAGGAAGGGCCTCGGATACAGCTGTGGAAGGCCTTGCACGACCTCGTCGTGCTCTCCCAGAACGACTTTTGCGTGGACGTAGCGAGAGCCCTGAAGCGCCAAGCCAGGGGCCAAGCCCAGGCGGTCATCGAGTATGCGGCGGTTCAGCTGGACTTGCTGGGTTGCCCGTACGTGTCGATGTTCGACCACCCCTCTCACGTCGGCAGCAGGCGACTCCTGCTGGCGCTGACTTGGCTTGTGGCGAAGACAAACGTCATGGACGTCGTCATGGAGCGCGCTGTCCGCAACTTGGAGAAGGGAAGCCTCGTCGCCCACTGCCCCACCCTTAGCCCCCAAGACACGCTTTTCTGCCACCACACGGTGGAGAGGAGCGAGGGAGCCTTCGCGGAGGCAAGGAGGCAGGTCGAGGCCGCCAAGTCCCAGAGAAGCGACCATGACGGTCCCTGGAGCTCGGTGGACTTGAGGTCGAACCAGGCCCTTCTTCTGGCGGGGAAGGTGAGGGCTCAGACCAACCGCTTCCTTGCTTCCCAGACCGGGTACATGAGGAAAATCAATCGGCTCGTAAGGGCTCAGAGGGTTGGAACGGGCGGGGAGGAGCCCTCGGAGGACAGCGGAGCCCAACCAAAGCCCCAGGAGATGGCGGGCCGGCTGTCCTGCTTCGAGATCTTCCTTGCTGCGAGCAAGAAACGGGTAGAGATGTACACCAACCACTTGGAGGATGCCGTGAAGACTGTGACGTTCCTGCGAGAGTTTTCGTTCCATATTCACGACTTTTTGAGCTGGATCTCGACCGTAAAGGATTTGCACGCTAGCGCCAAGGGGGATCCGGACAACGGAGGCGGCGGTTTCGGCGGAGGGGGCGAGGCCAAGCGCTGCCTCGAGCTCAGCGCCACCGCAAAGGAGGAGGGCAAAGCATTCCTGGAGCTGGAACGGAGAGTGGAGGACATGATTCTGACCAGGGTGAAGACCTACCAGGCAAGCGACATGATCATCAACCAGCTGGACGAGCTGCTCGGCTTCAACCCCGGCGGGGCCAGGGGAGCCTCGGGTCAATCGGGATACTCTCTTCCGGTGCTCAACTTCCTCGTTCACCTCGACCGCAGCGTGGCGACGGAGAAGGGCAGGCTGGCCGAGGAGGAGCTTTTCCATTCCCAGGAGCAGCGCAGGGAGAGACAGAGGGCGAGGGAACTCGAGGAGGAAGACCGCCTGGCCGCGTACAAAGACTCCCTGCTGGACCTGTCCCGCCTCCAGGCTCGGAAAAGGGCCCAGAACTCCCTCCACAGCGTCTTGCGCTTCATGGAGACCCTCGACATTACATCTCGGGAAAAAAAGCAATAATTTGCGACCAGCAAGACTGTAAGCGACCACACGCAACCACGCAACCCCTGTCATCACCCTTCCGCCTTCCCCCCCCTCATCACCCGTTGCCCCTTGAACCTCCACCATGGATGGGATCCAGACCGGGGCACCCAATTCGGGAGCTCACCCCCTCCGAAATGGGGTGGGGACCCTAGGGCCTCATCCGAAAACCCTCGCTCGAGGGAGGGGAGGGAGAGAGTAAGAGTATGGATCGGGGCGGCTCCTCGCTGTGATGGTTGTGAGGGTCAAGTTCAAGGTGTTGGCGGTGGCGGAGCCCGAGGCGGAGGGGGGGAGCGCGGGGGCGAACGGAGTGGCGGAGCGGGTCGCTGTTACCATCGAAACCGACAAAAGCACTCCGAACAAGCGGCGGAGGCTCCCCTCTCTGGCGAATGGGTTCCTCGTGGTCGACGATAAGGGTCTCAAGTACCCTATCCCTTTGTTTTACGACGATCTCGTCAACGAGGACGCCAGCGATCTGCCGGCCTACGGCATGCTCTCGGTGGACGAGAATCTGTGGCAGCAGGAGGGGCACATCGACTACGACAAGCTGAGGGTGTCCCTGAAGAAGAAGAGGCGTCGAATCGACAAGGCTCCGTCCTCCTTCGTGAAGAACGCCGCGCAGAGGGGCTCCCAGAGCAGCGGCAAGGAGCCTCCTCAAGACATCAACTCTCCGGAGATCCAGGCCTACATCGCCGAGAACATCAAATTTGCAGAGGGCGAGATGATAAAGAGGGCGTACAAGCGCTTGGTGATCAACAGCGTCTCGAAGCACCACAGGATCGTGAACATGTACTTCAAAAAGCAGCAGAACGTGCTGGAGAAGGTGGCCGCCCACGCTTCCCGAGAGACGCAACAGCGGTTTTTCAAAGTCCAGAAGGAGTCCACTCGGTCCCAGCAGCGTATGCGAAGGCTTGTGAGGGAGATGATGTTCTACTGGAAGAAGCAGGGCAAGGGCTCCGCGAGGGAGAGGAAGCAGGCCGACAGGGAGGCGGCCGAGGCGAGGAAGAGGGAGGAGGAAGCGAGGGAGGAGAAGCGCAAGCAGCAGCAGCTCAACTTTTTGCTCACGCAGACGGAGCTCTACGCTCACTTCATGGCGAAGAAGATAGGGCACGAGCAGCCTGATCCCCTGGCCGACAAGGAGGGAAAGCTGGAGGAGTTGAAAGGGGAGGAGAAGGAGGAGGAGGAGGAGATGCACCAAAAGGCTACGGCAATTGCGAGCATGTGCGTGTCTCAGACACGGTTGGCCACCCAGACATTTGATCACGAGAGCGAGAGGCTGCGCTTGGAGGCCACGGGGGGGAGCATGCAGAACCCGAGCACGATGCCTACTTTGTCAGATGTTCAGCAGCCTAAGGGACTGAAGGGTCAGCTGAAGGGCTACCAACTGAAGGGCTTGCAGTGGCTGGCAAACATTTACGAGCAGGGCTTGAATGGAATTCTTGCCGACGAGATGGGTCTGGGAAAGACGGTACAGGCCATAGCTTTGCTTGCTTACCTGGCGGAAGAGAAGAACATCAAGGGACCCTTCTTGGTGGTGGCACCGGGATCCACGCTGCACAACTGGGATAGGGAGATCCAGGGCTTCTTCCCTCAGTTCAAAGTGCTGCCCTACTGGGGAAATAAGGCACAGAGAAAGGAAATCAGGCCTTGCATCCATCCCAAAAAGTTGTACGGGGACAATGCTCACAACGTAATTGTCACGTCGTACGACATCATACTGAAGGACGAAATGCAGCTGAAACGCATCAAGTGGCAATTCATGATCTTGGATGAAGCGCAGGCGATTAAGAACGCGGACTCTTTCCGTTGGAAGATTCTCCTGTCTTTCAGCTGCAGGAACAGACTGCTCTTGACGGGTACCCCGATCCAAAATAACATGGCGGAGCTTTGGGCCCTCCTGCACTTCATCATGCCCACCCTGTTTGACTCGCACGAGGAGTTCAATGAGTGGTTCTCAAAGGGCATTGAAGACCACGCGGTGGGGGCCCAGTCCTTGAACGAGCACCAGCTCAAGCGGTTGCACACTGTGCTGCAGCCTTTTATGCTGAGGAGGGTGAAGAAGGACGTGGAGAATGAGATGCCACCGAAGAAAGAGGTTGTGATTCCCTGCCACCTCACGATGCGGCAGAAGGAGTTGTATCGGAGAATCAGGGACAAGATCAGCATTGTGGACTTGTTCGAGGGGAAGAGCCTGAAAAATCTGAACGATGGAAAGGTTTCCAGTCTCATGAATATAGTGATGCAGCTGAGAAAGGTTTGCAACCACCCCGAGCTCTTCGAGCAGCAGAAGGAAATCACCCCGTACCACTTTGCAGAAATAAACTTGCCCCTTGAACCGGCACCCTGGGGGGAGACAGACTGGGCATGGTGCAGCGGGCGTCGGTCCTTGATCACTTACCCTTTGCCCAGGCTCGTCTATGACGAGGGGATGGTGTGTCTTCCTTCCTGCTTTGCTGGACACTTGAAAGACGCGAGATTCAAGTTGCTCACTTACAGCATGAGTATCTTTGAGCCTTCAAACGTGTTCAATGCTGTCCACGGGACCAAAGGCGTTCCAGGGAGCTCCGGCTTGTCCTTCCTAGGATTGCTGGGTCTGAGCCCTTCCGACTTGTTCTTCTTCAGCCGCTTGGACAGCTTCCAGGCGTGGTACTTTTCAAGGATAGAGGGGAAGAGGTGGGAGAGGCTTTCAAACTATTATTGCGACCACTCGTGCGGGAAGACCCTCCACAGCAGGTCGACCTTCCAACACTGCATGCTTAGGCTGAACACCAAACTCCGAAAGTGCTTGCATCAGAGAGGTGCCCTCGCAGAAAGTGAGTCGACTCTCGTGAAAAAGGGCGACGACAGGATCTTGGAGAACGCCAGCTTGATCAGGACGCTCAAGGGGCACATCGAAAAGGTTCGAGCGGTGCCTTGCGAGGTTCTGTGTGCTAGCTCTGGTTTTGCGAATCAGAGGAAGAGGTACCTGCAGTCGGATTGGGAGAACCAGGTCCTGTTTGGACTGCAGAACCACCAATCAAAGTTCTGGACGCGTGACGATTTGGAGGGCAAGGAGAACCAGGTGTCGTTGTACTCCAAGCCTCTGCTCTCCGCAACGGCTAAGGTCACGGGAAGTGGAATACAGGTCAAGTTCTACGCCCTTGCCAAAGCCCTTGCGGATGGCGGCAAGCTCAGAGCGTTTGATAAGCTCCTGCAAGAGCTCAAGGCGGCGGGCCACAGGGTTTTGGTGTTCTGCCAGATGACGCAGATGATGAACATATTGGAGGATTACATGATTTTCAGGAAGCTCAAGTACCTCCGGCTGGACGGGTCCACCAAGCTGGAGGATCGCAGGGACATGGTCGATGCGTTCCAGACCCAAGAGGATATCTTCGCCTTCCTGCTCTCGACGAGAGCGGGTGGTCTTGGGATCAACTTGACAGCCGCAGACACGGTGATCTTCTACGAGAGCGACTGGAACCCAACGATGGACCAGCAGGCTATGGATAGGGCCCACCGCTTGGGGCAGACCAAGACCGTGACGGTGTATCGCTTGATTTGTCAGGGGACTATCGAGGAGAAGATTCTGAAGAGAGCAACGCAGAAGGAGAAGGTGAGTAAGATAGTGTACAATAATAAAAGCAAAGAAACCGAAGAAGGCAACGACCTCTCGAAGGAGGATGTCGTCTCCCTGCTTTTGTAATCGATTTCAGGAGTTCTTCTTCCTTCCCCCCCCATCATCATCACAAAATTCTTTCATTCCTGCCCCAGAAAGGACGAGGAGAGAGAGAGGAGCGAGAGCGGGCTCTCTGTAGAGGTTGAGGCTCGGCTTAGTCCTCTACCCGCGTGCGACGGTGCGAGCTTCGAGGGCCCGAAGAATGGAGCGACAGGGAACCTGGAGAAACGTCGGGGCACTTGGGAGCATGGGGAGCACCATGCGAAGTGACTTTTACACGACTCTGGACCAGGAGAGCAGCCTTGCGAAGCCTTTGGTCTCCTCGCGCTCCATGGCCAAGGTCTATTTCACGCACAACGTGGGGACCTCGAGGCTCTCTCAGCTGATGAGGCTGCCCCGTTTCCAGACGTCTAGGGTGAAACACCCGGAAGAGGGGGGGGGCTTCCTCTATCCAACGAGGACAAGGGCACTCAAAGCGGAGCTGCAGAGGGCGAGCGACTACTTCGCGACGATCCTTGCGTTCCTGGGGTTCCGCCCCGGCGACAGGAAGAGGTTCGGGTTGCTCTTCACCTTGGTCAGCATGCTGTTCCTGGGGTTCCTGTTTCCGATCTTCGACATGATTTGCTCGGACGACGTCGTGTCGGACCAGAAGCTCAAGGGCCTCATCCACATGACAGGCATATACAGGTTCCTGGTCTATATCGTTTCGTTGCTGTGGATGTTGAGAGTCAGCAGAAGGTGGAACCTCGACGCCTTGCTGTTTCTCAAAGTGGACAAGCTCTACGTGTCAAGGATTGCGGAGGAGAAGGGCCTGGGGGGCATGTGGGTGTACGCGGCCATCATTCAAAACTTTGCCCTTGAGGTCATGTGCCTGTTTGGACCCTACTTTTTGATCATCGTCTTCGCAAAGGCGTGGTGGTTCTTCAACAGCTTGGGCAACTCGAAGCTTTACTCCTCGAGCTACAACTTCATGGGCCACGTGCTTATGGACAGCTCCTCGCCCCTGTACGTCAAGATCTTGTTCTACTTTGCCGACCTTTTGTCACAGAGCTACATGCAGATCATCTACCTGGTGCCCTGCGTGTACTTCAGGATGGTCTCGAGCCTGGTTCTGCTGGAGATGAAGGCCTACAAGGAGATGGTCACCCCCGACAAGAAGGCAGACGAGAAGAACGACCAGCTTGGGGAGCTGCTGAGCGAAGATGTTTCCATGCAGCACTCCCTCGCTTCGAACGGTAGCGCCGCGACAGTGGAGAGGGGAAACAGCTTCTCGGCATCAAAGGGCTTGAACGCGTCATCTTGGTGCAACAGCTCAATGGACGCGAAGAAAGGTGACGACGAAGAGTCCGCGAAGGATCCTAATCTTGAAGATTCCATGGACAAGTTCGAGCTCGAGGACTTGCCTTCTCCCTCCCACAGGGATGCCGAAGCTGGCATCCAAAGAGGGCCACCGGGGGGGTTGAACCTGCCCAATAAGGTCTACATGTCAAAAAATGCCATGGGAGCGATGAGAAGAAGACGGTCCTCTGTCTACGACAGGTACGGGTCCAATCCTTTTGGCTTGTACGTGGACAGCAGCAAAAGGATTCCAGAGGATGACATGTACGAATTCACGGACAGCGAGGAAGAGGATGAGATGAAGCACCACCATGATGACGAGCAATCCTTCCCAGTTCTGCGAGAGCACTCGTTGCTTCAGAAGGTCCTGAGGCTAATCAGTCACAGGTTCAGGCAATTCCTCCTGGCGACCTTCATCCTGATATTCTTCGAGAGCTTTGGCACCCTTTACTACATTCTGAACGCAATCATGGACATGGATCGCAAGGAGGCAGACCATTACAATTTCACAGGGGTTGTTGTAAGGCTGGAGCTGTCATCCTCCGCGCTTTTGCATATGATGGGCCTCATCTTCAACGTAAGGGCTATCCTGATTATGACGCACAGACTGAGGGCAGTGCATACGATTGCAAGTGAACAGCATGCCCATTTGACGTGCAAAATGGACCTCATGAAGGACGAAGATGACGAGAAGGAGATGCTCAA
The DNA here is from genome assembly GCA_023205875.1 of Chloropicon primus. NCBI lineage: Eukaryota > Viridiplantae > Chlorophyta > Chloropicophyceae > Chloropicales > Chloropicaceae > Chloropicon > Chloropicon primus. The sequence continues at coordinate 1,530,964 of CP060755.1, forward strand.
GGGCCTGGGACTGGAGTTCGAGCAGTACATGAAGAGGCAGTCCCTGCTGCAGTACATGGTGAACCATCCTCTTGGGATCACAATCTACGGCTTCCTCATCGACAGGGAATTCTTGCGATCCTTCCACATGGTGATCGTGTCGTTGACGGTGTTTCTAGTGAGTATGATCATGGGAGGCAGTCACAGCAGCCAGAGCGGGGGAAATCACAAAGCTTGAGGAATATCGCGTTGAAAATGTAGAATAAGAATATATATTAAAGTTTTTGATATACATAACAGTTCTAAAATACACAAGCATGCCTCACTTTCTTGCCCTGTCATCAGTGGACCGTTTCAGCCTGAACGCAAGGAAAGCTGCACAAAGACAACAGATTGAGAGGATGAAGAAAGTAGATTGAAAACACTTTCCACCTTTGCAAATGTTGTGTGGTTCCCCGTCGGGGATGTGAGAGTTATAGAGGATGCTTGCCAAGAAGGTGCTGAAGAGAATAGAGCCCAACATGGGCGCGAACATTGCAGTTCCCAGAATCTTACCAAAATCTTCATGCCCGTAGAGATCGGCCAGTGTGCAGGGCAAGAGCGTAAACATGGCCCCGAAGGCCATGCCGCAGACGATACACGAGACGTACAACGCGTTCAAGTTTGCGATGCACAGGGTCAACTGGGCGGACATCATCAGAAGGCAATTTGCGAGCACGAAAGTGGGTCTGGACCAGACACTTGAGTACGAGTCGGAAAGGAGACCGACCCCGGCCCTCCCCATGCAACTTCCGACCGAGATTAGCACGACGTAGGTGTCTCCCGCCGTGCCGCTCTCGCCATCCATCGCCAGAGAGACAACTAGGTCGTGGACGTTGTTTATCAAGGTGATGCCGCTCCCCATGACCACGGAGCAAATGACGAAGACGTGCCAGAATTCTCTTTGCCTGAGAACACTTCCGTACCTACTTTGGCGTCCAGCTTCGGGCGGGTCGCTCGGCGGCAGCAAAGTAGCATCTTGTCTCTCCCCCTCCTCGTCGCCGTCCCCCTCCGCTGCCGGAGACTTGTTGAAGTTGAGCCCGAGCCTCCTACCAATTTCCGCCGGAACCCTCAGCGGCAGGTAAAGCGCACCAAAGCCTGCTATGAGGACCCACAGAAAGGACCCGAGGATCGCGTAGCTGGCCTCCCTCTGATAAATGGAGCTGCAGCTGATGTAAACAACCAAAACAGCCAGCAAACCGTATCCCAACACGGCGACCCTCGTCCTCTCCTCCAGGGTGAGCGCGAGGATCTGACCCTTCGTCAAGTCCGCCCCGAGTATCGTCGCAAGAGCGCCCGCAGGCAGCCCAACCGACAGCACCAAGATGAAGGACGAGATGTTGGGCCTGAAATAACTCTGGTACAGAACCGTGATGACGCTAGCTGATATCCCGAAGAACCCCTTCAGCAGCCCCAACACCAGGCCCTTGTCTGGAGCGAAGTTCTTGGTTGCCATGGGCACCGCCGATCCGTCCCAATACCCTCCCCCGTGCTGCGCCATGAAGGCCCCAACGCAGAGAAGGGGCAAAGACGCTGTCATCCTAGCCGTGAAGACGAGGTACAACAAAGCGTAGCCCAAACCCGTGAGTACGCATCCCAGGAGTATCCCAACGGACGGCCCGTACCTATCGAAGAAGTACCCCGCTGGCAACAGGAGCCACGCCCCCAGATTCCCCGACGTCGCTATGAGTTGGACCTCCTCCTGCCTCAGTCCGAGTTGGTGCAGCTTCCCCGAGTACACGGAGAACGCGTACACCCCTCCGCCCAAAAGTTCCAGGTAGAGGGCCGACAGCAAGCTCCCGAACCTGCGGTAGTCGTGCGACCTCATCCCCGCCACCCCCTCCTCTAAAACGGGTTAGTCCCCTTTGCAGACCGATCGCACGTTATGGTCTTGCTGCTCTCTCTCTCTCTCTCTCTCTCTGATATTTTTTGAATCAGCGCAGGGTCAGCTCGACGACGAGAGGGAGAGCCTCTTCTGCGGTGAAGGAAAGGTAAGAAAGGAGAGGGAGAGGGTGGGGGGGGAAGGGCGGAGGTGGGCACATCGGAACGTGATGCCTTCACGGGGCCCCTTCCTTCCTCCGCATCCTCCGAGCGAGAGAGCGAACGCTTAACTGACGGTGGAGATCTTGGTCTTTGTTGTTTTGTTTTTTCGCAGAGAGAAAGGGAGAGAGAGAGAGACAGAGAGAATGACGGACCTCAAGAATTTCTTGTCGCAGTCGGATGTGCAGGCGTTGAAGGCTTATGTGCAGGGACCGTCGTCCCAGGCGCGTGCGGACTCCACGGTCCTCATGCACGTCACACACAGCAACTTGAAGAACACTTCCTTCTTCGAGCTGAGGCTCGACAGACACATGACGGTGCTTTCGGTGAAGGAGAAGCTCAAGTCACACACCGGAACGGCCGTCGGAGCCATGCTCCTCCAGATGAAGGACCTGAACGGCCAGGTCATAGCGACCCTCGCAGACGACAACACTGTGCTCGGCTTTTACTCGCCGCAGGACGGGTTCACCCTGCACGTGATTGATATTGACCCAAACTCTTCGTCTGCAGACGGCTGGCTGGAGGACGTTTCGAAGGTCCAAAAGTACGAGATATCCGAAGAGGATTACAACGCCAGGGAGAACACGTACAGGAAGTTCAAGGAGCAGAAGCTCAAGGAGGACCCGACGTGGACGCTGCAGAAAGAGATCGCGAAGAGGTCTGGGAAGGAAGTCAAAGAGGCCGTGAACGATCCTGAGTTCCAGGCCGAGGAGGCGAAGGGCGTGGAGGTGGGCAACCGCTGCGAGGTTTACCCCGGCTCCAAAAGGGGCGAGGTGATGTACGTGGGCAAGGTCGAGGGCCTCCCTATGGGCTACTGGATAGGAGTCAAGTATGACGAGCCTATCGGAAAGAACAACGGAACGATCAAGGGCAAGCAGTACTTTGAGTGCGCGCCCAAATACGGGGGAATGGTGCGTCCAAGCAACTTGAAGGTGGGCGACTTCCCACCGGCCGACGACTTTGACTTTTCAGACGAAGAGGAGATATGATTGGGCGTTTTGCGGTGACAGCAGATGTTGTTGGAATTAAAATTACCCTTGCCATAAACAGTCACTCCACCTCGAGTGAATCCGAGTACAGGTGAATGCCGGTGTTGAAGCCGAGAAGGGAAGCATCGAGCTTCTTTCCTTTCTTCTTCCCCTTCTTTCTGTTGCCGCTCGCTGCCTTGGATGGGTTCACATTCTCAAAGGCGCCGCCATCCTTGGCCAAGGTGGTCTTCGTCTCCGCTTCCATCCTGAACATGAACTCCGTCGTGAATTTGGAGGACTTTGCGCTCTTCCCGAGGTAGAACTCCACGTACTCCCGGATCTCCTTTTCTGAGTGGAGGGACATCAGGAACTCGACCAAGGTCATGTCATCGCTCCCGTTCAGCTGGCGCATTTGCTCCTTGCACCAGCTGGTGAAGCCATCGGACATGGGCTTGCTGTTCGAAGGGTTGAAAGCAACCTTATTCGAAGCGTTGTTCTTCTTTGAGGTGCTCCTCCCCTTGCTAGACGAATCAAGTTGGTTCGAAAGGGAAGGGAAGCTCGCACTGCTCGTGGTGTTCGCCATTGTGGTGGGAGCGCTGTGCTTGTTCGAGGAGCCCCATGGGTTACCGAGGGGCACGTTGGATCTCTGCTGCTGCGGTTCACTTGACATCTCCCAAAACATGTCATCATCGGCGGAAGAGTCGACCACTTGCCTGGAAACGCCAGACGCCAACTTCCTTCTTTCCGTTTCTTCTGCCTGAATTTGGTTCAAGTTTGGTGCGTTCGGAGAGGGTGCGAATCTGACGTCCCTCTGTATGGCGGTGACCTGCTGTCCAGACTTCTTCTTGTTCTTCCTCGTTGTCACGGCCTCAAAGCCGTCATTGGAATCTGCTTCACAGTGATGGACCCCAGAGTTGTCCACAGCACTCGGAGAGATGCTTGGACTTGGATAGGCGTTGTTCCCCCCGAGCTTCGCAGCCCATGAGTTGTCAGAGACATGTTGGTCACTCCTGCCCACCTTGTTCAAAGCCCTTAGCTTCTCCTCCTCCGCCTGGATCTCGGCAAGTGACTTCGGTTTGACTGGGCCATGACTTGGCTGCTCAGCCCAGTTTGATTTCCCTGCACTTATGATGTCCGCCTGGGGCTCCATTGGGATTTCGGCATGATGCACCACCCTCGTCTTCACGAGTTTCATAGCTTCCTTTGCTTTCTCTGTCTCTTCATTCATGATGTCCGCCATGGACACATTGCTTTCCGGAAGGTCCCCCCAAAACTTTTGTGGTGGCTCTGGAAGTGGCTCTTGAGCTGGCTCGTGGGCCATTTGCTCTGCAGGGTCCGCAATTTTTGGCTCGTCCCTCATCCGTGCCTCAATTTGCTCCAAGCTCGCGACACCTGTAGGCATGGCAGGCATGGGCGGCATGGGTGGCATACCTTGGTCTTGAGGAGCAACCATGTTCTGAAACTGGTTGTACACGCTCTGTTGGTTCTCTTGCGACTCCATGGGGATGGGCTGCCCACCCACCATTCCAGGCATTGGCATATTCTGAGGCTCCGTGAATGGCATCTGCGGCCCAGGCATCCCCTGCTGCTTGTACATCATATTGGGATTGGCCATCTGACCCTGCATCGTCATCTCTGGTTGCAACCCCATTCCCTGCGAGGAATGGATGGGTTGGACCAGACCGTGAGCATACTGTTGATCCCTTGGCATGCCGTCGTACATCGCCTCCTTAGGCGACTGGAAAGTGTGCTCATTGAAGCTCCCCACTTGTGGACCACCCATGACTGTTGGTTGAACTGGAGAAGGTTTCAGTTGAGCGCCCCACTTGGCGAGCCAGAAGGACAGGGGCTGAAACATGGCGTCTGGGACATTCGCGGGTGCCACGGGAAGGTCCAATGGGAAAAATTTTGCTTGATACCACCCCAGCATCTGCGATGTGTTGAAAGGACCCTGCACAGTCCCCTTTGGATCCTTGTAGATCCACTGCTCCATCATCGGATTTCCATGGGCAGCCTGTGCTGTAGTAGCCTGGGGCTGGACTTGGGGCTGGACTTGGGGCTGGACTTGCGGCTGGACTTGACTGACCTCTGGGGCAATCGGCTGCCCAATCGGCTGAGCAGTCGGCTGCGCTGGTGGCGACACCGACTTTCCAAAGCCTAAGCCCTGCAAAAGGGATTTTCTTTCCTCGCCGCCGCGAGGCTTGTCGTCCACGGAAATGTCTTTCCATAGCTCATCTGGATTGAGCTCGAAACGGCCGAGAGACGAGAAGTCTACTGCTCCACTTCCAGCCTGTGGCACTTCAGAGTCATCCTTCGCCCACTCAGGGACGTCCTCCTCCTCCTCCGGGGTCTCCTGTGGGGCCTCGCAGTGGCCCACGTCTTCCAGGTCCACACCCTCTGGCGGAGGCAAGAAGGTATAAGCGCCCAACATATCGTTCAAGATATCGTACATGAAGGCTTTGTTGTACCTGTGCTGTGCGGGATAGTTGAAATCGACCAGGACTGTGTTTGCGCCAGCACTCCCAGTCCTTCCACGCCTACCCAAGTCCCCATCGCCCTTGCCCCTTCCGTAAGAAGACGACCTTCCTCTCGACCCGAAATGCTGCCCAGAAGAAGCATCGTGACGGTCCCCCCCGCCTCCTCCGCGGGAAGAGGAGAACATGGAGAAGCCCATCTGCCCTCCCTTGCTCCTCCAGCTACCGTCTCCTCCACCAGAGTTGTTCCACCTGTCCCACCTCTCGCTCTTCCTGTCGCCCGACGAGGACAGGTACTTCTTATCTATCGACGAGCTCGGTTTGAAGTTCTCGTAACCCTCCTGGCTAGCCCCGTAACTCCCCGAGAAGCTGCTTCTGTTGGAGTGCTCGTGCTGAGAATCTCTCCTCCCTCCGCCAGACCTCCCGTCGTAGCCCCAGCCCCTGGAAATATCCCTGGGCTTCGAAGAGGGCCTCCCTCCGAGACTGGCCGTCCTGCCGCTTCCGAGAGGGCTGTAAAGACCGCCGCTGGTGTTGGCCGAATCAAGCGAGGACGCGTCGCCCTTCTTCTTGTGCCACCCCAGGTCGCTCGCTCTGCCGCTCTTTCCCTCGCCCCAATACGAATCGCTCCCCGGGGCGGAGGGGAACATGATATCGGAGGGCAGCGGAAGCCCCCCGGAACTCGACTTCCTCCCATCGCCGGAGCCCCACTGCGAGGAAAGGCTCCGACTCGTGGAAAGGCTCCGACTCGCGGGCCGCGAGAGGGGTTCCGTCGTGGATTCCACGTTGTCGGAGGCCAGCAGCGCGCTCTGGATGGGTCCCAGGGAGTCCGTCAGCGACGACAAGTTCCCGCTCCTCTGCGGCGCCAGCGACAGCCACTGCGGAGACAGCGGCGGCGTATCCTCCGCCGACTTCCCGTCCATTCCGTGTTCTTAGCCTTGGAAACAAAACAAAACACACAGATCTCTCCCTCTCCCTCTCTCTTTTTCTCCCTCTCTCCTTCTCCCTCTCCCTTCGCTCAAAAAAGCTCGGCCGCGCGCAGACCTCGCCTCGCCCTGCGTCTCTCCCTTCGCTTGTGCCTCTCCTCGGACCGTCCTCCCTCTCTCGTGTCCTGGAACACCTCGCTCGCTCGCTCTCGCTCCCTCGCGGCTTTCCTACTCCTTCCTTTTCCTCTCTCTTGGGGTTTCTCAGAACAAAATCGAAGCCTTCCCTAATCCTAATCGGGGTCGGGGGAGGAGAAGAGGGAAGGAGGAGAAGACGAGTGCTGTGGTTGTGCTGTGGTGGGGTGAGAAAGGTGCCAAGATGAGATTACCACAGGGGAAGACGGAAAGGACAGCATGGGGGCAAGACGCGGGGAACTTTCCAAGGACGGGAAACCGAAAGCCAAGATGAAGCCAAGATGAAGCCAAGATGAAGCCAAGATGAAGAGATGGATCGTCATGCCATCCGTTTTTTTCTTGTTTTTATACAAAAGTAGTGTTTATACAATTATGCGTCGCGTGGGTTGTCACGGCACGTGGTTCTCTCCTCCTTGGCGGCTTTCTCCTCCTACGGCGTCCCCGACTTTGATGTACAGCACGTCGTCCAAGTTGACTCGGGCGACGGGAAGCTCCCCCGTTGGAGTCTTCAAGTTTTCCACGAGTATCTCGTCCAGGCTGCTCTCCACGGCCAGGAGCGTCCCTGAGGCCTTGACCCCTTCCACTGGAGGCCAAATTATTCGGGTTCGGGTGCGAGATACGAGGGCGTCAGGGGCTCTCTCCGTTACTGTTCATCGAAAAGGGGCGAGAGGGAGGAATGAAACGTTTCTTCCTTACCGCCGGGTCCGTGGAATCGCAGGCTCACCGCAGCCTTGCTCTTGCAGCTCTCCTCCAGGATCCCGAGGAAAGTGATCCTCTGCTCGGCCACCCCTTTGCGGTCCAGGGGCTCCTCGGCAACGACGAGATCCTCAGACATCCTTCGCGGAGACTCGCTCGCACCTGCCTAAAACCAAACGGAGAGGTGGGGGATCCTCCAGGAAGCTCAGTACGGGACTCGACGATGCGAGAGCACGTCATGTGAGAGCAGCGACCGCGAGAGGGCAGCCACATCTCTGGCTGATCTCTCGAGGAGAAGCTTGCGATAAACAATCAATCAAACTCTCTTTCTGTCGCACACGCGTGTAGCTTTTTTCTCGGAAGCTTGCCCGAAGCAGTGTCACTGTGGTCGACAAGGGGGCGGCATGGTTGTGCTCGTGATGGAATCGTGGATCTCGGCAACGTCATCTTCAGTGCGGCGCGGGACGACTCACCTTCTTCAGCTCTTTGTCCTTCCCCGGCGAAAGCAGGCACTGGCCCCCTGCGTGCGAATCGCGAGTGGCGTGGCGCGGTCCCGTGCGTTTTCAAGCGCCAGTCGACCTTCCCTTCCATCACCCTGCTCCCCTCCCCCCTCTCCTCCTTCGCCAGCCCCGACTCCCTTGGCCAAGACAGAGACAGAGACAGACAGAGAGAGAGAGAGACTCCAGGGCGCTGGCTTGATGCCTGACTGGAGGCTGCTTCATCCACTTTTTTGGAGGCGGCCGGCTGAGGGAGAGGAGAGGAGAGAGTTTCCGCGCTACGGACAGCGCAGGCGTGACGAGGGGAGAGGGAGTAGCGAGACGGAGAGGGGTAGTGGCGTATCTATGAACTTGGAGAGCTCCGAGAAGGGTCGTGGTGCTGACTTGCGTGCGAGGATACACCTGCCGAAATGCTTCGTCGTGGCGAAGAGGGAAGGAAACGACGCTGCGTTCAGGAAGAGTAGGTGGGGTGAGAAGAGGAAGGAGGGAGGGAGGAAGGGAGGAAGGCCCCTGATTTTGAGCCCGGGGAGACTGCTGGCGTCGATATCGAGCGCCGCCGGGCTGAAGCAGGGCGTGGTTGCGACGGACGGGAAAGACGTTAAGGTTGCCAGGAAGAGGGCGAACAGGAACAGCAGGAACAGGAAGATGGTGGCCAATTCGACAGACGAGAGCAAGTCCGGGAGGAACAAAACGTTGGCCCTAGTGGCGCAGATTCCTAAGCCGGCCTACTTCTTCGCCGCCGGCGCGATTGCGGGAGCGATCGGCAAGACTGTGACAGCTCCCTTGGACCGGGTGAAGGTCCTCCTGCAGGTCAAGGGGGGCTACTCCGGATCCCTCGTGACCCAGGCCGCGAACAACGGAGGGTTCTTCCCCGCGATGAAGGCGATCTTCAAGGAGGAGGGCCTCAGGAGCTTCTGGAAGGGCAACGTGCCCCAGGTCCTGAGGGTCCTCCCGTACAGCGCGCTGAACCTGTACGGTTACGAGAAGTTCAAGGAGGCGCTCAACTGCCACGAGGGGGACAAGTGGCAGGTCCCGAAGAGGCTCGCGGCCGGCGCGGCGGCGGGCATGCTCGCCACCGTTGTAACGTACCCCCTGGACACCGTGAGGCTGCGCATGGCCGTGGACAGCTCCATCAAGTCCATGCCTCAAGCCATGAGACTCCTCAGCAAGGAGGGCGGGATGCTCGCGTACTACCGAGGCGTGGGACCCGCGATGTTCGGGGTCGCGCCGTACATGGCCCTGGAGCTCGCGAGCTTCGACTTCCTCAAGAAGGTCCTCGCGACGGACGATCTGAAGAGCAACCCGATGGTCTCCTTCGTCAGCGGCTTCACCGCGGCGCTCATGTCGTCCTCGGTGACGTACCCACTGGACACGGTGAGGAGGCAGATCCAGCTGCAAGGAGGAAGCATGCTCACGCTGCCGACCATGTTCAAGGGCATCATGGTGAACGAGGGGATGCAGGGGCTGTACAGGGGGTTCGTCCCCTCGTGCTTGAAGAACTTGCCCAACAAAGGAATCAGGCTGGCAACCTTTGACGCCGCGAAGACTGTCATGGCCATGGCAGAGGCCCAGGAGGACGCGGAGAAGGAGAAGTGATGTGAGAATCCAGGAAAGGGGAAGAGAGCAAAGATTGTTTTGATTTTTTTAAATATTAATCCTTCTTGTACATTCATTCAAAAAGTATACAACACGATCGATCGAAAAAAAATGACGACGAAAAAGCCTCTCCCTCTCCCACTCCACTACACACCCTCACACCCTCAGCCCCAATTTTATTTTGATCGATCTCCTCCTAGCAGGCAAGGGTTTGTTTTCCAGAAAGAGGGAAACATGGCGACGACCGTGAGACAGGCGGCTAGGAGCATCGGGGGGCTCGCGAGGGCGTCCCTGAGAAATGCCCAGGACAAGACCAAGTTCGGCGTGAGGAACATGTCCGGCGGCTCGTACGAGGAGGAGCTCGGTGAGTTGCGAAGAACGGACGAGAATTGAGAAGCTGGAGAAGAAGAGAGAGAATTGGGGGAGAAAGAAAACGGAGGGGAGGGGGTCAACCTGCCCGTGGAGGGGGAAGGGGGGGGTTGAAACTCGGTCGAACGCGCGAGGGACGCTCGAATTGTTCCGCTTTGCTGACACTTGCTCTCCCCCTTCTTTTTTTATTTGCGTTCGCCTCGGTTCTTTTCCTCCGTCAACAGCAAACACGAACATGTGGAGAAACGTGACCTTCGTCGGGCTTCCAATCGTTGGAGGTTTGACCGTGTACATCTTCTCCCAGGCGCACCACCACGGGCACGAGCAGCCAGCCTACTCGTACCTTCAGATCAGGAACAAGGACTTCCCATGGGGTAAGTGAAGCCGCCTTTTTCTCTTCTTTCTTGGAAACGGACACGGACTGACACGGCTTTGCTTGTTCGCTTGAATTGAACGCGGAACGCCCAGGCACCGGCAAGGAGAACTTGTTCGACATGCTGTCCGGAAAGGCCGCAAAGGAATAAAGCGCAGGATTTGGCAATAAGATTCTTACAGTTTACTGTTTTGACAAGACCCCCTTCGCTCGAAATCGCTTTTTTGGGACAACCACCTCGGTTTGCGTGTGGAGTCAGGCAACCTTTGCCATGACGCTGTTGTTGGAAGTCAAGCAGTCCTTGTAGGAGACGGGAAAATTCGCAGCGCTCGGCGCCGCGCCGTCTTTCTCGGCCTGAGAACCAGCTTCTCCCGCGTATCGAAGTCGCCTCTTCATGGCCTTTCTGCGTTTCTGCGAGAGCGAAGAAGAGCACACGGAAGGAGAAAAGCGTCAGCAGGCCACGCCAGTCGTGCCCTGTTTCCCCGCCGGGACCCGCGAAGAACTCACCTGGGCTTCCTTCTCGTCCTCGAAAATGGTGTCCCACTGCTCCTTTGTGACCTGCGCCTTGAGCAGGTTCAGGAAGACGCCCCCTTTGGTCCTCCTTCGAGTGCCATCCGCAACGAACTGGCCCCCCTCCTCCTCCACTCTCTCGACCTGGTCCACCAATTCCATGATGAAAATCTTGCCCACCTGCTCCATAACCTTCCTCATCAGGTGCTGCTTGGGCTCGTTGAGCTTCTGGCAAACCTCCTTGATGAACCTTGATTGAGCATGAGGGACGGCGAGACGAAGCCGTTGCGTTAGTCCGCGAGGACGGAAAGGGTGGGAGCTTGCGACTTTCTTACCTTCCGGTGGACCTGTTCTCGTTGTGTCTTGGCGAAAAGACGCGGTGAGTCTTGTGCGGAGGCGACACGATGGCTCTCGGGGAGTAAGCCCTCTTGGAGTAAGGCCTAGCCTTGGCCGTGGTCCTCTTGGGCGAGGTGAAAAAGTCCTCCAAGGTCGAGTTCTGCCTCCTGGACCCCTTCTTCTCGCCAACGCTCGCGTCGAGCTCCGCGTTCATCCTCTCCTCGAGGCTCAGGCCAGCGGCGGTGCCACCGCTCTCGTCCTTCTCCGTCGTCCTCTCCCCCCCCTGCTTCTCTGGAGTCTTGAGGTACTGCCAGTCCCCGCAGACTTCCTCCGTGGCGCCCGCGTCGTCGCTACGAGCCACAACAACGTGAGCGCGTCAGTGCGTGAGGAAAAAAACAAAGAACGAGACGATCGAAAGGCGTGCGGGCGTCCTCCGACAACAACCCGCAGCCCCTCAAAAAACCGAGAGCCAACAGCTCTCGGTGCGTCGCGTGCGTCGACGTTCTCCTCACCTCAAGTCGTTCAAGACCTCGACGTCGTCCAAAGCCGTCGTCGCCTCGGCCTCCTCCTTGGCGCCTTTCCCTTGTTCGAACAACATCCGGTTCCCCCCTACTCTAATTCTCACTCCAGTGCTTCTCTCCCGCCGTCCCTCGAGCGCACAGCTCGGCCAAACCTCCCCCAACGCGTGTCGCGTCTTGCGTGCGTGCCGTTCGTGCGGCCACTCTTTCCAACAAACAAAAACAAACCTCTTCCCCCGTGCGTGGGTTCACGGTCGCGCGCGATCCGACTCCTCTCTCTCTCGCCTGTCTGTCCTCGCCCACCAAAAAAAACAATAATTTCATTTCATAAAAAATTGGCGCGAATTGCCTTGCCTCCTCTCGATTATCGATGTATGGGAATGGGAGGAGGGGCGTTACGATGGGCCCAATAGGGCCAGTCAGCCAGACGACAATGGCGACCGCGACCGCGACGACGACGACGATGATCCTCGGCCTCCTGCTTTGGCTGGGGCTGGCGGGCTTGGCGCACTCGTCGGGGGATAGGTTCCACGTGGAGACGCACGCGATTCGCGTGAGCGAGCCCAGGGACCTGCAGGGGGACTACGAGGCCGCGATGGGGGACTTTGGCGTCCCCCTGTACGGCGGGACGCTCACGGGGCGGGTGCACGCGCCGCGGTCCAACCGGAGGGGCTGCGAGAAGTTCGGGGGGAGAGACTTCGAGGGGTCGGAGTGGACGAGCAGGACCACGCCGACGATTGCGCTGATCGATCGCGGGGACTGCTTCTTCGTGCAGAAGGCCTACCACGCGCAGCAGGCCGGCGCCGATGCCGTGCTGATCGCGGACAACGAAATAGAGCCCCTCGTCACAATGACGACGCCGCAGGACGACCCCGAGGCGCAGGGCCTGATCAAGGAGATCGCCGTGCCGACCGCCCTGATCAGCAAGAAGCTCGCGGACCGGATCAAGCGCGTGCTCGAGGCCGGGGACGAGGTCGTGATGGAGCTGAGCTGGGAGGAGAGCATGGCCCACCCGGACGAAAGGGTGGAGTGGGAGTTCTGGACGACGAGCAACGACGCCTGCGGGGCCTCCTGCGAGGAGCAGCTGGCCTTCAAGGAAGGCATGGCGGAGCTCGCCGCGGAGCTCGAGACGATGGGGTTCACCGAGTTCACCCCCCACTACAAGATGAGGAGCTGCGAGAAGGCCTCCCTGTACGACAAGGGGGACTGCGAGAGCAGGTGCCTCAACGGTGGCCGCTACTGCCCGGTCGAGCATATTCCCTTTCCCTACAACGAGACGTACTCCGACAGGGAAGTCGCGCTCGAGAACTTGCGTCAAATGTGTGTCTTTGACTACCTCAGGAGAACGGGCCAGAGGCAGCAGTGGTGGTCTTACGTCAAAGAGCACGGCCGCAAGTGCCGGATCACGGAGGGCACTTTTGGCGAGGCGTGCTCTCGAGGCGTGCAGAGGGGACTGGGCCTACGAGACGCCCCCGACTTCATGAGGGACGTCGAGGAATGCATGTCCGGCAGCCTGAGCTCCGACGAGGTCCACCCGCTCCTGGAGAGGGAGAGGGAGCACGAGGAGAGAATGTTTCGCGAGGGCCACGGGAGGATCACTTTCCTGCCCACCGTCATCATCAACCAGATTCAGTACCGGGGCAGGCTAGAGAAGGCCTCGGTGCTCCGCGGGATTTGTGCGGGATTCAAGGAGGCCACCGAGCCGGGAGTTTGCCTGCAGGACGCCATGCAAGTCAACGAGTGTGCCAGTGGGCACGGGTGCTGGGTGAACCCCGACGCCTCCCTGGGGGGCGAGCACTCCGCCACCTGCTTGGACACTTTCAGAGGTCACATGTGCATGTGCCCCAGGGGGTACCTCGGCGATGGCTACGACTGCGAGGAGATGAACGAGTGCTCGCTAGGCATCGCCGACTGCGATCAGAAGTGCGTGAACACTCCAGGCTCGTACACTTGCGAGTGCAGCGAGGGCTTCGAGAAGATCGGTCGATCGCAGTGCATTCTCAAGGACGGTTGCGCTTTAAACAATGGCGGTTGCGAACAGAACTGCAGGTTTAGCGTCGGCGGACCTCAGTGCACGTGCGATCCTGGGTTTGAGCTCAGACAGGACGGGAAGACGTGCGCTGACATCGACGAGTGCGGCGCCGGGAACCACGCGTGCGAGCACAAATGCATCAATGTCAATCCGAGTCATTCTGGTGGCCTGTTTTACGTGTGCGCTTGCTCGGACGGCTACAGCCTCGACCTTTCTGACCCTCTCCTGAGGCGCTGCATCAAGACTGAGGAGGTTTTCGAGGCCTTGGGCGACGTGGGCCACAGCCCAACTTATTCCGTCCTGGAGATCGTGCTGATCGTCTCCATTTCCGTGCTCCTCGTCTTCGCCCTCGGGGCTGTGTACTACAAGTGCTTCCACAAGAAGCGCATGGACAGGGAAATCCGAAGTATTCTGGAACAGTACGTGCCGCTGGACGACAAGCCGGAGGCCGGGAGGGGGACCAAGAGTGCGGGCGCCCCGGGTGGAAGCCAAATTTCAACAGCCGTGCCGTCGCCTCCAGCCGTTTCGTAGGGTCAATCGATTCAGCATAAAACTTTCACTTCTAAATTTGCTTTAAGAACTCTTTTTTTCGCCTCTCTCTCTTATACTCCTAGATGCTGCCTTCGATTGCGCCTTCGATTGCGTCCGCGCTGTAAGCGCCAGGGCTCCCCGGCACAAACGTCTCTCCCGTGATAGTCTCGAACAGGGAGATGTACCTGCGAGACAGCTCCATGATCAGGGACTCGGGAGCTTCGGGCAGCTCCGGATCGTTGTAGGGGTCGCAGTGATCCTTGAACCACAGGCGGAGAAACTCCTTGTCGATGTTCTCAGGCTCCTTCCCTTGGGCGTGGCGCCTCTCGTACGTCTCCGCGATCCAGTACCGGCTCGAGTCTGGCGTGTGAATCTTTTGGGGCAAGAGAAAGAGAGTCAGAACACATGCGCGGGCGCCTCAGGAGGAAGAGAGAGAGAGAGAGAGGTCCGGTCGCTTACCTCGTCAATGAGAAGGATCTTCCCTTGGTCATCCATACCAAACTCGTACTTTGTGTCCACGAGCAACAACCCGTTGCGCAGTGCAACTTCCTGACCGAAGTTGAAGAGGGCCAGCGCTTTGGCGCTGGCCTTGTCCCACTCCTCCTGAGTCATCAGCCCCTGGGCGACGATCTCCTCGGGGGTGATGGGCACGTCCCCCACCTCAGACTTGGTGGTCGGAGTGACGATGTTTTTCTCGAGCTTGTCGTTCTTCACGAGACCGTCCGGGAGGTCATTGCCACAGTAAGACCGAGATCCCTTACTGTAGTTCGTCCATATTGACGTCCCCGTCGACCCGGTCAGGTAGCCCCTCACCACGAACTCCACGGGGAAGACCTTGCACTTCTTCATGACGGCAACGTTGGGGTGCGGTGCGGACAGCAGCGCATTCTCGACCATTTCCCGCGTCTGGTTCAGCCACCACACGCTCGTCTGGTTCACGACTTGGCCCTTGAAAGGCACGGACGCCAAGTGGCGGTCGAAACCGCTCTGCCTGTCCGTCGTTATCGAAACCACCTTGTCCTCGAGCTCGTACAGGTCTCTCACCTTGCCCTGTCAGTCAGATCAAACACGGCAGCAACACGTTTTTGTCAGTCCCCGAAAAGTCTCCGAAAGTCAACAAGCGCCCGAGCGCGTCGCGCGGCCCGGACAAGGGGGTCGCGCGGCGAGATATCCTTACCGCTCGCTTTATTCCAAAACTCAAGTCCGTGTCGGACAGGCAGTTGCCGAGCATGTCCCGGATGCTCCTCTCGGTCTCCTCGCTTTTCACGAAGGAGGACTCGTCGCCTGCAACGGCCCGCAAGACGGGCGTCGGAAACCGCCGTTCCGCCATCGACCGCCCCGCCGCGGGCCTCCCGCGAGGTCCCCAGGACCCGCACGGGGCCGCCTTCCCCTTCGCACCCTTCGCACTCGCGCTCCTTCGCTCCATTGGCGGCAAACACGTGCGCGGCTGATCTGCCTCTCCTGGCTAAGGACCAAGATGGTGGAGGGAGGGAGAAGAAACTGATGCAATCGATTCTTTTTATTTTGGTTTTGGTTTTGGTTTAGACTCTTGGGGGTTTGCCTTGTTCAGAAGAAGGAGAGGAGGGTCTCCCCGCAGTCCTCCGAGAGGTTGATGCCGCCAAAGCTCAGGATCGCCTCCGTGCACCCGGTGGCCTCGTTCGCGACGGGGACCGACGCGTGGGCAAAGCTTGCGGCGGGGGGTGCCCCGGAGACCTGGTCCGTGACGTCCAGCACGCTCGAAAGGTCTTTTTTTGTTTGTTTCGAAGGCGACGAGAGGAGGGGTCAGGACTTATTTCGTGTCGAGAAGAAAGGAAGCTCACGGACGTGGGCGACTCACCTTGCGTGATGAACAAGACAGAGTTCTCGACCTGTGCGCCAGAGAATCCACCCAGGATGACCAAGCCGCGCTGCCCCTCCTCGCCCCCCTGCTCCACCGTTCCGGCGACGAGACTCTCCGCAAGCTTGACGGGAACGCAGGTGTGCGCGCACCTCGGGTGGCCCGTGTTCCTCGGCTTCTCCCACTCGAGCTTCTCAATGTCCAAGACGTTCATTTCCTGAAGGACCCTTTGGGGGCAGCCAACGACGGAGAGTGCACGTCAGCCACAAAGCCGGATGATTGGGTCCGAGGCAATCCCATTCGACTCCAGACTTTGACGAAAAATCCAGTTCTCCTTACCTCCCCCCCGCGTCCCTCCCTCCCAGCACCACAACCTTTCCCCCGACTTTGGCGGCGGTGTGCATCTCCCTCGCCCGCGGGATCGCTCCCGTGACCGCGGGGTACGTCCAGCAACACGTCTCCGAGTCGAAAATCCACGAATCGTTCAGCGGGGCGTCCCTCCCAGCTCCCCCGAACACGAACTTGATTGGGGAAGTCAACAACAACAACAACAACAACAACAACAAGAAAAGGAACGTCGTCAGTCAGTGGGGGCAAGGAGGTCCATCTCCGTCCCGCGGTCTTTCCGGCTTTCGCTTACCATGCACTTGTCATTGAGCAGAACGCACCCGTGGGAGTGCCTCGGCGGCGGGCTCCCTCCATTGACGCTCACCCGCTTCAAGGTCTTCGTCTCCAGGTCCACCTTGAAGATGTCGTTGAAGAGCGTTCCGGAGCTCGGCTCCTGGCCCGCGAAGATGTACATCTCCTTCCCTATCAGCGTGCACGAGCACCCCGTCCGGGACAAGCACCCCTCGCCGCTCTCCATGGACAGGGTCACCTTCTCCCAAGTTGTGGTCCCCGAGGATACCGTGCACTTGACGACCTCGTCGTACACCTTGGCGGTCCTGTCCATCGTCGTTCGTTCGTCGTCGTCGTCGTGAAGGAGCGAGCGAAGAGACAGAGATAGAGAGGGAGACAGAGAGAGTTGGGGCGTCAATAATCATGGCGAGGTTTCCCAGCCGAGGAGCTCGTCGGCTCCCAGCGCGTGTGTTGCCCCACCTGTCCGCTCCTCCGAAGAAGTAGCACGTTCCTCCCACGCGTGCCACCCCGTCGTGGCCTCCCCTCCCCGAGGGCGCGCCTCCTCCCCCCTTGACCGACAAGTCCTTCCACTTCATGGTCGCGTGCGGACTACGCAAAGAGAAGATCGGCGGCGTCAAAGCAAAGCAAGCAAAGAAGCTCTTGTCAGAGGCTCAGGTTGCGATCCGAGGAGGTCCCTCCCCGTCTGTCTGTCGATGGTTTCTTTCCTCACTTTTGAATCGTGCGATCGTATCTCCAAAAGCTAGAATGGATCAAGGACGAGGAGAGAAAAGGAAAGAAAAGGAAAAGGAAAAGAAAAGAAAAGTTTGCACACTTCACCTCCATTGATCTTGTTTTGGGAATTGCCCGTGCCATCCCATCTCTCATCTCCTATTTCCTTTCTTTCAAAGATGAGATGAAGGGATGGAAGAAGAGACGAATTGTCAAGGGGCAAAAACAAAACAAAACAAAAGGTGTGGAACCCCTTTTCCCTTCTCCCCTCCCACACGTGCTTCGCTGACTAGACCGTTTTTCGAGGGCACTTTACGATTGCCCTTCTTCTTGTCCTCTTGTTGGTGGCCTCGTCCTTCGCCGTGAGAAGTTCATGCTGAGAAGATATTTTCGCCCCTTATCCCCGATTCAGTTCAGGAGGAAGGCTAACTCTTGACGACGACTTGACGACGACTTTGACGACTTGCAGACGGACAGACGGACAAGGAACGCAACAAGTGGTGCAACGAAGACGATGAACGCGAGAATCGTGACAAGGAGCAACGTCGCCGCGGCTTTCGGCGGGAAGATCGCGGGACGCTCGCAGGCGAGGAGGACTTCCCTCCACAGGGCCAGGTTCCAGGGTATTCGCGCCTACGGGCAGCCTGACATCTCCGACTCGGTGAGTGCGAAGGAGGTCTTGGGGGGTGGGATTGAGCCCCTCGCCCGCGATCTCATTGGTTTCTGCCTCGCGGCGTCCCGGCTTTGCCAGTTTCTGACAAGCGCTTTTGCTTATTTGTCTGTCTCGAAAACAAACCCCACTCATCCACACACCGTCAGATTGACGAGGACGTCATTCCTTCCGGAGAGTGGCCAGCCAACTGGAGTCTCGCGAGTTACGAGGACGTTGGCGAGTACTACGCCGGCCAGGTTCTCAAGGAGCAGGAGCAGAACAACGTCTCGGGCGTCATGACCACGAACATCTTGACTGCCGAGCCCACCAGCTCCGTCGAGGTGAGTTGATCACTCCCTTTTTTTCTTCCCTTTCGTGTTGCCCCACGCCGCTCAGCCTCTGACCGATCTTCCCATTCTTCGTGGCGAAACACCAGTCCGTGAGGAAGCTCTTCGACCACGTCTCCGGAGTGCCGGTCGTGGACAGCGAGGGGACCTGCGTCGGGATCATCTCCAAGAAGGACCTCGACAAGAAGGGAAGCACGGTGTCTCAGATCATGTCCGCCCCAGCCAGGACCATCAAGAAGAACAACTCCGTCGGAGAGGCCGCCGCCATTATGCTCAAGTACAAGGTCAACAGGCTCCCAGTCGTCAACAAGGGCGGTGAGGTCATCGGAATCGTGTCCAGGACCGACATCTTCACGGCCCTTGAGTCCATGGAGGAGTAAGCCTTAAAGACAAAACCAAAAAAAAATTCAAAACAAGAGTAACGAAACTGTGGTTCCCTTTTTTGCTTTCTCGCGATTCACGGTTCCTGTAATCCAAGACAAGAGAGCTCGAGCTCCAGCGATAAAAAGCAGACGACATCGTGAACAGATAAATAGTTTTACACTTTTCTTACTTGACCATACTGTAGATGTAGGCGCCGACGCCAAGGAGTATGGAGACGAGCACGAGGTCCATGCAAAAGTTTCTGCTGGACCGAATCTTCACCAGGACCTCCTTCATCCTGACGTTCTGGGAGCTCACGGTCTGCCTGGTGTTGTCCACCTTGCTCTCCATCTCGTGGATCAGAGGCTGCTGCCTGTCGAGCTCGTTGGAGATGTCGTTCCCGATGCTTTGGAGCTCAGACAATCCCTTCTCGATGACGTCGAGCTGCTTGTCTTGCTTGACCTTCCTCACCTCGTACTCCTCCCTGAAGGCGCGGGACTGGTCCGTCTGCTCGTAAGACCGACCCTCGTACTTGCCGTCCGTAAAGTCGTCCAGGCTGATGTGAGTCAGCTCCAGGGAGCTGAGGGCGGCCTGGCTCTGCTGCATGCTAAACTTTTTCATGTTCGTCCCGATTCCGTCTGGGATCGACTTTATGTCCTCGATCAGCTCTTTGATCTGAGTCTGCCGCGACAGCAGGGCCTCCCTCGTCATCCCTTTGATCCTCTTGGCCCCGAGCTTGTCTAGCCGCGGGATCTCTATCGTGAGGAGACTGTTCTTCCCGCGCCTCAGCTCGGCATGAAGAGCAGCGCATGCCGCCTTGTTGGACGACATGTCCTCAATGTCGTCGGCCTTCTGCTTCAGGGCTTCAATGTCGCTCTTTATTTGGCCGCAAAGGACGCCAAAGGGGTCCTGGGAGGACTCCGCCTTTTCCCTCTTCACCTCGTCGTACTTGCCATACGTTTCCAGAATGACCTCGCACCTGCTCAAAACATCTGGGAGACTCATCTTGCCCCCACCCCTCTCTCTCGCTCAACCAGACGCGAGGAAACCGCTCCTTCCCTCCTTACTCGAGTGGCGTGGTGTTTCAGGGACGAGTTCTCCCTTTCGGCCACCACCGCGTTTGCTTCCCAAGGCTTCGCTCCCCTCGGTCTCCCCGGACTCTCCTGACGCTCCTCAGAGCACTATGCAGAGTCCCAGACCCGACCGTCCCCCACCTCCTTCCTCCAACCGCACGCCTTTGCGCTCGTCCGTCCAGTCGTCCCTCTCGTCCCCCACCGAGCGAGTTGTTCCTCGTCGCACCGAAACGGGAGAGGAGCCTCAGCGAAACCTCGGTTGGCCTGCGGAGGTGTTCTCAGCGCACGAGGACCCTCCACTTTCCCTTCCCGTGCCGTCTGGTGCTTCCTCTTCCTTCGTCTCCGCCTCGCCTTGGGTCCGCCTTGGCGTTGTTGGTCGTCGTACACAACCTGCGGAGGAGGAGAGCAGCGCAGCGCTGCAGGTCGAGAAGG
Organism: Chloropicon primus; assembly: GCA_023205875.1. Taxonomy (NCBI): domain Eukaryota; kingdom Viridiplantae; phylum Chlorophyta; class Chloropicophyceae; order Chloropicales; family Chloropicaceae; genus Chloropicon; species Chloropicon primus. The sequence goes on from CP060755.1 coordinate 1,551,088, forward strand.
GAGAGGTTTGGCGATCGGAGGAGGGGGGGGGGATGGTGGTGAAGCACGAGGCTCTGGACGAGCTAGAGATCGTGGATGTCTTCCAGAACTATTGTATAGGTAAGCGGAGGACTTGGGGATGCTTGTAGATGATCATGATGATGATCATGATGAGGCTAGAGAGAGACAGACGGACGGGTTGTGTACGAAAGAGGAGAGGTACCCTTCCCGTCTAGTTGCGGTTCGTGTGTTTCCTGAAACGTGAGTGACTCTCTCTCTCTCTCTCTGTCTGTCTAAAACCAAACCCCTGAAACAACCTACCAGATTTTGTTCGAGCTAGGCGAGAGTGCTGGAGGAACGCCAAGGAAGGGAAAGGGACGGGGGAGTGCATCAAAGAGGAGCTGGCAGAGAAGCGGTGCCTCGCGACCCACTTCTGCCCTTCTCAAGCGAGGCGCTTCTACGAGCTCCGCGAGGGGGAATGCGCAAAATGGGCGCAGCGGTTCGCTTTCGGCCCTTCACAGGAGAGCGACTCCGTCTGTAGCAATCGGGCCAAGCAAAAGGTGTGCCGAGCTGTTGTCATGGAGCTCTCCAAGTGCCTATCGAAGTATAGGAAATACAATCCTGAGTACATAAAACACAAGGACGACTTCTAACCGCAGTTCGGAATGGCATTGGGGAGGGGAGAGAGGAGCTTCAGAAGCGGTCTCTTTGTTACAGGGGAGCGGACACGATGTGAAGTCCCTCTCTCGATATAATAGTTATATGATGTATACTTTTCATTCTTCCTTGATCAGTCGAGTTCCACAAGAGCCTGAAGGGTAGCGCTCACGACAGGTACCAGCCTAATGGAATAAATCGCCACCGTCGGAACCTTCGAGTCAGACACCGTCATGGTCGCCGCCAGCTTTGATTCCTTTGCGTTCCAAGACAGAAGGCCTGGCCCAGACATGCTCCTGCCGAAGAGTTTGTCCGATCCGATGATCTTGCTCGAGGGAAACAGCTTCGTGTTTGCCTTTTCGTTCCCCTCGCCCTCGGATCCCCCAGATTTGCTGTTGACGACGAGGTTGTCGTTCACCGCGTCCCAACACATCGAAGTGATCGGACGCTTGCTAACTAGGCTGGGGTCCATGACCCCGCTCACTCCGGGCAGGGAGAGCTGCATGAGGTGAATGTTTAGTGACGGCGCACTTTGGGATAGCCTGATCTGCTGCAGGGTTTCCAGACCCTCGAAACTCGCGAGCACAACGTTGTGGTCCGTGATCCACACGGCGTCCTTCATTCTGTGCTTGAAGGACCATTGCTGGAAGGTCCAGTTGTGGGTCTCCCAGATGAAGAAGGACCCGGACTCCGTCGCCACGAGGAGGTAATCCCCGCAGGGAGACCACTTGAGAAAGTGAGCCACTCCTTTATTCAACCCAGAGGAGAGTTTCGTGTTCACTGCAAGGGAGACGTCCCAAACTAGAAGCGGGGCGGAGGGCTTGTTGACCGATACGACCAGTAGCCTCCCGCAGGGGCTCCAAGACATTGACCTGACTTGGCCGTGGCACTGAAGGAAGATCATCTCCGTCGAGGAGTCCAGGTAACCCAGCGGGTGCCTTGTCCTGGAGTTCTGCTGCATGTCCGTCTTGATGTGCCAAAGGCAGACCCCTCTGTTGCAGCCCACCGCGAGGCACCTCCCGCCTGCTGGCCTCCAGCTCACCTCGGTCGCCTTGTACTGGATGTCGCTCGTGAGGACCGCGGTCTCCGCCAGGCTTCCCGCTCGAGAAATCTCAACGTCCTTGAAGCCGTCGGCTTTCTGCTTCCTTCGGTCGCTCACGGCGGAGAGAGGGCCAGCCGCCTCCAGGCCGAGAGAGAAGGTCGATTGCGTCGACGCTTCGACCAAGCCCGCCATGGCCCTCAGCCCCTTCTCGCTCTCTTGCCTGATCTCAAGAGCCACGCTCGCCTTCGCCTTGGGGTCTCCGCCAACCCCAGTCGCCGCGCAGAGCAACCCCCGAAAGGATTTGTAGGACGTGGGCCTGTGCAGAGAGACCACCGCGTAAATCCCGCTCCCGTCGAGGGACGTCCCCACAATCGCCTGGGCGCAGTCCTCCGGCCGGACCAGCTTGGCGCGCAGGGCCTGCAGCCAGACCGAGAGCTGCTGGTCCCTCTGCTTCGCGTTCTCTTTCTGCCAATCAGACTTCAGCCGGAAGACCCAATGCCTCCCGTACGACTCGCCGTATATCCGCACCTGGTCGGCCTCGTCCAGGAGAGCTATCTCGCCGTGCTCGCTGTGCACGGCGGCCCCCCTTATCCCCGCTCCACCCTCGCCGCGCTCGGATCTCTTCCTCTTCGTCGTCGTCGTCGTCGTCGTCGTGTCTCCCCCTCCCCCGTCTTCCCTCCCCTTGATCGACAAGTACAGACCTCCCTCGTGGCTCGGATCGAGGTCCCTCTCGCTCTCCCCCACCGGTATCGTCACGCACCCCATCTCCTTCCCCATCCTCGGCTCTCCCGTCCTTCCTCAAACAAGTTCCGTCTTGTCCCGTCCCCCAACGACCGCACCAAAACCAAAAAAACCTCCCCCCCTCTCCTCTCCTCTCCTCTTTTTTCGGATCCGAGATCTTTGACTGACTTTGGCCTTGGCCCAAAACAGCAAGTTCGTAAGGAGGGACGGAGTGTTGGGGGACGGATACGGACAAGACGGAGACGGAGACGAGACGAGACGAGACGCTCAAGGAGAGAGAGCACCTTGCTGAAGAGCGGGAAAGAACCGAGGAGGAACAAGTTTGCCTTGCGAGACGAGGACGACGACACGCTTGGGGTCCCCAACCAATTTTTGTGGTGACTTCCGGAAGAGACTGCCATACAGTAAAGATTCTTCACCATGTCGCTGATGATGGACGATAACCTCGCCGGCTCCGGCAACACCATCACGGAGGTGGCTAGCGTAAGTGCCCGAGATCTCGTTCGGCTTGGCTCTCGCTCGAGGAGCGCGCCCAGAGAGACTTGCTGTGCTGGTGTACGTGTGTATCTGTGTGTTCTCTGACGAATTCATGAATTCCTTCCCTGCTCGGTCGCTTTTCGACCTGGCTTTTCTGCTTCTCCTTCGGGTTTGCCGGCGCGCAGGGGGAAATTGCGATGGAAGGCTGGCTGCGAAAGCGCGGAGCCCAAGTCAAGAACATCAAGAAGAGATACTTTATGTGCACAAGGGTGAGTCGCGTTGCCTTTTGCTCTCCCTCCCCTCCCTCCTTCCCCAATCCTGCTGGCCCGCGCAACGCCTCCGTCTTGGTCTTGGTCTGACACCACCGCATCTGCTGTTGGTTCTTCTCCGTCCCGCAGGGTCAGCTGGGATACTACCACGTGGAACATGAGTCGGCGCAGGACGGCGAAGTGAGGCTCGGGAAGAAAGGCTTCGTGGACCTCCAAAACGCGATATTGACGTACACGAGGCAGACCTTCCTTCACCTGAATAAGAGTCAGTACGAGGACGTGAAGCTCAAGGGCGTCGGGGAGTCGAAGAAGGTGACCAAGATGTTAGCAAAGTTTGGCTTGAGCTCCACCGAGACCAAGGACACGCAGTGGGGATTCGTGGTGAGAGCGCAGGGGAAGGCCCTCACCATCTACGCAGAGTCGGAGGACGAGATGAAGAAGTGGATGAACGCGATCGGGCGATGCCTGGTGCACTCCGTGCCGGCGGACAGCAACTACCCCAAGGTCGAGAAGGCCGGCTGGCTCGTCAAGTTCTTCCCGGGAGACATGGAGAAGAAGATCCGCTTCGTGGAGCTCGCGCAGGGCAACCTGAGGTACTTCGAGGACGCCAGCGACGAGAACACCAAGGTGTACCTGAGCCTGACCAACTGCAGGATCGGCGAGGTTCACGAGGTGGAGAACACGTTCTTCATCGCCGCCAAGGAGGAGAACCAGGTCTGGCACTTCACCGCGGAGACCGAGAGCGAGTGCTCGGACTGGATCACGCAGCTCCACAAGAACGTCCACATCACCTCCGCGGACTTGGAGAACATAGTGCACGAGGGCTGGATCGTCAAGGAGGGGAGGATGAAGTCCACCCTGACCCGACGCTACTTCACGCTCACCAAGGGCCTCCTGTGCTACTACGAGAGCGAGGCCCTCTCCAAGCGCCTCGGCTCCTTCGACCTCGTCCCCGGGACCTGCATCAACATGGAGAACAGCGCGGACGGCCACCAGATCAACCTCGTGCACGAGAAGGACGGCCTCAAGCTCACCCTCCCCACGGAGGCCAAGATGAACGAGTGGGCGGACAAGATCAAGGAGAACCTCGTGACGTGAACTTGAGGATGGAGAGGAGAAGGACAAATAAGTAAAAAAAGAGGAGAAGACAAACAATTTACAAGCAGACAAAAAAAGCTTTTTCTGGCCAGACTCCTTCCGTTACTCGTGTCCAAGTCCAGCAGGCACTTTTTTCCTTCCTCGCTCGCTCCTCTCCTCGGGCTTTTTCCCCTCGAAAAACGTTTTTCTCCCTCCATTGTGTGATTTCTACTCTAGGCTGTGGATAAGTCGATCTTGTCCGCCCAATCGAGCCAGATTTGCTCTCGGCCACTCCTTCGGGATCGAGAGAGAGTTCGGCAGGCAGAAAGGAGAGGTCGGTCGACGACGACGAGGACGACGACGAGGACGACGACGAGGACGACTTTGCAGTAAGTTGACTTGACTTGACTTGAGAGAAGAGAAACGATGGAGGCGACGAGAGCGAATGGGTGCTTGAGGACGGCGGGGGGAGCGAGGCTCGGGCTGAGGCCCAGCCAGGCGAGGAGGGCCGGCCTCGCGGCGAGGGTCCAGGCGAGGAGGACGCCTTTGGTGAGCCAGAGGGCGAGCGGGGTGGCTGCCCGGAGCAGCAGCGGGAAGGTGGTGAACGCGGCCGTGGCCGCCGCGCCGCCCGCGGTGTCCGAGGAGGTCATCGAGAAGTGCATCAACGCGATCCGCTTCCTCGCGATCGACGGTGTGGAGGCCGCCAACTCGGGCCACCCTGGCCTGCCCATGGGCTGCGCCCCCATGTCGTACGTCCTTTGGAACGAGACGATGAAGCACAACCCCAGCAACCCCAAGTGGATCAACAGGGACCGCTTCATCCTCTCCGCTGGCCACGGCTCCATGCTCGTGTACTCCCTCCTCCACTTGACCGGGTACAACCTGCCCATCGAGGAGCTCCAGAGCTTCAGGCAGTGGGGAAGCAAGTGCGCCGGGCACCCCGAGAACTTCGTCACGGAGGGCGTCGAGGTGACCACTGGGCCCCTCGGAGCGGGCATCTGCAACGCCGTCGGCTTCGCCATGATGGAGAAGCACTTGGCCGCCAAGTTCAACAAGCCGGACTGCGAGCTGATCGACAACTACACGTACTGCATCATGGGAGACGGCTGCAACATGGAGGGCATGTCCAACGAGGCCTGCTCCCTCGCCGGCCACTGGGGCCTCGGAAAGCTCATCGCTTTCTACGACGACAACTCCATCTCCATCGACGGGCACACCGACATCTCCTTCACCGAGGACGTGTCCGCGAGGTACGAGGCTTTGGGCTGGCACGTGCTCCACGTCGAGAACGGCAACACCGACACCGACGCCATCAGGAAGGCCATCGCCGAGGCCAAGGCCGTTACCGACAAGCCGACCTTGATCAAGGTCACCACGATCATCGGGTACGGGTCCCCGAACAAGGCCGACTCTCACGACGTCCACGGAGCCGCCCTCGGAGCGGACGAGGTCGCCGCCACCAGGGAGAACCTCAAGTGGGACTTGCCACCATTCGAGGTCCCCGAGGAGGTCTACGCCGCCATGAAGAACTCTAGCATCGAGAGGGGAGCCGCCGCCGAGGCCGAGTGGAACGCCACCCTCGCCGCCTACACCGCCAAGTACCCAGAGGAGGCCGCCGAGTTCAAGAAGTTCTACATGGACGGAGAGGTCCCAGCCAACTGGTCCGATGTCCTCCCAACCTTCACCCCGGAGGACAGCGGTGTCGCCACCAGAATCCACTCCCAGACCATGCTGAACGCCGTCGCGTCCGCCTTCCCAACTTTCATGGGAGGATCTGCCGACTTGGCTCCTTCGAACATGACCTTGATGAAGGCCTTCGGAGACTTCCAGAAGGACACCCCAGCGGAGAGGAACGTTCGCTTCGGAGTCCGTGAGCACGGAATGGGATCCATTGCCAACGGGATGGCCTTGTACGGTGCCAACATCATCCCATACTGCGCCACCTTCTTCATCTTCACCGACTACATGCGCGCCGCCATGCGTTTGGCTGCCCTCTCCGAGATCGGTACCATCTTTGTCATGACCCACGATTCCATCGGATTGGGTGAGGACGGACCTACCCACCAGCCTATTGAGCACTTGGCCAGCTTCAGGGCCATGCCAAACATCTACACTTTCCGCCCATGCGACGGAAACGAGACCGCGGGAGCCTACAAGATTGCCGTCGAGAGCAGAAAGACCCCATCCATCATGGTTTGCTCCAGGCAGGGACTGCCAAACCTCGAGGCGTCCAGCATCGACAACGTGGCCAAGGGAGCCTACACTGTCTACGAGACCAGCTCCAGCCCAGATGTCATCGTCATCGGAACCGGAAGCGAAGTCGCTATCGCTATGGAGGGTGCTAAGAAGGTGGAGGCCGAGGGCAAGAGCGTCCGTGTGATCTCCATGCCATGCTGGGAGATCTTTGAGGCACAGAGCGACTCCTACAAGGAGTCTATCTTGCCATCTTCTGTGACTGCCCGTGTTAGCATTGAGGCCGGAAGCACATTCGGATGGGAGAAATTCGTTGGATCGAAGGGTAAGTCCATTGGTGTTGACACCTTCGGTGCCAGCGCCCCAGGACCTCTTTTGTACGAAAAGTTTGGAATCACCAGCGATGCAGTTGCCGCTGCTTGCAAGGAAGTTATGTAGACACCACTGAACGTTAAACATAAAGTAAGGAAGCACAGTTTATACCCTTTTTCTCGAGGTGCCTTTTTTTTACCGGGTGTTCCCTTCCATGAGTGCACTCCGCTCGGCTAGAAGCTCGCTGAGCTGCTCCACGGGATCCATCCCGTTGGCTTCGACATTCGCTGGACGTGCACTCTCGTCGTCCTCTTCTTCATACGATCCCGCGTCAAGTATGTTCCCCGTGGTAGTAACTCTCATGGAAGTCCCCAGGCTGTCCATGACGTTGTTTGACGAGCCCCCGACGCTGAACATGCTTCTCAGCTGCTCGACCGTCAGCATCCCCTTCTTCTGGGAGGATCTCCCAACCTTCCCGTGGCTGGTCTGCTTTTTCATCCTCCTTGTGCCCCCCTGGTGCCTCTTGTGGCTTGTCGAGCCAAACTCAAGCCTCTGTATCGTCTCTCTCATCGCCTCGTTCTCCCTTCGAAGCTCGAAAAGCTCCATGAGGATTGCGGTCTCGACTGTGTGCAAATCCTTCTTGGACGAGGAAGCCTCTGCTCCCCCCTCTCCGTCCTCCATGGTCACAATGGCCTGGATGAACCGGAGCTGCTCTCTCAAATCCGCGTTTTCGACCATCAGAGCTTCGTTGACGTTCTGAGTCTCGACTGCCATTTCCTCGTAGTCCGTGGCGCTGCTGCTTGGAACGGATGCCGCCGCAGGTGTGCTGGCCACAACGGGTTGCTGAGGAAGCGCGTTAGCACTGTGTCCTGCGGTCACTGCAGCCGGGACCAAGCCTGATTTGTACCTCACCAACTCGGCTTCAAGGACTTTTACCCTCTGCTTCAGTTCCCTGATCAGCTTTGTCTTCGGGTCCTCCCTGACAGTCATCTGATTCACGATGCTGCTTGCCCGGCTCGCGTACTCCAGAGTGCACAGGTTCTCCTCGTAAAAAGTATCGCTGGGGGTCAAGCAAGCCACCATTGTTGTGAATGCGTTGCCCCCCAGGGAGTTCTTGAGTAAGCTCGTCAGTGTGGAATCCCTGAACGGAATGTGGACATGGCGCCTCTTGCTGGCCAGGTTCGTGATCACCTTTCTCAGGGCAAACAATGACTGATTGATGAAGACGCTCTCACGGAGCAGTTCCTTCTTGGAGTTCGAGCCGGTGTGCCCGACCCGCTCCGAACCTGCCAGATCCACGAGCATCAGCGACGACTTGATTCGATCTCCTGGTGCCGCTTCACTTGGCATATCGACGTTGACCATGAAGATGGAGTGCGAACGACTCGACTGCATGTTCAGCCTGTGAGATGCTATTTTCCTGTTGCCCACTCCCCTTGCAAATCGATGAAGCATGTCATCTGGAGTCTCGCAGTCAAAGACGGACATGTTCTCAAGATAAAACTCCTTCTCCTTGCACCAGCGGAGCTTCAAGCGGCTGCTGAGTGCAGGCTTCCTGCTGCTGGAGGGCCTGTTGTTCCTGGCCGACCTGAGCCGGCCCATGTCAGCCTGCAGCAGGTCGTACGACTGCTCCATGTAAATTTGGACGAACGAGCAGCTGAACTTCACCTCATCTCCGTGTTTCTTCTTCGCACGATCGAATAGCTCGTGGATAATCCTCGGGATGACTCCCACGTCGCTGCTCTTGGACGGTCCTTCGCCGGCACCCTCCTTCCTCTTCTGGATGTCCTGCTTGCCTTCCATTGTGAAGGTCTTTCCCGTTCCCGTCTGGCCATAAGCGAAGACGGTGGAGTTGAACCCTTTGACAACGGCTTCCACGGTGCGCGAGAACTCGCCCTTCTCGTACACAAGCTCTTGCGTGCTTGCCCCATCGAAAACGTTGTCAAAAGTAAACTCTTTCGTGTTCCCTTGGCGCGTGTTCAAACGAATCAGACCAGACTCCTTTTCCAGGTATATGCTATCCGTCGAGTGACTTCGCTCGTGCTCCAGGATAGGTCTGCACCTCACCAACACCTTGATCTGCTTCGCATCACTCGTACTGCTTGAAGCCATGGTGTCGTTGATCCGCGCTCGCACGCACCAACGAGCGAGTGAGATGGGTCGAGACCCGGCGCAGGCGACTGGGTCGTGCTCCGGAGGACTGCTTTTACCTTCCTTTGCCCTGCCTTCCCATGAACTCACGAGGTCTCATCGCGTCGTACAGCGAGATCTTTGGAATGCCAGAGAGTTCGAACAACGATGCCGCGAAAATTGCAGGGGATGATAGGGGTGAAGATTAGATGGTTGAAGGAAGGGGAAAAATGGATGAACTTTACAAAAAGGTTGTCATGCACTTGTCTTCGCCACCATCTTCACCTGGACTCGTGCCTCATGAACCGAGTAGCAAGGTAAAAGATCGCAAAAAAGAAAGGTATCTGCCCGGCGAGAATCGCGAGGCTGATCCACCGGTTGAACCTCCAACTCATGTCAAGATAGCTGATCACTGATTCTCCGAATATTGGAGCGCATATGGTGTCGCAGCTGAGGATCTGAGGGACCTGAAAATCTTGTGGGAAGCACGACTGCGTTACTTGCAACGCCACGGGAAGCATGCAGGAACCAAGATCCAAGTCCACGAACTCCGTTGGCTGAGAGATGCGGTTGCATTTCGCCTCAAAGCTCCCGTTCTCCCCGAGGAGAGACAGGGCGCCACCCAGGTCCGAACTATCGCCGCTGCTTGATGTGCCCCCACTAAGAAAACTGGAGAGCTCCAACGGAGGCAAGCAGTACCACCATTTCTGATTCTGGTATTGATTCATCATGAGGGCTGAGTACGCCCACGCGATGAAGTCTACAACACTGAACCACTGCCACCAGACCGGCAGAGAATAGAACGACTTCAAGAACCCTCCAGCCAGAGCACAGAGGGAAAGGATGGCCGGGACCAGAGCTCCAGCAACCTCCATGGTGGGGCTGACGGATGCGATCGCAAGCGCGAGCATCGAGGAGCAAAGGTTCAACGTGAACAGTGTCAACATGAAGAAGAAGAACTGGTTGACTTCGTTCAGCAGCGGGGTCGCAAAGTAGATGGGTACGCTAAAGAGCATGACGCCAGGGACGTTTGCGATGGCCTCGATGAGGACTTTGTGCAAGACGTACGAGGAGACCCGGTAGCACGCATCGTGCCTCTCCTTGATGAATACTGGCCTCTCCTCCATAATGGCAGGAACAAAGAAAGTCGTCATGAACGCGTTGGTTCCGACAATGATGAACAGAAGCCCGGCAAGCTCGAGCACCTGGGCCGTGGAAATCTTGTCTTGGCTCACCAAAGCCGTGCCCCAGAAGCTCGCGAGAATGAGGGAAAAGAGGAGCGGGCACATGATCCTCGTGCCCAGGAAGTGGGGATCCTTGAAGTGGGCCCTGGCCTTGAAGCTTATCAGGACCCACAGCTCCCTCAGTTGGCCGTTCGCGTACCCGTCGCCGTGATAGTTCACACGTGGCGAGTCTCTTAACGACGCCTCCAGCGAGGAACCAGAGCCGGCAGCAACCCCGTTGCTTTCTGGGTACATCTTCCTCTCCTCGCCTTCCGTCGCGGTGTCTCTGATCTCCTTGAGGTCGTTTTCAATCTTCGAGAGCTTTGCGGAGATCTCCCCCGCGTCGGGTGCCTTTCCCTTCCCTTCGCTCGAGGGCTCGTCGACCTCCGGAACGGACGGAAGGCTCTCGGGGCTGCCCATGTCACCGGTGGCTTCCGTGCCAGCAACCCTGAGGGACTTGTCCGCGCAGCGGCTTGTCATGTTGAACAGTCTGGACAGGTCCTGGCTGGAATGCCCCTTCCCCGATTTCACGGCCCCGCTGACGACGCTCAGCAAGTACTCTGCCGTGTTGTCGTAGCCCTCCTTCGGAAAGCCCAACTGATAGAAGAAGTCTTCCGCCACCTCCTTCCCGGCTCCCCAGTACGCCACCTCCCCGTTCTGCAGCAAGATGAGGTTGTCGAATAGCGTGTAGATGACCTGGCTAGGCTGGTGTATCGTGCATATCACCGTCCTGCCATCGTTCGAAAGGCTCTTCACGACCCGCATGACCTCCAGAGAGATGTGAGAGTCCAGCCCAGAGGTCGGCTCATCCAGGAAGAGGCACTTGGGCTCCGTGAGCAGCCCCAAGGCGATGCAAACCCGCTTCCTCTCGCCGCCGCTCACCCCCCTCTTCAGAGGCTCCCCGATCCTCGAGTGCATGCACTTCTCCAGCCCGAGCTTCTGGATGGCGTACGTGCACCTCATCTTCTTCTGCTTCGACGTCACCCACTTGGGCAGCTTGAGGAAGGCGTGGAACAGGATGTACTCGTGCACCGTGAAGTACCCGAGGAGCACGTCCTGCTGCTGGATGTACGCCGTCTCTGTCTTCAGTCTGAGGTTGGAGATCTTCTTCCCGTCGAACAGGATCTCCCCCCTGATGTCGCCGACCGTCTTCCTGCGGCTGATGACGTCCAGGAGCGTCGTCTTTCCCGCGCCCGAGGGTCCCAGCAGGGCGTACATCTCCCCGCCCTTGATCGTCCCCGCCACGTTCCTCAGCACGCTCTTCGTGAACGTCTCGCGCTTAGGGACGCAGATCCTCGACACCTTCATCCGGAAGTCCTCCACGCTCTTGGCCACCCTGGCGTTGAACCTCCCCGAGCCCTGGGCCTGCTTCTTCGGGACCTCCACCACGTACGTCACGCTCTCCAGGGTGATGGTCATCCCCTGCCCGGGGTCGAAGTTCTTCCCGTCGACGCTCGCCCGCCCGAAGATGCGCTCGCCCTCCCCAGCAGCACCACCACGAGGAGGAGGAGAACCTCCGGATCCGTTGACCCTGCCCCCCCCACTCTCCGCTGCGGCCACCATCATGATGTGCGGCTGCGGCCGAACCTCGAGCCCAGACACTGTGACGCGAGGAGAGGCTCGTTCTCCTCGATCCAATCTCCCCGCGTTCCCCTTCAGGCGATCCCTCGTCCGAGTCGTCCGGTCCTTGTTCCCGCGCAACGACCGCCAACCGCCAACCCAAACCCAGTAAACCCTCTTCTCTTCGGTTATCTCCTCCACTCAAAAAAACGAAACGCTTCTCGTCCGCGTCTCTGTCTCCCTTCGAAATTTCCGATTGAGAAAGGAGAGGACTGACAGCCAACGGTCACTGGTGCTGGAGGTGCTGGAGGTGGACAGGACAACGACTAGGGAGACTACGACTACGGAGGGAGAGAGCGAGGGAGACGGAGAGAGAGCTTAGAGGGAAAGATGGACAAGGCGGGAGGAGCCTACTTTATGGGAAGGGGGGAGCTCCTGAAGTGGTTGAACACGACGCTCAACCTCAGACTTTCCAAGGTCGAGCAGGTAAGGGACCAGCCACGCACGCACACTTGAGAGGCGTGAACTGGGAGAGGAAAGAAGGGAGGGGGCGGAGGAGGAGACGGCGAGGCGGCGCCGCGAAAGCCTCACGAACCTTTCTTGAGACTGACGACTTGATTGCTCTTTCCTCGGAAAACAAACAAACAAAAAACAAAGATTTGCACTGGTGCTGTTCCTTGCCAGCTTATGGACGCCCTGCACCCTGGAATGGTGCCCATGCACAAGGTGAGTCGGGTCTCCGGGCCAGACGCTACGGCGGTCGTTCCAGCGCGGAGAGAAAACGCTGACACGTCCGCGGTGCTCTTGTCCTCTTTCTGTTCCCCCAGGTCAAATTCGACGCCAAGTCGGAGTACGATAGCGTGTGCAACTACAAGGTCTTGCAAGACGTGTTCAACAAGCTGAAGATACAAAAGGTGAGTGTGCAATCGTTGCAGACGTGGTCGTGGGCGAGGATCTGACCCAGCGTGGCGCGACACCATGGTTCGTTCCCTCGCCTTCTCTCTCTCTCTCTCTCTCTCTCTCTCTCTCTCTAATCTGAAGGACATCGAGGTGACTCGGCTCATCAAAGGAAAGCCCTTGGACAACATGGAGTTCCTGCAGTGGCTCAAGATCTACCACGACCAGGTCACGAGCGGAGTGGGCATAGTGGAGTACAACGCGGAGGAGCGCCGCGCCCTGAGCAAGGGCGGCAACGACTTCATGAGGACCGGAAGTAAGTAGTAGTCTCGCGAACGTGTCCTGCTCTCGAAAGTTTTCCTTCCCTGTGCTGACCCCCGACCCCCCGTCCCGCAGGAAAAGCCGCCACAGCAAAGACGTCGAGGAGCACCAAGGCGCCCAACAGGAGCGCCTCCGTGAGTTCCGAGCCGAGGGTGCCGTCCGCGAGAGCCGGCAGGCAGCAGTCGGCCACCGAGAGCAAGAAGCTGAAGGAGCTCGAGGAGAAGAACACGTCCCTCAAGCTCAGCAACGACTCCCTGGAGCAGGAGAGAGACTTTTACTTTGCCAAGCTCAGGGACATCGAAATTCTCTGCACGGACAAGTCCCTGGCCGCCAGCCAGGTGGCGAAAGCGGTGCAGACGATCTTGTTCGCCACGGAGGAGTACGACATATCGGGCCTCATCGAGAAGGCTGGGGAGGCCGCCGGCGAGCCGACCGCTGAGAAGGCCGCCGTCGCGGAGCCTGAGGTGCCGGCAGAGCCCGAGGTCCCGGCCGCTCAGGAAGAGGCCGCAGCCCAGGAGGTCGTCCTCCCCGCTCCCGAGGCCGAGGAGGAGCACGAGGAGCAGGAGAGCGAGGACGTTTCGCCCGGTGCCGGGGAGGTCGCGGAGGAGGCGAAGACCCCGGAGGAGCCCGAGGTCTTGGCGACCCACAAGGAGAACGTCGACCCCGCCGAGACCCTCGCCTTCAGTAAGTCCCCCCTCATGTCGATGGGCGGGGACGTGAACTTCCTCGAGGACAGCGGCATGGATCTCCTGAAAACTTCGCCCTTCGCCCTGCGCAATCAGTGATTGGTTAGAGAGACTGCGCGCGTGGGAAAGAGAGAAAGACTTCTTCGTTGCTGTATTGGGGACCAAAGCCACTGTAATATATTTAAGTTCAAGGTCCGACCCCGAAAAACTCCTCTGTCGTCGCGACAAAACCCCGGGCCTTCCCCTCGCTCTTCCTGGGCACCTTGGACAGGCTGAACCAATCTCACTCACTCAGTTCCTGGCGACCTGGATCGGCGATGTCACCTGGGCCCTCCAATTCGCTCTTCTGCTTCTGCTCCCGACCTTCCATGTGGACCCCCCCACGCGGTCCTGCACCTCGCACGCGCCCCCGCGGGGCCTCCCTCCCTGCACAAAGTCCCTGCACAAAGTCCCTCCTCCGCAGTCCAAGTCCTCCCTAATCTTGTTGCCACATTTTTGCAAGGGGTTTCCGATTGGAGAGCGACGTTGGAAGCTGACGGGGGCATTCGCGGGCGGGGAGTCGAGACCCGTTACTTTGTCGTAGGAGGTCTGTAACGGTCGCGGCGCTTGCGCGGGGAAGGTGAGATTTTTCAGTTTCGGGAACGTGTGGACGAGGGAGAGGGGCGCTTGGTGCGACGACGAGGGAGAGGGCGCGCTCACTCCTCCGTGTGCGTTTTGTTTTCTTTTGGAACCGAGCGAAAACGAGAAGTTCGTTCGTTGGGGCACCGCGAACGCGAGGGCAGCCGTTTCGCGTGGTCGGTCTCTTCGAGAGGGGGGCTTCCTTCTTTTTTTCGTTGCACGCCGCCATGTTCGCGCGCCCGGTCCAGAAGGACGGGGTGCTCGGGGCGGCCACGGAGTCGGTCCGGAGGGCGAGGCCCGCTGCGGGGCTGGACTTGGGCACCCTGCGCGAGAGCCTGAGGAACAGCCGCACCTGGAAGTCCTACCAGAAGGACGGGGACGAGGCGGGCTCGCTAGTGGACGCGAGGGTAGCCTCGAGCAAGGGTTTCGACGGCTCGGTCGAGATCGGGGAGTGCCGCGAGGTCATCAAGACCCTCAGGAGGAAGGCGGCCTCGGGGGAGGGGGTCGACCAGGACCCCGCGCAGTGCCCGGAGGGGGGCAGCAAGGCCAAGGCGGAGCCGTGGAGCGTCGGGCTGAAGTTCATGTTCGAGTCCTCCCTCGACTTTGAGGCCCTGAGGAAGTCGATGCGATGCATCGCCAGCGGCAAGAAGTTCTTGCGGTCCCTGAGCCAGGACGAGCTGGGAGGCGAGGCGCCGGCCTCCGAGGCCGACATCGAAGCCGTCCACCAGGTCCTGGAAGAGGTCGACCAGGAGACCGACTCCCTCCTGAGCAAGCTGGAGGAGCTCAGGTCCCCTCTCCAGATGAGCGAGGACTGCTCCCCCCTCCAGGGGATCGTGCTCCAGACCATCGCGGGCGAGGCCGTCGAGTGCAACACGTCGGGGAACAACGGCATCTTTCGCGCCGAGGTTGGGGGGAGCGAGGAGGTCATCCAGGTGAGGCTGGTCTTCCACCGCACGTTCAAGCGGGCCATAAGGGTCAGCGTGGACGGGATCGTCATTTCGACGCACGACCACTCCGTGCTGGAGCTCAAGGACAGGGGGCAGGAGAGCGAGTTCTGCTTGGAGATCGAGTACCCCGAGAACGACAGCACTCTCGTTTCGGACCAGTACTTGCTGCGCGTCCTCAGGCACCACCAGGACGCGACCCCTCGGCAGAGCCAGAGGAAGAGAAGGAATCCCGTGCGGGCCAAGGGCCGGAAGGGGAGCGTTCTCCAGGAGGTTGACATGGAGAACATCAGGAAGCTGGAGAAGCAGCTGGAGAGGCTGGAGATGCACTTGGATTCGAGGGGGGCGACCATGGGCCTCGCCGAAGCCCCGGACCAAGAGGAAGGCGCAGAGATTAGGAGAACGTTGACCCCACAGTCGCCCCTGGCCCGTCAGGACTGGTCCGGCTCGTCGGACGAGGATGATTACTCGACTCGGGAGAGCGTCGGCAATGCTCCCAGCTGCTTCACGCCACCCACGGCCGGGAAGGCGGCCCCGGCCGATCCCTCCCCGCCGTGCCCAGGATCGGCGGAGACGACAGGGACAAACTATTCGAGCCTGGCCGAGGCGCACAAGAACATCCACAACATCAAGCAGAGTCTCCAGGCCAGAATATCGAGGAGGAGGAAGGAGGACAAGGACAGGTTGGCCATGGCCTCGGAAAGGATCCTGAGACTGGAGAACCAGTTCAAGAAGCAGACGGAGGACGTCCACAGCGAGATGAGAAACTTCAAGAAAGAATGCGAGAAGGAGGTCAGCAGAGCGAGGGAAGAGGCGGTGGAGAGGCAGCACCTCTTTGAGGAGTCCACGACGAGGAAGCTTTCCGAAATGCAGGACGAGGTTCGCGAATTCTCAGACCGCCTCTTTGGCAGCATAAGCGAGGAGAAATCCCTGATCTACAGCAAGAGCAAGCAGCTGGAGAGCCGGCTGGACGACAAGGTGGGGCACCTCGTTGGCCTGCTCGAGTCCATCCAGCAGTGCGCATCCGATTCATCAAGAAACGTGGAGCAGAGGCTCCGGGAAGCGGAATCCCAGCACAAGTCACTCCGCGGAGACTTTGCGCAACTGAGCAGGAAGATGGTCTCCATGGAAAGCAGGAACGACCAGTTCCGAGAGTCTGTCCTGGCCGACATCTCGGCCCTGGAGCAGCTCATGCACAGGCAGCGGTCTCACGCCTGAGGACGAGTGATGCGACCAAGACACCAAACAAGTTTGCTAAGCTAAGCTTCAATTAGAGCAGATATAGTATAAAGGTTTTGTCCACGTAAGTGCTGCATTTACTTGGAAGCCTTGGCAACGCGCACGCTCTTGGCAAGAGCAGCAACCCTTCTAGTAGCGATATCGCTGAGGTCGCTCCTGTATCCAGTGACCTCCTTAGAAACTCCCTTCATGACCCTCCTGGCGTCCTTCTTGAAAACGGTCTTGGACCTTCCAGACTTCTTGACCTTGCCCTTGGTGAGCAAGATGTTTCCGCCCTCCTCCGTGAGGCCCACAGACTTCTTGTTGGCGATGCCAGAGTGCTTGTAAGAGTGCTTTCCGGCGAGGTTGCCAGCCTCAGCGCTGAAGTAGGTGTTGTTGATACCCTTGCGCATGAAGCTGTTGCCGCCCTTGATGCACTGCCAGATAAGCTCGGAAGAAGCCATTGTGTTCTGTGTGTGTGTGTGTGTGGTGTGTTCTCCGTGGGTCTGCCAACCAAAAAAAGAAAGCGCAAAAAAAGGTAAAAACCGCGTCTCGTCAGCAACGAATCCGAGCGAGCGGAGCAAAACCCTCGGCCAAAGCGCACCGAAAGCCCAAGCGGCCGGGAACCGCGCAGGAGGGCCGCCCACCACCTCGCGAGGTGGTGGTGGGAGCAGGGGAGGGGTTCCTCGGTCGGACTCGCCCCTCCCTCGCCCCTCGACACCCTCGAGGCCCTCCGCGCGAACAGAACGCGACAGAACGGCCTCCCCCCCTTCGCACCCGTTGTCTTCCTCCCCCTCGTCCTCCCCCTCGTCCCCTCCTTCCTTACCTCTTGACTCTTTCTCGATCGCTCGATCGCTCCGGTCTCTCTCTCTCCTCTGCTCTCTCTCTCTCTCCTCCCTTTCCTTTCCTCCAGTAGCAGATGGCGGCGGCCTGAGGGAGGAGAGTAGAAAACCCATGGGGGGGAAGAAACCGGCGTAAAAAGGTGTAAACGAGGAGTGTCCGTGCGTGTCCAACTTCTCTGGAAGAAGAGAGAGGCGGGGCGGTTGGGTTGTGCGCGCGAACCGCGGCGAGAAGAGAGAGAGAGAGGGAGAGAGAGGGAGAGGGGTGTGTAGGTTAGGGAGAAGTGAAGGAGGAGGAGAGAGGGATGGGGATCGCGGATAGGATGGACACGAGGGATGGGGGGTACCGGGGAAGGGGAGGGTATCGAGGAAGGAGGGGGCGTGGGCGAGGAGGAAACCAAAACTTCGGCTCCAGGGGTGGGTACAACAGTAGGGGGAATTACAGGGGTGGGTACAGCAACCGCGGGGGGCACTCGAAGGGTGGAGGCGGCGGGGACTGGGTGGAGGGCGTCGACAAGCTGGCGGAGCTGCACGGACACAAGCAGGTGAGTTTCGGTGGCCTCGGGAGCCGCATCAGAGTCCTCTTCTCCAAAGGAGGAAAAGATCTTTTTGAAGTCCACTTGTATGGAGTTTTTGTGCTGACGCTCGGTTTCCCTGGGAGCAGCTCGTCAGGGTAGTGACGCTGGTGACCGAGCCTTCGGGGAGGCAGGTCATCTACTCCGCCGGACAAGACAGGAACGTCAGGGTCTGGGACCTGTCCCTTCCGAAAAATCAGCAGTGCACCAACTGCGTTACGGTAAGTGAAGAGAGAGAACCGCGAGTGGAGGCTGGGCAGGCGGGAGCGCTCGAAACGCGGGAGGCCAGGGTCGAGGTCGCGCGCCCCCGCGCCTCGGAAGACCGATGCGCGAGCTCCAGTACTAACCATTCGATTCCCCGGATGAAAAAAAAAAGATCGGAGACGACGTGGGCAGCGTTCTTGTCGCCAGTGGCTGGCTCTTCGTGGGAATTCCCGGTCGCCTCAGGTGTTGGAACATGTCGGACAACAGCCAGTTTGACCTGAGCGGTCACCAGGGGCAAATTCACAGCATTGTGCCGTACACGGAACAAGGAATGATATTCAGCGGCGGCATGGACTGTGCCATTTTGGCGTGGAAGTACAACCAGCAGACCACGAGGTTCGAGCAGGTGGGCGCCATGCACGGCCACAGTGGGGCGATACTGCAGCTTGAGGTGGTGGGGAACCTGCTCTTCTCGGCATCGATGGACGGGACCATCAGAGTGTGGGACTTGAACTCGGCGCAGTGCGTCCACACTTGCCAGGCTCACAACCAGGCTGTGATGGGCCTCCTGGTCTGGGAGAGCCACCTCCTGAGCTGCTCGCTCGATGGGACGATAAAGGTGTGGACTTGGAACGCTCCGAACCTTGATTTGACGTACACGCACAACTTGGACCACAGCGTGGGCGTTCTGGGGATGTGTGGCTCCTTGAACGCGAAGCAGCAGCCAGTGCTGGTGTCTGCCTGCAACGACAATGCCATCCGATTTTTTGAGCTGCCCTCCTTCAACAAACTGGGAGCTTTGAAGCAGAGGAAGGACGTGCGCTGCGTGGACTCGGGTCCGGGGATGTTCTTCGCGGGCCACAGCGACGGGACGGTGAGGGTCTGGAAGTGGGTGTAGCCAATCGACCGACCCCAACACCCACCCCTCTTGTGTATTTGAAATAAACGAGATAAATGACGAAAGCGTTTTGAAAGGCGCATGTCAAAGGCCTTTATATATTGATAGAGTTATTAACGTACAGTTACAAGTTCCCACCCCCCTTCGCCCACCCAAGAAGCTCGTCCTTGTGAAGCGAAGAAGCGGGCGTTTCAGGATATATACAACAACTAGTCTATGTGCGTGTGCTGGGTGTCAAACATCACCTTCAAGAGCCCCGGAGTCTTCAAGAGTCTGCGACCTCGCATGGCTGGGTAGACATCCTCCAAAAAGTAGTACAGGTGCCCCGCTATCATGCCTACCACATCCACCACGGGGCTGCTCCCCAGGACGACCGAGAATATCGCAAGCACCCAAGGGAGGTAAGGCGCCGTGAAGTGGAAGAGCCCCAGGAAGCTCATGTTCACGTGCTGGTTCCTCCGCGCCCACACGTAGACCATCATGAACGTCAGGGACTGGCCCAGGAACTGTATCTGCGCGAAGCTCGCGCAAAGCAAGAGCAGCACGCCCCCGAAGAGAAGCATGTAGACGAAGTCCGCCGTCCTGCTTCGGAACGAGCCCTCCTCCAGCATCCTGCAGTACCGAGACAGGAAGAACATGTGAAATAAAAAGTCCAGCCCCAAGTTCCCGAAGAAGAAGAAGTTCGAGAACAACCGCCACACTTGCAACTTCTGTGTGATGAGCTTCAAGTTAAAGTACACCGTGAAAGGGGAGATGACGTCAAGAGAACAAAGCACCGTCGTCAGGAAAGCCAAGGTGAGATACGTCCGAGTCACTATCGGCATCTCCTTGTACCACTCCTCTATCGACTGCGCCATCTTCTCTCCTTCCCCACTCTCCTTCCCCACTCTCCTTTCCCACTCTCCTCCGTGATTCACGATGACGAAGCCGCTCTCGCGATCTGCCTGCAGCCAGAGCCTGAGCCTTGAGCGATCAGTAGTGTGGTTGTGTGTGTGTGTGCGCGCGCGTCTGAGCAATGGCAGGGGCGAAGGGGAGCGTCGTGGTGAGTGAGTTGTCCTTCGTGGATTTCTTGCTGTACTTCCTCGTGGCGGTCGTGATCTTGTATGTGTTGCCCCAATACCTGAAGAGGAGGCTCATGATGCAACGGGAAAGGCTTCGGTTCGAGTACGACGCGAAGAGGAAAGAGCTGGAGGAGGACCAGAAGGTGCAGGCAGAGAGGAAGGAGCAATAGGGGGCACGCCGAGGGGGAGGCCGCGCCATGTCTCAACCGAATGCGGACGGGAGGGGGAAGGGGGGGGCGAAGCGAAGCACGGGGAGAAGGAAGCAGAAGAGGAAAATGCCGTATCTGGCGAAGCGGTCGCTCGAGTTCTCGGTGGACGTTGTGGAGCTCACCTCCGAGCTTAAGGGCAAGGAAACGACTTTCGATCGCGTCCTGGAGATCTTCAGAACCGCGGCGGGACAGCAGGAGGCCGAACTTGGGTATTGCAGGCATAAGCACCTGCTTCACAAGTTGGTGTTCAAGGTGCTCCTCAGGGAGTTCTCGGCCCTGCCTGAGGATGACAAGGGGCTGGAAGCGACTTGTTTGGCCTACGCGAGTCTCGTCGTGGAATTCAATCTCGTCCAAGACCTCGTGGAGGAGCTGAAGCAAGCGACCGCACGAGGAGCGGACGAGGAGCGTGACGGGCAGGATGGAGTTCTGCGAAGAGTTTTCTCACACTTGGCTCGCGTGGACCAGGAGTTTTGGGGGCAAGTGCAAACCGGTCTGAAGCGGAAAACGGGTTTCGGGACAGGCTCCTGCAACAAACCTGGGAGAGAGCAGGGCCCACACCCTTGCAACCAGAAGAGAACTCCGAAAAAGCTGCACTTGCTGAGAGCATCTGAACGGGCGCTACTGTCATTGGAGGATTGGCCCGAGTATTTGACAAGGCAAGCTGCTTTTAAGAGGACGGACGCTTCGAACTTTTTGAATTACTTTGACGCCTTCCAGATCGCTGTGGCTGAGGCGACGGCGAAAGGGTCTGGACCGACGGAAGGTATCGCCGAGTTGGTTTTGAGGGTACTGCGTGCCGCAATGACTTTGCTGAGAAGCTTGGAAGATGCCATGAAAGTAGTGGATGCTCTTTTGCTCACGCAAAGGTTCGTTTACTTTCGCAACTCTCTAGGGTCACTGTTCTCCAAATCATTTGTCGAGAGCTCCATTGTATCCATATCGAATAAGACTGCAAAGAACGACGAGAGTTTTGTCCTGGTGCTGAGGGAGATCCTGCTCTGTCTGTTGATCGATCCAAAGAAGACGATTGAGAAGCTCCTGCGAGGCGGATTGTGCCACAGCTCGCAGGTAGCCATCGTCGTCGACGTGTTCGTGGGCCTTCCGATACTCGTGAAGCTGAAGGACGGCGAGCCGGGTGCGTCGTGCTACACTTTGGAGATTCTGGCTTCCTTCTTTGCCGAATTTTTGGGCGGAACGACGCGGTGCATGAACGAAGAGAGGAATCTGCTGGGCCTCATCAACGGCTTGACCGGTCATCGGGAGCCGGGAACCCTCGCGGGATCTCCAATCGAGGCAGCAGAGGTCCTGCACGTGTTTCTCGTTGCGCGGGGGGACAAAGAGGTAGCTGAAGCTTCTAGCTTCAGAATCCTGCAGCATTTGCTGGAATGCACCGTGGGCGGTGGGTCCGCGAAATGCTCGAATGGCGACGTCCTCGCCGTCATGAACATTGTTGACAAATACTGGGAGGGCAGAGACCTGTCCAAAGAGGATTCGCCTCGTCTTGGGTTTTACCTTGAGACAGCAGAAGTAGTGTCTCGCATCTCCTCCATGTGCGAGGACTGTTTGTCCACAGCGGGGGGGTCGGAAGTGATCCTGAAGGAAAAGCTGCGTTCTTTGGTTGAAGAGAGTGGCGGCGTTGTGAATGACGCAAAAAAGAGGGGAATGCTTTCGAGAATGACTTTCTTAGACTCCGAGTGCTCGTCGCAGGTTCCAACCACTAGCATTGGTTTGGTGGAGAGCCTGTGCAGCTTGGTCCTCCAACCTGCCGAGGATCCCATTGCAATGATCAAACAAATGTTGTCCATCGACTGCGTCGCCTCTGATCGCAGCTTGGGCGCGGCACGCAGACTGACCATATGGCACATGAGCACGCGTAATCCTCCCAGTGTGTGTGGGATCATCGAAAGGCTGTGGTGGGAAATGTGCGCAAACCTCAAAGAGTGGATCAATCGCTCACCCCTGAGGGCTTTGAAGTGCGCCTTGCTCGACGTCATTGCACGGGTACTTCCGTGGTGCACCAGAGGGGAAACAAAGCATTTCTGCTGCTTCCTCTTCCCCGTGACCATTCTGCACAGACTTGGCGAGAACGTAATGTGCAGCGAGGAGTACCTTCTGTCCTCTCTGCAGGTTTTGGGTGCGACAGAGAGGGCGGAGATGAAAGTGCTGTTCACGGAGGACCTGACGGATGCCAAGGAAATCGCGAGTGGAATTCTGAAGCTTGACTTGATCGAGAGCATCGCGAAGGGTGTCCGCGCGCTCGGATCCGTCTATGGGGAAGAGCACGATGCCAGAATCCCTGGGCAAGCGCTTCACCAGCTATCGATTGCTCTTTGCATGGCGTGCGTTGAAAGTTTGAAATGGATGAATTCGTCCTGGACCAAGGTCTTGAGCTTGCATTGCTTTCGTGTCTTGTGCGACACCGTCTCAAGGCTCGGACGGGACAAGATAGACTGCCTGAACAACTTGGTGCTGGAGATGACTCACATCATCTTTGATCCAGAGTTCCGGAGTGCCTACGCCTGCAAGTCACCTTTCTGGGTGGAGTGCGAAGCGGTGGTGGAGAAAATGTTTGTGGACTCTGGTGCTGACCCGACGGCCCTGGCGGAAAAGCTCTGCGCCGTCAGGTCTCCGGCAGCGCGCCAGACTCACTTGTCTCGGTTGGTGCAAGTGCTTTCCAGTGGCCTCAAGGGGAGTCCACTGGAGGACGCGATTCGATCCGCGATGCTCGCGCAGGACGCCAACGAGGACGAGGACGAGGACGAGACGTTCCACGAGGAAGAGCCCGGCTCGAAAGCCGAGGCCGGCAACGCGAGCTTGCCCGGGCTGAGGTACACGAAGAGCTTCATGCTGGGCGTGCTGGACAAGCTCTTGCAGGACCACCCAAAGCTTCCTGTTCCAGACGGTTGCACCCTGCCCTTCTGAGCCAAGGTGAACCACCACCAAGTAAAAACAATTGTTGTAACAAATACACCGACGAGAGTTTCTCTCTCCTCACAAAGGACGCTTGTTTACTCGCCACTCTCCCTTTCTTGCATCATCCTTTCGATGAAATCCACGTTGAGCTCCCTGCAAGCCTCCTCCTCCACCCCGACGACGACCTCGATGCCGTTGTCCTTCAGGGTCTGGATCCCAGTTCCAGAGACGAGGGGGTTGGGGTCCTCCATGCCCACCACGACTCTCGAAACTCCCGCTGTCACCAGCGCCAGGCTGCAGGGCGGCGTCCTCCCGTAGTGGTTGCAAGGCTCGAGGGTCACGTAGGCTGTGGCCCCCTCGGCCTTGTTCCCGGCTGCCCTGAGCGCGAAGACCTCCGCGTGCGGCTGTCCAGCCGCGGGGTGAAAGCCTTCCCCGATCACTTGCCCGTCCCTCACGATGACGCAGCCGACCATAGGATTTGGGTGCGTCTTTCCCCTCGCGCGTTCCGCCAATCCCAGCGCTTTGCGCATCATCTGCGCCTCATGGGACCCGCCCGGGGACGCTTGAGCCTGGCAGGCCCGCGTCGTCCCTCGAGGGCCTCTTGCTCTAGGCCCCGCGGCGACCATGATCACTTGATCCCCCTGAAGGCCCCTGGAGGCAAAAGCTCTGGAGGCAAAAGCTCTCCAAAACCATTGGGGGGCCTTTCCAAGTGTGTGTGTGTGTGTGTGTGTGTTTACAAGTTATGTGGGTTGGTGTTTTTATACAATGATGATAATGGTTACCGGTTGGTTGGCGCGGCGGGACCTCATTCTTCCGCTCTTTAGATGGTCTCCTTCTTGACGTTAAGCGCTTTCCTGATGGTCTTCTGGATCTGCAAGTACAAGGACTTTTTCCGGAAGGAGACCATCTCTCGAGAAAAGTTTGTTTCGATGATGGAGATGGGCAGGGCGAGCGCCAAGATACCCGTCAAGACCGAGCAAGTCCCGATGAATTTCCCCAGGGGGCTCAAAATTTCCGTGTCGCCGTACCCAACGACCGTCATGGTCTGGCACACCACCCAGAAAGTAGAAACAATGCTGTCAAAGGGACTCTGCTGGTAGACGGCCACGCAGTCGTCCTTGAGCTTGCCGACGCTGATGGTGGAGAAGACGTCGACCACCTGCCCCTTGTACTCGCAGTTCAGGTACGGGTCCTCCTGCAGGCACAGGTAGGGGCACAGGAACCCTACCCTCCTCCTCCAAACGTCCACCTCCTCGTCGTAGGTTCCCCTCTCCGCGTAATACAAAACGCTCGAGTAGAGGATCGTGGTGATGCTGAGGAAGAAGATCAGCATGCCCAAGGGCGTGCTGCTGTTGCTGACCGTGCCGCTCAGCACAGAGATGAAGGTCTTCATCACCTTGAAGAGCCGCAGGACTCGGGCCAGCCTCATCAGCCTCAGTATCGACAAGCCAGGGACGAGCGTCTCGCTGCTGAAGAGGTCGATGTAGAAGGGCAAAATCGCGATGAAATCGACGATGTTCATCACGTTCCTGACGAACTTGCCCTGATTCTCAGTCACGATGAACCTTGCGATGAGCTCGACCGTGAATGCGGCGACGCAAACCGTCTCTATCGACTTGAGGACCCCCTTCACGCTCTCCTGGTCCTTGACGACTGGAAGGGTCTCCACCACAAAAATCACGCTAGACAGGAAGATGAGAGAATTGATGAACAGGGAGACCACGAAGGACATCTGGCTCGAGGCTGGCTCGTTCAGCACATCGTTCATCTTCGTGGTGAAGCTTCTCTTCTTCTCGTAATTCTGACCGTCCAGGCTGAAGCGCCGGACGAGCTGTCCGCTGCGGGCGTGCTTGTGCCACGCCTCCCAAACGTCGCTCTGGGCCTCGATGATGACTCCGGGGTAAACCTGGGACAGGACGCTGAGGAGCTCCGGGGCCTCTTCCACCATCTTCCCCGTCTTGGTCCTCCTTTGCGGTATGAAGTACATCCTCGCCTTGTTCAGCAAAAAGGCGTGAAGGACGCTCTCGGGAAAGTTGAAGACTTTGAAGAAGTGATTCTGCAGGTCCACCTTGGTATCAAAACGCGACCAAGTCACCATCTTTGTCTTCCCCTTGAAGCGCAAAAATATTGGGAACTGCTCCCCGTAAGACTCGCAGACCTTGTTGTGGGGACTGTCCGGCAGCTCAGACATGGCGCGCTGCATTATCGTTTGCAGCTTCAGTTTGACGCTCGTGGTTGGCGTCGGTGTCCCAAGTCCCGCAGAGTCTTGTCTCGACGAGCTCTCCAGGTTCTCGTCCCCCCCTTCACCCGCATTGATGCAGTCCTTCGCTTCCTCCTCGTCCCCTCTCACGTTTGGACTCCTCCCGCCCCTGGTCGCTTGGTTGAAGAACATCATCTTGCTAGTTCTCCTGCCAGGGACGACCCCGTGCCCTCCGTCTCCAATGCAAGCACGCGCAAAATAAAGTAGTCCAAAGAAGCGTGTTTTCTCAAGTCATCGCCTCGCACCCTGGATGGTCCGTCTTTAGCAGCAGCAAGTTTTTTCCTGTCCTCTTGTCTCCTTCCTCCATGGACAACCCAAGGACTCGGTCTCAAGGCGAGGTCGTTCCTCGGGGCCAAGTTCTGTGTCCGCGGAAAGGGCGCACTTTCGTCCCGCAAGACCCCCCCACGCGTCCTCGTGCCTTGTTCTTGTCCTCCTGGTTCGAGCGTCCGCACCATAAAGCGGCCCAACCGGTGGGGTGGTGCTATAACCTCTCCCAGGGAGCGAGCGTCGTCGTATTCCTCTAAGAAAGGTAGAATAGAAAAGCAAGGAAATGACGTTGGACACTATCATTGACTTTGATTGAGAGGAGGGGAAAGGAAAGGGACGCGAGGCCGAGGCGAGGCGAGGGAAGGGGACGGAGAGAGACGGGACAGAGGTTTGTTCTTGGGAGAGAGGAAGCGCCATGACGATTCCGAACGACGCCTTGAGTGGCAAGTTTGGTATGAAGCCTTCCGTTCCGACGCAGCCACTGAGGAGGGAGATATTGAAGTGGATGCACTCGCTAGACTTGTCACAGTCTATCAGGCAGATACGAAGGTAAGGACCCGACACCACCTGGAGGGGAGCTCGGCTTCTCCCCCTCCGGTGGGGGAATTGAAGGCCTGCGGCGTCTGACCACCTGTTTTTCTTTTTCTGTCTCCTCACTCGTCTTCCCCCCCGCGCAGGGATGCGATGAACGGGTACTTGGTCGCTGAGATATGCAGCAGATACTATCCTGTACGTGACACGAAAGGAAAGCGAGGGCGTGTTCCTTTTCGCCAGGCGACTGACTCCTTCTTCTTCTCGAACGCTCCTCTTCGCCTTTCAGTCCGACATACAGATGCACGGCTTTCAGAACGGCTTGTCCACTCCGGTCAAGCTGGACAACTGGCAGCAGCTTCAGAAGTTCTTCAACAAACGCGATTTGAGGGTGCCCAAGAATCTTATCGAGGACACGCTCAAGGTAAGTACACGCCGGCGAGAAGGCCTGAGAGGCCTGGAGGTCCATCCACCTGACCGCAATTTCGATGTTTGATTCGCTAAAAGGGAGTTCAAGGAGCCGCGGCGACTATGATGGAGACCTTGTACACTCTTCTAACGGAGAAAAGGTAAGTCCCTCACGACGCCTTTGGGTTTTTCCGAGGTCTGTCATACTGATCACCCCTCGCCTCTTCCAATTCGCTCTTTGCCCGACTGTCTTTTTCTCAGCTTGCCTGAGAACGCGAAGATTCCAACGAGCCCGGGGCCAAGCTCAGAGACTGGCACGGTGAGCATAACCCCCTCGAGGAGCCAGACCAGGGCTGCGGGCTCGGGCACGCGGGATGGCACCCAGGGCTCCGATCCCATTAGGCAATCGATTCAGAACCAACCCAGCGTTGTCATTGATGACGCCAAGGTCACGCCACTCTCGTAAAGTTAAAGTCTTTTTTCTCAATATATCATAGCACTACAACATTGATTGCACACACACACACACACCACGCACGCACACAACGCACGTAATACATAGATAGGCGGAGGGGAACAACCAGGCCCACAAGTGCCTTGCACCGTATTGAGTCCTCGATCGATCGCATCGAGGATCAGTGTTGGAGTTGGAGTTGGGAAGCACTTTCTACTTCTTGTGCGACGCTGAACCGATGCGTCTTGCTGCTTTTCAGGGCAGCATGGGGGCGCTGAAGTGGCTGGGATCCCTTCGGATATCGCCAAGGCCGGCATTGGAGTTGCGATGGACGAAACAAAGCTCTCTCCCTTCTTCTAATCTAATCCTCCTCGAGGGCCCCACGTGCGTCATTGTGAATGATTCACAACCGTTTTCGTGGGGCGAGCGTCTCGGACGAGAGGGCTAGCGCGCCAAGCTCAAGCTTGCAGTGGGTGGCGGGCTCGGTCCACGCGGAACGGAGGGGTCGAAGCCAAGCGCCCTGCCGTCCTCCCGTCTCGTTCCGCGGCGGGACTCGAGGGGAGAGAGATCTCGTCGAGACGATGGAGAGGAGGAGATCGAAAGGGGAAGAGTCGGGGTCGGGCGAGGCCGAGAGGGGGGGGGCCGAGGCCGAGACGGCCGAGAGGGGGCCGGAGGGGAGGAGCAGCCTCTTCAAAAGAGCGGTTCAGGCAACCCTCTTCACGGTTCGCGCGGCTTCCGACGGCGTCAGCAGCGCTCGGAAGGTTCCCTTGAAGAGGCGGATCCAGACTTTCTGGTTGCTGACTTGGCTCGTCGGATTGTTCCTCCTCCCCCTGCTCGTCTTGCCCCTCTGCGCTTTCCTCATTTTCGCGACGCCGCTGTCTCCACTTGTGGTAAGTCATCACCACCCCACCGGGCTCCTCCTCCCCACCCTCGGCATCTCCTGCTCAGCACCAGGGCGAGGCTCGCGCTTTGGCTGACCAGTGATCTCACTGATGATCTCGTGATCTCGTCTTTGTCTCCACGCCTCTCTCTCTCTCTCTCTCCCGCGTTGTGCTGTGTCGTGCGCGCTTGGAACCTGGTCGCACCACCCCTTACGCGCCACCAGATCGGGTACATCACTTGGCTGGGGTTCATTGACAAGTCTGCGAGGACCGGGACGCGAAAGAGAGTTCTCAGCGGGGCTTTTATTTGGAACCACATCAGGGATTACTTCCCGATGGCCCTCGTCAAGACGGCCGACATCGAGCCGAACCGGTCGTACGTCTTTGGTTACCACCCGCACGGGGTGATCAGCATGGGGGCCGTCATCAATTTCGCGACGTTCGCCACGGGCTTTGACAAGAAGTTCCCAGGAGTCAACGTGCACTTGCTCACGCTCGCGTCCAACTTCTACATCCCTCTCTGCAGGGAGTGGATCCTGGGGATGGGCCTCTGCGACGCGTCGAAGGAGACGTGCCACAACATCCTCAAGAAGGGGAAGGGGGAGAGCATCATGCTGGCGGTGGGGGGCGCGGAGGAGTCCCTGGACTCCCACCCCGGGAGCTACAAGCTCACGCTCAAGGAGAGGAAGGGGTTCGTGAGGGTGGCGCTCAAGGCCGGGGCCTCGCTCGTCCCCGTGATGTCCTTCGGGGAGACGGAGCTCTGGTCGGCCTTGCCCAACCCGGACGGCTCCAGGATCAGGTACTTCCAGCAGGAGATGAAGAAGCTGCTCAAGTTCACCGTGCCCTTCTTCCACGGCCGGGGCGTCTTCAACTACAACTTCGGCTTGATGCCTTTCCGGAGGCCCATCCACTCGGTGGTCGGGGAGCCCAT
Source organism: Chloropicon primus (assembly GCA_023205875.1). Taxonomy (NCBI): domain Eukaryota; kingdom Viridiplantae; phylum Chlorophyta; class Chloropicophyceae; order Chloropicales; family Chloropicaceae; genus Chloropicon; species Chloropicon primus. The sequence goes on from CP060755.1 coordinate 1,579,863, forward strand.
CTACATCGACGCCCCGTACGACATCAGCACGGACGAGGGGAGGGACAAGGTGGACGAGGTCCACGCCCTCTACATCGCAAGGCTGAAGGAGCTCTTCGAGAAGCACAAGAAGGACTATGGCATCTCCAGCTCCCTCGTGATCAAGTGAGAGGGCCCCTCTCTCGCCCGGCGGGCGGTAAAAAAACATAAAGTTGAATCCACAACGAATATATACAACTGCGCTTGCCATTCTTCCCCTCCCCCCGTGTCCCCTCCCTGATTTGCCCCCGTGTGTGTGGCATTCAAGGGCTGGGGAGCTCGACCACAAAGTCACACTCAGGGCGGAAGTAACGGCTGTGGGTTTTTTAAGTTGGGGTTCCGCGGAGGAACGAACGAGTTGCGGGGAGGTGCTGGGATGGGAGGATGCTTGAGCTTCGTCGCTCGCAAGAGGAGCGCGTCTCCTCGGTCGACCGTGTCGGGCGACAGCCCCAGGGACGAGTCCTCGGTCGCCCACTTGAAGGGGACCTCGGTCTTCGGCACGAGCAGCGGCAGGGGCATGGAGTTCGGGTACGAGACGGGGTTCCGCGAGTCGTACAAGGTGGGGAAGGAGCTCGGTCGAGGGCAGTTCGGCATCACGTACCGTTGCGAGCAAAAGTCGACGGGGGGGCACTACGCGGTGAAGACGATAAAGAAGAGGAGCCTCCTGAGCACGGACTCTGTTGACGACACGAAGAGGGAGGTCGCCATCCTGAAGCGCCTGAACGGGCACGAGAACATCGTCAGCCTGCACGGCGTGTACGAGGACGGCGACCACATCCACATTGTGATGGAGGAGTGCAAGGGCGGGGAGCTCTTCGACAAGATTATCGCGAAGGGTCATTACGCGGAGAAGGACGCCGCGGACCTGGTCAAGCAGATGCTCCAAGTCGTCGCGGAGTGCCACTTGAACGGCGTGATTCACAGGGACCTGAAGCCGGAGAACTTCCTGTTCACCGATGCGAAGGACTCGTCGAAGATCAAGGCCATTGACTTTGGCCTCTCCGACTTCTTCCGGCCCGGGACCAAGTTCACGGACGTCGTGGGGTCCGCGTACTACGTCGCCCCGGAGGTCCTGAAGAGGAAGTACGGCCCCCTGGCGGACGTGTGGAGCATAGGAGTGATCATGTACATTCTCCTGAGTGGCCAGCCCCCGTTCTGGGGCCCCACGGAGAACGGGATATTCAACGAGATTCTCAGGCATAAGCTGGACTTGGGCAAGAAGCCTTGGCCGCAAATCTCCGCGAGCGCGAAAGACATCATGCTGAAGATGCTGACTTTCGATCCCAGGGCGAGGATCACCGCCGCCCAGGCCCTTTCCCACCCCTGGGTGAGGGGAGACAAGGCCTCCGACGTCCCCCTGGACGTGTCGGTGATCAACAGCATGAAGGAGTTCTCGACGTATAGCAGAATTAAGAAGATCGCGATCAGGAAGCTCGCCCAGACCTTCTCGGAGGACGAGGTCAGGGACCTCAAGGACCAGTTTAGGCAAATAGATAAAGACCAGAGCGGCACAATCACCCACCAGGAGCTCATAGAGTCCGTCCGGCACATGAAAACGAACTCGGATGGAGTGCAAGTCATTCCAGACAAGGACGTCCAAAACATACTGCAGGGCATCGACAGTGATGGCAACGGGGAGATAGATATTTCTGAGTTCGTGGTTGCTGGGCTGCAGCTTAACCAGCTTCAAAGGAGGGACAAGCGGGCGTGGAACGAGAGGACGAGGCAAGCGTTTGACAAGCTGGACAAGAACAAGGACGGCTTCATTGACGTGAACGAGCTGAAGGACGAACTCCAGGGCGACCCCCTCAAAGACTCGCAAAGCAGTGCTGACAGTGCCTCGGACCTGCACCTGGAAGACGTGGAAGAGATCCTCAGAGAAGCCGACAAGGACGGCAACGGGATGATCGATTACCAGGAGTTCTGCCAGCTGCTCAGGACGCGGTCGCACAGGAGGCACTGACACTGACGTCCTTAAGTAATGTCCCAAGATCTATCGATGCGGTTTACCTTTATTTCTACAAGTTCAAAACACGGCAAGGCGCCTTAGAATTTCTTAAAGAAGAGAGACGGGAGGTCCATCTTCAGCTCCTTGTTCTTGAATTGGAAGACTGGAGAGAGAGAGAGAGAGAGAGAGAGAGAGAGAGAGACGCGCGCGCGCCAAGATCAGGGAGTTAGTGAATCCCGGCACACACACACAAACGGCAGCAAACTCTCAAAACTTACCCATTTTCTTTGGCACTCGCAAGCACACGAGTGGCAAGCCCTTCTTCTTCGCATTCTCCTCTTTTCCCAAGCAATACGTCTTGTACTCGGGAACCGCTGGAACCACGACGACCTTCTTCTTCTGCCCCTGGCTGGCTTTGTCGAGAATGATCTTCGTCGCTATTCCCAGGATAGCCGTGGCAAAGAGGAGCTTCTTCTTGTCGACCTCCTTCTTCTCCAACGGAGCGATGGTGGCGGTCTCCTCGACTGTGGCCACCTCCTCCACTACTGGGGCGGGCTCCACCACCTTGACCGGGCTCGCGGCAACGGCTTGATCGAGAGTCATTTTCGAATCCAAAGACTTGACCTCGACGGTTTTATCCAAAGTCTCCTTTGCCTCTTGCCCTTTCTTGGTCGTGCTCGAGCCCTTCAAGAACTTCACGATTGATTTCTGCAGAGCGAAGGGAAAGGCGAGGAGAGGGGGGAAAAGAAGTTCAGTTCAGTCAGTCAGTCGTAGCCCCCCCACGCCAAGCCAAGTTGTGCAAAGTCGCAAGACTGCAGCGTGTCGCCCTCGCCTGGCGCAGTGCGTCCGACATTTGGAGCAAGTCTTACCTTCACTGACTGCCTTCTTCCCAACTTGGGCGCCTCTTCGACAACGGCCATGGTTCGCTGTCCTCTTTCGTGTCCTGTCCTTCGTTTCTTCTCCGCTCCAGGAGAGCGTTGGATCCATCCAAAGATGATCTCTTCTCGTGGTTTACGCGGGAATGAGGGAGCATGGAGGGAGCCCCACGAGAGGCAGGGCAGGGCAGGGGGTCTCTCTCCTCCAATCATTTTCTTTCCTTTCCTTTCCTTTCCTTTTCCCCTTCCCTTCCCAAAGAAGGAGAATGGAAAGAAAGGCCAAGAAATGAGAATGACAAACTGCATGGAGACGGACGACGGGGAAGAGGAGGAGAAGAGAGGCTGGACTGGCAATCGCAGGTTTAGGGAAAGGGGGATGGATGGAGGCTCCTCGAAAGATATCGTTGAAGACGGAGAGGGGGGAGGAGGAGGAGGGAAAGGCGGAGGACATGACGAGGAGCCAAAGCTACTTGGACTTCTTGGCGAGCCTGACGGGGGCTTCCATCTCGAGGGACAGCATAGAGATTCGTGATCAGCCCTCCACGCCCAAGGGGCAGCATCGGAGCCTCGGTTCGGCCCCAAGCATACACCTACCGCACATGCAGTACGTGAATCACTTCGCTGTGGACATCGGCGGGTCCCTGGTGAAGTTGGTGTACTTCAGCCACAGCGACGAGAAGGACAGGGAGAAGGGCGAGAAGGCGGGGTCGCCCAGGCAGAATGAAAGGCACGGGGGGAGGCTCCACTTCGTCAAGTTCGAGTCCTCGCGCTTGCCGAAGCTCTTCGACTTCATCGAGAGCAAGCGCATGCACATATTGGAGGGCGGGGACTCGGATCCTTCCTTCCCCCTGAAACCAATCGTCAAGGCGACGGGGGGCGGGGCGTACAAGCACGTGGAGGACTTCTCGAGCAGGCTGGGTCTGGAGCTGGAGAAGGTGGATGAGATGGAGAGTCTGGTAACGGGTACCAACTTTTTGCTGAGCGTGATCCAGGACGAGGGGTTCACTTTCTGGAAGGGGAAGAAGGACTACATCTCCATCCAGAATGACAAGTCCGACCTCTTCCCGTACTTGCTGGTGAACATAGGCTCGGGCGTCAGTTACCTCAAGGTGGACGGCCACAACGAGTACGAGAGGGTGAGCGGGACCAGTCTGGGTGGCGGAACTTTCTGGGGACTCGGGAGGCTTCTCACGGGTTGCACCACCTTTGACGAGCTGCTGGAGCTCAGCACGCAAGGAGATAATAGCTCTGTTGACATGCTCGTGGGGGACATTTACGGGGGGCTGGACTACGAGAAGATAGGGCTCGAGGCGACCACAATAGCCTCAAGCTTTGGGAAGATCTTGATGAACGAGGAGAAGTCCTTGAAGGACTACAACCCAGCGGACATCGGGTTGGCGCTGTGCAGAATGATTTCCTACAACATCGCTCAGATCGCTTACCTGAACGCGAAGAAGTACAACCTGAAGAGGGTCTTCTTTGGTGGCTTTTTCATACGAGGGCACCCGTTCACCATGCAGACTCTGTCTTACGCGATCAATTTCTGGTCCAAGGGCGAGATGCGGGCCTTGTTCCTGAGGCACGAGGGGTTCCTTGGGGCCCTTGGGGCGTTCCTCATGTACGAGGAGGGCGTGTCCTCGACCACAATCAGGACACTGATGGAGAGGAGGGACTCGAGAGCGAATTTTGTGGAGAGGTTTTCCATTGGCAAGCACTATTCGCCGCCGCCGTCGGATGCCACGACGAAGGTCCGTCAGGATGAGACGGCTGAAACAGAGAAGAGCTGGGTGGAGAAATTCATGCAAGTCGGGAAGTTGTCTGCTGGCCTGGCTGGGAAGGAGATAACCTCCAAGCCGCTGAGCGCTGGGGGAGTCTCCGAGTACGACCTCTGGGGTGCGGAGACGAACGCCTTGAGCAGTGGACTGGAAGTTGGCGTGCTCCACGTCGACCCAAGCATGTATCACTTTCCCCTCCTGGAAGACCACGCTTCTTATGAGCCAAGCGTGATTGACATTAGCATGGACAAGGAGCAGAGGTCCTACTGGATCGGAGTCCTGAAGAAGCAAATTCCAGCAACTTCAGAGAAAGCTTTTGCCTCGCTCGGGGGGACGGAAGAGGCAAAGCAGAAATGCGAAGCCTTCAAATGGATGTTTGGGTCCCACCTTGAAAAGCTCAAGCAGGAGCCCCAGGTGTACGGAAAGTTCGGGCTTTCTGAGATTCTAGAAATGAGGGAAGAGTGCCTGCGGGAGTGCGGGTTCAAGGATGCTTATCTCATGCACAAGCAATCAGAGAACGAGGCCGCCCTGAAAGTGTTGCCCGATCTCCTCGCAGAGTTGGATTCGATGGATGAATCGTCCAGGCTCCTTTCGCTGATCGAGGGCGTGCTGGCCGGAAACATCTTCGATTGGGGAAGCCAGGCCTGCGTGGAGCTGTATAAGAACGGCACGATTCTTGACATATACAAGCAAGCGCGCTGCGACTTGAAATCGAGACCTTGGAAAGTTGACAGCTTTGATGCCTTCAGAGAGAAGATGCTGCAGCACACGATCAGCAACCAAAGGTATCGGAGAGCAATCATTTTTGTAGACAATAGCGGAGCTGACATTGTTTTGGGTATGCTGCCCCTGGCCAGGGAGCTCTTGCAGAGAGGAACCGAAGTTGTCATTGCGGCCAACTCGCTGCCGGCCCTGAACGACATCACGGCAACTGAGCTGAGGTCTCTTGCCAGCAGCGCTGGAAGGATGTGCCAGACCATCCGAGGCGGCCTTGAGACGGCAAAGTCTCTGTACAACAAATACTGCATGCTTCCTGAGGTGCAGCCCATTACCCCGACCTCGCCAGCGTATGCTCCCCTGTACATCATTGAGAACGGCCAGGCTGGCCCGTGCTTGAACTTGAGAAGAGTGGGGCATGACCTCGCGATGGCGGCAAAGGGTGCTGACCTGATTGTTCTCGAGGGAATGGGCCGGGCCATTCACAGCAATTACACCACCAAGTTCAAGTGTGACACGCTCAAACTTGCCATGGTGAAGAACAGAGTTCTGGCAGAGACCCTCTTCAGCGGGGAGATCTACGACTGCGTGATGAAGTTTGAGCAAGTGTAGAATTACAGGACGCCTTCCATGCTTCTGCTTCGCGAAGGGAGCAAAAAGTAATAAATTACAGTCGCACCCTCCCCTTGAACTTTTTTACCATACCCGCGGCTGCACAGTTATTCCTCCTCTTGCTTTTGGGCACTATCACGGGAACCCTGTAATTCGGATCCCTCAGGGCCTTGTACACACCCTCCGCGAAGGGGATCGTGTCGTCATCGTCACTCCACTCCCGTCCCGAATGGAGCCCACGGCTTGGTGCAGCTTGGCACAATCTGTCGCCCCCCCCCTGCTGCTCCCTTGACGTGCCTGGCACGTCACTTCCGACCACTGTCGTGTTCCTTGCCTTCTCGGCCGCTTGCCTCTCTCTCTCCGTCTCTGGCTCCGCCCTCGCTTCGGGGGTCTGGCAAAGGCCCTCCTGGAAACGCTCCTCAAGCCGCCTCTTCTTGAATTTTAAGTATTCGCCGATCTCCTTCCTGAACTTCTTCCGGGACTTGATATCTAAGCTGCCGTCGAGCAGGCCTGGCTCGATCCTCGCCCCTGGCTGAAGCCCAAGAGCCACCCTCAAGATCTGGCTCACCGCTGCCTCGTCCTCCTGCCCTTCGGCTCGTTTCGTGCTGCAATACAAGAGCGGCAGGAACCTTTGCAGGCCCTCGTCCCTCTCGTCGTAACAACCTCGCCACAACAAGCAACCTTCCGTTAGCTCGTCGTTGCGACACGCGATGCCGTGAGAACCCACGACCATCGCCAGTCTAGACAAGGCATCCTTCGAGACGAACGTCGTGTCCAGCGCTGACAGCTGCAACGCAAGGTTCGCTTCTCCTTCATTCATCCTCGACTCTCCTTCCTCCGAGGACGGACCGGACGTTTGCTCTCGACTCCCTCCTGCGCCCCTGGCTCAGCCTCCTCTCTGAGCGCGGGAAATTCGTTTTGTTGTTCTCATCCAAAAGGTGATGGTGGCGCGCGAGGAGGCGAGAGAGTGCGAGAACGACGAGGGGACGAGCACCAGGGCTGGGAGCAAGGGCAAGCACAGGATCTGGGATCCAATCCTACCGTTCTCCACGAAAGGATTCGGGTTAGGCTTGGGCGCGAGCCAAGGGACCCTTTGCCATCTCGAATTCACTCCTGGGAGCTCCAGCTCCGCCTCTGCAGGACAACGAGAGTGAGTACTGGAGGGCGAAGACTGCGGTGCGAGGGGGCCGTCGTGCTGACATTCTCTCTCTTGTTTTTTCTTGGTTTCCGCGTTCGACGGGGAGGGAGGCGATGGACGTGGCACGGTCGGCGACGAGAGGTGGTTCCGTTCTGCGCAAGTTCGGTCGGCTCTTGCCTTGGGGGAGCCAGAGGGGGGGGTCTAGGCACGCTTCTTCTGGAAGGAGGGAGACCCTGGAAACGAGTGGTGGTGCACGGACGGGGTTGCAGAAACTCGTTGCCTCCACCCCCAGCTTTCGCACGCGCGTCCGTCCAGAGGACGAGTTCCAGTACAGCGGCGACTCGAACGTGAAGTGAGTCTAAGAGACGACAGCTCCGATGGTCGAGACTTGCTTGGAAGAATTCTAACTTCGATTTTCCTCCCCTCTTTCCCTTCCATTTCATTCTCGGCACTTGTTCTCAGGTTTGGTTTCCCCTACAGCAACGCGTACTGGGAAGAGGAGTTTGGCTGCTCGGCGGAAAAGGTTGTCGAACTGTTGGAGCCGTTCATGATCGAGGAGCGAGCCTCCAAGTTCTCGAAAATCATCGAGAACCGCATCTTCGACATTGTCCCGGTGGTGGAGGGGCTGTTCGACCTGGGGAACGTGGCGGCAGTGTGCAGGACGGTGGAAGGCCTTGGGATAGGCTCCCTCCACGTCATCACGGGCGACGGGACGTACAAGCAGTCCGCAAGGACCACGCAGGGATCTCACAAGTGGCTCCGAACTCAGTACTGGGAGAGCACCACGGAGTGCCTCACGGCGGCCAAGGAGAACGGGTACAGCATTGTGGTCACGGACTTGGAGGCCGCGGTGAGCTTGGACGAAATCGATTGGACTCAGAAGACCCTTCTGCTCTTTGGCAATGAGCTCGCGGGCGTATCAGAGGAAGCAAAGAAGCTTGCTGACAAGCGGGTGATCATACCAATGCACGGCTTCGTGGAGTCCTTCAACATATCTGTCGCGGCGGCGATGGCGCTGAAACACGCCTGCGACGCCAGGGAAGGGGCGACGGGGAAGAGGGGTGACCTCACGCCAGAGCAACAGAAGGTGCTTCGGTCCGTCTACTACGCCAAGCACGTCGGGTCGAGATCGAACGATATTCTTCACGATCTCCTCGGGAGGGAAAGAAAAGCTCTGAGGGGGAAGACCGCCTAATCTCGCGTCGCGTCGTTGTTAAACATTTATTTCTTCTTCTTCTTCTTCCCAGCGACACCGAGAATCACGGGTGAGAAGTCCGAGCAACAACCTTTTGTTCCGCGCCAACGCGGGGTTTTGGCGTTGGCGTGTCATGTGCGCCCGGTTGCGTGCAGCGCCCAAGGGACTGCGCTTCCAATCTGAGAGCCCTGATGAGGGAGAAGCGTTGGCCGTCCGTGAATTGTGAGAAGTCCTCCCAACCAACTGGGAGCGACCCGGCCGCCTTGATGGCTCCCTCCCTCATTGCTGAGTGCTTGTGGCAGCCGAACATCCTAAAGCCCCTTTTGGCGAAGGGCTTGAAGGTTTTCTTGCACACGGGAAAGGGAATCATGGCTTGCCCGCCAGAGCTCCACAGCGCAACGGCTCGTCTCACGGCCTCACCCTGGGCACCGAAGAGACAGCTATCGCCGTAGTTCGGCACGGATCCCGGCAGGGGGAACCCGCAGATGAACCCGGCGGGGCAGCGCGGAGTCTTCGACGCGGCCACGTGAGGTCAATCCGAGGGCAGAATTCCCGTGTCCAAGCCCCTGCTGGCGCTCCGCTGCTGTCTCTTCCTCTTCCTCCTCCCCCCGTTGTTTTTTCTCCTTCCCGTCCTCGACCACTTGGGCAGCTTAGACGTCTCAAGCTGGGGGGCCTCCATCACCCTCTCCCACTCCCCATCGTCCACCAGCCTCTTTGGTTTCTTCCTCTCTCTCGCCTCCATCGCGCACAGCCGTTATCCAAAGGCCAAAGCCAAAGCTCGAGCCGAGAGAAGGACGGAGAAGAAGGAAGGGACGGACGCGATGGTGCAAGTTCTGGTGAGAACGTTGGAGGGGAAGACGTTGGCGGTGGGGGTGGAGGGGAGTGGGGGGGACGTGGTGGAGAGGGTGAAGGAGTGCTTGGAGAGGAGAACAGGTGTGCCTCGAGGCTGCGTGCGCCTCGCGGCGCTGTCCGGCCGCGCGCTCGACAAGGGGTTGGTCGAGGACGGGACGACGCTGAGCGTGGTGGGGCGCCTCCCGGGAGGCAAGGGCGGTTTCGGCGCGCTGCTGAGGAGCTCGAGGTCGGGCAGGGAGACGACCAACTTCGACGCGTGCCGGGACCTGCAGGGTCGGCGGGTCGGCGGGGTGGAGGCGGAGAGGAGGCTCGAGGAATGGAGGGGCCGGGAGGAGGAGCGCGAGCTGGAGAAGGTCGCGGAGAAGCACCTGCGCGAGGCGGCCAAGGCCGAGAGGAGGAAGGAGGAGGAGAAGGTGAACATCCAGGAGTTCAGGGAGGAGCTCGAGGAGGTTGGCGAGAAGGTCGCGGACGCGGTGAGGGACGGCCTCAAGCAGGCGAGCGTGCTCGCGGGGTCGAAGAGGAAGGAAGCCATCCGCGCCCTCGCCGCCGGCGCCTCCACCTCCAAGAGGCCCAAGAGGGCCTTCGGCTTGGAGGACTTCTCGGACAGCGAGTCGGACTAGCGTGCCCGAGTGCGAGGACGACTTACTTTTTTTTTCTTCTTCTTGTCTTTCTTTGCAAAGAAAAGTACAATATAACGGTGTGTTCCTATCTTCTATTCCAATCTATAGAGAGAGTTTCTTGGTTGTTATGTTATGATGTACGTCGCGCTTTCAAGCGTCCTCGGAGTAGCTCTTGTACACCGACTCGTCCTCCTCGACGCGGACGGGCACGGGGACCATGTACGAGGCCGTGGGCCAGGAGCCCTCCGACCCCACCAGCATGCGGCTCAAGTCCGCCAACCCGTGCCTCGTCAACCCGTTCCCTTTGTTCAGGTTGTCCACCTTGTGCTCGTAAATCAGGCCCTGCCTGTTGAGCTTGAACTCGGAGATGCCGTCCACGTACGTCGTCGACCCGCTGAACGCGCTCCCGATGATGCGGGGCAGGCCCCGGAAGGTCCACCTCACGGCGATGACGTCCTCGTGGGGCTGCCACACCCTGGTCACCTCGAACTTGGCCCTGGAGAAGAAGAGCCAGGTGTGGAACCTTATCCCGAAGGCGGCCCTCTTGTAGTTCTCCCTGCCCGTCGTCGTCCTCGAGTTCCGCCCGAAGAACGGCGAGAGCTTGTCCACGAAGGTCACGTCTTCCGTGTAGATGTCGTACGACAGGTCGCTCTGCAGGACCGTGGGGAGCTCCTCCCTCAGCGTGTCGATGGCCTTACCGGCGTTGACGTGGAAGAGGTTCTCCTGCAGGTCGCACCCGAAGCCGCTCGTGGTCGGGCCGTCCTCCGCGCCCCCCGTCTCGTTCACGTGCACCGCGTTCGAGTTCAGGGACACGTGCTCCCACGGCAGGCCCCCCCGCCCCCTCGCCTTGGGCGAGGACCTCTCCGAATCCCTCGATATCGCGGCCGCCGCGACCTTCCTCCTCGCCACCGAGCCCCCAAGGCGCGTCGCTTCCCTCACCCCGCGCGCCAGCACCATCTCGACCACCAAGGGCGAAGAAAAGAAACCAAACCGACGGACGTCGTTGACGTTCACGTTCACGTTTGAAGAAGAAGACGAAGACGAAGAAGAAGAAGAAGAAGAAGAAGCGTTGCAGGCTCCAACGAAGCGCTCTCCTTCCCCCTTCGCGTCCCCGAGACCTCGACCTCCCCGCCTTTCTCCCTCCTTCCTTCCGTCGCGCCCCGAGCCAAGCGCCGCAGTCCCTCTCTTCGTCTCTCCTCCGTTGTTCCCTCCCTCTTATCGTCGACGTCACCCCTCCCCTCGGGAGGATGGATGGCCAAGAGAGAGAGAGTAGAAATCCCGTGGTCGAGGAAAGAAATATCGTGTTCCAACTTTTCCAGCGACTTTCCCGTTTTTTCTTATCTACAGCTTGTGGCTCCGCCGACAACCGGGAGGAGAGGGACGGGTGTGGGTCTCGGTCTGGAGGACGAAGGGTGGTCTTGAGACATGGAGAAGGGAGGTCTTGTGGCGAGGGGAGGAATGCGGGCGGTGGGGAGGAGGGGAGGGTGCCTGAGGGCCACGCCTCGCCGGGGGAGTCGCGCTTGGGGGGGGGCCTCGAGGCCGAGGGTGCTGGTGCAGGGCCTGGGCCTGGGCTCGGCCGGGGGGAGGAGGCCCGGGCCGGGGCGCCTGACGGGGCTCTGCAGCAGCGAGGCGATGGAGGCGGAGACCGAGGCGGGGGCCGGGGCGGAGGCCGAGGCGGGGGCCGGGGTGGAGGCGGGGGACGAGGCGGGGGACGAGGCGGGGGACGCGGAGCCGGAGTACCAGGCCCTCGTGGAGAAGGTCCGGGCGGCCGTCGAGGGGGGCGACTGCGAGGGCGCGGGCTCGCTGATCCCGGAGCTCGAGGCGGAGCTCGAGGCCCTGCACGCCAAGGCGAGGGAGGGCGAGGAGCAGGTGGCCGCCGCCCAGGAGGACACCTCCAAGATCAAGGAGCAGTATCTCAGGCTGAACGCCGACTTCGACAATTACAGGAAGCGGACGGAGGGGGAGAAGGAGTCCCTGTCGAAGAACGCCAGGGGGAGCACCCTGGAGGAGCTGCTGCCGGTGATAGACAACTTCGAGCTGGCGAGGACCCAGCTCAAGCTGGAGACGGAGGCGGAGCAGAAGGTCAGCGAGTCCTACCAGAACCTGTACAAGCAGCTGGTGGAGACCCTCAAGAAGCTTGGCCTGACTCCCATCGAATCCGTGGGCTCCAAGTTCGACCCGGAGCTCCACGACGCGATCATGCAGGAGGAGACGACGGAGCACGAGGACTCCACGGTCCTCGAGGAGTACAGGAAGGGGTTCAAGTTCGGAGACCGGCTGCTGAGGGCGGCGATGGTGAAAGTCGCGGTGAACGCGGCTCCAGCCGCCAAGGCGGAGGCCGAGGGGGTGGAGGCCGAGGAAAAGGCCGAGGAAGAGGCCGAGGAAGAGGGGGAAGTCGAGGGATCGGAGGAATCTTAACCGAATTCTCCCATCGCTCGCCAGTGATGTCCAAGACTATTTTTTGCTTAACCTTCCCGCTCTCCTTGGCCTTCGGAGCACGCCAACTTTGGAGCGAGAAGCAAGTCCTACTGTAATCCTACAACCTGCTGGAGTACCTGATCCTCCCTCTCCCTGTCTTCGTTCGTCCCTTTCCCCTCCTCCTCCCTTCTCTTTTCTGCTGCTGATGGGAATTTGCTTGTTCAAACGACCGGGAGAGACAGCCAACGCCAAGGCGCGGACCTTTGTTGCCAAGATGGCCGCCCCGGGCACCATGAAAGAGACATGGACCAAGGTGGAGGACCTCCTGAAGCGGCGCGACCCTGAGACGGAGCCTTACAAGTCGAGGTACGAGGCGATCAAGGTCCTAAGGGACGCGAGGGAAAGAATTGTGTCTGGGAACGAGACTCTCACGGTGGAGGAGGAGAAGGCCGTCGCGGCGATCGACCACAGGATCGGGCTCACCAAGGTGTCCGTCGACGAAAGGGGGGAGGGGAAAGAGATCTTGAACGGGTGCCTGGAGGTCCTTCAGAAGCACGAGGGGGACTTCGTCCACCAGCTCCAGGAGGCTTGGAATATGCTGGGCATCGTGAACTTCGAGAGGGACCTGACCTCCCAGGCCTTGGAGTACTTCAAGAGAGCCGAGGATCTGTACCACGGGCGCAAGGAGAGCGCGAGCGGGAGCCACTTTAGCCTCACCCTCTTCTACCTCGCCCAAGCCTACTCTAACCTCGGGGAGGCGGAGCAAGGGGCGAGGTACTGTGCTCTCACCCTGGACATGCAGTTGAGGACCAAGACTTACGCCACCCACGACTGGACGCAGAACGCGGTGCAGCTCGCTGGGTTCTACCTGGACAAGGCCCAATTCGCCACCGCGTACAACCTTCTGGAGGCGGCCAAGGCGGTGCTCAGGGAGGACATCGGGGAGCTCGACGACTTCATCCCGTCGGGCGGGAACACCGGGGACGTCCCAGCCAATCTGGTTCTTGGCTGGGCCAAGTTCTACCTCCGCCTCCTCGTGGCCTCGAGGGAGTGGAAGCTGAGCGGGGGAGCCGAGGGGTTCAGGGAAGGCTATGAAGTGAGGGAGGAGGAGGTCCGGCCGGAGCTGAGGTTCGAGAGCCTGGACCTCGCCCCGTGCCCGTTTCTGACCAAGAGCGCCCTCTTCCTCGATTTCGGACAAGCGAGGACAGTGTTCAACAAGGGCATGACGTACTTCAAAAGGGCGATGGAGCACTACAAGCTCGACGGCTGGGTCACGGAGCACTTCCAAATCACGATGGAGGTCTCGGCCCTTTACAGGGCTCTCGCCACCTTTGAGACGGACGGCCACAGGGCCTGCGTCATGCACAGGAAGAGAAGCAAGAGGATCGAGGTCGTGCTGGAGGACTTGAACCCAAAGTATTTCCCGAGCGTGTGGAAGTCGGGTCTGCTTGAGCTGGCCGATATTTACAGGGAGATCATGGAGGTGAAGTCGTCCGTCAACCGGCCCGCGGGCAAGGTCTACAAAGCGGGGGCAGCCAGCGCTCAGTATTACAAGAAGTTCATCGAGTCCTTTGACGACACCGATGGGGGGATCGAAAATTTGGAAGAAGACGACATGCTTTACTACATCAAAGCGAGGTTCGAGCTCGGGCGGATTCTTCAAAAACTCTACAGTGTCTACCCGGAGGGACAGGGAGACAGCAGGAACAGTTGCATGTCGGAGAGCATCATGCACCTGCAGTGGATTGAGGACTTCACGGAGAAGCACGGTAAGCCCAAACTTCCTATCCCGACCCTCGCTCGAAAACTGGTTCCCCTTCCCTTTCTGACCGCCTTCGTCGTTTCCTGTCGCTCCTCCTGGCCAACGGTCCGACGGCCCGCCCCCGTCGTCGTCGTCGTCCATCGCAGACGTGGAAGGCTTCGCACAGGAGAGAGCGCTCTGCGTGGAGATGAAAAACCTTCTGCAGACGAAATTCTCCCTGCTGAAGGCATCTTGAGTCGAGGCCCCCCTGTGTGCCGGGCCCCCTTCGCTCCCTTCCACGGCTACTCGACGTGGATGCCGTTCTCCTCCGTTCCCTCAAAGGGGCTGGCGCTGAACTTCCAAACGATGGGCGCTAGGAACCACCAAACGAGACTGAAGAGCCCATAGAGGACAATGGCGATGAGGAGTATGCCGCAGACGCCCACGAGCCTGTGCCCAAAACGAAACGCGGAACGAAGAGCAAAGAGAGTCTCAGCACAACTCGAGGGCTGACAAGTATGGGGCGAACAACAATATAAACCTAGAAAAGAAAAAACACTGAAAAGCGATTGATTCCGCGTTCGCAAGACGGTCGAAAGACCGCGAGAGTTCCAGCCCAGGCGGCACGAGAGAGGATCTCCCTCCCCCCCTTACCTGTGTACCGTTTTCTTGTCCATTGTCCCAACTTGGGCTTGGGTCCGCGAGCGCCCCGGCCGTTTCAGTCGACGCGACCTTTTTCATTTATTTACTCTCGCCAGGAGCGTGCGGTTGAGGGCCGGGCGAAGGGGGACGATGGAGGAGACGGGAGAACGGAAAGCGGTGGGGGAGGGGAGTGGGCTTGAGTTCAAGCTTCACCCCCTGGTCATCATTAACATATCGGACCACTTTACGCGGTGCAGCCTGAACGTGACAAGCGGGGGTCGGGTGATCGGTTGCCTTCTCGGGGAGCAAAAGGGAAGAGTGATCCACATCACGAATACGTTTGAGATGAACTTCAAGAAGGACACGGAGGACCAGAGCCTCGACAAGGAGTACCTCGCGGCGAAGAAGGAGCAATACAAGACCGTGTTCCCGAACTTGGAGGTGATGGGCTGGTACTCGACGGGTGACAAGATACAGGAGAGCGACATGCAGACGCACAAGACGATCAGTGAGATCAACGAGAGCCCTGTCTTCCTCTTGCTGGACCCGAAGATGTCGGACGAGCGCAGGGATCTGCCCATAATGATTTACGAGACGGAGCTCCACGTGATTGAGAGGTTCCCGTCGCAAATCTTCGTGCAGGCCAAGTACACGGTGGACTCGCTGGAGGCGGAGAGGATAGCGGTGGACCAAGTAGCCCGAATCGTGCCCTCTGGGAAGTCCAGCTCCACGGAACAGCTGTCGAGTCACATGACAGGGATGCAGAATGCCGTCAAGATGCTTCGGAGTCGCATCGCTGTCATACTGGACACCGTGAAGCAGATGAGGGATGGGAAGATTGCGTGCGACCAGGAGCTGCTGCGAGAGATTTCCTCGCTGGTGAGGAGGCTACCCGTGGGGACGAAGAAGATCAAAGACACCCTGAACACGGAGTACAACGACACACTCATGATGGCTTACCTGTCCTTCATGACAAAGGGAAACGCGGCGTTGCACGAGATCGTGAGCAAGATAAACGCGACCTACGACACCAAAGTGGCTCACCACCGGAGGAATTTTTGAGTCTTACAAGAGTCTTAATTTTGTATCCTGCTTTATATTATAAACGAAAAATTGAGCGCGCGTTGCGCTGCAGCTGGGCACCTCTCTCCCTCTCAAAAGGTGGTCTCGTCGAGGTCCGAGAGGCAAAAGCCTGGTATGATTGGTCCGGCGCGCACTCCCATCATGTTGAGCCTGCAGATGTGCCTGTCGAGCCTCGCTTGAGCCTCGACCACGTCGTTCACGATGCTCCTGGACCACATTCTCTCGGCAACCGCGGCCGCCTTTGCCCAAACCCGAGTCTCAAAGTCGAGCTCGTTCACCCCCTCGGCCCACATCGCGGTCATCAAGCCGAGGAGCATGTTGTACTGACTGGGGTCCAGCTGGTCGAAAGGCTCCTCCTGGTACATGCACTTCCACGTCTGCTGCCAGGCGTAGTCCTTGCACGGACCGCTCCCCGTAATGGTGCTCTGCTGGTCCAGGTAGTACGACCCGGAGAACACCACCGGCATGCCTCCCTGAATCACGGGGCTCATCATCTTTGGATCCTGCCACACGTTCCCGTAGGATCCTTCGGGCAGGAGCGAGGGCTTGATGTCCAGTTTGTTGGACTGCCACACCCCAACCTTTCTCCCCTGCAGGCCCGGCAGCACTTGGGAAGTAACCTGAGTCCAAAAATAGTCGAAAAGCTGCGTGTCGTTCATGTTGTGCTGGCTGAGCCACTGCGCGATGGAAGGGTTCTTCGACCAGCACGAGGAGTCCACCTCGTCGCCCCCCAAGAAAATGTACTCGCTGGGGAAGATGCTGGCCATCTCCTGCAGGAAGGTCTTCAAGAAGGTGTACACCTCCGGCTTGGTGGGGTCCAGAACGTCCTCGCACCCCATGAGATCGGGGTAACCCGCGCCCCAGGAGCCGTGCCCAGGGACGTCGAACTCCGGCACCACGGTGATACCCCTCGATGCTGCGTAGTCCACCACGGCGACCATGTCGTCCCTGGAGTAGACCGCCTTGGGGTGGAAGGCGCCCTTGACCAGGTCCGGAAACGTTTTGCTCTCCACCGGGAAGCTCTCGGAGTCGACGAGGTGCCAGTGCAACACGTTGTAGCGGTGCAGGGCCATGACGTCGATGACCCGCCTCAGGTAGGTCACGGGAAGAAAATGGCGCGCGCTGTCGACCAGGAAGCCCCGAAATTTGAACCTCGGGAAGTCGGTTATCTCCGCCTCGTACATGCTCTTCCCGTCCGAGGTGTCGCAGAGCTGGGCGAGGGTGGTGAGCGCGTAATACGCCCCGTACATGTTGTCGGCCTCGATCTTGCAGTTGGGGTAAGGCTGGCTCGCCACGGTCAGCCTGTACGTCTGGTTCGTGTCCACGGAGAGCGTGTCGTCCGACGTCGCCAGCTGCACGGTGCAGGAGTTCAGCAACGACCCCGACCCCGAGGAGGGGTTGTTGACGTCACTAGCCGTGGTGGCGTTCCCCGGGTACACGAGGTTCGCGCAGCTGTGCTGCACCAGCTTGGCGTAGTAGTCCAACTGGTACCTGAACTTGGCGGGGCACGGGTTGTTGACCTCGCACGCCAGCTCGAACCCCGCGGCGTCGATGGGCACGGTGTCCCCCGGGATGGAGACAGTCTGCGGCCAGGGCCAGAGCGCCGGCGAGTGCGCCCTCGCGGTCGTCGCCGCCGCGAGGGCGAGAAGGGCCACCGCCAGGGCCGACCGATTCGCCATCACCGCCCTCGTCATCCTCGTCTTCATGGATGGCCTCGAGGGAGACCTTTTTTTTTTTGGTCAATCTCATTCTTCCTCCGGCTGAGGTTTTGTTTTGTGGTCGAGGAGGCGAGATCGAGATTAAAAGGGGATTTGGATTGGATTGGTCGCGGCAAAAAGGACGGGAAGGCCAGACGACGGGGCACAAGACACGAGCGAGAAGCATAACGAGGGAAGGGAAAGCATAGACGGACGGACGGACGGAAGGCTCGAGTCTCCCTTGGCCGCTGGCTTTGCGGTCCGCGGCCTCTCCTTGTTTTTTTTATTATTATTGGTTCGAGACAGAGAGCGAGAGCGTTTTTTTTTTCTTTTTTCGAGACAGACGAGACGGACGGACCAGCTGGAGTCCAGCACGACTTTTGCTTTTCTTCTCCGTGACCCTCGATGAAGGAAGGCGCTCTGGAGACCTGAAAGTTTTGCTTTATTGAGGTTCGCCCCCGCGATGAGCTCGCCGGGGGGAGCGACGAGGTCGGCCAGGTCGTCCACGACGACGGACGAGGCGAGGCTGGAGCATATCGCGACCGAGTGCCTCGCGAAGGCCGTGCACGTCGTGCTCGCGGCAAGACTGAACAGGCGGGCGTCCTCGGGGGTCACCAGGGACAACCGGAACCGCTGGTTCAACCTGGAGACGGAGGAGGTGGACGTGGCGACCCCGCAGGTGGACCTGTGGAAGCGGGACACCTCGATGACGCTGGTCGCTGAAATTTACGGGGAGAAGAAGAACGCCCGTGGGGACGACAAGGGGGGTTCTCCGGCCCAGGGGGGAGGGGAAAACGCCCACCTGCTGGAGGCGTGGACGTTTCAGGTCCGGAGGAAGGACTTCGGGGCGGACAACAACTCGAGCAGCGGGAGCGGGAGCAGCGGGAGCAGCAGCAGCCAGACCAGGCTGACGAGGGTGCAGAGGCTGGAGACCCCCGTCGTGTACAAGAGGGCGGTGATCTTCCTCCGGTCCCTGTTCTGCTTCGTGAGGCTCCTGCCCGCGTTCTCGGTGTACCAGGTGACGAAGCGCTCGCCCTCGTCCAAGCTGCTGATCACCAGCAAGATCAAGGTCGTCGAGGGGAAGCCTGCGTATGACCCGGAGGACTTCTCCCTGCACGAGTTCAAGCAGATTGACACGCCGGTTGGGGACATCTGCGCCCAGGTGCTGTACGTGAGCAACCCGGTGGAGGTCCTCTCGAGGGAGTACGGGAACAGCGTGATGTACGTGACTCCGCCAAAGCCCGCGACGGCGGCGACGAGCAGCAGCAGCAGGGCGGGGGCGAACGTGGTGGTGACGGCGTCCGGGGAGAAGGTGGATGCCTCCTCGTTTTCGCCCGCGATATCCGGCTCCCAGGGCTTCGCGCCCCACTCGGCCCCCCAGGTCATGCGGAGGCAGAGCTGGAGCTACTCTAGGAACCAGATGCAGCTGGAGGCCGCCAACTCGAGGAACAAGTTCTCGGACGTCATGGTGGTGGACCCGGTGCTGGAGGAGAGGAGGCCGACTCAGAACAGCAGCCTTCCGATGAGGATTCCGAACGCGACGGGCAGGCCGCCCTCCTCGAGGGGAAACAGCGTCGACAGCAGCGTCGGGGGAGGCAGCAGCATCAGGCGAAGCATCGTGAGGACGCCAGGGTCCAGCGGCTGCAGCTCGGGCAGCGGGAGCATCAAGCCCCTCACCGCGCCGTGCACCTCTTCCTCCTTCGGAGCAAGGGTCTACACGTCCCTGGCCGCGTCGCCGGAGGAGTACGTGGTCGGATTCTCGATGAGCCACGACAAGAGCAGCGCGAACTCCTCCGCCAACGAGAGGATTCCCATGCAACTGCCCACCTCGGCCCTGAACCGGAGAAAGATGGAACAGTCCTCTTCCGCCGGTGCTGCTACTGGGCAGAGCATCGTGAAGGCGACGACGCCTGGGGTACAAGTCGTGTGCAGCGGCCCGGGGGGGTCGAGCGTGAAGTCGGTAGACAGCAGCGAGATGGGCAGCTACAGGGTTCCCCTGTCTTGCAGTCCCCAGCTGCCATTTGCCATAACTCCAAAGTTCTCGGCTTCCGCTTCCTCGCTGTCGTACGACTTTCAGACCTCTCCCATGGATAGCGGCATCCCTTCGATAAGGCTGGTGAGGCGCGGGACTTCTCCGCGAGACTCCTCGGAGCTGGCTTCAATGAACTGCTCTCCTGCCCTGGAGAACTTTCTGGACGGCGGCATGCCCTTCCCTCCGATGCTCCACGGATCTTACAACAAGCCAAGGATCGCGAACTCGAACAGCGGCACGTACGAGGAGGAGGATCAAGACGCGCTGCCTTTTGCGCTGGACAGCAGTCCGGGGGACAGCTCGGGGAGGGGGAGAGGGGAGGCGCAGGACGCGGCCATCGGGGCCTTTGTCAGAGCACTTCAGGAAGCTCCTCCTTTGAGAAACCAGGACGCGTCGTCGCTGTCGTACAGGACGCTCTCCTCCGCGATGTTGGAGCTGAGGCAGCTCCGGGAAACGTTGGACACGGCGAAAACAGCTTTGGTGAAGTAGAGGGGGAGGAGGTGGTAGAGGGATTCATAAATTTGTAAAATGTAAAAAAAAAAGTCTCAAACGTTGATTGTAGCCCCTCGTGTCTTCTTGCCGTCATCGTTATACTACAAAGGTCGCTAAAAATTACAACGAGCAAGATCTTGCTCTTACTCGTCCCCTTCCCCGAGCTTGCGCTTCTTCCACTTGTATGCAGCTTGCAGGAGCTTGAGGTTTGGTGCAGCACCAGCCTCGTCAGGAAACAGGTAGTCGTAGTACTCCTCCATGCCAACTTCCTCCCCGTTGTTGTCCATGACAGGGCGCCTCCTCTTTACCTGGCGAGGCATCTTTTCTTCCACCTCCTTGAGGGATTCCGGGCTTCCGGACTCGGTCTCGAAAGCCTTCCAGGCTTCCAGGAGCATGACGCATTCGTCCTTCATGTCCAGAGCCGGGTCCCGGAAATAACGGTACGCGCGCTTGTAAATCTCTCTCGCGTTCTGCTGCATCTCGTACGTGGGAGTTTCCTCTTCCCCTTCGGGTGCGGTGGGCCCCTCGCCCTCAACTTCTTCACCCTCCAGGGCCAGCTTGTGCAAGGGCACTGATTCGAACCTCGCAAAGCTTATCCAGACCTTGACGTGCTTGGTGCGCTCCATTAACCTCTCGTACAGTTCTCTTGCCCTGACGCGCTCCCCCTCGCTGATCTCAAAGTCGATGTACATCTTCCACAAGTTCTCTGGCTTGTCCAGCATGGTCTGCTGCACTGCCAGCTCGAAAATTGCCCTCGTTCGCTCAACCTCACCCAAGTTCTTCTCAAGCTCCGTGAATTTGCACCAGGCATCACAGCTGGACGGGCAGACCTCCAGGTACTTGCCGTACAAGAGACGGCACCGGTCGACGTTGCCCAGCTGCATCTCCATCTCGATGTAGCTGTCAAAGATCTTCTTCTTGGGTGCCATTCCGATGGCCATGCCGTAGATCTTTCGGGCCCCCTTCAAATTCTTGTGCCTGATCTCAAACTGTGCGGCGAGGATCCACACTTTCGAGAAGGAGAATGTCTTGTGCGGGATAAACTTCAAGCACTGCCTATACACTTCCCGGGTCCTTGTTGTGTCCTCAGCTTCCAGCTCCTCGTAAAGGGCGTAGTTTATCCACAGGTAGATGTACCTCCTCCAGAACTTCTTCTCCTGAGCAGGGGGCACGTTCGCGATGGCTCTCTCGTAAAGTTCGCGCACGCTGGAGTGCGTCCCCGAGCTCTCCTCCAGCCTCAAGTAATCGAACCAAGTGTCGTAGTTGGTAGGATTGACTTTGATGTCCTCCTCGTACTGGAATCTCTTCTTCCTCGTGATGACATCCTCAATCTCCTCCTTGGTGCCGAACTTCTTCTCGAATTGAACGTACTCCTTGTACAGCTCCTCCGCCTCCTTCTTTGCAATGTTGTCCAGAGCGTACTTGTAGATTGCCCTTGCCCTGTCCATCTCCTTGCAGAACTCTTCGAACTTGGCGAACTTTTGAAACAGCTCTGTTGTGTTTGCATCCAATCCGAGCTCCCTCACTGCAGCCTCGTAGACAGCCCTGGCCTTTTCCCTCTCCCCGAGCTTGCCCTCGAACTTCGCGTAGTTCACCCACGCTTTGACTGTTGGGTGGCACCTGACATACCTCTCGTAGATCTGTCTGGCCCTGTCCACTTCGTTGTACCTCAGCTCCATCCTGATGTAGGATCTCCAGCCCTGGTGATCCGGCTCCCACTTCATCCACCTCTCGAAAACTTGTCGCGCCCCAGCAACGTTCCCCATCATCTCCTCCATGTGAACATACTTGTACCTGAGAAGAAGAGAGAGAAGAGTAAGAGATGTCCAGAGGTCAAAATTACTGTTGCTCCACGTTCCTTGTCCGCACAGTCAGTACAAGACCAAAGTTTTCTTGTCGCACCCGTCCCTTATTGAAGGATAAACAGAGAACTCATCCTTCCTTACACTTAGGGTGCTTTTGCTGGTCTTGTACGTTCACACCCGCACGTTGTTCCTGCAAAGAAGACGAGACTTACCATAGCTGATCAATCCTGGGCAGGAGAGTGCACGCTCTGTCCCACACGTTCCTAGCGTGGTTGATGTTCTTGTGCCGCATCTCCATCTCCGCGTACTTGAGCCACAAGGTGGGGTTGCGGTAATTCGCTTCGACGGCCCTCTCGTAGACGGACCTTGCCCGCGCCAAGTCATTCTGCGACTCCTCCCACTTTGCGTACTTCCACCAGGCGCTGATGTTCCACCCGCCGACCTTCCGCACGAGGCCCTCGAAGTCTTTCCGCTTCCCGAGACGGTACTCGTCGAGCTCCTCCTGGTCCACGATCTTCTGACGGGGCGCCTTGAAGTCATCCTCTTGCCGATCCTTCGCCTCGCGAATAAGCTGCTCCGCTGTGATCTAAGGGCAGACGAGGACGAAAAGAAATGCGAAACGTCAGAACCCCGGCTCTTTGCGCGCCACGCTACTGCCTGCCTCCAGCAGACGCCCCGTTGTCTCTCCAACGCTACGCTCTCTCCAAAACTCGTCTTCTTCTTCCTCGGTCCGTTCTCGCCTCGGCTTCGTGGACTCACCTGTCTGTCTGCGGCCTGCTTACTCTTGACTCGCGTGGCTCTCGGCAGCTTGACCTGGAGGTCTCGCCCTCCGAGGTCCGCCATGTTGCCCCCTCCTTCCTCAAGTCAAGGTGGGGTCAGCCGCCTCTCGCCTCTCCCTCTCGGGCCTCGGAAATTGGAAAAAATCAGGAGAGGAGGGCAACGATTGCGATTGAGACAATGACATGACAATGATCACGAGTTTACATGGTTAGGGAAGGGATTACAGTGCGTACATGAGCTCAAGATAGACGATCCCGAAGGCCACGGAGAGGCACATGATGGGAAAGCCAACCCTGAAAAAGTCTTTGAAAGCGATGTGGTGTCCCTCCCTATCAGCAACGCCCGCGACGACTATGTTTGCGCTGGCACCGATGAGGGAGCCATTGCCCCCGAGGCAGGCCCCGAGGCAGAGGGACCACGCCAGGGGCTCGAGGTTCAGGCCGAGGTCGGAGTTCGAGAGCTGCAGGATCACTGGAACCATCGTTGCGGTGTACGGTATGTTGTCCAGGAAGGCCGAGACCAAGGCGCTGACCGAAGTGAGCAAGAAGATTGCGAACGCGGTCCTAGACTCCTCAGGCACGGCGCCTATGATCGTTGTCAGAATGTTTCCTATCTCTCTGATCAGGCCCACTTCGCCCATTGCCTCGATCATGGCGAACAGGGCCGCGAAGAAGAGGAGCGTCTCCCATTCCACCATCTCCAAGTCCGCGTGGATGTGGTGCGGGGAGGAGAAGATCATCAGGATGACTGCACCAAACAAAGCGATCCAGGCCGGCTCCACGTGGTGGACGGGGTGGAGAAGGAACCCGAAGATCACGGTGCCCAGGACGATCAAGCTCTCCGTCAAGAGATGCTTGTTCGTGATCTTGTACCGCTTCTTCAATCTCATCGCGTTGGAGTACGTCTCCTTGTCTATCATTCCGGTCAGCTTCTCCCTGTAAATGCAGCGCAGGAGGAACATGCAAGGGATCGACATGATGCAAATGATTGGCATGAGCACGTAGATGAAGTCCATGAACATGATGTAGTCCGACAGGGCATTTCCCACGATGATGTTCGGAGGGTCTCCGATCATAGTCGCCGCCCCACCAATGTTGCTGAAGATCGTCAAGCTAATCAGCAGGGGCACGGGGTCCATCTTGAGAACCTTGGCGAGCGTGATGGTGACGGGGGCTAAGAGGAGCACCGTGGTCACATTGTCCAGGAACGCGGAGAGAAACGCGGTCAAGGTGCAAAGTATCATGGTCATGTGCCACTTGTTACCCTTTGAGTAACCGATCACTTTGACGGTCATCACCTCGAACAGCCCGGTGCGGGAGAGTTTGCCCACGATAATCATCATTCCGAAAAGGAGGCCAAGGGCGCCCTCATCCATCCACTCGATGACCTTCTGAAGGTCAGGGGCCTCGTCCAAGGCCAGCAGGAGAGTCAACATGATGAACGACCCCAGCATCGCGACGAGGGTACGGTGTATCAGCTCGAACGCAATCAAAAGCAGAGCCGCAACGAGGACGAACAGAGCGATCCATATCTTGGCCTGGCCCAGGACGCCGTATTGCCGGACTTCGGCGTTGAAGGCGACCATGAGTCCCTTGGGCGGATTCCCCCCCAGGCTGTACGTCAGTTGCAACCCCTCGTAGCTCCCGTCACCCCAGCGCCTGTGGAGCCCCGTGTACACGAGGAAGCACTTCTTCACCTCGTGGGCAATCGAGCACTGCCTGGTGGACGCCACGTCCACCCAGCCCCCGTTCTCTTCCTTCATCTCCACGGAGACGAGGATGTGAGGCGGGACCGTCTCATTCAAGGCGTAGCCGTAAATGTCCTCATAAGGCGGTATGGTCACCTCGATCTCCACGCGCCTGATGGGGTTCGTGTGTAGGGAGTACGCTGTGGCGACGTCAGTCGACACCGTCACCACCTCCCCCAGCTCGGACTCGTGCGGGAGGTAATCCTTGCTCAAGCCCAGAATCACCAGGAACACGAAGCAGATGGATACCAAGGACGTGTAAATCGCGTAGTTGCGCCTCTTGTTGGGCGGCTTGATGTTCCAATACTTTTGGATGAGGTCCTTCTTCTTCCTCATCGCCAGAAGCCTGTTCATGAGCAAGTGATCCCTCTCCCTGTACTCCTGGTTCTGCTCAAGCTTCTTCATCAAGTGGTTCGTCTTCAGGATGCTCTCCCTCAGGTGCCTGCCGTTCTGGGGCATCTTGCTCTCCACGGCGTCGCACAGGAGGTGCATGTGCTTCATCTCCTTGTGAATTTTCCCCATCAAGGGACTCTTGAATCGCTTCCACTCGATCGGTTTGTGGGGCTCCGACTTGTGGGCGGCCTTGTCCTCGTGCCGGTGTGCCTCGCCACAGGGCGGCACCCCCGCCTCCCCCTCCCCTACGGAAACGAGGGACTCCACGCTCTCGTTTCGAGGAATCCTCACCGAGCTCATGCTGTCGCTGTCCATGTCCTCCACCGAGACGGCTCCGTGGGTCGGGTGCGAGATGGCGTAACGAAGCTCCGCGGCCATGGTCTCCCCCCTCGCTCCGGATATCGTAGTGTTCGCGACCGGGTGGTCGTCGTCGTCCTCCTCCGCGCCCTCGATGGTCAGGTTCGGCTTCCGCATCGCCGTGTTCCCCGTGAGGGCCCTCCTCAGCTCCTTGGCAATCTGCTTCCCGTCCATGCCCGATATCGTCATTGCGCTCCTCTGCTCGTCTTCCGCGAGCGAGGTCGACCCCGTGAGCTGCGTCTGAAGCCGCGGGCTGTCCCTCATGTTGCTCAGCAGATCCCCGAGGTCCTTCCCGTCCTTCTTCCTCACGTCGTCCAAGGTCACCGCCGTCATGCTCATGGACGACGAGGCATCTGCAAGAGTCGACTGCAGCGTTGCCATATCGAGGGACGCGAGGTCTGGCACGGAAAGCGACCTTTTCTCTTGCTTGAGCCGATCCTGCGACGCCACCTGCTCGAGACTCACGTCCCGGACGCCGAGGCCGCCGAGGCCGCCGAGGCCCTCCTCCGTGTTATCTCCAGCCATCCCCCGCCACCTAAACCGGCGTCATCACCTTGGTCCAGGCACGCTCGCTTTTCGCGTTCGTGCGTGTGCTCGTGCGTGTTGGTGTGCTCTTGTCACTGCTGCTGCTGCTGCTGCTGCTGTTGCTCCTCTCTCTCTATCGTTCCCGCGCCCCTGCACTTTCCCACCTCCGGTGAATCGAATTGGGAGAGTGGCCAAGGTTCTCAAACTTGTATGAACGAAAAAAACAAAAAAAGATTGCATCTTGGAGAAAGGTTTAGAAACATGAGCACGAGCACGAGCACGAGGACTTCTCTTCTCTTCTCTTCTCCCTTCCTCCCACTTCGATCTCGCCGAGAACCCGAGGAGGAGGAGACAGACTCCCCAAACCACCCCCCCCCCCAAAAAAACAGCAGACTAGCCATGGGATCAGAGCACTCGGCATTTTTGCCCCAAGGTTGGGTTTGGGTTTTTTGTAACGTAGCGGAGAACGGCAAGAGAAACGCGCCCTACGAGGACGAGGACGAGGACGAGGACTGTCGACGAGAGGACGAGGAGAGCGACGACGAGGACGCCGCCGCGCGGCGCGTGTGAGCTTGAAGGGCTGCTTTCCCTCTTTTTTTTTTTTTCTTGGCGCTTCGCGAGGACGGTTGCGCGCTGTCTCTGCCCGTCCGTCGTCGAAACGGCTCTTGCAGAGGGGGGCGAGGGGAGAGGGGGGGGACCACGGGAGTGATCGTAGGGGACCCCCAGGATGGGAGAGCCGCCCACGTGAGGCCTTCGACGCAGAGACACACACGTGAAGGAAGCATGGAAGCGAAGAGGAGCGACGGCGGGGCGCACGACCCGGCGAACGGCGCGTCGTCGTCGCCTAGGTTGAGCACGGACGGGGAGGTGAGGGGCCCTGGCGACGACAAGGACCTGGTCATGTGCACGGATCCCTCGGGCCGGTACCTCAAGTACAACGAACTCCTCGGCGAGGGCGCGTTCAAGAAGGTCTACAAGGCGCTCGACGAGCAGGAGGGCCGGGAGGTCGCCTGGAACGAGATTCAGGTGCAGGGCAGGGTTTTCTCCGCGGAGGAGAGGGCCAGGCTGCAGGCCGAGATCGAGATAGGGACGGAGCTGGAGCACCCTCACATCATCACCTTCTACGAGTCGTGGGTGGACGAGGAGACTCAGAACTTGGTCTTCATCACGGAGCTGTTCACCTCCGGCACGCTGCGGCAGTACCGGCGGAAGTACACCAAGCTCGACGTCAAGGCCATCAAGCGGTGGTCCATTCAGATTCTGGAGGGCCTGGCGTACCTCCACGAGGAGCACGACCCCCCCATCATCCACCGGGACTTGAAGTGCGACAACATCTTCATCAACGGGCACAACGGGGAGGTGAAGATCGGGGACCTCGGCCTGGCCACGCTGCTGAGGCAGGCCAAGCCCGGCATGTCGGTCCTGGGTACCCCGGAGTTCATGGCCCCGGAGATGTACGAGGAGCAGTACGACGAGCTCGTCGACATCTACGCCTTTGGCATGTGTCTGCTCGAGCTGGTGACGTGCCAGTTCCCGTACAAGGAGTGCGAGAACGCGGCGCAAATCTACAGGAAAGTTAGCAAAGGGATCGGGCCCCAGGGGCTGGACCAGGTCCAGGAACAGAATCCGAGCATGTATGACTTCATCCAAAAGTGCCTCGCGAAGAGGGAGAGCCGCCCCTCCGCGAGGCAGCTCCTGGAAGACCCGTTCCTGAGGTGCCCCCTCGAGAGCGTCCCGCACTCGAGGAGGGACACCAAGGAGAGCTTGTACTCGGAGTACACCAGTCCGCAGTCCACGGATGACCTGTCAGTCGCCGTGGATCCGGTGAGACACATGCAGAACTTCTTGGAATCCCAGACATCCCTCGATCGAGTGAGCCAGGGGGCCACCACGCCAGAGAGGGTAGTAAGCCACGGCTTGCACGATTCCGCTATGGTTTACCAATCCAAAATAGTGAAAACCGTGAGCGAGAAGCAGTTTGGCTCCGAGTTCACCGTGTCAGGACAAGAGAACTCGGACGGGACGATCGAGATCAAGGTTCGCATGCCAGTGAGGACGGACCCGGAGAAGAAGGCCAGGAACATCTCCTTCCAGTACGACCCGGAGAGGGACACGGCGAAGAAGGTCGCCGAGGAGATGGCGGAAGAATTCAGCCTGGGCAGGATGGACGAGAGAATTTGCGCCGCTGCCATCCAGGAGGCGATACACAAGGCTCAGGGCAACGCAAACGGATCGAACGCGATGCGAGAAAACGGGTTGGAGCCCTCTTTCCTCGAGGAGGAGGTGCCGCCATCACCGGGGCGGGAGAGTCCGCTGAAGAGAGGACTTCAGTGGGAGTCTCTCGTCTACCCCAGGGCAGCGATGGAGAATCCGATGATGGACCACTTCAAGGCTCTGCTACAGAATGGCGAAGACAGCGACGTGCTGATCAAGTCCCAGGGCACCGACTTCAAGGCCCACAAGGTCATACTCTCGGCTCGCTCGACTGTCCTGAAGGCCATGTTGAAGGAGCCGGAGTTCAAAAGCTCGGGGGTGCTGGAGCTGGACATCCCGCCGGAGGTGATGCGAGTCGTGCTCTTCTACATTTACACGGGCTCCCTCCCCCTCTCGGCCTCGGCGGAGATTCACACGGAGATTGACGCGATGATAAAAGCTGCAGATCTCCTTGCTATGACTCGGTTCAAGCACTACCTGAAGAAGTTCGTTAACGAGAGCAAGTCCTCGACCTCTTAGTAGACAAAGTCCGACCGATTTTTTGTAAAACATTCTGCTTGCCTTCTTTACAGGATACTCAGTCTTTCACGCTTTCCACTGGAAGATGCTCCCGAACCCCAGGTGCTGCGTGATCGGGAATTTGGAGAGCACCTCCCCCTCGTACATTTTGAGCATGCCGTTCTTCACCTTCTGCCATCTGCCCACTGCACTGATGTCGTTGAGCATGGGCGACGTCTCGCTGATGGGACCCTTCTTCACCGAAAGGACGTACTCCACGCAACCAAAGTACATGAAGTCTTTGGAGAACATGTCCACAAAATCCGGGTTGTGGATGCTCTTCGGCTTGATCAACCCGTGCTTCACCAGCTGGGCCGCCCCGAACAGAAAGGGAAGCATCTGGTAATCGTCCAAACCCCAGCAGCCCCTCGATCCCGCGGGCTCCAACCCGTACGTCTGCTGCACCCTGCGCATAAGCTTCAGGTACGTGTTGAACACGGAGAGCACCAGGGCCTGAGAGTCCCCCTCCGTCACCAGGCCGAGCTTCGCCAGGCAGTACAACAGGATGACGAAGTTGGTCTCGTGCCCCGTCCCGTAATCGATCCTCGTCCGATTCCCGAAGCTGTCGGACAAGTAGTATGCGAGCTCCGGGGCCGCCCCCTTGAGTCTCTCCGGCAGAATCGTTCCAATGAGGTCCTCCGAGTTGTCGCTGACCATGGCGTGCCAATCCCTGAAGGCAGGGTTGCCGTACCTCAGCGTGTGTTTCTGCGGCGGAACCTGGTCCACGTACCCCGACACCGCGTCGAGGATGCTGTTCAGACCCCTCAGCGTCTCCGACAAGCCGCCCTGCTTCACCTCGGTCACCTTCACCCCAACGATTTTGGAGCAGAGGCACTTGACGAAGGCCAGGTAGTCGCGGCAGCTCTGCGACCGGAGGAACGTCTGCACGTCGCTCTCCCTCAGTATCCTCTTCTGCGGGAGAGCGAACTCCTGGGCCGGACCCTCCCCGTCGCTCTTCCCAAAGTCGAAATCAACCGTCTCGACCTCTGACGTCGAAAGTCCCGTGTTCGTCGCGCTCCTCGGAGCACCGACAGGGGCAGGCATTCGACTCAGGGCCCAGGGCGCTGCCGTCTGCACCGAGGGTCCCCCCCCCGGCACCCGCGGCGGCGGCGGTGGCATCATATCCCTCCCTTCTCCCCCCTCCCTCTCCATCACCACCGCACCACACTTTTCTGTCCCTCCGCGCGCGACAGCCTGTCCGCTTTTGAGCTTTTTGCCTTTGCCTCCAAATCCCCTGAAGTTGAGCAATAACGGCTGGCGCTCGCTTCCTTCAACCAACCAGGCAGGGGAGAGGGAGACTAGGCACTGAGGAGTTCTTGGCCTCGTCCGTCGTTCGTTTGTCGAGATGTTGCCGGTGCTGGTGGTGCTGGTGGCGACGTGGGCCCTCGTGTGGGTGTTCGCGTTCGGGCCGAAAGGGCTCAAGTGCGCCGCGGCGAGGAGGGTTGTGGACATGCAGTTCACTTGGTTCGCGGCGGTGTGGTACCTGTTTCACTCCAAGGACAAGTCGTTCTCGCTCAAGGAGGTCAAGGACGCCGTCCACACGGACTTGAAGGACCCCGAGCTCAAGACCAAGACGATCGTTTTCATAAGGCACGGAGAGAGCTGCTGGAACGAGATGTTCGTGAGTAGTACGAGTATCTCGCAAAAACAAACAAACACTCGCCACCCTCTCGCTCGCTGACTCTGCGTTCCTCTTCTGTCCCCGCTCGCAAACTGCGCAGAACAGGGGCTTCGGGCCGGGGTTCGTCCTGCGCGTCCTCAAGGGACTGCTCTCGGAGTTGTACAAGATGACCTTGGCGGACTCCGTGTTCATCGACTCGCCTCTCGGCGTGAGAGGGGAGAAGGAGGTGAGGCGACTGCGCTCGACGCCCGAATGGAGACTGCGCGTGGGCCTCTGGTACTGACTCGCTCCCTTGCTCTCTGTGCCCAGGCTCTCGACATCTGCAGGTACCTCCGATCGCAGTCCGCTCAGGAGACCACGAGAACTCTTCCGCCGCAGAGCGCGCTGGCCAAGTCCCTGGCGTTCGCTCAAGACCTTTACAACGGGGGCAAGGAAGGGACGAGGGTAGTGTCCTCGAACTTGCGAAGGTCGATGAACACGGTAGTCATCGCGCTCCAGGACCGCCTCTTCAGGAACGGGGAGAAGGTCCAGGTCCTGTCGTCGCTGCAAGAGATAAGCAGCAACGTGGACACGATTTCCTTGAGCACGGCGGGAGGGGTCCAGCCGAACCTGTAAGTGCAGAAAGAAAAACCACCTCGCATTTTTTTTTGTGTGTCGGCGCGCGCGCGTACTGACTGACGAGTATCTTCCTCGCCACTCGACGTCAGCGGAGGGCACATGAGTGCGCTGGACGCCGAGAAGGTCTTCGACGCAGAGCTCAACAAGGGAAACAAGAAGCCGGCCTCCAGGGGATCAGAAAGGATCAGGGAGTTCGTGAAGTGGATCTTCAAGCAGGACGAGGGCAAAATCATCGTCTCCGGCCACTCTCTCTACTTCAGGTGGTTCTTTCGCATGCACCTTCCCCACGGCTTGCAGCATATCTCCAAAAACAAGAAGATCGCAAACGGTGGCGTCGTTGCCTTTGAGCTCGTTCAAGACTCCAAAGGCTCCGTCATGATCTTGCCGGGCTCCATCACTTCCGTGTACCTCGGATTCGCAAAGTAAACCACCTTCTTGTCATCCATTGTCCCAACTCCTGCAGAGGAGGATTTTTTTTGTTGTTGCTGAGGTCGAGGTGTGTGAGCAGACGGAGTGTGCGCGCGCGGGACGCGGGAGGAGGAAAAAAGGAGAGAGCGCCGCCCCGGGTGAGGAAGCCAACATGGGGGACGCCTTGTTTGCGGCCATCCGGGATATCGACCGCGTCGCGAAGAAGCAACGCACGTGCTCGGCCAAGACGGCACAGTACCTGAGCCAGATGGTGGGTTGCGAAAAGAATCTATGGAGAGAGGCGAGCTCTTCGACGAGTTTCACTGACGTTTTCGTGTCTTCGCGTGCTCGTGTTTTCCCCTTCCTTGGCGCCTCGGCTTTCCTCCGTCGCCAGGAGGACGAGATAAGGGCAGCGAAGGCTAAGCTGGAGAAGAGCGCCTCGAGGGAAGAGAAGAAACGGCTTCTGAAGGAACTTCACGACAAGCTGCTGACGCTGCGACTCCCTGGGCAGATAGAGGATAAGCAGAAAGAGTTCTACGGGTCCGTCAGCCGGCTCGGCAAGTCCGTTGACAAGCACTTCAAGTCGGAGTCCTTCGGCGACCGCGAGACGAACTTGGACGACGAGCTGCTCGACAAGGTCATAGCAAACCACTTTTTCCGGGAGGGGGAACCTCAGTTGGGCCAGACGTTCTGCGAGGAAGCGAACGTTTCCGTCTCCGAGGACCTCAAGCAGTCGTTCCTGGACATGCACGTCGTGGTGAGCGAGCTGAAGAACCACAACGTGCTGCCCGCCCTCGAGTGGGTGAAGGAGAAGAGGGAGGAGGAGAGGGCGTCTCCCTTGGAGTTCAAGCTCCACAGCATGCAGTTCCTCCGCCTGCTGGGGTCTCAGGGGTGCAAAGTGGCGCTCAATTACGCGAGGACGAACCTCAGCCAGTTTGCCAACACCCACATGTTAGAGATCAGGCAGCTCATGGGTTGCCTCCTGTACCACAACAACATCGCGAGGTCCCCGTACAAGGAGCTCTTGTCCGAGATGCACTGGGAAACGCTGCGGCATACCTTCGTGAGGGAGTGCTGCAGCACGATGGGGCAGGCGTGCGAAAGCCCTCTGCTGGTGGCGAGCGCGGCGGGCTCGCTCGCCATCCCGACCCTGGCGAAGTTTGCCACAGTCATGGGAAAGAAGCAGGACTGGACCACGATGGAGCAGCTGCCCGTCGAGATCGACCTGGGCCACGAGTTCACCTTCTACTCCATCTTCGCGTGCCCCATCTCGAGGGACCAGGCTTCCAGGGACGACCCTCCGATGATGCTCCTGTGCGGCCACGTCCTGTCCAAGCAGTCGGTGACGAAGCTGAACAAGAGCAACAGCAAACCATTCAAGTGCCCTTACTGCCCCTCGGAGCAAAAGTTCTCCGACTGCGTGGAGATCTCCTTTTGAGGGGAAAAAAGGCGTGTGTGACTCAACTTCTCGATCCTTGCGCTCTTGCGCTCTTGTAATAATAATTGTAAGACTAAAACCAAAAACTGTCAACAAAAATCCTTTATGGATGTGACTTATTCCGAGGAGGAGGAAGACATCGTGATTTGCCTCATGACCTGACCCGCGTACTGGAACGCCTTTCCGGTCTCGCCCACGCACTTTCCCTTCTCTTCCTCGGACCACTCGCGGGCAATGTCCTCCAGCGAGTCCTTGACGCGCTTGGAGAGCTTGGAGACGGGCTCCGGGTAGTCGTGGTAAAAGTCCAGCTTACGCCCGTCGAGAATCCTGTCCGAGACGGCCTTTCCGATCATCCTTCCGCCGGCGGTGTGAGCAAAGTACGTGTTGTAGTAGTGGCAGATGAAGCCCGGAAGGTTCTCCTGACTCAGGGTCTTCAGGTAGGCCGAGTAATCGGACCCGGGGGACGCCTCGCCCTCCACGGCGACCGGCTGCACCTCGAGGCTCTCGATGTAAGCAATGTCCTTCTCGAGCGCGCCGGCCCGCTCCAGGCCGTTCTCCAGCAGGAGCGAGAGCTCGGCCTTCTCCTTGACGATGTCCTCCATGGTCGAGAAGATGGCCCGGGAGTCCACCAGGTAGCGGAGGTACCCTTCCAACGTCGGCTTGAACTCCGGCCGCTTCTTCGCCTTCTGACCCCCGCTCGCGGACTGGTCCTTGGTGTGCAAGTTCATGGCCGCGCTCTTGAGGTCCTCGATGATGCTCGAGACCTCCCCCGCCGCCGAGGAGGTCCCCGTCTCCTCCAGGTCCGGCCTCGAGGCGAACACCACCATCGCCACCCCCCTCGCACCCGCATGGCAAGCGCACGCAGGTCTCCTTGCGCCGCTCAAGTTCCCACCGGGTCTCCGCAGATCCCTCCTGCACGGCGCACCCCGCACCCTCCCACCCCCAGCCCGCGTCGTCCTCCTCTTCACCACCCTCTCCATCGCGATACTCTCTTATCCGCTCGCTCTGGTCCCCTCTCTCTCTGGTCCACGTCTCTGGGCGAATAGCTTGAGGGCGTTACGACCACAAACGCAAACGCCCCGCTCCAGACAGAGCAGAGAGAGAGGGAGAGAGGGAGAGAGTTTGCTCTTGTTGCGCTTCTTTTGCTTTGCGGTGAGGGAGTTGGGTTGTGTCTCGAGGTGTGAGACCGATTTTGAGGGGGAAAGAGCGCGCGATGGCGAGTAGCGAGAGGGAGGAGAACGAGTGGCCATCGGAGGAGGTGGAGATGAAGGCCGTGTCGGTGGATCTGGAGGAGGGCGGTGGTGTGAAGA
The DNA here is from genome assembly GCA_023205875.1 of Chloropicon primus. Lineage (NCBI taxonomy): Eukaryota > Viridiplantae > Chlorophyta > Chloropicophyceae > Chloropicales > Chloropicaceae > Chloropicon > Chloropicon primus. Next base: position 1,613,492 of record CP060755.1, read on the forward strand.
GGGCCGTGAGCAACTCTTCGTTCATGCCAAAGCCGAGGACGCCCATGCGACTCGCGTTCGGTGAAGTGTGCACCTACGTGCCCGCCCAGTTCGAGGTGCCCGGCGTCCTGAACTCGTTGAAGAAGGCGGGCAAGGCGGTCAGGAGCGCCTTCTCGTCGGAGGTGGCGAGGGCTCCGGAGAGGCAGATCCTGCACAACATCACGGGGGTGGTGAACCCCGGGGAGGTCGTGGCCATCATGGGCCCCAGCGGCTCGGGGAAGACCACCTTCATCTCCCTCCTCGCGGGCAGGAACGGCCTGAGGACGACGGGGACCATCCTGTACAACGACCAGCACAAGCCCACCGACAAGACCTTCAAGCGCACGGTGGGGTTCGTGAGCCAGGAGGACGTCATGTTCGAGGGGCTCACGGTGTTCGAGACCCTGTACTACACCGCGGTGCTCAGGCTGCCGAGGGCGATGACGGACGCGGAGAAGAGGGAGAGGGTGTACATCATCCTGGAGGTCTTGGGAATCAGCAAGGTGAAGGGCTCCATCATCGGTGGGTTCCGCGTGGGCAGGCGAGGCATCTCCGGCGGGGAGAAGAAGAGGGTGGCGATCGGTCAGGAGCTCCTGTACAACCCCTCCGTGATTCTGCTGGACGAGCCCACCTCCGGACTCGACTCCACCACCGCGCTCAACCTGATCGGGACCCTGGAGACCCTGGCTCAGGTCGGGAACCGCACCATCGTGACGACTATCCACCAGCCGTCCTCCAGGATCTACCAGATGCTGGACAAACTCCTGCTGATGGGTCAGGGTCACCTGCTCTTCTACGGAGATGCCTCGGCGGCCACGGACTACTTTGCCGAGATCGGGTACGCCATGCCGTACGGCATGAATCCCGCGGACTACTTTTTGGACGTCGCGTCCGGGTGGAGCGGCGACGGCGAGGACAGCGGCAGCACGAGCGCCACGGACCCCGAGCTCAAGGCCCTCCTTCGCGCGATCGAGGAGAAGCCCTACTCGAGGCCGGAGGTCGGGGAGGTGGTGCTGAACGAGTCCTACGGCCCGACCGCCGAGGCGTTTGGGCACCAGTGGAAGAACTCGATCGCGTACCGGGGCGAGGGCAAGGAGCTCCTGGGGCCGAGGTACCACACCCAAGTGTACGTCATCTGCGTCAGGTCACTGAAGGAGCGCAGGTTCGAGAGGTTCAGCTCGGATTCTCTCTTCACCGTCTTCTTCATGGCGATCTTGTGCGGAGTGCTTTGGTTCCAGGCAGGCGTGGGCGCCTCTCTGGCGACCTACGTGGGCGCCGGCGACGTCGCCGCCCTCCTGTTCTTCCTGGTCACCTTTTTGTCGTTCAACATCCTGTTCTCGTCGATCTTCACGTTCCCCAACGAGAAGAACATGCTGCTCAAGGAGAGGGAAGCGGGAATGTACCCGATCTCCGCCTTCTTCTTCGGCAGAACTCTCGCGGACATTCCCCTGGACACGCTGATCCCGGTGACGGTCACCACGATCATCTACGTCATGGCGGGCCTCAAGCCCACGGCCGGGGCCTTCTTCCTGACCCTCACGGTCGTCCTCATCACTTGCTTCACCGCGGGGTCCCTGGGTCTCCTGATCGGCGCCGCCTTCCTGAACTTGAAGAGGGCCCAGTCCGCGGCGACGGTGCTCATGCTGACGATTATGTTGACCGGAGGATTCTTCGTCAAGGACATCCCGGTCTGGCTTTCCTGGATCTCCTACCTCTCGTACATCCAGTACGCGTGGGACGCCCTGATCAACATTCACTTGAAGGGCAGAGTTCCCGTCTGCGCTGACCCGTCCAGCTGCGAGGGTCTCCTCGCCCAGATCCAGTACGGAAGCCTCGGAATGCAGTTCGGCATTCTCATGCTGATGCTGACGGTCCTGAGGTTTGCGGTGTACCTCTCCCTTAGGTTCGGAGCCAAGAATCGCTGAGTGAGGAGACACACCGTGCGTCGTTGCTCACTGAGTGCGCACGTAAAAACATGTAAAATCATTCAAATCCGTTTTTTCCTTGGTCCTCGTGTCCTTTTGTTCCCCCTTGGCCGACGATCTCCAGATCTCCCCCTGCCCATGACTCCCTTTTCTGCCAGATGGAGATCAAGACGGAGATCAGGCGCCCCCCCCGGGGCGTGACCTGCGGGGGGCATAACGCCCGGCGCGATGATCGGCGGAGCCGGAGACAGAATTCATGAGCGTGGCGGCGAACGACCACGACACGACCACGACAACGACCAACGTACTCGAGAACGAAAGCGATACGATGAGCACCAAGCTGTACGACGCCGCGAAGGCCGAGGCTGCGACGGTGGAACTCAAGGAGCTCGAGAGGCAGATCTCGCTCTCGAAGAGCCAGGCGAGCCTGGGCGACGTCGAGCAGGGGAGCATCGAGAGGACGAACTCGTCCTTCATGCCCCAGCCGAAGGTTCCCATGCGACTCGCGTTCGGTGAAGTGTGCACCTACGTGCCCGCCCAGTTCGAGGTGCCCGGCGTCCTGAACTCGTTGAAGAAGGCGGGCAAGGCGGTCAGGAGCGCCTTCTCGTCGGAGGTGGCGAGGGCTCCGGAGAGGCAGATCCTGCACAACATCACGGGGGTGGTGAACCCCGGGGAGGTCGTGGCCATCATGGGCCCCAGCGGCTCGGGGAAGACCACCTTCATCTCCCTCCTCGCGGGCAGGAACGGCCTGAGGACGACGGGGACCATCTTGTACAACGACCAGCACAAGCCCACCGACAAGACCTTCAAGCGCCAGCTCGGGTACGTGAGCCAGGAGGACGTGCTCTTCGAGGGGCTCACGGTGTTCGAGACCCTGTACTACACCGCGGTGCTCAGGCTGCCGAGGGCGATGACGGACGCGGAGAAGAGGGAGAGGGTGGATGTCATCCTGGAGGTCTTGGGAATCAGCCACGTCAAGGACTCCATTGTTGGTGGCGTTCGCATCGGCAGGCGCGGCATCTCCGGCGGGGAGAAGAAGAGGGTGGCGATCGGTCAGGAGCTCCTGTACAACCCCTCCGTGATTCTGCTGGACGAGCCCACCTCCGGACTCGACTCCACCACCGCGCTCAACCTCGTGCACACTTTGCACGATTTGGCTCAGGTCGGGAACCGCACCATCGTGACGACTATCCACCAGCCGTCCTCCAGGATCTACCAGATGCTGGACAAACTCCTGCTGATGGGTCAGGGTCACCTGCTCTTCTACGGAGATGCCTCGGCGGCCACGGACTACTTTGCCGAGATCGGGTACGCCATGCCGTACGGCATGAATCCCGCGGACTACTTTTTGGACGTCGCGTCCGGGTGGAGCGGGGAGGCCAAGGACTGCGGCAACATGTGCGTGGGCGACCCCGAGCTCAAGACCCTCCTTCGCGCGATCGAGGACAAGCCCCACGTAAAGGGCGAGCTCGCTGAGGTCAAGTTGGCCAACGCCTATCCCGCGGCGGAGGAGGGCGTCGACCTCGTCGACGGCGACGGGCTGAAGGAGGCTGAGCCCTTGGGACCGACCTACTTGACGCAGATGCGCGTAATTTGCGTGAGATCCATCAAGGAGCGCAGGTTCGAGAGGTTCAACGTGGATTCCATCGGAACCGTGATCTTCATGGCGGTGCTGTGCGGGGTGCTTTGGTTCCAGGCGGGCGTGGGCGCCTCTCTGGCGACCTACAAGGGTGCCGGGGATGTCGGAGCACTCCTGTTCTTCCTCATCGCCTTCATGTCCTTCAACCTGCTGTTCAACTCCATCTTCACGTTCCCAAACGAGAAGACTATGCTGCTCAAGGAGAGGGACGCCAAGATGTACCCGATCTCCGCCTTCTTCTTCGCGAGGACTTTGGCGGACATACCCATGGACTTGGCGATCCCGATCGGGGCGACCACAGTGATCTACTTGATGGTCGGTCTCAAGCCAACGGTGGGAGCGTTCCTCCTGACGCAAGTTGTCGTCGTCATCACTTGCTTCACCGCCGCCTCCCTGGGTCTGCTCTTGGGGGCGGCCTTCCTGAACCTGAAGAGGGCGCAGACCGCTGCAACCATCGTCATGCTGACGCTGATGCTGACAGGAGGATTCTTCGTGCAGAACATTCCCGTGTGGCTGCAGTGGCTCCCCTACCTCTCGTACATGTCGTACGGGTGGGACGCCCTGCTGCACATCCAGCTGGCCGGAAGGGTCCCCGCCTGCCCCCCGGGCGAGGAGGACTGCGCCATGCTCAACATGGGCACTGTCAAGTTCGACACCTTGGGCCCCCAGTTCGGAATCATTCTCCTCATGATGGTCGTGTTCAGGTTCGGGGTGTACCTCTCCCTCAGGTGGGGAGCCAAGAACAACCGTTAAGTCATAATGTCATAATATATTATATTATTCATTTTGCAATTCGTGTTTTTTCTTCAAAGCCGAGTCCCTCGTCCAAAGATCAAGATTCGACGATGAGGTCGACCTTCGACCGGCCATGCCACCGACTCCGCGCGCGACTGGTGCGCCCTCCAAGGAGTCGGCGGGTCGACGACGCGGGTCGGGAACCGAGCCGACATGCGGCGGTCAGGAGAAGCGGCGCTCCGCCTCCGTCGGCGGGGGCCGCGCTTTGCTCGAGGATTGGTGGTGCTCGTGTCTTGATGACAGCGCGGGCGACGAGGAAGGGGCCGACGACAGGGGGGGAGGAGAGCCTTGGGGCGGACGTGACCGCTGCTTACGGCGCGCTGTTCTTCACGCTGGTCGCGGGAAACGCGCCGGGCTTGCCAGGGAACATCCTGAGCCCTATGCCCTATTTCGCAGCGCTTGCGACGTGCAGCATCGTCATCGGGAGCAAGCGAGGGCTGCGGAACACTGAGGTCGAGATGATTTCCTTGAAGCAGGGAGCCACTGCGCCCATCTTCCTCAGCTTCTCCCTGGTCGGACTGTACACGCTGCAGCGCCTTGACATCTCCCTCGAGAGCTTCATCAACGGTTACTTCACAATTCTGGAAAGCGTCGCTGGCGTAACCTCTCTTTGGCCGCTTCACCAGGCTGCCGCGGCAAAGAGCGGGGTCCTTGGAAAGCCCGTGGGGACGATAGACTTGTCGTGGATCAGTCTCGAATCCGGGGAGACCCTCCCCAAGGAGTACGGCGTCAAGGCAGGTTCCGTCCTGTTGGTTTTGGGCTGCGTCGCGTTGGCCGTCGCCGATCGTTACGGTGGCGAGAACTTCACGCTCAATAACCTGGAGGCCTGCTTCATCGTCACGACGTGGCTGGAGCTCCTGGGAGTGAACTCCTTCAAGACGGCGGTTATTCTTCTCTTCGGGTTGCTGTTTTACGACGTCACGTGGGTGTTCGGCTCTCCCAAGATCCTTGAGCTGGCGAGCCGGCTCTTGGGAGGAGCGGGGGACTTCATGCCCAAGAACGGCAGCGTGATGGCTGACGTGGCCATGAGTCCGATGCTCTCGACGCCCACTAAATTTCTTTTCCCGCGGGCGAGTGCCTTGGCTTCGTCCTCGTCGTCGTCGGGGTTTGACTTCTCGCTCTTGGGGCTCGGCGACGTGCTCGTCCCGGGGCTCCTGATAGGCCTCCTCCTGAGGTTCGACGAGCAGGGATCGAAGGAGCAGAATTACTTCTCCAGCGCGCTGGCAGCGTACTGCATCGGGCTCCTGGTCTCGTTCGCTGCTTCGATCGTCTCTAGCCAGGGTCAGCCGGCTCTGCTGTATTTGGTCCCTCTCACCGTGGGCACCGCTGTGTTCACGGCCTTCAAGGGGTCCGAGTTCGGTGACCTGTGGGACTACAAGGCGAGCTCCAAGAAGTAGCGCGGGACCGACTCCAAGCAACAGTACACATTGTTTTCATATTACAAGTAATGTAAAAAAAAAGGCTCTAGTCATAAAAGTTCACGTCCAAGACGTCGTCCGAGTTTGAACCTCGTCTCGGCCCAGAACCTCCGTAGCCTTCATCCCCGAAGTCCTCGTCGCCGTTCGATTTGGAGGCCAAGCCGTACAGGTACCGGTACGCAAAAATGCCTGCGGGGTCCGGTCGCGCAAGACAGACCACAGACAGTCAAGTCAGTCAGTCAGTCAGTCAGTCGATCGGAACTCCATTTTCCACAACTTACCTGCAAAGCCCAGCACCGCGATGCCAAGGAAGAGACCGAGGAGCAGTTTGAGGGCACTCAAGGCCGCGATCACGAGGACCCCCCTCAAGAGCAGGGACACGGTCTCCTCGGGAACGTCCTGCAGAGGGGAACAGATTGATGTCAGCCAAACCCGTGGTCACAGCCAAACCGAGCGCGCGGAGGTGGAGAGAGGGCACGCCCTGAGCGCGAACTTACCACGAGGCTGAACTCCCTTATGATAGTCCGGGACAACTGTCCGATGAGGCCGTCGACTCGCTTGAAGAGCTCTTGCCCGAAAGTGGTGGCGCGAAACGCGAACTCGTTGTCCCACTCGCTCGCCCGCACTTCCCTCCGCCTCTTATCCTCGTCCTCTTCCCTGCGCTCCTCCTCGTCGTGGAACGAGACCCAGTCGCTCGTGCCACCCCCGCCGCCGACACCACGCGGCCCCGGCCTCGCTCTCGCCCCCCGTCGTCCCACCTCTCCTCCAGCAGGAGGCCTGGAAGAAGAGGGACAACATCGACTCCGACGGTGAGAGTTCCCCGGCCGCGAGCACGCCCCGCCACTCCGCCGCCACTTTCCTTCTCCCTCAGGGAGCGTGGACGTCGCCTCCCCGAGCCCCCCCCCCCTCGTCGCCGTGTTCATGGAGGCAAAGCGCTTCGCCCTTGGGCTGTGCTGGACTGGCCGCTCCTGGTTCCGGAGGCCGAGAGAGAGAGAGAGAAAAAAAACCAAAAGATGGCGGACGCCGAGGGAGTCGTGAGCGCGTTGAGGGAGATAGACGGGGGGGTGGAGGTGCTGGAGCACGAGAACGTGCTGACGGTGGACGCGTGCGAGAAGGCATTGGCCGGAAAGGAGGGGCTGGCCATCGCGAAGAACCTTCTTCTCAAGGTAAAAAAACGTCCTTCCATTACGAGGCAGGAGGGGAACGACGACGACGACGGAGGACCGGGACCGGAATGGGGTGGAGGTCTCGCTTCTGAGGGAGCTCTGGTCGTTCCGCGTGGCGGATTTGACCCATTGTGGATCGGCGACGTGTCCGAAGAAGCAAGCAAGCGCACGCACTGACTCTTCCTTTCTCCTCGGCCTCTTTCTTCTTCTTCCTCCTCCGCTCTGTTCTTTCCCCATCCTTTTTCTTTTGCAGGACAAGAACGGGAAGCTCATCCATATCGTCGCACTGAACTCGACTGAGATCGACATGAAAAGTGAGTTCGGGCGAAGAGGATCGCTCTGGTCGCCGAAACTCCGCGGTCTTTCGTGGTTGTGGACTCTCCGTTTCTGACTCTCGCCGTCTGCTGCTGCTTGTTCGATTCGCAGTGCTCTCACTGAGACTGGGACTCGGGAAGAAGCACCCCCGCATGGCTCCCGAGGAAGCCCTCTCGAAAATTTTCCAGGTGCCTGCGGGCTGCCTCACCCCCTTGGCCCTCTCCAGGCCGGACACCAAGAACGTCGTGGTCCTCCTGGACCAGAAGCTCAAGACCGAGGCCAGGGTCCTCTTCCATCCCCTGAGGAACGACAGGTCGGTGGTCATGTCCATGGATGTGCTGGACAAGTACTTGAGGTGAGTCATCGCATCGTATAGAGTCATCGCCCCTCCCTCGGCAGACGACTGACTTTGGCGAATTCGGTTTTCTCTCGTCGCGCGCGCAGCCAATTCTGTGGGCGAAAGGGAACCTACGTGGACTTCGAGAAGAAGGACGTCAAGTTCGGCAAGGACAACCCCCCGGACCTGAAGCCGCTTCTGGACGCCGTTAAGGCCTACGAGTTTGCGCCCGAAGCCGCTGGATCGGCGGCGGCTCCGCAGAAGCAGTCCAAGTCTTCGAGCAAGAAGGGCAAGGGGAAGAAGAAGGAGGAGCCCAAGGGGAAGAAGGAGGGGGCCGGCGACCTCGCCGTCGACGACGTCCACGCCCTCCTCGCGGAGATCCAGGGCACCCTGATGAAAGGCGTCGCCCTGGACGAGAGGACCTACAAGGACCTCGAGTCCCGTCTCAACGCCTTCAAGAACGTCTCCTACACCCGCGGCTATACGGCGGCCAAGGCCGAGATCATCTCCTACATCAAGGCCTAAAGCGAAAGCGAAAGCGAAACCGTCGTCGTTAGTAATGTAAAGATGTGGCTCTGGTGTGTGTGTGTGTGTGTGTGTGTGTGTACATTCATTATTATTGTTATACCCAATCCTCTGGCTCCGCCGGATCCATGCCCGGGCTTTCGCTTTTGCGCTTCAATCGAAAATGAAATTTCATTTTCCCGGATTTTTCCCGGTAACGCCTCGCCTCGGAAGATCAAACCATGGATGGAAACGGAGCAGGAGGGCGGAGGAGGCGGAGGCCCCTCCTCCTCATTTCACGCGCGCATCACGATGTCGGCCCCCAAAGCGAAGAGGGCGTCGCCCAGGAGCGTCCTTGCGGACTTCTTCTCCCCCCGTCGGATCGACTTCCACAAGGAGAAGGCGACGACCGTCGGCCTGAGCCAGGGCTACGTCTCCTTCGAGGACGAGGAGAAGAGCCAGTGGTACGGGAGCAAGGGCAAGGATTACCCGGAGCACGACCAGGCTCGGAGGGAGAGGGAGGCGAGGCGGGCGAAGGAGGCGAAGCGGGCGAAGGAGGCGAAGCTCCCGGCGACGAGGCAGCCGGACATCTTCGACGTCCTGGCCGAGAAGATCCAGCTGGCGTCCCTCAAGGGCATCCTGGACAAGGCCACGGACCCCGAGGGGTACTACGCGCCCAAGGAGAAGCACGTGGAGAAGGTCGTGAAGATGGCCAAGCATCCTGCCAAGGCCAAGGCGATCGCCGAGCACTTTGACGACGTCCTGAAGGCGTGCAGCAAGGGCTCGCTCACGAGGGCGGACTACGCGATCAAGATCATGAAGGTGTGCTACGTCCTCCACAGCGTGATGAAGAAGGGGACGGCCCAGGCCTACAGGAACGTGTTCGGGAACTACCCGGACATCTTCGAGATCCCCCAGATCGCCCTGCCGAAGAGCATCCCGTCGTCCTGCGTTGAGGCGAGGATGGCGGTGGCGTACGCCGCCTACCTGAACACCCGGGTCAAGCTGAGGCAGCATGACACCCTCCAGAGGCTCGGCGGGAGCGAGGAGGTCCTCTCGATCCACGGCCTCAGCAGCATCAGCGCCCTTGACCTCTTCGAGAAGGGCCTGGCGTGCAGGTTCTACCGCAAGAGGGACCTGTCCAGCGTGTTCCCAAGGGACACCATCCACCTATTCCAGGCCCACATCGTGTCTGACCTCCTGGGGCACTTCGACAGGCTCGCGGCGGAGGTCGAGGAGAAGGGGGAGGCGTCCGGCTGCCCCGAGGCGATGGCCGAGCTCCTGGCCAAGAGGGAGCAGCAGTTCGTCGCCTGGGCCGAGCGCATGCAGGCCGCCAAGCACATGTGCGACGGGGAGTACACCTGCCTGGCGTCCATCCGCAGGTCCGTCCAGAGCAAGGAGAGGAGGCAGAAGGAGGAGGAGAGGGAGGAGGAGGAGAGGGCCAGGAAGGCGGCGGCGAGCCCCTTCAAGCCCCTCCCGGACCTCCTGGACCTGAGCTGAGCACAAGCACAACGACGACGACGACGACGACGACGGACGGAGAGCGCGCGGAGGAGGGGACTCTCCGAAAAAGACGTTTTTTTTCTCAGCTATGATTCTTATTATTATATTCTTTCATTATTCCTTCGGATTGCTTTGTCGACGACACCCCCGCCCCACTCCTCTTGGTCCAAAAGTTGTCCCACACCGACCGCAGCTGGATTTCGTCCGAGTCAGCACCCCCTATTTTTCTGGCTCCACAAGTGGATAATCCCATGGGAGGATTTCATCCACGGACGGGGGGAAAGAAGAAACACAGGAACAGTTGCAACGGAGACCAAAGACCACACCTGCTGCTGCTGCTGCGGCACACGAAGAGGAAAAAAGGAAGAAGCGTCGCGTCATGGTGCTGCACGAGGACGGCGACGATGAGGGTGGTGGTGGGGCGTTACGAGGCGTTACGAGGAGGGGTCCCTTCCGCGAGGACCGAAGGAAGGCTCTTTTGCTGGACGCGAGGGCTTGGATTTTGGAGGCGATCCGGTGCAGCGATGCTTCCCAGCTGCTGGCGACGATCCTGCCGCAATACGAGAGGCTCTTCGGCGAGCCCCCGTCCGAGCTCGTCGCTCAGCAAGGTGAGCGCTCTCAGGATCTCCTCGCCAGAGGGAGAGTTGCTGACAGTGTCTTTGACTCTTTTTCGTTCTGCTTTCTTCTCTCTCGTGCTGCTGCTGCTGCTGCCGTCGCCGTGGTCATTTGCAACGCGCGCGCGCGCCCGAAAGACTTCGAGCGGATGAGCCCTGCCTGCTGGATCCGAGTGAAGAGGCTTCTCACGTACTCCCTCCTCACAAGGCTCCACGAGGAGATCAGGAGGGAGTCCGTTGTTGTCGCTCCTGTCCCAAACCTCAAGGACGGCGACGGCGACGAGGACTGCGGGAGGAAGGTGGCTTGCATCGCGGGCTGCCTCAAGCTCATGCTTCAGGAGGAGACCCACCGGATCAGACTCCTGCAGCAGGCCGGGGCGCCGGTTTGATGCACCGCCTTCGGTCGTTCCGCAAAGCGAAAGCAAAGCGCGCCTAGTTTCCTAGTTCCTGTTTCAATATAACTAATGTACACAACAAAACGACAAAAAGAATACACACATGTTTTCGTATAATGTACTTTCAAACACCCCGCCTTTGCCCTTGGTCACTGGTCACTCGTGGGCTCTGTACCTCAAGGCAATGTAGACCAGGGCCCTCAGCGCGATCAGCATGCAGAGGAGTATCGAGACTTCCGTTCCCCCGTAGGCGTCCGATTTCACGACGCCGAGGGCCCCGTAGTCGCAGATCCCCTCCGTGCTCGGGTTCTCTCCGCCGCACTTGGCGAGGGCTCCCCTCAGGTGAAGCTTCACCATGGCCGACCAGCCGTACATGATGTACGAAAGGTACTTGGCCCAGGACATCCAGGCGGGCGTCGTCCTCACGAAGAATCCTCCGGTCAACATAATCGTCAGCATCAGTACCGTCGCCGCGGACTGGGCCCTCTTCAAGTTCAGGAACCAAGCCCCCAGGAAGAGCCCAAGGGACGCCGCGGTGAAGCAGACCAGGAGGACAATACACATACTCAACACGTAAGCTCCCACGGAAGCTTTGAGACCGACCATGACGTAAATTCCCGTGGACACCAGGAGCGGGAGGCAAGTGTCCAGGGGCAGGTCCGCGAGAGTTCTGCCGAAGAAGAAGGCCGAGACGCAGTACATCCCACTGGCCCTCTCCTTCATCAGCATGGTCTTCTCGTTCGGGAACGTGAAAATGCTCGAAAAGAGCAACGAGAAGGAGAGGTATGTCAGCATGAAGAACAAGACGCCGCTGACGTCCATGGCCCCCTCGGTGGTTCCCGTGTTCTTGGACAGGCCTGACTGCCACCACAACATTCCGCAAAGCACGGCTACGAACATCATCGTGAAGACCGTGTCCACCGAGAACTTCTCGAACCTGCGGTCCTTGAGGGACCGGATCGCGATGACCCGGACTTGAGTGGCGAAGGTCGCCCCGAGCTCCTTCTTGTACTCCTCCCCGAGGCCGCCGCCACCTTTCTTGTCAATGGCGAGGGGAACCAATGCGGTGTCTGTCCCTCCCTTGGACTCAAGACCCCTCCCCCTCTCGATCGCGCGAAGGAGGGCCTTGAGCTCGGGGTCCGTGTTCTGCACGACAGATGTCCGATCCTTGGCCTTCTTCGAGCCGTCGCCGCTCCACCCGGACGCGACGTCCAAAAAGTAGTCCGCGGGATTCATGCCGTACGGCATGGCGTACCCGATCTCGGCAAAGTAATCCGTGGCCGCCGAGGCGTCGCCGTAGAAGAGCAGGTGACCCTGACCCATCAGCAGGAGTTTGTCCAGCATCTGGTAGATCCTGGAGGACGGCTGGTGGATAGTCGTCACGATGGTGCGGTTCCCGACCTGAGCCAGGGTCTCCAGGGTCCCGATCAGGTTGAGCGCGGTGGTGGAGTCGAGTCCGGAGGTGGGCTCGTCCAGCAGAATCACGGAGGGGTTGTACAGGAGCTCCTGACCGATCGCCACCCTCTTCTTCTCCCCGCCGGAGATGCCTCGCCTGCCCACGCGGAACCCACCGATGATGGAGCCCTTCACCTTGCTGATTCCCAAGACCTCCAGGATGATGTACACCCTCTCCCTCTTCTCCGCTTCCGTCATCGCCCTCGGCAGCCTGAGCACCGCGGTGTAGTACAGGGTCTCGAACACCGTGAGCCCCTCGTACAGAGCGTCCTCCTGAGTGACGTACCCGAGCTGGCGCTTGAAGGCCTTGTCGGTGGGCTTGTGCTGGTCGTTGTACAAGATGCTTCCGGTGTGTCTGGCCTTGTTCCTGCCCGCGAGGAGGGAGATGAAGGTGGTCTTCCCCGAGCCGCTGGGGCCCATGATGGCCACGACCTCCCCGGGGTTCACCACCCCCGTGATGTTGTGCAGGATCTGCCTCTCCTTCTTGTCCGCACCCTTGATCACTTCGTCCTTACCGCGCCCGAACGCCTTCTTCAGCTTGTTCAGCTTGGACATCATACCGGGTACCTCGAAGTGTGCAGGAACGTAGCAGCAGACTTCGTTAAAGGTGAGGTGCATGGGTGTCTTCGGCTTCGGCATGAAGTCCACCTCCTTGACCACGTTCTTACTCCCGTCCACGTCGATGGGGTGGCTCATGCCACTCAAGTCTATGTGAATGGAGCCCATCTTGCCCGCGTCAAAGGCGACACACTCTTTGCCTTGCCGCCAATCCAATCAATCAATGGGCGTGTTGTGTGGGCTGACGGACCCCTTTTCCCACCACAAACGCAAAATCGCAGATTTGGGGTCGATCGAAGAAGCAAGTCCAGGGGGGGGGGACGTAACGATCCTATAACAATCAATCGTCGATGTCGTCCTCGTCGATGAGCTTCTGCAGGTTCTTGTGCAGCATCGCTGCTCGCTCCGGGGACATCTTCCGCTTCCCTTTGTCTTCCATGGGCAGCGCGACTGCGACGTCCCCCCCAGAGGGATTTGCGATGATGAAACTGTCCGTCTGGTTAGAGGGGCTCTCCATCATCGCGCTGGGGTCCGACACATCGACGAGGTGGCTGAGCGCTGCCGCATTGGAAGACAGTTTACCACCGAAGGCCTCGTCTCTGGAATTCCCTCCGGAGGAGGACCGGAAGTGGCTGAGGGCAGCCTCGTTTCCTGCCAACTTGCTCTCGCTCGTGTACAGACCCGGCCTCCTCCTCCTCTTGACCACCACGAAGCTAAGAACGCCCGCGACTGCGAGAACAACGAGCGCTGCCGCTACAGAACCGGCCAGGATCTCCACCGAGTTCTCGTTCCCCCGCCCCTCGGCCCCCTCCTGCGAGGACGACGACTGCGTTGGACCCATCACGTCCTGATCATCCCCCGCCTTGGTTCGGAGGACCTCGGAGTTCGAGTTCCCTTCCTTGGCTCCCCCCTCCGGAGGTGTCATCATCGGCTCCGTCGGCCCCGGCTCCGCTTCGGGGAATTCCTCCTGATCACCCCCCGCCGTGGTTCGGAGGACCTCGGACTTCGAGTTCCCTTCCTTGGCTCCCCCCTCCGGAGGTGTCATCATCGGCTCCGTCGGCCCCGGCTCCGCCTCGGGGGACTCCTCCGAGGCGCATTCCGGGATGCCCGGTCCCTCCAAAACGATGCTGAAGACGGAGGTCTGGTTTCTAGCCGATATGTTCGCATCCAAAACCTGCGGGCCGCAACCCAGCTTGACCTCGAGCACCTCGTCGACTTCCAAGAGGATCCTCCTTCCCGAGGAGAGGACCCCAGGCACGCGTCTGGTGAACCTGGTGCTTTCCACCTCGCACCCCTCCCCCTTGCAGTCGAGGTCGACCGTGGCCTCGGGACCCAGCATGGAAAGCAAGTTCGTGATGTTAAACTGCGCGATGGAAGAGCGGAAAGAAGGGAGAATCAGTCAGTCCGAACAGGAAGGGCAAGACGGAGAAGGCCTAAGCAGCAGCACCCGAGTCACTACTTACGTAGAGGCTGTCCGTCTCGTTCTCGATGATCGCGACGTACTGCCCCTCCTTGCCCGTGGGCAGGAAGGTCACATTCTCATTCGAGAGGAGGCCCTGGTTCAGGGCGGAGACGAGGTCGCTGTCCGGGGGAAGAGTCAAAACCACCCTGCTCTGGGGCTCTCCTGCCCCCCTCTCCCCCTCCTCAGAAACGGTCTCGTTGGCCACCACCACACCCGTCTCGTTCGCGTCGCCCCCCAGCACCGTCGTATCAGCGGCCGCATCCCCCGCAGGCGCGGTCGGCGCGCCGACCTCATCGTCTGCACCCCCGCTCCCTACGTCTCCAAGTCCGAGCTCCTCGTCCTCGAGGTCGGGGACGGCCTGGGTGTCGAGCGCGAGGTCGGGACCCCCCCCCGAGGCAATGGTACCGCTGTCGTAATCCTTCCAGGCGTAGTAGCCCTTCACGAGCTTGTTGTACTTGTGGAAAAAGTCCCAGGTCTGCAAGGACCTCCTCGAGGCGGAAGGCGCCCCAGTCGCCGCGGTCCCAAGCGCAGCGGAGAGGAGGAGGAGGAGGAGGATGGGGCCCCACAGAGGCCTTAACCCCCCCCTCCGCGTCGCCGCAGCCGCAGCCGTCGTCCTCGTCGCTTTCCCTCGGACGGAGCGCGGAGACCCCTCCTGTGCTCGTCGTCGCCGCATCGTCGTCGTCGTGCCGCGCAACGGTCAATGGAAGTCAAAGTCAAAGGGTCAAAGGCCTCCCCTCTCTGCCCTCCTCCCTCGGGCCTTTTTGTCTCGGCCTCCTCGTAGGATCCGATTCCGCGGCGGTTACAAGCCGTTTTTGTGGTGTTTTTTTTTGAATCTTGGCGAGAAAGGAAACGGAAATGTGCGCACGACGGGGCCAAGGCGAAGGAAAGAGAAGAGCCTTTCTTGCAGTCGTTTGTCGTGTTGAATCACTGTCGCTTTACATGAGTTACTGCAATAATAATATCCCTCCTCCTCTACTACACGAAACCGAAGCCCTGGGCGCCCTCTCGGATGGCCACCAGGAGCCTCTCCCTCAGCTTCTCCTTGGTCTCGTACTCCGGTATGTCCAGCTGGTTGAAGCACGTGTGGCTCGTCGGGAGGAGTTCCGTGGACACGAAGGCCTTGTGGATCTGGAACTTTTGGGGTCCGCTGACCCCCTGGAGGGACTTGAAGCCCTCGAGGGGAACCTTGGAGGTCCCCGTCACGAACTGCACGAGCCTGGCCATGTCCTCCCTCTTGAGCTCGTTCAGGATCTCCCAGAACCACAGGACGACCTTGCTGGAGGGGAAGTATCCCGTGTACTCGGTGTTCTGCTTCAGGTCCCCGATGTCGTAGTCGGGCGTCCCGCTGATGATGAGCTCGAGCTCCTTCTCGGTAAAGATGTTCAAGAGATCCTTGCCGATGAGCTCCCAGAAGCCCTCCAGGAAGGCCTTGATCTGGGACTCGATGGCGTTGGTCATCCTGTGCTTGGCCACAAGGTTCACGTACTCCGCCTTGTTCTCGTTGGTCACGCTGATTTTGGCGCCGCCGGGCTTCAGCTCGACCACCGACTTCTTGTCAAAGTAGTCCGCCTCCGCCGTGAAGGTGAGCTCCAGGACGCCCTCGATGTCGTTCTCGAGCATCCACTTGAGGTTCTTGAAGTAGTCGGGGTCCACGGCCTCGATGTCCTCGTAGGAAAGGGGCTCCCCCAGGAGGTGCTTGTACAAGGACCTCGTGAAGTAAGCGTCCAGGATCTGCCCGTCCACGAGGGCCTTGGCCACGAATCTGCCCACGAACTTGAAGTACTGCAGGTGGTCGACGCCCTCGTTCTGGATCATGCTGTTCGGGTTGGGCTGGAAAGTCACCCCGTTCCCTCCTGACGTGAAGAGCGCGAGCTCCTCCTTGAAGATGGCCCGGGACATGACCTGGTACCACTCCCTGGTCAGGCCTCCGGCGTCCACGCCGTCCTCCCCCTGGAACTGGACGTTGAGCCGGCCCTGCATCTCGTCCGCCGTTCTGTGGCGAAGCTGGTGGAAAGAGTCCTCGAAGACGCAGTCCCTTCGGACGTTCAGGCGGAGGGAGCCGTGGTGGTGGTCATCGCCCTTGCTGATCCTCCCCCTGAAGTAGGAGCACTTGTTCTCAAACTCGATGAGGCGAGGGTGCTTGAGCAAAACCTGGAAGTTATCCTCCAGACAGGAAGGGTCGTGACGGATCAGCGAGTTCACCAGCAGAGAGTGCTTCTCCGCAAAGCTTAGGAAGGTGAGGTCCGAGGCATTGGCGGCCTTGCCCCCGCTGGATCCCTCCTCCATGTTGCTCGTAATTGCGAAGCACACCATGATGGGGAAGTAGGGCAGGATCCTCTGGGGCGCGAGGGGAACGGCGCCCTCCTTGGGAGCAATCCTCTCAAGAGTCGCCTCAAGGGTGGTCGCCTGCTTCTCCAGCAGGCGCCACAGCGCTTGGGCTTGCTCCTTGAATCCCACAAAGCCGTCCACCTGGCTCAGCTCAAAGTCTTTGTGCCTCTTCCGCTCCTGGCCTTTGAGCTGTTCTATCTTCGACGAAATCTTCAAAAGCACGAATCCAGACTTGATGCTCAGGCAGGACGACTCCTTCTCCGAGATCTGCTGGCTGACTTCCGACATGCACTGCGAGATGACCGACTGCCCCTCTGCCAGGAGAGCGCTGATCATCTTTTTGGTGTGCTTCACGCTCAGAATCGTGCAGACATAGCTCATGATCTTCTGAACGCAGTCCAAAGGCGGCCTCTCCACAACCATAGCTAAGAGAGCAGGAAGGAGCTCCAGGTAGGTGGAAGAGAGGGCTTGAACAGCTTGCTGACACTGGGCTTCTGGCAGCCGAGCGGGTTCAGATTTCTTGGGCTTGCTCTCCTCCTTCTTCTTGTCCCCCTCCTTCTTTTTCGCCGCTTCCCTCTCTTTCAAGATCCATCTCGTCACATTATTGAGGACTCCTTCAAGAAGCTGCAGCACCAAGTCAAACATGCCACTGCGGCTGCCGTTCTCAAACTCACTGGAGAGCAGCATGAACAGCTGCTCAACAATTGTCGTGCTGTCGTCCTCTCTCCTTGCAGCCTTGCCCTTCTTGTCCCTCGAAACTCTCTTTCTCTTGTAAGAATGCGTCAAGAGCATCATAGATATCTCTGCATCGTGCTTGATCAAATACATGAGCAGGGACATGATCCTCTCCAAGATGAGAGTGGGGACCCCATAAGTAGATTTCTGAGCGAAATGAGCGTCCCCTTGGCAACCATACAACCAGTAGTCACCCCGCTTTGATTTGCTGGGATCCGAGCCCTTTGCCTTCTCTGCCCCAGGCTTGCCTTTTTGCATCGAATGACCCAAAATTTCCGAGAAGCAAGCAAGCAAATGTCTGCATGACTCCGGATGCCCGCAAATATTCATGAGCACTCTCTGCATCAGACCTTTTCCAAGGGACGAGGCTACGCGAAAGAGGCGAACGACGGAAGCAACACCATCCTTGGAGATGGGAGGCTGGGAGTGGGAAAGAATTTCCCTCCTGTTTGCCAACTTGTTCCCATGCGCGCCCCGCTTCCCTCGGGGGGGTCCGTTGTTCTGTCCGCCCTCAAGATTTTGAGCCAGAATAAGCCGCCCCGGAAATGAGTTCCTGCTTGGCCCCCCATTTCTCTGAGTCACGGCACTGTAAGAGGAGTCTTGCCCAAACGTGTAGGTCTGAAACGACCTCGAGTTCACCCTCTCACGAGCATTCTGCGCTTCCGCGAGCACATCTGGTGGCAATGAATTGATAATGCTTTCATCGAGTGTCAGCAGCACCTCTTCGCGAATCTCCGGGGGGAACGTTGCGATAATGCTTGCGATATCCATTTCAGCACCAGAAGTTGCTGCTTGCTGAGCTCTAGCATTCCGAGCGCTTTGTTGCTGAGCAAGGACTTCATTCTGGATGTCAAGAGGCAAGGCTGCCAGGAACTCTGGATCAAGGTCCTGAGCTGACTCTTGTGCAGTCCTCAGCTCTTGGACTCCGGACGTCCTCTGGGTCTGACGTGCTCGCCCCTGAGAAAGGACCTCCTCTCTCAAATTCTCTGGCAACGCCTCAAGGAAGGCAGGGTCAATGCTGGGATTGGTAGCCCCTTGGGAAGCGACCGCCTGTTGGACAGGGTTCTGATTTGGTTGCTCGGCACTTGGATTCTGCTCCGATGTACGCGTGCTCGTACCTTCAGCGCCTGCACTTCCTCTCTCACGACTTTGGGAGTCTGGCACCCCCCTTTCCTCGCCTTGGCCCGACTTCTCTTGGCTAGAGGTGCCCGCGTCGCTAGGACCCGCAAGTTTCGGTTTGACATCCTCTTTCTTCACCGTGACATCCATTGCAGATTCAGGAGGAACGTCTTTCTTCATCGAGACACACCTTTCAATCAGCTCCTCTATCTTTTGCTCTGTCGCCCTCGCAGAAAGGGTTGTGGACAAACCACTGAGCGCGTTTCTCCCATTCTTAGAATTGTTGGGACCCTGGGCAGCAGTTTCCCGCGAGCTGAAGACATTGAAACCTTCGTTTTGAGCCTCCACCTGCCATACACTCCGCGGCGATGCTGATCCAAACGAATCCACCAAATTTGCCAGCCTCTGGTGTACCCCCATTCTGTTCACACTCCCTTGCATGAATTCACTCTCCCAGAACAAGCTTGTGGAGTTGCTTGTGCTTGGATAGTTTCTGTAGTTTCTGTAGTCTTGGATTCCGAAACTACCTCTCGAATTCGACGGACTGTAAAACGGGTTGAACAAAGGATGAAGACCGGTGGGGTTCCGGCTTCCCCGAGCAAGGCTCTGAAGTCTCCTCGGCGCCAGCGGCTCGTAAAGCCCGTCGTCAGAGACACCAAGAGCTCCGAAGAAGTTGTCCAAAAGAGGTATGCCTGTTTGCAGGCCGACGGATTCCCTCGCAGAAATTGCGCCACTGTTGTTGAACCGCATTTGGAATGGCGAACGCACTCGCACTTCTATCACGGGTGAATCAGACCATTCCTCCTCACTGTTATCGTCGCGTTCATGGAATACATATTCGTCTTCATTGTCAAGCATATCATTGTGCTCTCCCAAAGACCCACCACTTGATGTTGGACTCTCGATGTCAACCTCCGACATTCTCAGCAATGTCCTCGAGTGCGGGTGGAAACCTGCGTCATCGTCCCCAGAGACATGAGCATGCCCATTCATATCATCCCCCTGATGATCATCGGCACCGTCATTGACTCTGCTGACCACAACTTGGAATCCCTCCGGCTGATTGACTCGTTCCCCTCCTCCATCGGATTCACTAATGTTCGAGAGGGATGAACTTGACGTAGAGCGAGACAACGACTCTCCTTCGCCATCTGACTCGGATATCAACTCAGATGATGGCTCAGATTCAACAAGATCAGAGATCAGAGACGAATCCGAGTCCATGGCATTATCATCCTCGCTATCATTCTCCATGTCATCCATATGCGCGTCTTCTTCCGGATCATAGCCTCCTAGACTGCGGTATTGAACGTTCCTGAAATTCCTTTCATGTCTGTCTAGGTTCGGGGACGAAAATCCACGGCCACTTCCAAGTCCAGATGCATTTGTGTGCGGACAAATACCACCAGCACCAGATCCTTTCTTTCCGTCGTTTGCTTTAACTCTAGCAGCGACCGCAGCCGTATTGAGAGACTCAAGGATGGTATTCAGAGGCCTCAGAATTGTATTCAATACCTTGGACGCCTCTGGATTGTGCAAGTCTACGTTGTTAATGGCGCATACCAGGCCATCAACCACCTTCAGCTTCTTCATGTCCTGCACGACATTCTTCGACCAGGACTCGTCGGTTAAGTGCGCCACCTTGACTCCATTGAACATGTTTGAATTGGAAAGCAACGAGTTCACGAACTCCACGTAAGCTCTCAGTTTGCTTACTTCCACTGGTGTGTATCCAGCACTGGAGTACGAAGGCAAGGCCATCAAGCGACTCACAATGTGGTTCAGAATCTTAGGAAGAGCTAGACTACTGCACGAACAGACAGCAACAAGAAACAAGGAGCTCTTTTCAGCTATAACGGCTGGCTGAGACGACCTTTCCTTTATTTGAAGGGCGGCAGAAGGCTTTTTCTGGCTTTGAAGGTGCAGCAAACGATCTATGATGAAGCTGAGGACATTATTAGTGTCCGCTTCAACCTCAAGAATGTAATGCACACAAGATGAGTAATGGATGCAGAAGTCAGTCAGGATTGACAAGCACGTGGACACGGAATTGCGCAACCAGGTTTGCTTTGCCTCCCCATCCTTGTCTTCGCACGCGCTATCGTCCTGGTTCGTTTTTTCCTGCAGCAGGCTGGCATTCGATATAATCTTGTTCAGCAAATCCTGAACCACGGACGGAAAGACGACCTGGGAAGCTTTCAAGTTACGCTTCAAGGCGGTCATTCTTGCTTGCACGCTTTTGCTCCTTCTAAGCAATTCCGCACCTCTCTTGCCCTGAACTTTTTGGGAGTAATCCTCCAGCGCATCCCGGCGTAGAGATATGTAGAGCATCCCGTTCTCTCTTTGAAGCTCGCAAACTGAAGATACCGCCAGTCTGAAGATTTTCTTGTCCCTCGAATAGAAGGGGAGGAAAGACTTGGAGACGGTCTTCAACTCCACTTTTTGAAGGTGCCTGTGCTTGGGATGCAATTTCAGGACTCCACAGATCTGCAACTCCATGGCATCTTGGAGAGTCATCTCATCCTCTACTATGGATCGAAGAATTGTAGAGATCAGACCTTCAAGAGCAGGAAATTGGTTCTCTGATGGAATGCTGAGGATGGTGTCCACCATACCCATATTGTACAACTTGAGTGCAATCGCATGGTCTCGGCAGACCGTGGCTATCACTTGCAAACATGCCTGGCACAACTCCTTCCTCAGAGATACGGTGTATTCTTTTTTTTGCTCGACACCCCCCTCAGCAGTAGACTTCAAAGCGTCGTGTGCGCGCTGGCCTACTTCCAGCTGAAATTCTGAATCCTGCAGCTGCTCAAAAGCTTCCTTCAACTCGGCATTGCCAGAAGAGGTTTTACGAGCTACTCTCTCTGGATTTGAGAGCAACTTCAAATAGCAGTCTAGTTCCAAAAGCAAAGGCGACATCCATCTTGGTTGGGGCTTCCCTTTCGCACTATCGGTCCTCAAGAGCTCGACACAGCGAGGAATGATTCCGCACTCCAAAGCATGGTTTCTTACTGCCTCGTCTTTGCATGAAAGGAGAAGCAGTATGTGAAGAGCCACGAAAGTGTGAAAATCTGGAGATTGTGACAGTTTGGACATCAGCAACTTCACAATATTCCTCGTGTTTTCTTCCTTTTTCTCTTCACCATCAAGCACAATGCGCACAAGGACCTCGACAAGAGCAAAGGAATTTGTGAGAACAACTTCCTCGCCGTCCCCAAGGCAATTAAAAGAAACGTGGAGAAAATCTTCTACGCTTGGCAGGTGCAGCTGTCGAACATCCTGCGTCCCGCAAGACGGTTTCTGCCCCTTTTTCTTTTGGGCATCCTTTGGTTCCAAGGACATGGCCATTGCGCGCGCTAACTCATCGTCCTCCTCCTCCTCCTCGGGCTCTTCAGGGTGATTGAGAAGCCATTCCATGGCGATCTCCAAATTGTTTGACTTGACTTTGTTCAGTGCAGTCTCTGCCTGTTTTCTTGAGAATCCCATGGCCAAAATTTGCTCAATGATGCTTTCGCTAGGCTCAAATGCCTTCTCCTTCACGCTTGCGCTCGAAGGAGTGGTGCCCTTTGCTTCTCGGGCTGCATTGTGAAAAATGACCAGCAGCGCAGAGATCACCTGGGGAGGCAATCTTTGCCTCATACCAGCTTTCCATGCCTTGGTCGCTTCTTCTAAGACTTGGTGAAGCACCATCATGAACAATTGGTTGGAGTCTTGAGGTACGTCCACTTCAGTGATACTGCGATCTCCAAACACTTCCGAGACCAAGCCCTCTGGGAACTTGGCCAAGAGCAGATGCGAAGTCGCCGTATTTACCAAGAGTGTTGACGGATTCAGCACAGACCCAAGAAAGATCAAGATCTTTGTGATAACCTTCGTCAGGGACTTTGACTCCTCCTTGTCCCGACTTTGACTGCTGCAGAGCATTGCCACATGGCTGCTCAAGCATTTCAAAGTCCTTTGGAGCACTGATCCCCTGATGAATGCGTTTATCAACAAAAAGTTGCAAGACTTCCTCCTCGGATCTGCAAGCAAGTTGCTTATATCCTCGATCGACTGCGACACGAAAGACAGCTTTGCTCTCCTGAGCATTCCTTGACAGCATTCCCGCTCAAGGCTCTTATCTGCATCGATCACAAACTTTTCCAAGCTCGAGGAGTCATCTTGCTTCTCCGAGAAGATAAAGTAATCAAAGCAGAGCCTTGCCAGAGCTGCAGCAGAATCATAGGATTGCTTCCTGGGACTTGTTCTCAAATGAAGACTCCTGCTCGATCCTCTGTCACTTTGTGTATTCCTTGCCAGTGCCTGAAACAATTGTCTGACGCTAATCAGTACCCTGCTGACAACATCAATAAACGGCTCAGACTTTGAGTATCTTTTGTGAGTCGAAGTCGTATCTGATTGCCTCGAGCTCCCGCGTGGTTCTGCGCCGCTATTGCTTTGCTCTGCAACGCTTTTGCCTGAGGTCCCTTTTCCATCAGATTCGCGAGGAGCAGAGCCGCTTTTATCGTTTGCCTTGCTGTCGTGATACCTCTTCACTTCTTCAAAGAGACAGGAGCACCAAATCAAGGACGACTGAAATGATCCGAGAAGCTCTAACAATTTTGCGCTGTAATCGATCGAAAAACCATTCAGCGTCAATGACGAGCTCCTAAGAAGATTCCCAGAGAGAGAAAATATGCCCTCTAAGGCATACAGGGTTCCCAGGATAGGCCTTTCCTTCACACCCGGAAAAGACAACGTCTGGTCTTTGCCTTTTGCATCGTCTGAACGACCATTCGGCTGTTTCTTCACAGTATGGTCTTCAAGCATGTAGGAACAAATCATTGACATCAAGTCGTGGCTCTCTACACCCTTCCAAGCACTAAGCAGCGCCTCGAGCTCCTTGATTAGAGAAGTCGCAACCTCCTTTGAGTGAGACGGGTTCAGCACTCGGAAGGTCGAAAACAATTGATGAGTTGTTGCCGGGCTTTGTTTTTTCACAGGAATCGTGTAAAGCTTCAGCAGAAATTTGATTCCTCCCTTTTGCACAAAAGCCTTGCCGACAGAAGGATTCGACAACATTGCTTCTAACAATCTCGCAACGTTGATGACTATTTCTGACATCGAATCCAGGTAAACATCTGACGCAGAGGGTTGAGAGGAAGACGAAGGCCTCCCAGATCCATCAAGAGTCGAATCTGTGTCCATGGGCTGGGAGCTGCTCGCTTGACCAGCACTGTTGTCGCACCTTGAATCATCTCCCGATTCATTTTTGATGGCAGAAACCTGCTGTTCTTTCTTCAACTCCTCACCAATGCCCATGATTTTGTCCACAATGGTGAACATGACGTCAATGCAAGTCTCCTTCATTTCTGGCACGTGCCTCACTAACTCGTCCAAGCCATTGCCAAGCATGGATGGAGTGTCTCCCTGCAAAGCCCGACAATGCTGAGGAGACGTAAAGATAGAGACGAGGCAGTCCAAAACTTTGGATTTCTGAACAGCTTTCAGGCCCTTCTTGTTCAGACAC
The DNA here is from genome assembly GCA_023205875.1 of Chloropicon primus. NCBI lineage: Eukaryota > Viridiplantae > Chlorophyta > Chloropicophyceae > Chloropicales > Chloropicaceae > Chloropicon > Chloropicon primus. The sequence continues at coordinate 1,637,290 of CP060755.1, forward strand.
AACGCCACCAAGGTCGAGGGAAGGCAGCAGACCGTATCCGGGGTCACAAGGACACCGTTTTGAACAGTTTCCAAGAAAGCTTTCGGCAGTTTGTGCTTCTCGATGATCGGAAAGCACGTTGGATCATGGTGGAGGATGTCTGCCATGACGGTAGAGGCAAGCGAAAAGACACTGCTTCCAAGATCCTTTGCCTGCTTGAATATTGCCTCCAAGCACTGTGGGAGACCCGAGCTCTCCCCGTCAAAGGTGAGCCTACTCTGTGACCACTCTGTGTCACTGTAGCAAGTCAAGGCGGCAGCCCTTAGAATGGATTTTACGAGAAACCGCTTTGCGAGCACTTTACTAGCCCCCAGGCTGGCACCTTGCTCTTCCGTGCCGTTTTTGCAGTCTTCCATCTCAGAGTCGTTTTCGAGCAATCCCAGCTCCTTCTGCAAGCGCATTATCATCGCCTTGAGACCTTGAAACTCGCGAAATGTCCTCATCACTGAGGGATCACGTTCCACCAGGGCCTCCAAGATTCGCACAGCGCCAGAGACGATCTGGAGGTGGGGGCCAGTGTATGCCTTGATGATATCCACAAGTATTTGCACTAGGCCCAACTGGGCCAACATGGCACAGCCCTGGTTTGACACAGACAAGACTGACACAAGAGACAGCAGGGACTCCAGCAGCTTCTTTCTTTCCTGCGTACCAGTGTTTGCGGCCTCGATCACCTCCTTTAGGAAGCGCACAAATTTCTCTTTTTGCTTTCCGCTGTTGAGGTTGCGGAGAAACAGGGATTGCCTGCTCCTGTCACAGCACATGGACGCCAGCGCCCTCGCCGCCAAATTTTGCAAGTCTCCACAGCCTGCCTCCTTGTTGTGAAGGATGTTCAGCAGATCCAGGACGAGGTCAGGCTCGTTGAGTAACAGAGACAAATCTTCGTGGTCCGGGCTGGACTGAAAGAGGATGTGGAACGCGGAGAGCCTCATCCTCACCGCATCCACTCTGCTTTGGGGTTCCTTGAGGCTTCTGACGATCCTGATACGATTCAGGAGAGCAAAGCGCAACTTGAGAGGCACGCCGTACTCCTTCGTTAGGTGCTCGCACACCTCCAGGTTACTCCCGTGCTGCAAGCTCTGGTGCGTGTCCTTCAACTGGATCACTTGGTGACCCTTGGCTTTCCCCTTGGTCTCCTCGTCCCTGAAAAACTCAAAGTGCAACTCGAACCTTGAGCCGCCGCCGCTGCTGCTGCTCGCCGCATCGCTGGGGTCGCCCCTCGCTGTTACGCACGAGTACATCGATGAATACGCTTCGATGCCACCCCAACCCTGGGCCAGGGAGAATATTCTGCTGTAGAGCTCCGTGTTCCCGTGGTGCCACCGGGCGGTCGACTGGAACTGGGACCTGCGCGATATAGTCACAAGAGTGCTGAGCGACGCAAACACGACCTCAGGCTGCGATGCCGCGAGAAGGTTCGCGAGGTGGTCCAGCGACCCGTAAGCGTGCTTGCTCGTGCAGTTCTCCAGTATTGTCCTCGACACCCGAAGAACCTCGAGGCAGGTCTCCACCGGGAACTCCTCCTTGGGCGCATGCGCCTCGTTCTCCCAATCCAGAGTGAAGCGGTGGCATTTGACGTGCTTTTCGAACCAAGCGTCGAACAAGTTGAAGAGTTCCAGCCAGTGATTGAACTCTCCTCGGTCGAAACGGGACTGGTATTGATCGCTCCACTCGAAGGCCCTGAGCGCCTGCAGGAAGCCCTCGTCGCTCTTCCCGCCCTCGTCGGCGATGGCAGCGATGGCCTCCCTCACGGCCTCGGGCTAGGCAAGACGAACGAACGCAAAACAATGACTCAGCATATAGGTCCTTGGGGGTGGCGCGACAGCCGTGTTGGGCTGGCGGGAAGAGAAAACAAGTGTTGAAAGGCAAGGCACTTACCACCTTGACGTTCTTCCGCGTCTTCACCCTCATCCTTTATCTTCCTGTCTCGACGCTCTCCAGCTCCCTTCCTTAGTTCATCGTCCTCGTCCCGACCTACGCTTCACGTACTCCACCCCTCTTCGAGCTGAGCTCCCGTGTGCTCCGAACCGTTTCGTGCTCCGCGGGTGCTCGCCGGCAAGGCGTTCGGCTCCTTCTCCTTCTCCTTCTCCTTCTCTCCCCGCCCCCCAGGCACCCTACGCGACCCCCCTCACGAGGTCTCCTCCCTTCCCTTTCCCTTCCTCCCCTCTCTCTCTTCTCGCTCTCTCTCGCGCGCGCCAGTCGGAGTCCGTCTTCTCGACGTCGACGATCGCCTCTCTCTCTCTCTCTGGCTCTTTCTTTTGGTTTCGCGATCGACAGAGGACGGGGGGGAGGAGAACGCGGACGCGGAGGCCCTCTGAAGGAAGAGGAGGAGGCGTGGTGTGCGTGCGTGTGCGTGTGGAGAACTGTCCTCATGTTCTTCGACGGGGATCACCGAACGCGGAGGAGGAAGGTGAAACTGGGGGGGAGGAGCAAGGTGCAGGATAGGCAGCAGACCCTCCAGGAGGCGAGGAGGCAGAGGGAGGAGAGGCAGAGGAGGAGGAAGGAGGAAGAGGCTTCGAGGACCATTGGAGCCTCCGTGAGGGGAAGGCATGTGGCCAGGGAGGAGAAGAGGAGGGTGAGGGAGGAATGGGTAGAGAGGAATGGGGTACTGGGCGAGACGCTCGCGGAGTGCTCGGCCGGTGGGGAGGCTGGGCTGCTCGCCGTGAGGCAGCTCGTCTTCTTCGCCGATCACACGAGGCAGGACGCGCTCAGGCTCTGCTCGGTGTGCGATATGGCGAGGAGGAGCTTCAAAGAAGTCTGGCTGGACGAGGCGCGGTGCGAGCGGGCGGGCAGGCTCCCGAGTCTCTGCCACTTGCTGGTGGCCAGAAGCGTGTCGCTCCTGAAAAGGAGCGACTGGCTCGAGGGGCAAGAGCCGGGAAACGCTTGCGGGTCGGAGGGAGGGGGAGGGGACTTGGTGATCAAGGCTATCGAATCCGTGCTGCCCTTTCTTGAACTGTACCTGGACCTCGACAGGCGCTGCGGCGCGGCAGTCGATGCGGCCGTCGCAAGGACTCTCGCCTTCGTCGTCCAGTCGGGCCTATACCAGTGCGTCGCAAAGCTGCTCGAGTTGGCGGAGGCCGTGCCAGAGCACCGGGGTCAAATAGAACAGACTTTGATCAAGCTGGTCAAGAGGTGCTTGGAGGAAGAGCTCGTCCACAGCGATCTCTTGGACCTGCTAACGGTGACGTGGGTTTTCGAAGAGGGGAGCAAGTTCATGGCAACTCTGAGGGAGCCCTTGTGGGAGGGACTCATGGGGGCGGCGGCCACACCCCAGGGGGCCGGAATGGTAGGGAGGCTGCTGGAGAGGCACAAAGGCGACGGTGACGTCCACGTGACCTTGCTGAACAACTTCCTGCGGCTGTCCAGGAGTCAGAGAAATCAATCTAGGTACCTGGCCCCCTTTGTTGGCTTGCTGGACTCTCTGCTCGCCCCCTCGCTCGATGCCAGGCCCGGGGCGGAGCCTCGTGGGGACGCCGGTAGAGCCTCGGAGGAGTTGAGCCTGATAGTCACAATGCTGACGGAGAACGTGGAGATGTGGAACGGCTTATCGAAGTCCATCCTGCCCGGCACGGCGAGCGAGGAGATGAGCCAAGAGAAATTGGATGGAACCCTGGCTCTCGTTTCGCTCTTCTCGAAGCTGATCACGCACTGTGGGGACGCCCAGGCCCTTGTAGTGATGCTGACCTCGCTCGCGTTCAAAGTTCAGTTTCTGGAGAAGCTGTGGTTCTTCGTGAGGAGCCAGTTGGATTTGGCCTCCATCAGCGAGGGTGACCAGGACGACATCAGCAAATCCATCGTCGTGCTTTGCACGGTTCACGTTCTCAGGTTGCAGATCATCAACGACAAGGAGTACTACCAGCAGAATTCCCTCATGGACGTCTCAGAACTGAATGACGTTGTGGTGTACATCAAAACGTACATCTCCAACCTGATCGAAAGCAGGCAGCTTTCCGTGGATGACATGGAGGGCAGCCACCTTTCGTGGTACGAAAAGATGCTGTTTCACAAAGCTGTGGACCACCTGGATAAGCTTCACGAGCAGAACGGCAGGTATCACCTGGTGGAGGATGCCTCGTTCCACCTGAAAATCACTGCTGACGAGGCATTCCTGAAAGATGCTGAGAACGGAGGGAAGGCGAGATTGATTTGCGTGTACTGCCCCTACTTCATACCGTTCCACGACAGGGTGAAGATCTTCAGGCACTTTCTTGAGAAGGACAGGGCCGATTACTACAGCAATCTTCCCCCGGAAGTGAGGATGAACCCTTTCCTCAGCGCCAAGACGGTGGTCATACGGAGGAAGTACATTCTGGAGGACGGGTACAGCAAGCTCGATCATCTGGGCCAGGCGTTGAAGTGCATCGTGAGGATCCAGTTCATCAACGAGCTTGGGGAGGATGAGGCCGGCGTGGATGGCGGGGGGCTCTTCAAGGATTTTCTGGAGAATTTAATCACGACGGCCTTTGATACCCAGTATGGGTTCTTCAAGGCGAATCCGGAGAACAAGCTCTACCCAAATCCTTCCTCGAGTTCTGTGACGACGGAACATCTCAATTTTTTCCGCTTCTTCGGCAGGATGATCGGCAAGGCCATCTACGAGGGAATTCTGGTGGACGTGCCCTTCGCCGAGTTCTTCCTTCGCAAGATCAGGGGGAAGAAGAATGGATTCGATGACTTGCAGACTCTGGACAAGGAGCTTCACAACAATTTGTGCTTCTTGCGGGGCTACGAGGGGAAGATTGAGGATCTTGGCCTGTACTTTGCTGTGGAGCAGGACAACTTTGGCAGGGTCGTCGTGGAGGACCTTATTCCCAAGGGGAAGGACACGCTCGTCTCCAACGCTAGCGTGATAAAGTACATTCACTTGATGGCGAACTTCAAGCTGAACATTCAGATGAAGCAGCAATCCATGGCGTTCATGCAAGGCCTGCAGGACCTGGTGAACCAGGAGTGGATATCCCTGTTCAATGACTCGGAGCTGCAAGAGCTGATATCTGGCTCGGAGAAGGGCTTTGACTTGGAGGACATGAGAAAGAGCATGCACTATTCGGGGGGCTACAACGAGGCCCACCCTGTGATCAAGACTTTCTGGTCAGTGGTCTCGGGGTTCACCATAGAGGAGCAGCAGAAGCTTTTGAAGTTCATCACGGCTTGCTCGCGACCCCCGCTCCTGGGCTTTTCCTTCCTTGAACCGCAGCTTTGTATCCAAAAGGGAGGAGGCAACGAGGGGGACTGCTCGAGGCTGCCTACTGCGGCGACGTGCATGAACTTGCTCAAGCTGCCTCCGTACGCGACCAAGGAGGAGATGGACGAGAAGATCAGGTACGCCATCAACAGTGGCAGCGGGTTTGACTTGTCTTGACCGACTTGATGATTCATAATTGTATTAAAGAATTTTATTTCACCTCTTCCGTCTCTTCTTCTGGCCCTTTCTGTCTCGCCTCAAGTACTCCTCGACGTCGCCTGACATTGCCGAACTTATCAAATGCTGCGACAAGATGCCCTCCGTCGAGTTCCTGGCCTCCTCCGTGTTGATGATGACGACCTGATCGAATTCCAGATCGAAGCGCAGGTACTCCAGGCTGCAGTTCTCTATCATGTCAACCAAGTGGTACAAGTTCTCGACCTTTTCGCCGTTGAAGGACTTGACCTGAGTGTTGACGATGTCCTCGTAGCCCACGTTCACTTTGGCCGGCAGCACCGAGCTCAGCACGACGACCTCCTCCCCCTCCTTCTCGGGAAATGCGTGGACTCGTCTCAGCAGGTGCACGGGCGCTTCGTACATGTAGTCCTTCCCGTACTCGCTCTTGAGGAACTTGAGATTGACGGGGGTGAAGAACAAACCCGCTATGACGAAATACGACGGCCGCCTCTCCTCGATGTGCTGCGGCACGAGACGGCGGGGGGGGAGCAGCACCGGCTTGATGATCATCGCCTTCGCGTTCGCCCTCGCAACCTTCCCCTCCTCCGTTCTCAGGACCTTCACCTTGGCGCTCTCTCCCGAGAACTTCTGAGAGACCAGGTAGGTGAAATTGATTCGCTCCCCGGAGCGGAACTGAACCGTGCCGTCGTTGGCGATCTCGACCCCCTCGAACTCAAGCAGGATATCTCCCCTCCTCAACAGCTTCGAGCTCGGCGACGTTTGGTTCACGCGCTTGATCAGCACGCCCTTCTGGTCCTTTCTCATCCCGAGCGCCTTCCTCAGAGCCGCGTTCTCCATCGACTGGTACACGACGCCCAGAGTGGGAAAGCCCGTGTACTTTTGGTTCCTCTCGAAGTCCGCGATAAAGTGCTCGACCACTGGGGTGGGGATCACGTACCCGCAGTTCTCCGCGTCCTCGTTCTTCAGGCTCTGGAAAGCGATCCCGACGCACTGGCCCTCGCTGTTGAAGGCTGGGCCCCCGCTATTGCCAGAATTGATCGCGGCGTCGATCTGCAAGCTCAGCAAGTCCGTGGCGCCGTGGATGTACGAAGTCACCTCGATTCGGCTCACGACCCCAGATGTGACGCTTATGGTATCCCCCCCCACGGGGTAGCCAATGACGGTGACGTCGTCCTGCAGGCTGGGGAGGCTGCCGAACTCAATGGAACGGAGGCCTTTCCAGAAGTTCTCGTCGTCCACCGTGAGCATCGCGATATCGCACTCGATTCCGATCGATAGGACCCTCGCCAGGTACTTCTCGTCGCTCCCCCTGCGCTTGACCTTAACCTGGGTGTGGTGCTCCACCGAGTGCGCGTTCGTGAGGATCACCATGCCCCTCTCGTTCGCGCTCCGGATCACGAAACCCGAGCTCGTCGAGTTCACCCCCCGTTTCTTCTGCCAGGGCAAGCTGAAGTTGGGCTCCGTGTGCGTGCAGTAAACCTTGACGATGGAATCCATCACGTCCTTCGGGTCCGCGTCCCCCCCGTCCAGCTCCAATGCAGAGTCTGCCGGCTCCGCCATTCCGTTCAGCAGTCCCCTCCTGCTCTTCGGCGAGGACGCTCCCGGCGACGGTCCCGTCGTGTCCTTGTCCGCCCTCGTCCCCCCCCTCCTCGCTCGCGCCTTGGCCTGCCTCCCCGTCATTCCCCTCCCTCCGCAAGTCTTCGGTCCCAAACCAAAAGGTCCTCCGTCCTTGAGTCTCCTGGGTGTGCCCCCCCCTCTTCCTCGCCCCTCTTCAAAGCAGAAGCAGGAGAGAGAGGGAGAGAGGAGTGGATAAGGCGAGGATGAAGATAGGGACGTGCGAGGCCCCGAGAGGGCTGGAGGTGGAGAGGGGGGAGAGGGAGTGGGGGCGGGAGATGGTGGGGACGAGGTTTGCGCCCTCGCTCCTGGCCAAGGTGGGTGTGGCGAGGGGGAAGGCCTGCGTGGCGTCCGTCGCCAACGAAGCCGCCCAGCAGGCGTCGACCAACGCCGCGAGGTCCACCCCCCCGAACCTCCCGCTCGCCCAGAAGATCTCCATCGGGACGCCAGTGACGGGCAAGAAGGCGAAGACCGGCCCGGTCATGGCGAGTAGGAACGCCAAGGCGGAGAGGTTCAAGGTGTTCCAGGTGATGGGCGACGGGCGGTGCATGTTCCGCGCTCTTGTCATCGGCCTGGCCCTGACCAAGGGCAAGTTCGTGAGCAAGCGGTCGGAGGAGGCGGAGGCGGACACCCTCCGCATTGCGGCCGCGGAGGCCCTGTGCCGGTCGGCCAGGATCCAGGACAGGTACGCCGACTCCGCCTTCACCGTGAAGAGCGAGTACGGCTCCGTGGATAACTACTGCGAGCTCGTGAAGACGCCGGACTTTTGGGGCGGGAACGCGGAGCTCATGGTCCTTTCGGACATGCTGGAGCAGCCCATCGTCGTGTACAGGCCGGAGAGGGAGGCGAGAGGCAAGGGGAAGGGGTTTGTCCCCTACGTGTACTACGGCACCGAGTACCTCAGGGAGACCGCCAAGGGGAAGGTCAAGAAGCCCGTGAACCTCCTGTACTCCAAGGGTAACCACTACGACCTCCTCGTGAAGTGACTGCTCTTGGCGTGGGTGCCTACAGAGGGAATTGAGAATATACCGGTGATGTGACAACCTTTTTTGTGACATAATCTTTTCCGTGTTCGTCTTTTCCCGTGCCGCATGGATTGTCTTCGTCGATATCGATCGAACATGTCATGGATGGATGGATGGATGGATGGAGGGCCTCCAGCCTCCTTTCCTTTCCTTCCCGGCCCACAGATCAGATCTTTTCCCTTTCCCCTCCCTTCCCTCTCCGAACGAACGTTATTCAATCAAATAACGAATAACGTACGAAATTTGGTTTTGGAGGCGGGCAGAGGAGACCACAGCACTCGGGCGGCAAAAAGGCGCGTCCACAGGCGTTGCCGCAGGAGGACGCGGAGGACGCAGGGTTTGCCTCGTCTCACTCCCGCCCTGGGTCATTCTCAACAGGGAAGGGTAGCGCACGACGCGACCACGAAGAGGAAGAGGAAGAGGTCTCGGTCGATTGAGCGACACCATACACAAGCGATGTGCAGCACGGTCGCTCGTCGAAGCGGCCTCCGTCCTCTGGACTTGAACAACCCCAACAAGATCTGCAGGGAGGTTCTCTCGGAGCTTCGGGGGAGGCCTGACGCGACGCGGGTCAATCACCTGAAGACCATCTTCGACGCGGCCGAGTCCATCAAAGTGCTGACGTGCAACCACTGCGTCGAGTGCTGCAACCCGCCGCTCTGCACGGAGGCGGACGGGAGGGAGCTGGCGTCGCTGGAGCACTTGAGGGGAGTCGTCCACCACGCCGCGCCGAACGTGAGGTCACAGAGGGTGGGAATGCCTCCCCTCACCGCACCGGACGCCGCGAGCGTGGACGCCGCCCCCTCGGCGCTCTGGCGGAGGAGGGCGGGGGCCCGCGGGGGCCTTCGGCGGCTGGCGCTGCCCGACTCGTACACGAACATACCGAGGATTTTCCAGGAAATCCTCCTGGTGAGCGACAGCGCGCGGAGGACGACGACTCCTCTCGCACGGCTCTTGCCGAGGAGCGTCGGCGAGGAGAACGTCCCGCCTCGACAGCGGAAGAGCGGGAAGAGGAAGAGGTCCCTCGCCGAGATCGAGACGAAGGACGTGAGTTTCTCCAGGAGCCAGAGCCTCTGCTCCGACTTCTCGACGGAGTTCCGCTTCGAGGGCGTCGCGGACGGGTCCCCGGATTCCGTGGGGACTCTCTCGAACCAGAATCCGGGGGAGAGGGAGTGCCAACCCGCCAAGCTCAGACTGAAGGGGATCCTGGCCTCTTACCGCATGCTCTCGCACATGATGGAGCTCGGCAAGGCGCTTGGGACGGTCGCTGCGCGGCACTAAGTGAGGGGCCGCCCGGACCACGAGCTGCGATGATCCACGGAAGTGGGTGGATTGAGCCCACACACTTATGTAATAATATTTCCCCCATTGGGGCAGAGCGACCTCGTATTAAATCGGTAGCGCACCACACGACACTGTGATTTTTTTTGATTCTGGAAGAGGACACCCTCCTCCTCCCTCCCCTCCCCCGTGCTCCTCCTCCACCACCCGCTCTCCCCCCTCGCATTCGTTCACCTGGTCCGTCCCCTCATTCATTCTAACGCTCGCTCGGCTTTTTTTTTTCCTCGTCGACGTCGAGGCGAAGGGAGAGGGGTTTCCCGTCCGCCCTTCGTTCTTTCGTGTTTCCGCGGGGCTGCCGATGGCGTCGTCGATCGCGAGGGTCGAGACCCTGCGTCGGGGAGCGCAGGGCGTCACGGTTTCGTGGTCGTGGAAGGGCGTTTCCTCCCCCTCTTCTTCGGCACTCATCACGGACCTGTACCTCCAGGTGGTCCCTGCGAAGGGCACCGAGTCCCTGCGAAGGGCGGTCGTGGACAAGCTCTTCTCGCGGTGGGTGAGATCCGAGGCCTCGGAGGACCTACCGACCTCCGCGGGAAATGGCCAGATGATTCACTTCCAGGTGAGCGAAGCGGAGCAGGGGGAGAGGAAGAAGCGCATCACGCTGGTGCCCAACTGCACGTACGAGATCTCGATCGGGGTAATCACGAGCGAGCGATACGTCCAGAGGAGCAACGTAAGCCGGGTGAGGTTGGGGTTCGTGGTCCTGTGCGTGGCGGGGTCCGGGGACCTCTCCAAGTCGAGCCGGAAGTCGAGAAGGTTGGATCTCGGCCGGAGCTCCCTCCTGTGCAGGGCGACGACGACGGTGGAGCCCCCTTCCACCAGGCTGTCGGGCGCCACGAGAGATCCGAGGGGGGAAGCGAGTTGGCACGACGAGGAGGGCGTCAAGCTGGCCGCGTCCTCGTCCTCTGCTGGCGACCACGAGCTCAGCAACTCCTGGAACCAAGCCCAGGGGCTCAGCATCACGGCGCTCCGGATGGGGGACTTGGAGCCCGTGTACCACAAATGCTTCTCGACGTACGACTACCGAGACGATTTCGTGAGCTCCTCGGCAGTGGCCCAGCTCTACACGGAGCTCTCGGAGGTCGGGCGCATCCGGGAGATCATGAGCTCGAAGGAAGAGAAACATCTGTGGGTCATCGCCTCCTGCGGGGGTTGGGAGGTGTCGAGCAAGTCCAAGCAGCTCGGGAGTTTGCTGTCGAACTTCGTGCTGGACCTGGGAGCCTCCGAGGAGGAGGCCAAGAATCTTTCTGAGGCCTCTTTGCGGAAGGGCTCCGCCTCGGGCAGGGGGTGCAGGCCCTTTGCCTTCGTGGGGGCGTCGCCCGTCTCGTCCACCAGAGCGTTTTTGCTGCCCGAGTGGGCGAAGAACGGCTACACGGATGCGGAGATTCAAGTCTGCCTCTCTTTTGACGAGGACAACTGGTTTCCTGCTTTCAAGAGGACGGGAGGCCACTGGCAAGTTTGGACCGGAGTCCCTGAGGAGGCCAGGAGCGACAAGACATTCGAGAGAGTGCGCACCTCCAACGACTTGAAACTGAGAAGGAACCACGTCGTCATCAACGAGCTGGAGGAGATCTGCAAGCACTTTGCGCACCTGTCGGACGACCGAAGCTTCGTGCCCTTCGACCTTACCCAGTTCCTTCACATCATTTTTGACATGATCAAGGGCTACGATTACGGAAAAGACCCCGCTGGGCCCAAGGGGAGCGACGCGATCGAAGGCGAAAGCCCTTCCCTTGGAATCCACGACCCAGAATGCCCCTCCCCGCGAGCATTCATGGGTGCGGTGGCTTGCCTGTCAGTCGAGCTGGAGTCTGTCCTCACGAAATTGCTGCAGAACTTTCCCCAACTCGCGTGCCAGTTGGTGGAGGCAGGAGCCGTCGAATTCTTGGTCGCCCGGATCAGCATGCACTGCGGATTCAGCAAAAGCGGGACGGCCAACAGCCTTCGGCTCTTGGTCGCTTTGGCTTCGGAGAAGATCGAGGAAGCTTTCTCTCCCAGGAAGCATTCGGGTGATGGCTGCCCGATGTTGCTGGAGTACTCCAAGAATGCGCAGCCTCGATTGCTGGCGGAGATCCACCGCAGGGGGGGGGTCCTCGCGGCGTCCGTGAATTTTGAACGCTACTGGGTAGAGGCCGCCCACTCTGAGAATCCTTTGCCAGACTACGGACTGATGCAGAGGTTAGCTGTGTTCATGCTTCAAGTTGCAGAGATGAGAACGTCCGTGGTGAGCATCTCCTTCTCACGCGAAAATCGTTTCGGGGAAAGACAGAGCTTTGCCGTGAATGCCATCCAGTCCAGACTTCCCATCTCCCCGAAGTGCAAGGTTGTTCACCCAAAGGGCAAGGTGGTGGTGGCAGACGTGACTTTCATGCAGAATCAATTCGAGCCAGAGAAGGTCCAGGCATGGGGGCCGGGCTGGGCGAGCAGCGGGGAGCTGCTGGGTTTCTCCGACCCCTGCCTCTGCCTGTTCAAGGACTCCGTTGTCGTCATCCCCGCCGCGAGGGACTGGAACACGCATTGCGCCATTGTACTCCAAGCATGTCGGCTCGTCTGGATAGCCGGCTGCGCTGGAGCAGTCGGGGTGGTTTTTGTTTGGCCGGGGCCGCTGGTCCAGCAAATGTACCCGAACCTGAACTTCTCCCACCTCACAGAGATTCCCGCTTACATCGTCCCGTCGTCGTCGGAGATCTCCGGAGTCGTGGAAGGAATCCCCGGTGATGGAGCGGTGGCGGAAATGTCTTTGCTCTACAGCGCGGATGACCGCAAGCAGGCGCTAGAATACGAAGTTCTCGCGCAAGAGGAGGGGCTGTCGTCCACGGCAACACAACTCTGGGAGGAGTTCTCCATCTGCCTGAAGAGAATTTTGTGCTGTGCGCCGGAATGCTATGAGGACAAGAAAAGGCCGATAAGGGTGCTGACTCTAGATGGAGGTGGCGCGAAGGGCATCAGCACGATCTGCATGCTGAAGGAGATATCCAAGGCAATCGAAGACGAAGAAGTGGGGGGAAATCGGTCCAAGGATCGCCAGAAGAGGAGTCTGGCACAGCATTTTGATTTGGTCGTTGGAACGAGTGCGGGAGGCATCATCGCCATGGCGCTGGGTTCCGGCATGGCCCTCGATGAAATGGAGAACTTCTTCAACAAGAGCGTGCGCGAAATCTTCGCTTCGAGGGACACCTACTGGGACCAGCTTCAGCGAGGTCCAGGAGCTTCTGCTGCCAGGCGACTCGAGGAGCTGATAAAGGAAGAGTGGCCAAAGAGGACCCCATTCCCCTGCTCAGCCGACTCGCCTTCTGTAAGCATACCGTATCACCGGCCGCAAAAGAATTCTGGGGACCTTCCAGGCATTTGCATGCTGACCACGCTCGTGTCCCGGGAGCCCAGTCGATGTTGCATGCTGAAGAGCTACATCTCAAACGGTGATCACAGTATTCCTTACCTTCCGGCGGTTCATAGGGCGACCATCCTGCAGTGCATTCGTGCTACCAGCGCGGCTCCCTATTACCTTGAAGAGCAGCTGTGCCACAAGGACGTGTGCACGGGAAAGTTTTACTCAAGTGATGATACCAGTAGTGTGGACTTGGGCTCAGTCCCTAAGTTGAAGACAGAGTCCTTCCTGGATTCCGTCCACCTTGAGCCCGTCATAAGCACTTACAGATTCGTTGACGGCGCCATTTCGGTCAATAACCCGACCTGCGCCGCAATCTTAGAAGCCAGAGCTCTTTACCCCGACCACCCGCTGGTCATCGTGTCCCTTGGGACTGGCAATGGCCTAGCACGCGTGCCCATCAAGACCTATCCGGCCGGGGTTGGCGTCGTCCTGCAAAATTTAATTACTAGCGTGTCTGATGTCAGCCTCGCAGACTCGTTCGCAGAGCATATGGTTGGGAAGGAGGATGCCTACTTTCGCTTCTGCCCCACTGGAGACTGCTTCAACGCGGACCTGGGAACGAAGGATCCCGAGGTGTTGTCTCTCATGCAGGCGGAGGCGAAAGCGTACATGAAGCGTCCCGGCGTGAGGGCAAAGCTCCAAGAGTTGTTGTGTCTGCTCTGAGCTGGGAATACACTACTCCGCATGCGCTCCAGGAGCGTCCTGTACTACGACCTCCTCGTGAAGTGACTGCTCTTGGCGTGGGTGCCTACAGAGGGAATTGAGAATATACCGGTGATGTGACAACCTTTTTTGTGACATAATCTTTTCCGTGTTCGTCTTTTCCCGTGCCGCATGGATTGTCTTCGTCGATATCGATCGAACATGTCATGGATGGATGGATGGATGGATGGAGGGCCTCCAGCCTCCTTTCCTTTCCTTCCCGGCCCACAGATCAGATCTTTTCCCTTTCCCCTCCCTTCCCTCTCCGAACGAACGTTATTCAATCAAATAACGAATAACGTACGAAATTTGGTTTTGGAGGCGGGCAGAGGAGACCACAGCACTCGGGCGGCAAAAAGGCGCGTCCACAGGCGTTGCCGCAGGAGGACGCGGAGGACGCAGGGTTTGCCTCGTCTCACTCCCGCCCTGGGTCATTCTCAACAGGGAAGGGTAGCGCACGACGCGACCACGAAGAGGAAGAGGAAGAGGTCTCGGTCGATTGAGCGACACCATACACAAGCGATGTGCAGCACGGTCGCTCGTCGAAGCGGCCTCCGTCCTCTGGACTTGAACAACCCCAACAAGATCTGCAGGGAGGTTCTCTCGGAGCTTCGGGGGAGGCCTGACGCGACGCGGGTCAATCACCTGAAGACCATCTTCGACGCGGCCGAGTCCATCAAAGTGCTGACGTGCAACCACTGCGTCGAGTGCTGCAACCCGCCGCTCTGCACGGAGGCGGACGGGAGGGAGCTGGCGTCGCTGGAGCACTTGAGGGGAGTCGTCCACCACGCCGCGCCGAACGTGAGGTCACAGAGGGTGGGAATGCCTCCCCTCACCGCACCGGACGCCGCGAGCGTGGACGCCGCCCCCTCGGCGCTCTGGCGGAGGAGGGCGGGGGCCCGCGGGGGCCTTCGGCGGCTGGCGCTGCCCGACTCGTACACGAACATACCGAGGATTTTCCAGGAAATCCTCCTGGTGAGCGACAGCGCGCGGAGGACGACGACTCCTCTCGCACGGCTCTTGCCGAGGAGCGTCGGCGAGGAGAACGTCCCGCCTCGACAGCGGAAGAGCGGGAAGAGGAAGAGGTCCCTCGCCGAGATCGAGACGAAGGACGTGAGTTTCTCCAGGAGCCAGAGCCTCTGCTCCGACTTCTCGACGGAGTTCCGCTTCGAGGGCGTCGCGGACGGGTCCCCGGATTCCGTGGGGACTCTCTCGAACCAGAATCCGGGGGAGAGGGAGTGCCAACCCGCCAAGCTCAGACTGAAGGGGATCCTGGCCTCTTACCGCATGCTCTCGCACATGATGGAGCTCGGCAAGGCGCTTGGGACGGTCGCTGCGCGGCACTAAGTGAGGGGCCGCCCGGACCACGAGCTGCGATGATCCACGGAAGTGGGTGGATGGAAATACACAAAAAATACTGCCCCCAAGCAGGAGGGGCGGAGCGTGATGAATCGTGAATCAGTATAAAATTACAGTATTATTATTATTTTCAATCGGCTTTGGATCTTTTCTAGCTCCAGGCAAGGTTGCCGAGCGAGAGTACTCTGGCTCTGCTGGGACGCGAAACACCAGTTTTCTCGAGCAAACTTGACAAGATTGTGTTTGTGGCGAAGCTATCCCGCTTTCTTTCTC
Source organism: Chloropicon primus (assembly GCA_023205875.1). Taxonomy (NCBI): domain Eukaryota; kingdom Viridiplantae; phylum Chlorophyta; class Chloropicophyceae; order Chloropicales; family Chloropicaceae; genus Chloropicon; species Chloropicon primus. The sequence goes on from CP060755.1 coordinate 1,652,414, forward strand.
GATTTCACAGAGACGTTCAAGATGTCCGGGATGGACACCTGCACGCTCTTCCCCATGGTTGTACACAGGCTGACCGACTTGATGTAGCCCTGAACGCCACTTCCCTTGACCCCCTTGGGCCTGGCAAGCATGATGGCACTGAAGAAAGCCGCGACGTTATCTACGAGAGCATCTCTGTCCAGGTCAACTTTGCCCAGGCCAGCGTGTATCACTGCGCCCTTGTCCTGCCTGAAGTCGACCCTTCCCTTCTTGAACTCGGTTATTGTGGAGACCACGTCGTCCGTCACTGTGCCCTTCTTCGGGTTTGGCATGAGACCCTTTGGACCCAAAACCCTTCCAAGCTTGGCAACTTTCGGCATCATGTTAGGAGTCGCCACGAGCTTGTCGAAATCCAGCATACCTCCCGCAATCTCCTTGATGAGGTCCTCGCCCCCCGCCAAGTCCGCCCCCGCCTCCTGCAAAGGCAAAGGAAACACCAGGAAAATGGAGTGAGTGGGAGAGTGTGCGAATTGCACAAAGAGGTGGAGACTCACCTTGGCCTTCTCCAGCTTATCGAAGTCGTCCGTGAGCACCGCGACCTTGGTCTGCTTCCCCGTGCCGTGGGGCAACAGGGCGGAGCCGCGAACAATGTGATCCGACCTAAGTCACAAATGGGAAAGCACAGAATTAGCAAAGTCAGCGATCTGAACAGTGAAGCAAAAGCAAAGCAAGGATTTGATACTAACCTCTTCGGGTCCGTCGCGAGGTTGACGTGGACCTCTAGGGTCTCCGTGAACTTGGCCTTCGCCTCCGCCAGGGCCTTGGAGACGGCTTGGTCGAGGGGGACTGTTTCATCCTTCCTCTCGCCAGCCTGGGTGGCGAACAGAACGGACCCAACCGCGCCGTCCGCCTTCGACAGGAGGAAGGACGCCGGGACGGTCCTTCCAACGTTGTCGAGGCTCCAGGTCGGTTGGCGCGAGGCACCGAGTCTCAGCAGTCGAGCAAGCATATCGCCTCTCCTCTCTTTGTTTTTCTCTCTCAAGCGCTCGCCGGATTTTCCCGGTTGGGAGCCGGAGAGCCGATGAGCGATAGAGGAGGGAGAGCCTTGAGCAAGGAAGAGTGTCTTTGTTTGGTACAAAAATATATTTTTACTGCAATGGGTAAAAGGCAACCCCTTGGGCGATGGGCCTGACTGTTCTCACGTAGCCGGCCGAGATTGCGTTGAAATCGGCATCCAAGCCGATGGATATCTCCGCCGTGCCACTGGGATGTCTGATCGAGACGTCTGTCGTGCTCTCTGGCTCACCGAGTGGGCGGGAGACAAGGGACTGAGCCAGAGATCCCTCCGTCAGGCATGCCGCGGCGATGCACTGGGCTGCTGTCATGGCCAGACTGTAGTGCAAGTCTCGGTGACGCGGGTCCGTGAAGTATCGCACGCTGATGTCATCGTCCCCTCGCGCGCTCGACAGAACCGCAATCTTCGGCGACGTCTCTGCGGACACGTCGCCCATCCCCATCAGCCTGGCCGCCCCCCGGCGGAGATTCTCCATCCTCTCGTTGAGCTCCACATCGGCGTCGCACTCCTCTTTGGTCTCCTCGCCGGTCATCCCCACGTCGCTCGCTTTGCACAGCACCATGGGCCGAGAGAAATCGATGCAGCTCACTTCGATGCCGCCCACCTCGTCAACGGCGTTACCCGTCGGAAGAATGCCGCGACCCAGCGTTCCTGCCATCCCCCGGGCCCTCACGCTCACAGGGGCGCAGCTGCCAGGCACCCCACTGATGGCTTGGTTCCCACTGTAGCGCACGCGGATTCCCCCCGCTTCATTCTCCGTCTGCACCTCTATCTCGTACCTTGTCCCGGTGTTCAGCGACCTGAGCTTGACCGTCGTCGAGGGGCACGTCAGGCCCTTTCTTACCAGGCCTTTCTCAATCGCGAAAGCCCCGACAGAGGGAAGCATGTTGCCGCAGTCTCCATGGGTCGTATCGACTCCAAAACTTTCGATCTCGCTCTGCACGAACTTAATAAGAACGTCCTCCTCAGCATCCTCGTTCGCGCTCTCCACGATCACGGATTTGTTCGTCGACGAACGCCCCCCACCTATCCCATCGACGCCATACACGTGCCCGCTCCCCACCAGCCTTGCCGCGATGAGCTCGCTCCGATGATCCAGTCCACCGTCCGCCGCGTCCTCCACCTGCGTTCTAACGAGGGCATTGAAGGACGCTGGAACTCTCTCGAGGTCGCTCCGAAGGAACAGAGGGCCTTTCGAAGTCCCTGACCTGAACAGCATGAAGGGCACCCGCGCCATCATGGTGGGAACTCGTCCTCTCTCGTTCGTTCCCCTCCCTCAATTTATGTTTCGGGTCGGTGGGTCAGAATTTCGTCGTCGTCGTCGTCGTCGTTGGTCGTTGTCCTTGTCGTCGTTGTTGTCCTTGTCGTCGTTGTTGTTGCCAGACGCGAAGAGGATGGTGAAGGAGATCGAGCCGTTTGAGTTGGAGAGGTTCTTCGCGATATGGGAGTTCAAAGCGAAGCACTTGCTTTGCTGCAGGTGAGTGAGTCTGGGACATTCAAAGTCATCCAGCAGCTGACCTCGTCTTCCTTTTTCTGCAGCGACTGCGAGCCGCTCGCGGTGAAGGATTTGCTCGAGCACGCGGACGGGGAGTGTAAGAAGCTCTGGGACGACATGGTTTTAGGGTATACCATGTCGAACGGTCGAGAGGAGCTCAGGAAGGAGATTGAGACCCTGTACAAGACCGTGAAGGCCGATGAGGTCAATATCGTGGTCCCGGAAGAGGGGATCTACCTGTCGATGATCGCACTGCTGAATGGGGGGGACCACGTCGTGTGCACCTATCCGGGCTACCAGTCCCTGTACGAGGTGGCGAGGTCCCTGGGGTGCCAGGTTCATTTCTGGATGCCTAGGATCAGTCCCGAGACCGGTGAGATCGATTTTCACCCTGAGGACTTGAAGGCCCTCCTGGATTCCGCACCCATCAAGTTGGTCGTGGTGAACTTTCCTCACAACCCAACGGGAAAGACGCTGACGCGGGAACAGCACTCGAGCGTCCTTGAGATGTGCGAGGGAAAAGGTTGCCACCTTTTCAGTGACGAGATGTACAGGCTCCTGGAGTACGAAGAGGACCGCACCCTGAGGAGCAACGTCGATTGCTACGACAAGGCGATCGTGCTAAGCGGGGTGTCAAAGAGTCTGAGCTGTCCTGGCCTGCGCATTGGTTGGATCACTTCCCACGATTCGGCGTTCATGAAGAGGCTCGCGGAGCTGAAGGACTACACCACGATCTGTCCCAGCGGCCCTAGCGAGGTCCTTGCCCTGATGGCCATCAGGCAGAGAGAAAGAATAGTGGGAGGGAACTTGAAGATCATTCGAGAAAACATTGCCCTTCTCGAGGGCTTTTGTGCCAAGCATCCCAAGCACATGAAGTGGGACCCTCCACAAGCCGGGTCCATCGCGTTCCCCAAGCTGCTGACGAGCGAGCCCATTGGGTCCTACTGCGAGAGGCTGGTGACTGAGCAGGACGTCCTGCTGCTGCCGTCTTCCGTTTATGGCGCTGACAACTTCACCAACGACAAGCGCGTGAGGTTTGGACTGGGAAGGGCGAACATCGCCGAGGGGCTTGACAGGCTGGGCAAATTCTTCTCTTCGCAATAATGTTACATCATGGGTATATATAGACACAGGATACACAAATATAAACGCACACAGTATTCTACAACTCACGTGTCCATGCACATGCTGGCTTGCTTCTCCATCTTCTTCCTGTACCTCTGCTGCCTCTTCTCGGCGTCCGTGAGTTTCTTCTTCTTCTTCTTCTTCTGCTGCTGTTGTTGTTGTGCTCTGGTTCGGGTTGGTTCCGGTTCCTGACTTGCGGAAGCAAGTGTGTGCCTCAAGTGGTTTTGGACCGCCTTGAGGGGGTTCACTTGGAACACGGGGTGAGAGACCACGGCGGCCAGCCTCTCCTTCTCCTGGACGACGGAGGCCTTCTTCGGCGGCCTCTTGTTCTTCGCCACTCGAAAGCTCGACAACTCGTCCAGAGTCTCGCTGAATCCCGAAAAGGAGATAGGCTTCCGCTTGCCCTTCTTCTGCGAGTAAGTCGAACGAAGCAACGCAGGAGCGAGAGTGTCAGCGCAAGAAGGAGGACCACGCACGATCACAAAAAGGGATCAAGGGATGTAAGTGCCATTTCGACAACAAGCGTGCACGTGAACTACCGTGTTCCGGATTGACACTAGGTGATTTATCCTCGTTTCAAAGCATTCCGAGCAACCGAGAACCCGGAACGTCTGCCCAAGGAATACAGCGTGTGCTGCGTGCGTTTAAAGAGAGAGAGAGAGAGTGTGTGTGTGTGTGTGTGTGTGTTGTGGAAACACTCTTGTCCTTCCCTCTTACCTTTCCGATAGCCGCCTTCGCTCTGAGCGCGTCGGTCTTGGCCTGCTCGAGCCTTTGGGAGAAGGCCTCTTTCTTCCTCTTCCTCCTCTCCTTACTCGACCTCTTCATCTTTTGACCTCCTTCACATGGTTCGTGGTCCCCCGCCGCCACCCCTCGTTCTGGCTCGCCCTTCCCCTTGGGAATTCCCCCGGAGAGGCGAGAGAGAGAGTGGAGGCGAGGGGTGGGGTGGGGCTCGGCTCCGGCATGAGCCTGTATGGGGACCTGCCCGAAGCGAAGGGGGGGGAGGCTCATGGAGGAGGGGGGGGCGCCGGCTACCTCGGTTCGCAAGGTGCGCTTTTTGCGGCCCCCCAGGCCCTGAAACGCCGGAAGCCAAAGTCGAAGGTCCTTCCGAGGCAGAGGCGGAAGTTGGGGTGTCTTCCACCGCAACCACAACCTCAACCAGGTCACTCGGGGGTGCACACCTCGCTGAGTGCCGTGAAGGACGAGTACAATCCGTCAACACCTTTTGATTACGACGCTTTCAGTGCGGAGCGGCGAGAAGAGGAGAAGGCCGGTGCGAGGAAGAAGGCCGTCGAGCTGCGGGAGTACCTTGGACTTCGGACAGGGAGGCAGTTCCAGCCCACTAGAGTGGACTTGAATGTATCAGGAGAGGAGGCCTTCCGTCGGAGAGCTGCTTTAGGGAGTGGGCGGAAAGGAATCGAGGAGCGAAGGGAAGAGAGCCGGCCCAAGAGCGCTGCTGAACGCATGATGGCAAAGATGGGTTGGAAGGAAGGGGAGGGTCTGGGAAAGTCGAAGCAAGGGATGAAGCACCCGCTCGCGGCGCAGAAGACGTCCAGGTCAGGTGGAACTATAGTAGAAGGGCCAAGATGAGTAAGGGAGCTATTTTGTAGCACATCTCCTTGCTCAAGAGATCGATCGCCCCCGCCTCGGCCCCATCATTATATGTTTCGTGCACACAAGCTCCGTACTCCTGCCAAGCTCCCAAGCAGTCCACTGGCTGGGCGCAGCCCTCGGTGGTGCACTGCTCAATCTTTGTATGTAATTTTATATATAGTTCTCCAGCTTTTACAGCGCAACTGCTGGAGGCCGGCTGCTCACATTTCCTTGGCAAGGAGAGACCTGTAGGTCGCTTTGGCTTCTTGGTATCTGTCCTTGAGGCTCTTGTAAAAAGCAACATCGTCGTCATCTCTTGCGACTTGAGCCCCTCTTGACTTGGCCAGTGTTGGTGGCTTTTGACCACTCTCAGCGGTGACCTTGACGTCTTCTTCGGTCTTGGGGCGCTTTCCCAGGGTGGCTCTGCCCTCCTTCGCCAGCCTCAGTGCTTGGGGCAAGAGGGAGGGGTGGTCCACATCTTCCATGGACAGGTGGCGCTCGTTGGCTGCCCGCTCCTCTAGCAAGACAGACATCAGCTCCTTGTTGATGTGCTTCAGGTGCTTGATGACCTGAACCATCTTCTCCCGCTGCTCCTCGTGCTTCTCGAACCTCGCTCGAAACTTTTGAAAGTTCGAGGCCAGTTCCTGGTTCTGTTCCCGAAGCGCGGCGGCCTCGTGGTGGGACTTCTTCCTCTGGGTGGTCTCCTTGGAGAGGGCGGACTTGGCGGTGCTGAGCTCCTTCGCCATCGCACCCACCTTCTCTCGCGACTCCTCGTCAGACTGCACGGCCTTTGCAATCCTCGACTGCAGCCGCTCAAGCTCCCGTTGGCTCTGAGCGTTCTTCTGAAGCTCCTCTTTGTACCTGTCCTTGTAAATTTTGAGCCTAACCTTGAGCTGATCCTGCTGCTGAACGGCTTGCTTCTTGCCCTCCTCCGCCTCTCGCCTCTGCCTCTCCGCCAGTTCCTTCTCTGACGACGCCTTGCGAATCTTCTCCAGAAGCTGCTGGCTTCGCTTTGACTGCTGCGCAGCCTTGTCCTTCAAGTCCTTGATCTTCCTCTCGAAGGACTCCACGGTCGAGGCGATAACCTGCTGGTGCTCCCTCTGGAGCTGCGCGGCGTCCGGGGTATTGCTGGCGCTCCTCTCCGCGGCCAGAATTGCGGCCTCCTTGGTCTTCACCTCGACCCTCAGCCTCGCCACTTGACCCTCCAAGGAGGTTATTTCCCTCTCCCTGCTCCTCACCGTCCCCCGCAGGGCCGCGATCGCCGCGCTCTGGCTCGCGACCCTCGCCTCCAAGTGATCGTCCGCCTCGGGGACGACGGCGGGAGCTCGGGGGGACCGGGCGGGCGAGCCCCCCGCGAGACCCGACGGGGCCGGCATCCCAAGGGTCCTCAGAAGCCCCTCCAGCTTTCTCTGAGCCAAAACCAAGGACCTCCACTCCTCTTCCTCGTCGTCGTCGTCGCGTCGAGGAGGAGTGGATGCAGACGGCGAGTCCTCACCCCCCCTCAAACCTTTCGTCGTCATCCTATCGGTCTATTGTTCCCGTAAGTGTGTGCCCCTTGGTTCCCCCCTGGAGGAGGAGGAAGGCAGGGACTTGGGTGGTGGGTGGTGGCCGAACGACCGCGGTGCGGCCTCGCAACCCCGTGCGTAAGACGCCACAAGTCGTCTTCGTCTCGTTTTCGAACCCCAATCCCAATCCCAATCCCAATCGAGTCGAGTCGGTCAGTGACGACCCCTGGAGGGATTTTTGGAGACGGCCCAAGACGCCCCTCCCAGGAAGGAAAGGAAAGGAAAGGAAAGGAAAGGAAAGGAAAGGAAATGAGGGACAGCCGCCAGTGATGGATCGAGTGAGAAACAATGACCGCCCCCCGGTCTCCTGGTCCTTGGGCCTGTCTTGGTCCTCGCCTTGGTCTTCCCAGTGTGTGTGTGTGTGTGTGTTGTCCCGGTGGGGTTGTCCTTGGGATGAGGTGCACTTTGGATCTGGACATTCTACTTTCCCTTTCCCGTATGGAAATGTTTCTTCCCCGCGCGGAAAAAACGGACGGCTCGTAATCTGCCAGGAGACGCCGCCGAGAGGAGCGAAAACAAACAATCACGGAGTGTACCGCCGGCCAAGGACGAGGACGAATTGTACTTGCTTGCTTTGCTTGCGTTTGCGACGACTGGACGGGGGACGAGAGAGGGAAGGAGGGAGAAGAACAAGGGAAGATGATCGAACTGGCCAAGGCGGTGCTGTACCTGGCGATACCAATGCCGCACGCGTTCTACGCGTTGCTGTGGAACAAGCCGCAGGTTTGGAAGAAGGTGGCGAAGAAGACCAAGGTTCCGCCGGTGGACCTCCTGGCGATCGTGGCGCTTTGCATGAAGGTGGTGCAGTTCTTCAGCTTTGTATTCTACATAATGACGCTCCTCGGGACGAACGCGTTCACCGAGACTTTGCGATTGGCCCACCCCATGACCCTGCTCTTCGGAGGGGTCCTCTTCGCCGTGGGCCAGGCTCTCAACATCGGGGTGTACAAGACCTTGGGGAAGGACGGTGTATACTATGGAATCAAGTACGGGAAGAAGGTGCCGTGGGTCACGGGCTTCCCCTTCAGCATCTGCCCCCACCCCCAGTACATCGGCTCCTCGCTGTCCGTCTGGGGTGCGCTTTGGCCCATCATCAGGGTCTTCCCGGGCAACCTCGTCGACCTCGCGGCCGTTGGACTGTACTGGAGCGCGATGTACGCCACCTCCTCCGTGATCGAGTCGCACTAAGCCACTGAGAGAGAGAGAGAGAGGAGGAGTCAAGGCAAGGGTTTTATTTTTCGCTGGGCGCCGAGCGACGAAGGGTCGTGCTGGTGCGCAACTCTTCGACGTCGAGAGAATCCCCTGATAATAATTATTGGCCAATCTATCATAATTATCGCCACCGCCCGCCGCTCTCAGCTCCCCCACGCTCACTCCGCCCCCGAGCATCTGCTGGACGCCTTGGACGGCCTTTCCTTGGTTGTCGAACGCTTGCGCAAAGTCCCTCCTCGCTCACGCAAGCTGATTATTTGTGATAAAAGAATACATTTTCGGAAGCCCTGAACCCACGCCACGCCACCCTTCTCTCGTCTCAAGTCACCCCCTCCTCCTCAAGTGTACCACGCACTCGGACCACTCCGTGTACGGGAAGTGATCAAAGACCTTGAAGCTCCTCAGCTCGTGGGTGTTCGTCAATTGCTCCAGACAAGCCTTGAGCGTCTCGGCGTTGCAAGATATGTAGATGATGTGATCGAAGGCGTTCGCGACGTGGAGGGTGTTGGGGTCGAGACCTGCCCTCGGGGGGTCCACAAGAATCGTGGAGAAGTCGAACCCAGAGTAGGCTTGGAAATCTCCTCCCCTCTTCGCTCGAACATTCTGACTGAACTTCATGCAGCACGACTGGCACAGCTGCACGTTGGCAACCGAATTGCTTCTCATGTTCTCCCTCGCCGCACTGACGAGGGACTTGTTCAGCTCCACCGAAAGGATCCTGGAGAAGTGCGGTGACAAAGGCACCGTGTAATTCCCGTTCCCGCAGTACAAGTCCAGCAAATCCCTCCGGACCCCACCGTCGTCTCGCGCGATCTGCGAGGCGAGGCCGCAAATGTGTTCGATCGTCCTCTTGCAGATCTCTCCGTTCGGATTGCTGAATGAGCCCTCGACCTGCTTCCAACTCAGAACGGAGTCGTTGATGCGCATGGACTCCACGACGTAATCCTTCCCGCACACGAGCTTGACCCCCTTCGACCTGCCAATCAGAGATACCGAGAGACTGTCCCCGAGCCTCTTCGCCTCACGCTGCCACTGCTCCGCGTCCTCGAGGGGCTTGTCGTAGACGAGAGTCACCACAACGTCCTTCTCTGCGAGGGTCGTCAGGTAATGAATGCCAGTCAGGTTCGTTCTCAGGACCGGAGACCCCCGCCCCAGCGCGTCCGCTACCTTTGGCATCAGGGCATTGATCTGCTTCGAGGCGACGGGGTAGGACGAGACCGAGACCCGGGGTCCCCCGCGGTTGTAGAGAGTGTGTGTGAGAGAGAGCCCATCGACGCCGTCACCGTCGCAGCTGACGCCAAACCGACACCTCAGCCTGAAGTACGCCTTCGGCGACACCTCCCGCGTCACCTCGCACCCGTCCCGATCGAGGAGATCCCCGAAGGTCCCCTCTATGCCCCTTATTTTCGCTCCTAGGACCTCCTCATACTCCTCGGGTTTGTAACTGGAGAGCAGGGGTATCCCTGCTCCCTCCCTCGACTCCGCCCTCACCACTTTCGACGGCCCGCCGGCCCTGCTCCTCGCGAAGCCTCCGCCTGATGTCCCGCTCCTCCCCGCTCCCTCCCTCGACTCCGCCCTCACCACTTTCGACGGCCCGCCGGCCCTGCTCCTCTCCATCTCCTTCCCTCTGCTGCTTCTGCTCTGCTTTCTCTCTAGAGAGAGGGAAGGAGAGGAGAGGAGGGAGAGGGGTTGTTTGAGGGATGGGCGAGATGTTGTGGAGGGGAGGAGGTGCTGGAGGGGTGACGCCGATGCAAGGAGTGCTGCTGTTCGTGGTGCTCAAGTTTCTCTTCACGAGCTGGCTGGAGACGAGGCAACTGAGGGAGTTGAAGAAGAGGACGGCCCCCAAGGAGCTCAAGCACCTCGTGACGAAGAAGGAGTTCTCCGCGACGAGGGAGTACGGCTTGGACAAGTGGCACTTTGGGTTCCTCGCCGCCACGGTCGACGTGGCGGAGAACATTGCGTTCCTGGCCTGGGGGGGGCTGGCCTACTTCTGGTCCCTCTCGGGCGACCTCGGGGCGTACGTGCCTGCCTACAAGTGGTTCGACGGGGAGGTGCGGCAGGCCGTTGTCTTCACGGTGATCTACGGCGTGGCGACGACGATCATGGACCAACCCTTCGTGCTGTACGACACCTTCGTCATCGAGCAGAAGCACGGCTTCAACAGGAAGACCTTCAAGATCTACCTCGCCGACCTGGTCAAGTCGCTGGGTCTCATGGTGGTGCTCGCCCCGCCCTTCGTCACCTCCATCGTCGTAATCCTGAGGAACACCGGCCCCCACGTCGCCCTTTACCTGTGGGTCTTCCTCCTGGCCTTCAACCTCTTCATCATGACGGTCTACCCCACGGTGATTGCCCCCATGTTCAACAAGTACGAGCCGTTGGCGGAGGGGGCCTTGAAGACGAAGATCGAGGCCCTGGCGAGGGGGCTGGATTTTCCGCTTCAGAAGCTCTTCGTCGTGGACGCCAGCACCCGGTCGTCCCACTCCAACGCCTACATGTACGGCTTCTTCAAGAACAAGCGGATTGTCATCTACGACACCTTGATCTCCCAATGCACTGAGGAGGAAATCGTGGCCATCCTCGCCCACGAGCTCGGACATTGGAAGAGGCGCCACACGCCCATCCTCTTCGCCAGCTCGATGACCGTCCTGCTCCTGCAGCTCACGTGCTACACCTACGTCTCCAGCTGGGGGGGGCTCTTTGAGTCGTTCGGGTTCTCCGGCTCGAAGCCCGCCTTCATCGGGATGGTCCTCTTCTCCATCGTGATCGGCCCCGTGGATGTCGTGATCGGCTTCCTCAGCAACGTCCTCAGCCGAGTCTTCGAGTACCAGGCGGACAGGTTCGCCGTGGACCAAGGGTACGCGAAGCAGCTCAAGTCCGGGCTCATCAAGCTGCACAAGGAGAACAAGAGCGACTACAACATCGATCACCTGTACTCTGCTTTTCATTTTTCTCACCCTTCCTTGATCGAAAGGATCAAGCACATCGATCGGCTCGGCGCGGAGGCTGCTTCCTTGGCGAAGGAGGACTGACGCCTTGGGTGGTTTTGTATCTACACTATCTACACTACACTTTATTCCTATTTTATCGTATACCAACAGCAGCCCCCCTAAATATCTTAGGCCCTCTTTTCATTTTTCCTGCCAACGGGGACGAAAAAGCGGCTGACGACCCGAGCCACCCACCCAAACCAAACCCGCGACAGGAGGACAGGAGCGACAGGAGCGACAGGAGAGAGACACGGGAGAAAGACCTTGAGAACTCGTGGAAGTATGATTAGAGCGGCGGTCATGGAAGCCCTGAGGCGTGTGAGCCACGGCTCGAACAACGGGAGGCAGCTGAGGACTGCACCCTTTGTGTTGAGATCGTCCACCACGACCTTCTCCTCGGCGAGTGCCGGAGCGGCCGCAGCGGCGGAGAAGCAGCCCACCATCATCTACACGTTGACGGACGAGGCGCCTCTGCTCGCGACCTACTCCTTCTTGCCAATCCTCCAGACCTTCGCCTCCAGGTGAGTAAAAACCTCAATTTTCCCTTGTTCTTCTTCTCCCTTCCTTTTGTTTTGCTCACACAACGAACGACGCGCTCCGCTCCCTCCTTCCTTGCTTCCGTCTCCATCCCCGCAGGGCGGGCGTTGGGGTCGAGACGAGGGACATTTCCCTGTCCGGCCGCATCTTGGCTCAGTTCGGACAGTCTCACGACGCCCTCGCGGAGCTCGGGGACCTGTGCCTCAAGCCGGAGGCCAACGTCATCAAGCTGCCAAACATCTCGGCCTCCGTGCCTCAGCTCAAGGCCGCCATCGCCGAGCTCCAGCAGAAGGGCTACGACTTGCCCGACTACCCTGAGGAGCCCGCGAACGCGGAGGAGGAGAAGATCAAGTCCCTTTACGACAAGGTCAAGGGGTCTGCCGTCAACCCCGTCCTCAGGGAGGGGAACAGCGACAGGAGGGCCCCCAATGCGGTCAAGGCCTACGCCAAGAAGCACCCACACGCCATGGGAGAGTGGACCAAGGACTCCAAGAGCCACGTTTCCAGCATGTCCAAGGGAGACTTTTACGCCTCCGAGAGGTCGATGACTGTCGCCAAGGCGACCGAGGTGGACATCGTCTTCGTTGCTGAGGACGGCTCCAGGACGGTCCTGAAGAAGGGAATCGCTCTTGAGGACGGCGAAGTGATCGACACCGCGACCATGGACATGGCCGAGCTCAGGGAATTCATCAAGGGAGAGGTCGAGGACTCCAAGAAGAACGGAACCCTCTTCTCGCTCCACATGAAGGCCACCATGATGAAGGTGAGCGATCCAATCATCTTCGGCGCGGTCGTAGAGACGTTCTTCGCCCCTGTGTTCGAGAAGTACGCCGACCTCTTCGAGAGGACGGGCGTGGATGTCAAGAACGGCTTGGGAGACTTGCTTGACAAGGCAGAGACTCATTTCACCGAGGAGGAGAAGAGGGAGGTCCTCGCTGCAGTGGAGCAGGCTCTCAAGGACGGACCAGCTCTGGCCATGGTGAACTCCGACAAGGGGATCACCAACCTCCACGTCCCATCGGACGTTATTATTGACGCCTCTATGCCCGTGGTCGTCCGTGACTCTGGAAAGATGTGGAACGCCGCTGGAGAGTTGCAGGACACCAAGGCTGTCATCCCAGACAGGTGCTACTCTGGTGTGTACGATGCCGTGATCAGGTTCTGCCAGGAGAACGGTGCGTTGGACCCAACCAAGATGGGATCCGTTCCAAACGTCGGCCTGATGGCCAAGAAGGCCGAGGAGTACGGAAGCCACGACAAGACGTTCCAGATGGAGCAGAACGGAAAGGTGGAGATCGTTGACGCTGCCGGCAACGTTCTGGGAGATCTCACCCAGAACGTCAACGGCGGAGACATTTTCCGCATGTGCCAGGTGAAGGACGCCCCTATCAAGGACTGGGTGAAGCTTGCCGCCAACAGGGCCAGGGCAACCGGCGATCCAGCCATCTTCTGGCTCGACGCCAACCGCCCTCACCACAGAGAGCTTATCAAGAAGGTGGACGCCTACCTCCCAGAGTTCGACACTGGAAACTTGGACCTTTCTATCGCTTCCCCTGTTGATGCCACCAAGACCTCCCTCGAGCGCATTGCCAAGGGACAGAACACCATCTCTTGCACTGGCAACGTCCTTCGTGACTACCTCACTGACTTATTCCCAATCCTTGAGGTTGGAACCTCCGCGAAGATGCTTAGCATCGTGCCTCTGATGAACGGTGGCGGCCTTTTCGAGACTGGCGCCGGTGGGTCCGCTCCAAAGCACGTCCAGCAGCTCGTCGAGCAGAACTATTTGAGGTGGGACTCCCTTGGTGAGTTCATGGCCCTCGTTCCTGCTTTCGAGCACATTGCCGAGTCCACCAGCAACGGCAGGGCATCCCTGCTGGCCACTACCCTCGATTCCGCGGTCGGAAAGTTCCTTGACGAGAACAAGAGCCCAACTCGCCGCCTCGGTGGCATCGACAACAGAGGAAGCCACTACTACCTCGCTCTCTTCTGGGCCGAGGAGCTTGCTGCCAACACTGTTGACGCTGATCTTGCCAACGCCTTCACTGACATGGCCACCGCTCTCAGGCAGAACGAGGACAAGATCGTCGAGGAGTTGCTCTCCGTCCAAGGTCCTTCTGCGGACATTGGTGGCTACTACAAGCCAGACGACGACAAGGCCGAGAAGGTCATGAGACCATCCGGAACTCTCAACGCGATCATCGAGAACGCTAAGGCATGAGCTGTCCGAAGTAGCGGAGCAGGCAAGTGGCGCAATGTAGTAAGCCCGAGTTTTGGGCTCTGCATTAAATTTATTTCCTAAGCTGTATGTAGGAAGCATTTTTCGAAGCCTCGCTAGGAGGTCCTTCAAGTCCCGGTCCCCTGAACTCGAAACACAACTAACTCTTGTTGATCCCTCCCATGAAGGTGCTTGCGTCGGGCACCACCCCGTTGACCTCCGCCCCGCTAAAGTCGAACCCGGGGTGCTCGAGCTGAAACCTCTCCAGCAGCAGCCGCTTCTGCTCGCTTTCCCGGTCCTGGACGCTTATGGCCTCGTGACCTTGGAACACTCCCGACCAGCTCTCTCCTTCTTTGAACTTCTGCAGGGTGAGGGATATCAATCCGCTCTTCGAGTCCAGCGTCCAGAACGACTCGTCAGGCTTCACCTGTCCCACAAGCTCGTGATCAAACAGAGTCTCGAACTCTTCCTTGTCCACACGGCTGCAAGAGGTGGCTTCGAGTTTCACCCGGTTTGGCCTTATGACGCACTTCACGTTCCTCTTGGCGTTCAGCCCCGTCGAGCACCTCACCACCACGTTCACCTCCTCCACGTTCTGACTCCACTCGTACCCCCCGTGCCCTCCCTCCACACCCTCCACCCTGTACCTCCCCTCCTCCTCCATCCTCTCCCACTCAAGCACTCGTGGTCGACCACAGGATCAGACCACTGACGACCCACGAGCAGGAGAACAGGAGGAAGGGGGGCTGGCGTTGGAGAGGGGGAGGGTGGTGGCGAACGAGTGCGAGTGCAGTGCTGAGAAAGGATGGGGATGATGGGAAAGAGACACGTGGGAAACCGCTTTGATTGTGTGGTGGTGAAGCTTGGAGGTGCTGCGATTACGAGGAAGGGAGAGCTGGAGACGCTGGATCACGAGGTCCTGGGAGCGGTTGTCGAGCACATTCGACTTGTGAAGGAAGACCAAGGAGGGAAACTGCGCCTGGTGGTCGTGCATGGGGCTGGAAGCTTTGGGCACTTTCAGGCCAAGGAGTATGGAGTCCAAGGGGGCTCACTGGACGACGAGCGGACAATCAGAGGATTCGCAGAGACGAGGGTGAGCGTGACCAAGCTGAATCATGCCGTGGTCTCTGCTCTCACCGAGGCTGGGATTCCTGCGGTAGGCATCTCGCCCTGCGGTTTCTGGGACGAGGAGGCCTCGCCAAAGTCGATTGAGATTCTCAAGCACCTCCTGGCTTCTGGCTTCGTCCCGGTCGTTCACGGGGATGCCATAATCCAGGGGGACAGGACAGTTATCCTCTCTGGAGATCGAATAGTCAACTACCTCAGCGTGGAGGCTCTGAGGCCTCGCTTCGTGCTCTTTCTCTCCGACGTGGACGGCATATTCGACAGGCCGCCTGCAAGCGACGGGGCCCAGCTGATTCGGGAGATAGAGGTGGAAGCGAGTGGACGCTTTGAGCAAAAAGTGGAGTTTGCCTCGGGCCATGACCACGACACCACGGGAGGCATGGCGGCCAAGGTCGAGGACGGGGTCTTCATCGCAAAGCACGGGATCGATGTTCTGATCGCGCGAGCAGGATCGACCGCCGCGCTGTGCGCTCTCCAAAGAACGTTTCCAGCTTGTCTCAGCGACGACAAGTGGCGGGGGACCCGTATTAGTCTCAAGGGGTGAAACCAACTGCGGCGGAGGCGAAGCTGGTGTTTTTGTGTAATAATTATTGTGTAGAAAAAGCCTCTCGATGACACGCAATTATGAAAATATGGTTCGTCTTATTTCTTCCCTCTGTTCCTGAGTTTGCCCAGGGGGTCAAAGGCCTTGATATCCTCGTCCTCCTCGTCCTCCTCCTCCCCCTCGAGGTCCAGCATCCCGTAAACCGAGTTCTCCAACACTTTTGTTCTCATATACTTGAGGGCTTGCTCACCCGTGGGCTTGGAGTGGGCCAGGGCCCTAACAAAGTCGTCCAACGTGAGCGACCGAGGTTTGATGGTTCCCACGGACGAGGGGTTCTTCCTCTCCTTTTGAAGCAGCTCCCGGATCGGATAGTAAGCCGCGTTCGTGCAGAGTTGCTTCAGGTCACTCCCGCTGAATCCCGTCGTTTTCTCTCCCAACTTTTTGATCCCTTGGCCCATGTAGACCGACTCATCCATCACCTCTCCCTCCAGCATCTTGGAAAGAATCAACTCCCTCTGCTTCTGATCGGGAAGGCCGACCAGGAAGGACTGGGGAAGCCGCCTCAGAACGGCCTCGTCCACCTCCCACGGCCTGTTTGTCGCACCCAAGACCATGACCTGCGAGTACTCGTCCGTCGTGAAGCCGTCCCAAAGGGCCATGAACTCCGTCTTCATGTTGTTGGTCGCCTCGTGCTCGTTGCTGTGCCTCTTCCCCAGCATGGAGTCAATCTCGTCGATGAAGATGATCGACGGCTGCAACTTCATGGCGAGGGTGAAAACCGCGGTCACGAGCTTCTGAGCGTCGCCGAACCACTTGCTCTGCAGCGTTGCGGCCCTCACGTTAATGAAGCAAGCGTTGGACTCCTTCGCGATAGCCTTCGCGAGCATGGTCTTCCCCGTCCCTGGAGGGCCGTAAAGCAGGACGCCTTTGACTGGCTTGAGCAGGTTGCCCCTCGCGAAGAGATCTGGCCTTCTCAGAGGCAAAATCACGAGCTCGTAGAGCCTCTCCTTGATGACGTTCAGGCCACCGATCTTGTCGAAAGACACCGTGAGGTGGTCAGGGTTGATCACATCGCAGGCGATGACGTCCTCGTAGGTATTCGTCTGCACGCTGCGGCCCAGGCGCTGCTTGATCTCCTTCTTCCTTTGCGCGGCCTGCTTCGAGGCAGCTTTGTTCGGATCCAGCTGATTCAGAGTGAACTTGAGGAAGAAGAAACTGCCCAGGAGCGTGGCGGACAGGTATATTAGCTGCAGAGCGAAAACCGGGAGGACCAGCAGCAACGCCGGGCGGGGGATAAGAGGGCGTTCTGTCAGTGGTCTCGGTGCGTTTTCGGTCATCATGCAAAAAGGCTAGGCCTAGCGTTCGGGTGGCAAGCAAGCTCCTCGACACCTGCCTCCGAGTTCGGGTGGACGAGAGAAACAACGCGCTTGTCGCGCCGATACTTACGTCTCCGATCCAGTTGGGCTGCCCCCCCTTGATGCGCGTCCCTGTGGTCGCGGCGTGCGCAGGCTTCCCGCTGAACAACCTCCCCACCCCCCTCCCTATTCCTCCGACCCCTTTTCCTATCTCTCCCAAGATCTGTCCGACAAGTGGCTTCCCGGCTTGGGTCACCACTGCCGCTACCACCCGTCCCTCCTCCGCTCTCCCTTCCCCCATCCCTGTCCCCTTCCCAACACCAACCTTCTCCTTCTCCTTCTCCTTCTCCTTCTCTCCCTCCCCAGCCCAGCGGCGATCGCGCGCGAAACGAGACTTCAAGCAATGGCAGCAGCAGCTTTGGTCCAGGAGCGGCGCTGAAGGAGGAGGAGGATGAAGCGAGGGAGGGAGGCGCTGCCGGAGGACTTCTTCGAGGGGGGGAGGGAGGGGGGGGACCGGGAGGAGGGGAAAACAGAAGGGAAGAGGGGAAACGAAGAAAAAGAAACGGCGTTTGATGACTTTATGACCTCCATCGTTGGGGATGGGGAGCCGAGCGAGACGAGAATGCCGAGCAAGCGTTCCATAGCAAGCGCGGGAGACGACGAGCCGAGCAAGCCGAGCAAGCCGAGGGCGACGACTGAGACTGAAGCTCGGGAGGGGGAGGAAGAAGAGGGCGGGGAGGACGGGGAGGACGAGGAGAACCTGGTGAGCAGGGGGAGGGCGGCTGTGTGGAGGGAGCTCATCGAGGAGAAGAAGAGAATGAGGAAGGGGAAGGTGGTTGAGAAAGACTCGGGGGGGTCTTCGGACGAGAGCGACGGGGATGACATTGGGGGCCTCACCGACTGGCGCTCGAAGGGAATCTGAGGAATTCGAACCAACTTGGTTGCAATATAGACAACAATGATTTACGTTGCCTCGGCTTCTGGCGCCTTGGCTTGATCGGGCTTCTCCTCCTCTTTCTTCGTGTAGAACAGCGCGTAAGCGTTCATAAAGTTGCCCACCGGCCCGGCCAGAACCAGCAGGGGGGCCAGGAAGACGAAAATCATGAGGAAGGAGTACGCCATGGTGAAGAGCAAGACCGCTCCAAATTTGGTGTAGAACAGAATTGTGCAGTTGAAGAGCAGGGCCCCGGCAAGGGAGGTGGAAACGGCAGCGTACAGGACTGGTGGTCCCATGGCCCAGATCGCATCCAAGGTCTTTTCCCTCCTCGTCTCCTCCTTCGACTCCTTGTACGCGTGCGCGATGTGGACGATAAAGTCACAGGACAATCCCACCAGAATCGCGAAGCAGATCGCTGTGACGGGAGAAAGGCAAGGAGAAGGTGACGGTGTTAACTCGAGTTCCTTCAGTGAGAATACCGGACGACTTACCCTCCAAGAATCCCAGGGACCACCCCATGGCGACCGTGGTTGCGGCGACGGTTACCAGAATGCAGAAAATGGATATCACGCTGTACAGGGTGAGCAGGACGTTTCCGTTGCTGACGAAGATGATCACCGTGGCCATTGCCACCGAAAGCAATGCGGACAAGTAAGCGCTGTTTTTCATTTGCCGGTTCGTATCCCACCAGTGAAAGTCCTCGCTGATGAAGAAGAAGGAATCGGACGTTCCCTGGGGAGCCTCGAGCCTCTTTTTGTCGATGTACTCACTCCATTCGTAGAACTGGCTCTTCAGCTTGTTGTAAGGATCGTTCCACTTCACCGTGGCCTCGATGTTCATCACGAGGAACTCGACTTGCTCTTGGCCCGGCGGCGGCGGAGCCCCTTGACCGCTTTCGGGATGATAGGATCGCTCGATCTCGCTTGCGATGCCAATGTGTTTCCGCCTGTGATCCCTCTGCGAGCGCCACTCCAAAAACCAGTAGTTGAATTGGTCGGAAGGAAGAGGCAAGGACAGGTCGTACTTGGACGTCGCAGGGTTGTACCTGCCCTTGAGCCACTGATCGAACCCGTCCATGAAGCAGTCCCCTCTGTCCGTGGTAAATGTTTGCTGCTTAATGTCCTGGCAGAATTCGAGCATCCAGGTCTGGACGGCAGGCTGGGTGATGTCAAAGGTGGGGTCCAATATTATTTTGGACTTGGAGGTCGGATCGTTTTCGTTCCCCGTGTCCCCTGGTTTCAGACCGAAAATGACACGAACCCACGAGGTCTCCTCGCCATCGCCGACGTACAGATCATTCTTCCACTTGGTCCATTTGGTGAAGATGTGATTGTCGGGAAAGAGCTGTACTTCAGAAGTTTGCGGCATTGGAATATCCAGTGACACGAGAGTGAAGTAGATGAACAAGGCCAAAAGCCCCGGCACCAAGAAGTACCTCAAAGCAGTCGTCCCCTTGGCACACTGGACCAAAATTTTTTGCGTCATCGTTTCCTTCTTGTGCTTTTTGTCCTTCCTCGAGCAGGCTTGAGAGAAGTCGAGCAAACTCAGCTTGAAGTACCGTCCCACGTGAGCGCCCTTGGCCTTTATGGCCTGAACCCACCTGATCTGCAGAACCAGGGCAGGGGCACAGATGATGATTACGAAAAGATAATCGAACACTGTCATCATTCCCAGGAAGACAGCAAACATTCTGATGGGAGCCACCGGAGTGATCGCGGTGGAGAAGAACGCGCCTGCCGTGGTCAACGACGTCAGAAGCATGGCGTAGGATGCCTGGGGAATCGCCACGCAGGCCAAATCGTACGCCGATGCCCCCGGCATGCTCTGTGCCGCTTGCTCGAACTTGTCAAAGAGCACGAAAATGTCGTCCGCACCGATGCCCATCACCACGAACATGGCTAAGAAATTCAGGAATGGGAAGAAGCTGAAGCCCAGCAAGAGCTTGTACGCGAAGTATGCGCTCGGGAAAGACAGGGCCACTTGGATGACCCCGACGAAGGCCATGAACACGGATCTGGTGTGAAACCAGATCAAGAAAAGGATGATGGCCGTGGCGGCGCAGGCCATGATCATATCCTCCGAAAGCACGTCGTCAATCAGCAGATCCGTAAGCTCCGCATCCCCAACATCGTAGGCCAGATCAAAGGAGTAGTCCCCGTTACCCTTGAGCTTTCCGCTCTTGTGGAGAGCGTACACTGCATCAAGGGACCCTTCCCTCATGGGAAAGACGGTCCGCAGCAGGTTTGTTGAGTGCCTTCCGTCGTTGACTATGTCCTTTCCGGTGAGGCTCGCAAAGTAGTGCTCAGGGATAACGCTTGGCCCCACCTTCGCCTCGGAGACGTACAGCTCCACCAACTCACCCAGCCAAGTCGCGGTGTACTCCGAGAACAGCGTGTCGCAAGTGAACCAAGGCTTCTTGCCGGGGTAATTCAGGTGCGTGTACTTCTTCAGAATCAAGTCCTCGCGAATGAGCGTGACAAAGGATATCGGATGGAAACACTCCCCGGCAATAATGGGCCAGCTCTCGTCGTCCCTCGCCCTCCTGCAGACGTCACTCTCCTCCTGGACTCGGAACACCTCCGCCTCGTATTCGCATACTTCCTTGAGGCTCTGCATGTTCAACAAGTTGAAGTCCTTGCCCTTGCCCTTGTAAAGCGAAAGAAGGTGGTTCTCCCCATGAAAGGCTTGGTCTCCGTGCGCGTTAAACTCGTGCGAGGATTCCTGCAGCAGATGACGTCTCCGCCTGTAGTCTTCCTCCTCGCCGTTGAGCCTTGCCCAAAGATTCAATCTTGCCGAGTCTTGCGCCTGCTTGTCAGCGACGGGAGTGTTTCTGCTGTTCCACCCGTCGTTGTCTGCAGATATCTCGAACTCACCGACGATCATCCCGACGGCGCTAAGCCCGAGGGCAAAGAGAAGGGACAAGACCATGACGAGGCAAGGTCGCCTGGCGAGAAAGCGGACCAGGACATTGGGCCGAGGTCCCACCTGCACCGGAACCTGAACCTTGGGGCCCACGTGGAGCTCGTTCGTCGCCGCCACCCGGAGCTCTTGATCGGGAACGTAGCCCATAGCCTCCTCCCTGCAACAACAAGTATCCCCCTCTGCTGATCTTTCGTATCCCCCTCTGCTGATCTTTTTTATTATTATTTTTTCCTTCCTTCAAGATTGTATCTTGGAGTGTAAGGGGTCCAGGGTTTGAATGGAACCGAGGGACAGCCCACGACAAGGGACCGGCCTCGTCGAAGAGGGACGGGCGGGCGAACAAGAACACGAACACAATGGAGGGGGAGGAGGAGGAGGAGGACTACGCGTCCTATTCAGCGTACAGGCCAAAATATGGGACGTTTAGAACGACATGCACGAGGTTTGTCGTCCTTTATGCCTCGCTGGTTATGGCGGGACTGTGTGCAGCGGCCTTGATCATGTACACGGAGCTTCCCGTGGGGCACTACCAGGACCTTGACTCGGTCACCATGCTCTTCGACCACAGGAAGGCCGCGAAGGGGATCCAGGCGGAGCACGAGTACTTTCGGAAAGAAACCTGGGCCCGGGACGTTCAGGTTGCTTCCCTCGAGAACGACGTGACGGAAGTCTCCAGGCACATCCCTGTCGCACTGTACTGCGGCGGAACCCGGTCCCTTTGCGACAAGGACGTCCAAGTGGAGTGCCTGTCTAAGCTGACGAGCGTGAACACGACCCACTCCCTCAACGCGGACCAGGACGGCCTCGTGGCCTCCGTGCAATACTACGGGACGTGCACCGAGTTCAACGCCTTGGAGTGGGGGGAGCGCGCGGAGCGGATACGGGTCTTTCACGTGGCGCTGACGGGGTCTCAGCCCGAGGACCTCGGCCTGAGCTTGGTGGCCGAGTCTGCCTTTTGGAGCACCTGGGTCTGCTCGAACTTCGCCAGTCTGCCCGGTGTTCTGGCAAGCAAGAAGCTGACTTGCACGAGGACTTTTGACCTTTGTGCGCCGACCTCCAACGCAATCACGGGCATCAAGGGCAAGCCCTCGAACCTCGACTTCTTCAGAATTGCCAGGTCCTCGGTGTGCCTCTCGGGCCCAAGCATCCAAGTCTACCACGACTCGGTGCCACTTGGGGGCGCCCTGGACCTCGCCAGCAGGGACTTCGGCTGGGTCCTGCCCCAGGAGATAGAGGCCTTCTTCGATGCGGCTTTCGCCACGGTGTTCGGCCAAAACGCGGAGCCATACAGTCGCGTCGCAATAAGCGATGCCCTGTCCGTGAGCGGGATCAAGGTCAGCTTTGACTTCGCCACGGAGGAAGGAGACGGCATGGAAACCGGAAAGTATGTCGGGGCGCTCGCCTCGCAAGTTTCCACAACGCCAGTGCCGGCGACGTGCCCCAACACCGCGTACACGGTGTTTCATGGCACGGGGTCGGTCTCTCTGAGCGTTGACTCTTACAACGAGTCCAGCAGTTTCGGAACGTCCGGGATGATTCCAGTCAGCATGGGGGCTGACGCGAAGCACGTTCCGCTGTACCAAGTGACGCCAAACTCCGAGGAGGGGGACTGGGCCTCCTTCGCCGTCAGCAGGCTGACCAAGCTGGAAGTTGTCGTGGCAAAGAGTGCGATCCTGAACCAGCACCTCTGGCGGATCAGCCGAGTCTCCGCCGAGTACGGGTCCGGGTCAACGCAGGAAGAGGTGGTTCAGCTCCAAGTGGACTTGAGGGACGCGAGCGAGCCGAGAAAGGCTCAGGTCCCGGTGCTGGACCAGGAGTACTACGCCTTAGCGGCTCTGGCCCTGATGGTCATCGCGGGAATCATCGTCTTCATGCTGCCCTTCATCCTGTACCGGGAATACATCCTGGGCCTGAAGGCCAACGGCCTTCCGCTGCCCTTCTTCAGGTACACGACCCAGTTCAGGGGCTGGTGAGCTGAAACGCAAGCGCGCGCGCGCTGTAACCTTTTTGTATTTCTAACCAAATATTACTTTGACACCATCATTCCGCAATCAACGATATGGACTCTCTCCTTGGGCTCCCCTTCCGGCGTTCCGGTCTCTTCGATCTTCTTCACAAGGTCCATCCCCTCGAGAACCTTCCCCAGCACGACGTGCTTCCCGTCCAGGTGCGGCGTAGGAGCCGTCGTGATGAAGAACTGCGAGCCGTTGGTGTTCGGCCCCGAGTTGGCCATGCTCAGGACGCCTGGCCCGGCGTGCTTGCTAGAAAAGTTCTCGTCGTCGAACTTCTCGCCGTAGATGGACTCCCCGCCCGTGCCGTTCCCCTCCGTGAAGTCCCCGCCCTGAATCATGAACCCCGGGATGATCCGGTGGAAGCTGGATCCCTTGAAGTGCAGAGGCTTGCCCTTGGCGCCCTTGCCCTTCTCGCCCGTGCAGAGGGATTCGAAGTTCGCCACCGTCTTTGGAACCTGGTTGCCGAACAACCCGAGGACGACCCTTCCCGACTCGGAGGCCTCCTCGCCCCCGATCTCGACGTCGAGGTACACCTTGGAAGTGACCTCCTCGTCCGCCGGGGGCGGGAGGTCCTCCTCGAAAAGGTACTCCCACTCGAGGTAGGCCTCCGTTTTCTCCAGCACGACCTGCACGAACCTGTCCCCTCCCTCCTCCTCGATGCTCCAGAACGACTCGTCCGGGTCCACAGAGCTCTCGAAGGACCCGGAGACCCTCTCCTC
Source organism: Chloropicon primus (assembly GCA_023205875.1). NCBI lineage: Eukaryota > Viridiplantae > Chlorophyta > Chloropicophyceae > Chloropicales > Chloropicaceae > Chloropicon > Chloropicon primus. The sequence goes on from CP060755.1 coordinate 1,675,814, forward strand.
CCCGTGCACCTTGAGCTCCAGCTCCTTGGGCTTTATCCTCACCCCCAGGTCCTTCCCCCTCGCTGTCTCTGGTATCGGTATCGCGATCGTCACCTCCCCCGAGGACGCCTTTTGCGACCACTTGGGCACGGATTTCAGCCCCGTCGTCCTGAGCAGCGCCCTCGTCCTCGCCCTCGTCCTCGCCCTCATCCTCGCCCTCATCCTCGCCCTCATCCTCTCCAAGGTCTGACCGTGTTTAGCGGGAACGACAACTGGCGCTCTCCTTATCCCGTTAAAAGGCGGGAGGAGGATGGCGTTCACGGTGGTCACTGGAGGGCGGGTGAGGGGGTGGAGGGGAGGGGTGGGGTGGGGGTGGAGGGGTGGAGGAGGCGACGGGGGCGGGTGGAGGGAGGACGGCGGGGAGGGGAAGGGGAGACGGCACGACGAGGACGGGGGGAGGGGTGTTGGACGGGGGAAGGGGGGTGGAGAGGGGGTGGAGGGGAGGAGGGGGGACGTTGGGAGGGGGGCTGGAGGACCCAGGCGGCGGCGGCGGGGGAGGGACGTTGGGAGGGGGGAGGGCTCGTTGGCCAGGGCGCTGGCCCAGGCGAGGGCGGTGCTCTTCGTTCTGTGGACCTTTCTCCTCGTTTTTCCTGGCATCACAGTCATGATCCTCGCCTACCCGTTCGTGTACCTGTTCGATCGCAAGAGGCGACGGTTTCTTCACGCGGTCAACAGGGTGTGGGCCTCGCTCAGCATCATGCCCTTCTTTCGGGTGAACGTCTCGGGGAGGGACAACCTGCCGCCGAGCACCACGGGAGCCGTCTACGTGGCGAACCACCAGAGCGTCATGGTGAGTAGTGAGCGAGCCCACGTTGTTGTTGTTGTTGATGATGATGATGATGATGATGATGGCCTTCTCCTCTTCTTCTTCTTATTCCGACTGACTCGAGACTGTTCTTTCGTGCTCATAAAAAAACAAAAACAGGACATCTTCGTTCTCTTCCTCTTGGGCATGCCCTTCAAGTTCGTCTCGAAGATCGAGGTTTTTTACGTACCGATCATCGGCCTGGCGATGTACCTCACGGGGCACGTCGCCCTGAAGCGGATGGACGGGCGGAGCCAGGCCCAGACCTTCAAGCAGTGCTGCGGACTGCTCAAGGAGGGCGTGTCCATCTTGGTCTTCCCGGAGGGAACGAGGAGCAGGGACGGCAAGGTGAAGGACTTCAAGGCCGGGGCGTTCAAGATGGCCCGAAGGGGCGGGGCTCCCGTCGTCCCCATCTCCCTCAGGGGGACCAACAAGGTGATGCCCCACGGCAAGGGCTTCCTGAGGTTCTACCCGGGCGTGGTTGACATCAAGATCCACGAGCCTCTGGCCCTGGAGGCCGACGGCGACGTCCAGGATTGGTCGGACCGCACCAAGGAGTCCATTCTCTCTGGCCTCGACGACCAGTGAGGGGCGAAGGAGAAGAAGAAGCGGGCGAATCGAATCGAATCGAATGATGGATTGAATTGAATTGGATTTGTGTGTTGTATAGTTTGTTCACAAAACCGCAGCGAGCTCCCTAAGGCGTCGGTACGGTGAAGCTCAGTCTGTTCACGCGGAGGTTGAAGGGGGGCTTGCCGTTTTGGGCAGCACCCTTCGGGGGCCACTCGGTCGGGAAGTCCACCCCCACCGCGGCTCTCACGGTGCCATAAGGTCCGAAGACGTCCACCTTCTCGTCGAACTCGATCCCGTGGGACGTGAAGTGGAGCCCCGTCGAAACGTCGTTCCTCAGTCGCACCCCGACGAAAGCCTTTCGGGGGACCTCGCCCCGGCTCAACTCCTGGAAGCACTCGAGGGGGAGGTTGACTTGGGTTTCGACGACGAATTTCGACGAGGGGTGCGGCCTGACCAGCTGCTTGTACTGCAGGGTCGGCACGGGGAGCGCTTTCAGCCGAATGTGGTCCCCCACCTTGAGCCTGCACTTGGGAAGGATCCCGCCAGAGCTGTCGACGGCGATTCCCGCCGCGAGGTCGACCTGGGGCCTCCTCGCGAAGACGTAAGGATCGAACGCCATTCTCCTGTACGCCTTGACCCTCAGCCCGCCCAGCCCCCCCCGGAAATGATGGTCGTGGTCGTGGTCGTCCTCGTCGTCGTAGCGCCTCCCCCTCCTCCTGGCGATGTCCACCTTCACCGTGCCGAACGTCGCCCGAGAGAGCGCCCTCAGCGGCAAGAGGCACACGCTCCTGACGACGCCCCCGACGCTCCGCCGCGACGAGGGGTCCGACGACGGCGAGGTCTCCGGGGTCTCCGGGGTCGTGTCGCCCTCCATCCCTCTGCCCTTTGTCTGCCCTGTCCTCGGTGCGCTGGCCCGAGTGGACGAAGATCCGAGTAGGAATATCTTAGGAGATCCGATACGGTTTTCGGATAAAAAGGGTTTCGTCGTCCCTTCAATAACAAAGGGTTTTCTACACAACATGTAGAAAACGCCACGTGTGCCTGCCGACGCACGAGAAAGAGAGAAAGAGAGAAAGAGAGAAAGAGACGACGGACGGGGACGAAAACAGGTGCGGACGAGGTACGCAACCCACCGAGGACAACAACAACATCAACAACAACAACACCTTGCCTTCCCTTCCCTTCCCTTCCCTTGCCTTGCCTTGCCTTGCCTTGCCTGGAGTTCGCTTCTCCTAGGGAAGGAAAGAAAAAGAAAAAGAAAAAGAAAAAACAATATTATCCTCCCTCGGCTCTTCTCTCTCTTCTTGTGTTTGCTTGCTTGCTTGCTTGTGGGACGGAACTGACGCAAGGGTTCGCTGCTTCTTCTGCTTCGCTTTCTCCAGGGAATTAACGAGGGGCTCAAGATGATGCAGCAGCCCTTGTTGAGGCCCGGGCAGAACGTGATGCCGACCGTGCTGCAGGAGTGTTTTGACATAAAGCCGGTCAAGTGCGACCAGGCGAGCATCTCCCTCCAGGCGAATTTGCAGGCCCAGATGCTCTCGCAGTCGCAGCTGCACGCGCACGCCCAGATGATGAACATGATGAGCCACTCGCTCGTCCACACCCACTCGCTGGGTCAAACGATGTCGCAACAGACGAGGTACGCATAGTTTCTCTCTCTCTCTCTCTCTCCCTGCTGCTGCTGCTGCTGCTGCTGCGGTTGCTGACTCTCCGGGCCTCTCCTTGACGAAAAATCAAACAGGCCGCACAGGCCGCGCGAGGAGGACGAGGATGCGTCCATGCAGATGGCCATGAAGAGGCCGAGGTTGATATGGACGAGGCAACTGCACGAGCGCTTTGTGGAAGCGGTGAACAAGATGGGAGTCGACCAGGCTGTCCCGAAAGCGATCATGCAGTCGATGAACGTGAAGGGGATCACGAGGGAGAACGTGGCGAGCCACCTGCAAAAGTACAGAGCTCAGCTGAAAAAACGCAGCGCGGAGGCCGCTGCTGCGGCCGCGGGGAACAAGGTCGAGGCAAAGACCTAGGGAGAGATTTTGATAAAAAAAAAATCTGTAACACTATTCTTTTAATCTTCGTATATGCAATCTGAACGAAAAAAAACAATATTCTTCCTCGCGCCACCAAACAAACCGTTCTCAAACGCCGATCGACTGGAGCTTTGGCAGCTGAGTCTGCAGCTTCTCCACCGCGTTCTTCCCCAGCTTGCAGTTGTAGACCGATATTGATACAAGGTTCTTGAGGCCTGAGATCTGCTGGAGCCCCAAGTTGGTGATCCTCGAGTGCGTGAGGTTGAGCGACTCGAGCTTGCTCAGCCTGCTCAGGTACGGCAAGGACGCATCGGTGATCCTATGGTTCTGGGCGAGGTTCAGGGACACCAAGGTGCTGATTTGGCTTATGTGGTTTATCACACCAAAGTCCGTGATCCCCCCGGAGCAAAGCTCCAGCGCCTTGAGGTTCTTCAGCTGCTTGATGTGCCTCAAACCAGAGTCCGTGACCTTTGCCCCGAACAAGTCCAAGGCGGACAAGTTCTGCAGGCCAACCAGCTTGGCGAGGCCCGTGTCGGTGATGTGCCTCGTGTCCAAGTTCAGCAAGCGAAGGCCTCGCAGGTCCTTCAGGCTCTCCAGGGCGGAGTCCGTTATCGTGGTGTACGACAGGTTGAGCTCCTCCAGGTTGGCCAGCTTGGCGAGGTAAGAGATGCCCACGTTGCCCACCCCCGTGTCCGAGAGATTGAGGGACTTGAGATTCTCCAAGTACGTGAAGATGGACATGCCATCGTCCGTGATCTTGCAAGAGTCCAAGTTGAGGCTCTCGAGGTTGCGGAGGCCGAAGAGTTTGAGGAGGCAGGCGTCCGTCGCCCCCGTGTAGGCCAAGTTGAGAGACCTCAGCTCGGTCATCCTGCCCAGCTTGGCGAGGTAGACGCTCGGCACGGAGCACCACTCCAGGTTCAGGTGCTGGAGCCTCTTGAAGTTGAGGACGAACTCGACGGACTCCTCGGTGATGGGGCAGCCCGCGAGGCTGAGGTTCCTCAAGTTCTTCAGCCCGCCGAGCTGCTTGACCCCCTGGTCGTTTATGCTGCAACGCGTGAGGTGCAGCTCCTTCAGGCTCTCCAGGCCCCGCAAGTGCCTCATCTCGCTGCTCCTCAGGTTGATGCACCACCCCAAGTTCAACCTCTCCAGCTTGCCCAGCCCGGCGAGGTTCTCCAGCCCGTGCGTCAGCTCGCTGCACATGTCCAAGGAGAGCTCCCTGAGGTCCGCCATGTTCCTCAGGAAGGAGAGGCCGGTCTTCCCGACGCAGTCGCAGGCCTCCAAGCTCAAGCTCCGCAGCCTGGTCAGCCCCTTCAGCACCTCCAGGCCCTCCCTCGTGATGTTGAAGCAGCAGTCCAGGGACAGCTCGGTCAGGTTGAGGGAGTGAGACAGCTGGTGCAGGCCGAAATCGGTGAGCTGCCTGCAGTGCGAGATGTGGAGCACCCTCAGCTCCCGGCTGCACAGGGACTGCAGCCAGTCGTCCTTGACGTTCGGCTGGTACGCCAGGCGGGCGTGGGTGATGTCCCTGCCCCCGAAGAGGGCGATCGTGCCGGACTCCAGCCTCTCCCTCTCCACCAGAACGTCGAAAATCTTCTGGATCAGCTCGTTCGGTATCTGGTCCAGCACGCGCGCGTCAAAGTTGTCGAGGGACCCCGCGAAGTGCGCGATGCAGACGTCCAGGAGGTCCGGAAGGACCTTCTCCTTGCCCCTCCCCCTGGACTCGGCCTCCTCCTTGTTGTCGATGGAGAGCCTCCTCGCCTTGAAGCTCAGGGGCACGGCGCCCAAGTCCGGGACCCCGCCCTGCTGCTCGCGCTCCTCGCCCGCGCTCCTGCCGCTGAGGATGTACGCGATCAGGCGTTTGCTGCAGCTCGCCCCCATCTCGAGCTCCGTGTGTTCGTGTGTTGTTCGTGTGGTAACAATCCAAAGATTGGCTGACGCTGGTTCTGGTTCTGTTGTTGTTGTTGTTGTTGTTGTTGTTGCTTCTCTTCCAAAAATCGCTTCCTCTCCTCCTGCCTCCCCACAAAGCCTCGACCACGACAGAAGCGTCCTCGCCCTCGTCGTCGTCGTGGTCCTCGTCGTCGTGTTGGTGTTGGTGTTGGTTCTCTCTTGTCCCTATCCTATCCCTATCAGGCTTGGCACGTGGCTTTCCATTCCTTCCACGTCGACTTTTCCATATGGGAAATGGGGGGGGAGGCGGAGACTTGGGCGCGAGGGGCGCAGTCGCACGAGGGAGGAGATGGAAAGGATGGGGAGTTTGGCGTGGAGGGGGAAGGGAGGGGGGGTGAACAGGACCATTGCGGCGGGGTGGACGTGGATCAAACAATGGGGAAACAACAAACAAGGAGGACCAGGAGGAGGACGAACAGGAGGAGGACGAACAGGAGGAGGACTCGGGAAAGACTCAAACGCTAATTGCACCGACAGGAGAGGGTACAAGACGGAACAAGGAGGAGGCCATCTGCTGCTCTCCAAGGTCAGACCTCTGGGGGAGGAGGGGCGAGAGCGACTGGGGGGGGAGGGGGACAGGGACGCGAGGCCTTTCGAGGTCGCGGCGAGGGCCTGGTGCCCGACGCTGGGAGACTCTTGGACGGGCGAGAGACTCGTGGGAAAGGTCAATGCGACGAGGACGACGACGGCGACGGCGACGACGACGACGACGAGGACGCCTCGCGGGGTGCTGGAGCAGGCACTGGGGGGGAGGACGGAGGTCCGAGGCGGGAACTGGCTCCGCGAGGCCGCGAGTGGCGGAACGCCTCTGGAGGTCCTCCCCGCCACCCTGCGTGCCGGCGCCTTGCTGGGCCTCGTGCCAAAGCTTGCCTCGGGGCCGCTCCTTCGGAGTCCGCTCAGGGGTCCCTCCGAGGCCGGCGCCGAGCCCGGCGTCGGCGGGGTGGCGGACTGGATAAGAGTCGACTACGACGAGGTCGAGGTGATTCGGGCAGAGTCCGTGAAGCGCAAGAGAAGGAGCAAGATGAACAAGCACAAGCACAGGAAGCGCAAGAAGAAGGCCAAGTTCAAGAAGAGGAAAGTGTGAGCACCAATCGCGGCGGGGAAGGAGGAGAACGGGCGGGTAGTGTTATTGTTACTAAGATTGAAGAAAACAAGAGCGACGTCGTCAAGGTTGTTTTTCGCATCAAAATAAAGAAATGAATCGAATCGAATTGGATTGGATTGGATTGGATTGGGTTGCCTCGAGAGTCGAGTTCTTTTTTTTTCTCGCACCTTTCCCCTCCCGCTCCCCTCCTAAAACCTCGTCCCTTCCTTCTGCTTCCGCACTCCCAGCACCAGCACCAGCAGCGACTCGTCCATCCTTGTACCCCTTGGCCCCTCGAGAGAGTAACGCTTTTTCTCTCATCATCGAGGCGCCGGCGACGAGGGGCAAGCAGAGGCGGCGAGCGCGCGAGGAGGGAGCTCAAGGGAGGGGAGGGAGGGGGAGGTAACGGACGTTTTCCTCATCATCGAGAGGCGCCGGCGACGAGGGAGCTGAAGGGAGAGAGAGTGAACAGATGGAGTCCTCGGGACCTGCGGAGGAAGCCGGGGAGAGCTCGGAGGCTCTGGCGATCCTTTCTCAGATGTGTCTCATCATCGTCGTTTTCATCGTGGGTTGGTTGCTGGAGAAGAGGCACGTTACCTGGATAAGCGAGGCCTCGGTGGGCCTCATCATCGGGGTGGGGGCTGGGGGTCTCGCGTTCGCGGCGACGAGCAAGTTCGAGTCGAAAGCGTACTCGGAATGGATGAACTTTTCGCCGGACTTCTTCTTCTTCGCCCTGCTGCCACCCATCATCTTCGACGCCGGGTACTCGCTGGACCCCCAGCTGTTCTTCGGCAACTTTGACGCCATCTGCACCCTGGCCTTCCTCGGGACGTTTGTCTCGGCCATCATCATCACGGTCCTCGTGTGGGGCTGCGGGGCCCTCGGCCTGTGCTACGAGCTCAGCATCATCCAAGCCGGCCTGTTCGGCAGCCTCATCAGCGCGACCGACCCCGTCACGACCCTCGCCATCCTCGGGAACGTCAAGGCGGACCAGAACTTGTACTACCTCATCTTCGGGGAGAGCGTGCTGAATGACGCGGTGGCCATCGTGATGTACCAGACGCTCAACGGTTTCCAGCACCAGAGCTTCTCGGCCGGTAGCCTGGGCAAAGCCTTCGGCGTCTTCCTCATGATTTTCGTGGGCTCTTGCTTGATTGGCGCGGGGTTCGGCCTCCTCAGCAGCCTGTTCTACAGGTTCGCCCAGTTCAAGAAGGAGGAGCACTATGATATCGTCGAGGCCTGTCTTCTGGTTCCGGTCCCGGTGGCCGCGTACATGGCCGCCGAGGGGGCGGGCCTCTCGGGCATCGTGTCGATATTGTTTTGCGGCATTGTCATGGCGAGGTACACCAGGCAGAACCTGTCCAAGAAGACGAGCGACACGTCCTTGAACTTCTTCAAGATAGTCGCGAGGGTGGCGGAAACTTTTGTTTTCATTTACATGGGCCTGTCGCTCTTCTTGGGCCACCAGACCTTTGACATGGTGTCGATGTGGGTCTTGTTTCTGATTGCGTTCGTCGGAATGCTTCTGGCCAGGGTCTGCAACGTGTTTCCGGGCACCTTGTTGGTGAACACGAGGCGAAATTCCCTGCGCAAAATCTCGAAGAACCACCAGATCTTCCTCTGGTTCTCCGGCCTGCGCGGTGCGATCGCTTTTGCCCTCGCCATGAAGTCGACCGCTGACGTGGGGGATGAAGCCGGTGCCGTGATCTTCAGCACGACTCTGCTCATTGTCCTCGTCACCGTTCTTGTGTTCGGCGGGTTCACGCCGTTCATGCTTTCCAAGCTCGACGTGCTGGACAAGAACGCGCCTTACTCTAACTTGGATGCCGGGGGTCAGAGCGAAGACGTGGCTTTCGCCCATTTTGGTGGGCATAACAAGGACCACAGGTCGGACAACGACATATCCTCGGGGAGAGAGACCAGCGTCGAGATGGCCGAGTTCGAGGGGAGCCCAGAGCGATACATCACTCAGGTGGAATTGCGATCGGAGGCCGGGAGCTCGGACACCCCTCTCAGGAAGTTCATTCGAACGGCCTCCGGGAAGCTCACCGTCGAGGAGATTGATAAGGGACTTCACAAAGTCTTCGTGTCCCCTCAGTGAGGAACAAAAACAACAAAGAAAACTTTTATGGTACAATGTGTTATATTTGGTGTTACAAATGTTTGCCCTTGGGCCTCTTCTTTGCGTCGAGGAACATCTTCTTACTCATTGACTCTGCGTTGCGGGCCACTCTGTTGGGATCTCTTTGGACGTGCAAAGTGCCGCAGTTGGCGATGCCCAGGTAGCACAGAATCACGCAGTTCTCGTCATCCCTGCAGACACAGGGGCAGGCGTACGTGATGCCGCTGAAGGGGTGGTTCACCTTGCAGGTGCACTTCTGGTCGGGCCTCGGCTTGAGCATGCCACTCCCGTATCTACTCTGCAACCTGTCATCGAGCACCTGCTGGAAGAACTTGTGCATCTGGCTTTGCTTCCGCACCATGTGTATGCCACCCAAGTTGTTGACATCAAATCGATTCATGATCATGTTGACGACCTTGTCCCACTTGGAACTCCGGAAATGGTATATCTTCTTCAACTTGGCGTCCGTGTGGTCCCCCAAAGAGTCGACCTCGCTAAGCCTCAAGTCGATCAGCGCCATCAGAATCTTCTCCACCGTGTTGGTCATCTCGGGCCTGTACTTATCTTTAGTGTACAGTTGGGGTATCGAGTAAAGGCTTGAGATGTCCAAAGTCACGAGCTTGATCCCTTGGTTCTTGGAGTACAGCCCCAAGCACGGGCCCTTGTTGACCTTGCACTGGTCGAGGTTGTACTTGCCGAGGTAGAACCTCGAGTAGATGACGTGCAGGTCGTCTCCCGTCTGCAGCATTGTCGGATAATGAATCCTGACCCCCTCCACGAACTCGTCCTCCAATAAGGCTATTTGGGTCCAAGTGTTGCCGTAGTCGACACTCGCGGCCAAGTGCAGGTGCGTCCTGCAGGAGGTACAGCCGGGCTGCCCCCTCTTGTGGTTGTTGAACGCCATGACAAGCAGAGAGTTCTCCAAAGTCGTGTTGGTGCCCTTAGGGGGGTGCACCTGCACCACAGAAAATTTGGTGTTCGGGTTGGAGATGGGAAGGGGTTCCGGTCTGGTCCAACTCCGCCCGTTGTCGAAAGAGATTGATCTGAAAACGCAACCCACGATCGCCCTAAAGTAGCAGTGGAGCTCGGGTTTCCCCTGGTAAACCACCTCCACCAGGCTGCCCTCGATCAAGTTGGTCCTTCTCTCGCGTATGTCCCCATACGGGTTCCAGGTGGCGCCCTGATCTGTGGAGATCAAGACTCCGCTGGACGTCCTGTTTGCGATGTGAGCGTACATGAATCTGCTCTTGATCGCCTTCTCGTCTTTCGGGGTGCACGTGCTATTGTTCTCCCTCGGAGGTTGCTCCCTCCAGAAGGGCATCACCCAGTCGCCGTTCAGGAGCACGGTGGGCTTGTTCGCTATGACTTTGGGAATGCCGTCCGTCTTCTCCTTGAGCAAGGTCCGCCCCTTGCCCCAAGTCCAGCTCTTCCGCGGCCCACCGTGGGTCAAGTGGTCAAGCGCGCTCCCTACGACGCTCATCTGCTTCGCCCTGATGTCGCCACCGGGTTCCCACAGCGTCGTGTTTTGCACCACCTTCTGGCACGAGTTGCTCACAGCGTAGAACAGCCACAGAATTTGCTTCTTCTCATCGAAGAAGAGCACCGGGCTCCAGTACGCCGACCACAAGGCATCTTGGTCAGGCGGAACTTCCTGGGCTTCTGACCAGGACACCCCCTCGTCGTCACTCATCGCCCAGTAGATCCTCTGCTTGGGCAAGCCCTCCACCGCCACCCTCTGGAACCTGTCTCCGTTGTTTGGATTGGTCACAACCGGTGCCCGAGGTGCTGCCTGCCAAGCGGAAACAAACCTCAGCTTGCCGTCAGGCATCCTTATCTTCTCTATCATCGCCATGTGAGCATAGTGGATGTCTTCAGAGAACTTGGTGATGTACGTGGACCGTTGCACCTTCAACATCTCAACCGTCGACACGTTGCCACTCACGTCGAGCTTCCTCTTCGCGGATATGGCAGGGCAGCCGTACCTTGGCACTGGAGACAGCGGAGCGCCCTCCGGCCTAACGCGAGTGTCGTTCGCCCCGAACTGAGACTCTACATACTCTCCAGGCGCCGCCGGCGTTGCCATTTCCTGCGTCGGCGCTTGGTCCACACTCTTCCCTCCAGTGTCCCCTATCGTAGCGGTGAGATCTTGGGCCACCCAGTGAGCCACCGAGGTCACCTGTGGACCTGGCCTCAGCAACGAATACGAAACGAGGCAGAATGCCATCACCACGATGACCCTCTGCAGAAAGGGCTTGCCCTTCCTGCTTCTGGAACGCCTTTTCATCGGCATCAGGACAGAGAACCAAGTCCAAAGTGGAGGGCCACGTCCAATTCCACGCAAAAATACTTCGAACACCAACCCACCCCCAGCCAAACGCGGGGTAAAGTCTCTTTGCGTCGTGATTCGATCTCCCCTGAGGTACGTCAAGATCGTTTCTCTCTGGTCTCTGCGCCCGTCATCCTTCGACCTTGGCTTCGTCTTGGCTTGGCTTCACCTCCATTCCATCAAGACTCTTCCCAAGATGGTTGGAAAAATCATCAAGCTAGAGCTCTTGCTGAGAGAGACAGAGATGGAGGGAGGGAGGGAGGCGTGTCTGCAAAGCAAGCAAGCAAAGAGAAAGAAACTCTGTTACAATGTCGTGAAGGGCGGATTCATTCGTCCCAAAAGTCCTTTTGCGTCTTGTACGGGCCAGAAGGATGGATCCAAAATTTGGCGCTCACCATTCTCTCCTGGGTGACCAGGCCGCACAACGACTCATAGTCCTCTCGGGGGAGCTCCCAGTCGATCACGTCCAAGTTCGACTTGATGCGGCCCTCGTTCACGCTCTTTGGAAGAATGCTCGTGCCGTGCTGGATGCCCCAGCGGATCAAGCACTGGGCAGGGCTCTTGTTCAGCTTGGATGCCACGGACGCCAGAACGGGATCGTCCATCAGCTTTGGGCCCTTCCTCTGGAACATGGTCGAGCTGTCCGGGGAGCCCAAAGGAGAGTAGGCCGTCACGTGGATTCCCTTCTCCTGGCAGTACGTCAAGAGGGAATCCTGGCGCCAGTAAGGATGGACTTCCACTTGCAGCACGGCGGGCTTGACCTTCGCGTACGCCAAGATGTCATCAACCTTCTTCGTCGAGAAGTTGCTGACCCCGATGGAGTGAACCAGGCCCTCTGACACGAGGTCCTCCATGGCTTGCCACGTCTCGCGGATCGAGGGCTGGACCGTGGGCCCAACATTCCCGGTCACCGGCCAGTGAATCAAAAGCAGGTCGAGGTGGTTCACTTTCAAGTCCCTGAGAATCTTTTGCACGGCCGGCTTCACGCTCTCCCTGCCGTGGTGGTTGTTCCACAGCTTCGAGGTGAGGAAGACATCCTCGCGCTTCACGACCCCCTCCGCGAACACGATCTGCAAGGCCTGGCCGATCTCGTGCTCGTTCGCATAGTACTCGGCGCAGTCGATGTGCCTGTACCCGGCCCTCAGGGCGTGCAGGGTGGCTTGCTTGATCTCACCCGCCTTGGACTTCCAGGTTCCCAGCCCGATCAGTGGGATCCTCTTGCCGTTGTTCAGGGTCTGGGTCGGCATGTTCTCCACGACGTTGTACTTGGCTCGACTCTGCCTGAGGAAGGCCTCTGCGTCGTGAGGCACATCCCAAAGATCCTCCAGAGTCTTGTACGGGCCAGAAGGATTGAGCCAGAAGCTGCCATTCACCATTCTCTCCTGGGTGACCAGGCCGCACAACGACTCATAGTCCTCTCGGGGGAGCTCCCAGTCGATCACGTCCAAGTTCGACTTGATGCGGCCCTCGTTCACGCTCTTTGGAAGAATGCTCGTGCCGTGCTGGATGCCCCAGCGGATCAAGCACTGGGCAGGGCTCTTGTTCAGCTTGGATGCCACGGACGCCAGAACGGGATCGTCCATCAGCTTTGGGCCCTTCCTCTGGAACATGGTCGAGCTGTCCGGGGAGCCCAAAGGAGAGTAGGCCGTCACGTGGATTCCCTTCTCCTGGCAGTACGTCAAGAGGGAATCCTGGCGCCAGTAAGGATGGACTTCCACTTGCAGCACGGCGGGCTTGACCTTCGCGTACGCCAAGATGTCATCAACCTTCTTCGTCGAGAAGTTGCTGACCCCGATGGAGTGAACCAGGCCCTCTGACACGAGGTCCTCCATGGCTTGCCACGTCTCGCGGATCGAGGGCTGGACCGTGGGCCCAACATTCCCGGTCACCGGCCAGTGAATCAAAAGCAGGTCGAGGTGGTTCACTTTCAAGTCCCTGAGAATCTTTTGCACGGCCGGCTTCACGCTCTCCCTGCCGTGGTGGTTGTTCCACAGCTTCGAGGTGAGGAAGACATCCTCGCGCTTCACGACCCCCTCCGCGAACACGATCTGCAAGGCCTGGCCGATCTCGTGCTCGTTCGCATAGTACTCGGCGCAGTCGATGTGCCTGTACCCGGCCCTCAGGGCGTGCAGGGTGGCTTGCTTGATCTCACCCGCCTTGGACTTCCAGGTTCCCAGCCCGATCAGTGGGATCCTCTTGCCGTTGTTCAGGGTCTGGGTCGGCATGTTCTCCACGACGTTGTACTTGGCTCGACTCTGCCTGAGGAAGGCCTCCATGTTCTGTGGCGTGATTTTGATGACCTTCGGCAGCTGCTGCCCCTTCTGCTTCCTTTCTCTCAAGACTCTCATGGCCTCCGCCATGTTCGCCTTCTCCTTGTCGTCGAACTTGTCCTCGGTCACACCCCGCAGGTCGAAGAACCTCACGCGCCCCTTCTCGACGCCGTTCTCGTCCCTCGAAACGTGATCCTCCCTCGACTTGAACCTCGCCATGCACGCGCGAAGCTCCGCGCCCAGCTCCGCAACTCTGTCCCCCTCCATCGCAGCCATACCCTACCGTTGTCCCCTCTTCAACCCCTCTTCCTCTCTCCTCCTCGTCCGGGCGCGCGCCCGACCAGCCCAAAAAATCGAAACGCTCCTGCTTCCGTTTCAATTTTGTAATGGAGGACGGCGGGGTGGGGAGGGAAAGAGGAAGGACTGAAGGGGGGTTAGCGAGTGCGCGGACGCACGCACAAAGATCAAAAACAAAAAACTTTTATGGAAAAAGTTGTTAAGCAAAACACCAAAAAAAAACTCTTTGCCTTTCAAAAAGAAGCCTTGGATCGTCCTGGAAAAATTTGATCCAGCTTCGCAGACACAAAAACTCTTCTCCCCCACACAGGGGGGAGAGCAAAAAAAAACGAAGCGACCAAGGTGGTGGGGGAACTCTAGCATGCAGTCCGGACGATCCGCTTGCCCTCGGGCGGGACTTAGCGGCCGTCGTCGGAAGACGCCGGAGCCTCCTCCTCCTCGGCGGCTGGGGCCGAGAAACCGAACCTCTCGTTCACCTGGTCGATGACGGCCTGAACATCCTCCTCCTTGATCGTCCAGAAGTTGTCCATCTTCTCCAAAATCCCGTCGACCTCCTCCTGGGTGAAGTAAGGCTTTCCGTCCCCGTCGTTGGTGAAAGGGAGGCTGAACACGAAGCCGTAGCCCTCGGACAGGGAATGGATCGCGTCGGCCGGGGTGTCGGCCTTCTCCTCCAAGTAAGCCTCGAGGTAGTTGACCACCATGGCGCCAATGACCTTGGACAGGTCTACCTTGATAATCTTGGCCTGGGCGTCCCTGGCGGCGTAGTCCCCGTCAACGATGGCCTGCCTCCCCGCGACGAAGGCCTTGAAGACGTCGTCGCTGATTCCCGGGGCAACGTCCCCCGCGCTCACTTTCTTCAAGTACTTGTTCAGCAGGGTTCCGGAGCCGCTTGGAGTGGAAAGGTCGGCAGTCGCGTCCTCCTCCTGGCCGTAGAGGTAGCCGAAAGCCTCGTCCCAGGCGTGCTCCATCGAGGTGTAGGGCTTCCCCTCGGCGGTGACGCCGTTGGTGTTGTCGTCCTGCTTGGTGCCCGAATCGAGCTTGCAGGCGTCGATGTAGTTGTTGACGATCTGATCGAGGGCGAACGCGCCGATGAGGGACTTCTGGAAGGTCTGGTCGACCTCCCAGCCCTTGGAGTTCACGTTGATGGTCCTCTTGTTGTCCGAAAGGACGCCAGGGGACCCGTCCGCCGCCGCGGTGTTCCAGGCGGGAATCACGTTGTTGGCGAAGTCCTTGATCATGTCAGCGAGCTTCTCTTTCGCGGCGGCGTTCTCCTCGTTGAGGCACCCGCTCGCCGTCTTGCCCGCCACGTTCTTCCCGTCCTTGCCGGCCTCGTCCAGGGAGGGGTCCGCGAAACCCGTCCCTTCCTGGAACTGCTGCAGGAGCGCATCCGCGGTGGACTCGTTGGAGTTCATCCCATCGTACAGCTCGTCCGCCATCTTCAGCCTCGCGGTCTGACCCCCGAAGGACACCGTGCTGGCCCCGTCCCTCTCGAACGAGTACGACGCCTTCTCCGCGTACGCCAGGAACGCCAAGTTCGGGATCAAGCTCGCCCCCAGGATCGCCGCCGCAACGGCGGTGGCGGAGAACCTCCTCTTCGTGCCCATCATCGTCGCCGCAATGTCTCCGTCGTGTTCCAACAACCGGGTCCGCTGTGCGTAACTCGTCTTTCGTCTCCTGCTTCTCGTTCAAGGAAGGGAATGGCCGCCAACGAGCTCTCTGCCTTTGGGCTAGGGTTTTGACCCACCACCTCGGGGCAAACCCCCAATCGTTTCATTCGTTTCGTTCGTTTCAAGATGTAACGCCCGGGGGGGAGTGACGAGGGTTTAGGATCGAGTTTGGGGGTGGGGGGATGGGGGACGGGGACGGATGGAAACGAAACATGTAAAGAAGTTTATCAAAAACGGCTGTGATCTCTCACAAGGGTTCTGCTTATACTCAAGCTACACAGAGAGATGTCGAAGGGAAACAAAATGACATCAACAAACGCAAAAACGCAAAATCGCAAAAACGCAAAAACGCGGGCCGGGAGATCCCCATCAGTAGTAGCCCAAGTCCTCCAGGATGGCGTAGACGTCCACGAGCCTGCCCATGTACGTGATGGTGTCCTCCTGGATGGGGACCATGCCCTTGGTTCCCGCCTTGAAGAGCGCGGGCTTGGTGCTCAGCCAGTTTGCGAACGCTGGGGTCGAGGCCGCGTCCATGAAGGCGGCCCTGATCTCGTCGACCGGCAGCTCCTTGGCGCTGACGGCCACCATGTGAGACGGAATCCTCGCGTAGTTGCACCCGTCGAAGTCGTCGACGTCCGCGCACCCACCGTCGGGGCACACGAGCTTCAGGTCCGCCTTGGACACCGAGGACCAGGGCTGCGGGTCGTTCCCGTCGGCGGCGTAGTCCTGAGAGGTGGTCTCCTTCATGAAAGCGACGTCGCCCCCGCCCTCCATCAGGCACCTCAAGGACCCAGCGTACCCCGAGTAAGGGTCGCTGTCCCTCTTGCAGTCCCCGATGCAGTTGGCGCACATCTGGTCCTGGACCTCCTCGGGTCCGCTCGGGGCGCACATCTGCGGGAAGTACTCGAGCATGATCTCGTAGTCCTTCTTGTTGGAGATGGCCTCGACGCCGGAGGCGTCCCTCTCGATGCTGACGATGGAAGCCAACGGGATGGTCCACCCGCTGGTCCTCTTGTAGCCCGTGTGGCAACTCCTCGAGCCCTTCAAGTCGGCCAGGCTGACTTTGGGGTTGGCCTCGCACACGCTCGCGGGGACCACGGCCACGCCGTAGTACGTCAGGCCCTTGCCGCTCCCGGTGTAGTCCTCCGCCGCAATGGCTTCGAACCCGTAGTCCTTGTTCGCGTCGTACACGTCGTGGGCGTCCATGTCCATGCCGAAGTTGCAAGCGCCGGTCGAAATCATCTCCAAGACGCTGTCCTCCCCGGCCGCGGGCTTGACGCACTCCCAGTTGAACTGGCTGGCCAGGAGGCTTCGCCTCCTCCTGCCGTCATCGGAGACTGGACCCGTGTCGTCCCCGCCCATGTCGTCGTCCTCCTCTACCTGGCCCTCGGCCCCTCCGCCGCCGCTGAAGAACGTCTTCACCATCTCCATGCACGCGAGGTACTCCTTGTCCGCCGCGGCGCACACCTTCACGTCCACTGCCTGCGCGCTCGCCGAGCCCAGCGCCAGCAGGGCAGCCACCAACAAACCCACGCTCCTCATCATCCCTTTTTGCTCAACGTCGCGTCGTTCCTCTGCGCCCCAAACTGTCGTCAGTCCGCGGCGGTTACAGTCGCTGCTCCCTCTCCAACAATTTCCACCAATAACTGAAGAAGACTGACAAGGTTTGGGGCATTTTGGAAGGGCGGGGAGGGAGAGAGGGAGAGGGAGAGAGGGAGAGGGAGAGAGAGGGAGGCAAGGGGAAGGAAGGACGTCTCGCTTCGAGGACGTTGGCGTTTGTTGTTTATCGTGTTATCTTTGTTCTGTTTTACTTTCAATTTGGTTACTCAGATTAATACTCTTTTTTCGATTTTTTAGACAGGTTTCACAGGCTCGATCCAAAAGAGTCCAACTGTCGTGTCCTGGTTCGTCTGTTCCGTTCCGTTCCGCTCCTCTGTTGTCCCCTTCTTTCGCCACAGCGAACGAGCAGCCACACGTAGTTGCAAAGAAAACCTTGTGCTGCGTTCTCAACCACCGCGACTAAGATACAAAACCTTTCATAACACCAAGACCAAGTTGTGGCGACAGAAAGATGACAACAAGAAGCCGGAGGCAACAAGGCAACAGGCAAGACAAGACTCTCTCACTCGAACTCCTTTCGCTCCCCTCCTCGAAGACTACGCCACAGTCACTTAGATGGCATCAGCATTGATCTTTTTGTATTCCGCGATCCTTTCTCCCAGGATCTCCTCTGCCGAACCCATAATTCTCTCGAAAGCGGTCCTTGCCATCGACAAGACCTTGACCTTCGTGCCAGCGACACAGTCGGCAGCCCTGGGCTTCTCCTCGATCAAAGCCATCTCCCCAAAGTAGCCTCCCGCCTCAATCTTCTTGACCATTTTCCTCTCCTCTCCTATCTTCTTGTAGCACTCTATCTCACCCTTCTCCACAATGTAGAACTTGGAGTCGCTGGTAAGTTCGTCCCCTTCCTTCAATATGCACTCACCAGGGTCGTAGATCTCTAGGGTAAGGCAGTCAGCGATCACGCTGCGGTCCTCCGGGGTCAGAACCTGGAAGAGCTCGATCTGCGACAGCGTTCTCTCGTACTGGAGCCTCTTCTTCGCAGTGCTCACAACTATGATGTTCCTGAAAGACAGCCTGTCGACGCACCACAGAGTACCTTCACTGCGGGCGATCACAGTAGCTGCCCTAGGGCAGTTATACATAAGAGCTAGTTCGCCAAAAGATCCCTTGTTGTCGTAGGAAAACACCTCCTGGTCCGCCTTGAGCGCAACAAACTCTCCTCGCTCGATAATGTAAAAGTTGTCTCCTTCGTCTCCTTCCTTGATAATCATCTCGTCTTTGTCTACCTTCTTCTCGAACATGGCGTCAATAATATCGGACTCCTGCTCGTTGTCAAGACCGTCGAACAGAATGCACTTCTCCATTGCAATCTTAATTCTTTCCTTGGCGTCGTCCGACTTCTCGTGCACCACCTTTTGGACTATCTTTCCCATCGTGACGCTCGAGGTCTCCGCGCTCACGGAGGCCCTCCTTCTTGGAACGAAATTCACGGGCTTCTCGCTCTTTTCTTGCTTGGCAGGTGAGTCATTGCCCACCGCACTCACGTCATTAGACGCTCCGGAGCTGGTGGTTTGGAGGAGGAACAAAAAGAAAAACATTCGGTCAGCAAGCGCCCCCTGCGTCGCGAAGGACTTCTTCTTCTTCTTCTTACCATATATTTCCCATGCCTGCCTGCTTCTGTGTGCGTAAGTGTGCACTATGCTTTTCCTATCCGTGTCCTAGAACGAGACGAAAGCTTTCGTCTTGTTTGGCTCCTCGTGTCACGCGAAGCAGTGCCCCCCTCTTCCTTTTACTCTCCGTCCTATCCAGCCTGCTTCCCAAAGGGTAGGTCACGGAAAGACAAAGTCCGCCGCAAAGATGTACGCCTTGTGCCCAATGCAGAGTAGAGCGCCGGTGCTCTCCTCTCCCGTCTCAGACTGTCGCCCCCCTCTCAGACTGTTCTCCCGTCCTGGTTGTGTCCAAGTCGTCGCTTTGTTGCGAGGTTTAGCCCCTCCGAGACTTGGGTTCTTGTCCACTCGTGTCGTTGTGTGTGACCCACACCCCAACCCCCGGTTTCGTTTCGTTTCTTTCTCGTTCGTTTGTTCGTTGGTTCGTTTCGTGTTCTCTCTCTTGTTCTTGTTCTTGTTCTTGTTCTTGTTCTTGTTCTTGTTCTTGTGTGGGTTTCTTCTTGTCCGCGTGGTTCCGTGGTCCCTCACCAAGAAACAAAGAAAAGAGAGTTCTGTTCTCTTGCATTTCCTCTTTCTTTTTCTTTTTTTTTGTGTGGATGGATGGGGGAAGAACAAGAGAACACAAGAACAAGAACAACAAGAACACAACGCAACACTACACTACACTGTGGCTGTGTTTGAAAGACCAATCTCATCCTCAGCATCATCATCATCTTTTCCTTCTTCTTCTTCTTCTTGTTCTTGTTCTTCTTGTTCTTGTTGTTCTTGTTGTTCTTGTTGTTGTTGTTGTTCTTGTTGTTGTTGAACTTGTTGAGGGGCAGGAAACACGATCCCACTCTCCAAGGAGGGGTTGACTCCCCCCAGGAGGGCCCAATTGGGCCAAGAGAGCCAAGAAGAAACGGAATACTGTATTCCCTGGCCCGGCGTTCCGGATTCCTCTCCTCCCTCCCCAATCCTCCTCCCTCCCTCCTTGGAGCCGTCAAAGGCCCGGTTCCTCTTTCCTCGTTCCTCTTCCATCTCCACGCTCGCCCCGGTCTCCGTCCCCAGGGAATTCGAGGTGAGGGGGAGGCTGGCTCCTTATCCACAAAGGGGGAAAAGGGCGGACGACGACGACAACGACGACGGACGAGAGAGGAGCGCGGGGGCGACGCGTGCGTGGGACGAAACGTACATTACATTGAGCAGTACCAACCGCACGTGGTCCAACGACTGAGTTTCGGCTGCTGAAGGAAGGAAGATGGTGGTGACCGCGAGAACGAGCTTCGTCGGCAAGCCACTCGCCGGCGCGAGGCGACAGGTGCAGGCGGTGCAAGGGGGGAGGCAGGCGGCTGCGAGGAGGAACACTCTCGTCACGAGGGCACAGGTCGCCGAGGTCGCCGTGCTGAACGAGACGGGGGAGAAGACGGGGACCAAGTCGCTCGACCTGAAGAGCGCGGGGGAGAACTCCAAGGGACTCGTGCACAGGTACGTCGTCCACGTCCTTCGCAACCAGCGCCAAGGCACCTCGAGCACCAAGACGAGGGGAGAAGTCAGGGGGGGTGGCAGGAAGCCCTACCAGCAGAAGGGCACCGGAAACGCCAGGAGGGGCTCCAAGAGGTCGCCCCTGATCCCCGGTGGTGGAATCATCTTCGGGCCCAAGCCGAGGGACTGGAGCGCGAAGATGAACAAGAAGGAGAGGAGGCTCGCCCTGAGCTCGGCCTTGGTGAACGCCGCGGAGAGCATCACCGTGGTCCCCGACCTGGACGGGAAGTTCGACGACATGAAGACCAAGTCCGTGGTGAGCGCCCTCTCGAGCTTCGGCGTCGAGGAGGGGGAGAAGGTCCTGCTGATCACCAAGAACCAGGAGAACGAGGGCTTGTACCTGGGAGGACGAAACATCCCAAAGCTCTGCTTCAACGTGATGGACAACATCCACATCTACGACCTCCTTAACGCGGACAAGATACTGATGGAGGAGTCTGTTGTACCATACATCGAGGAGAAGTTCGGGGCCTAGGGGAGGTTGGAGATCGAAAACTTGTAACCTTACCCGGCGCTCGGGGACCATATGTAGATCGAAAGGGTGGGAAAATTTTACTTTGTTCTTGAATCTGAGATATCTCTTTGCTTGTCTCTTGAATCTGAGATATCTCTTTGCTTGTCTCTTGAATCACACAACGACGACGACGCCGAGGACGGCGACGCGGGCTTGGTGAGAGAAGCGCTCGCTCGCTCGACCTCGGGCTTCACCCTCCGCCCTTCTTCTTGTCGCTCAGGGAGGAGTTCACCCTCAGGGTTCCCTGGAGGTCCTGCAGCTTTTGGTTGGCGCGCCAGTTCTCGATCCACGCCTCGGCCGACTTGACTCTCAGCTCCTGCTGCTGGGCGCTGATGGCCTCGGCGTCCTCCTCCCGCCTCTTCACCTGGGCCTCCGCCTCCTCGAGGGCCCTCCTCGCCGCGTCCACCGCCTTCCTGTCCTCGTCGAGGCCGGTCAGGTTCTCCTGCAGCCTCCCCAGCGTAGCCTGCTCCTCGGCCTTGATCCGCCCCCAAGTCTCCTCGGCGACTTCGGCCGCCTGCATCAGCCTGCTGATCGACGAGCCTCCCGACCCGCCCCTGGCCGCGAGCGCTCCTGAGTGCGAAAAAATCGGAAAGAGACCGGCGTGCGTCAGCATTGAACCCTCTTCGGTAGCTCCTCCTCCGCCTCCGCAATCTCATCTTTGGAGGACATTTTCGCAGCGAGAGAGAGACCACTCACCGCCCGCGGCAACAAGGCACGCGACGATCCCCCCGAGGACGTAGGTCGGGTTCGAGACCACGGCCTCGACGGAGATGGGCGCCGCGAGGGATGCCGAGGTCACCGTCTCCACCACCGCTCCCGGCTCCGCCTTGGCCACCACCCTCTTCTTCCCAGTGTAACGCCCCGGCAAGTCCTCGATTCCCTTGGTTCTCTCCCTCCCCTGGTTCCCCTGCGCCCACCTCCTTGTCTCCCTCCCCCCGACCCTCCCCCCAATCCTCCCCGTGCTCACCATCGTGCTCCTCATCCTCGTCCTCGTCCCCGTCCAAGCCAAACCCAACGCCCGAACCAATCTTCCGTTCAAGCCCAATGCCCAACCCTGCACCCAGGAGAAAAGCTTCCAATTGGCTCTCCTAATCTGATCCCACGTTACAGTTATTTAAGACATTAACGCATTAACACTAATTAACGCTGTCCAATCCTCGTGCTGCTGTTGCCCTGCTCGGCCCGAAACGAGGCGGCTTTTGTTCGGGAACGTGCGATGTGTTGGGAACGGGAGCTCAGGCGGCTCGACCTGTCTACACCGCACGTCAAATAACCCAATGGCAGGTTACCCACACCAGACTACGCCGTCATCTCTGAGACAAGTCCAATGGACAAGGAGCCCTCGCGGTGACGTAGTCAAGGGAGGCTTGTGATCCCTCGCCGGGGGATACAGAGGGATGCTACTGGACCACAAGCCTCCCGGGCGCTGGTTCAACGCCTACACGCAAAGCACGACCATCTCCACGAGAGCGATTCGATTGGACAGCGTTAATGGGAGTGTTAACTCGGAATCCGGGGCCTGAGGGACTACTTGAAGACCAAGTTTCGTGGCAGGATCTTCTTCGTGGACGAGTACCTTACGGCCCGTGATGTGAACGACCAAGCGAGCTGGTGGCAGTCTCACTTGTAGCGTCCACAACGTCGTAAAATAACAATTCGTCATTTTACAAGCCAATCAACTTTACAAGCGATGATCTTCTTCTTCCTCTCCCTCGCCATCCTTCCCTGAGAGAGACAGAGAGAGGTAGGGTGAAGGACTTCCACTTCGTCACCCTCCCTCCCTCCTCCCGCCTCTCCCTCCCTCCTGCTTGCCTCCTCCTCCTCCTCCTGCCTTGGCCTTGGGGCTTTATGCAGAATTCTTGTGGCTGGGATGCGCCCAGGGGGGAGAGGCAGAAGATCCTCTATCTCTCTCTCTCTCTCGAGCCGGGCGACGGCGAGCGAAGCGGCCGAGAGGCGCGGCCGGAAGCGTAGCGCTTCTCCTCATCTCACGAGCTTTCCAACGACCTCTCGGCCTTGGGGAACGGCCAGAGGGTGAACAAGCGGCGGGCGGCGATGGCAGGGGACGGCTGGTTGGCGAGGACTTTGACGACGAGTGAGGCGAGCGAGTGTGTGTGTGTGGGAGGCATGGGAGGACCGCGACCGAATCTCTAGGGGCGGGAACACCGAGCATATATCACGTACGTACGCACGCACGCACAGAGAGAGGCACAGACACAGACACGGCGGACACACACACACACACACACACACAGACGGGGACAGGCAGACCTCCTTATCCTATCCGTCAGGGGGGACCTCGAGGATGAGGGAGAGGAAGAGGGCGACGGGGGAGGGAGAGGAGCCCGGGACGTCGAGGAGGAGGGTGTGCGAGGAGGCGGGAAGGAATGGGGGCTGCTCGGCGTCGACCTCGGGGAAGCAAGGGTCGGGTTCGAGCTCCAACAACAACTCCCAGGAGAGGTTCTGGGAGTTCAACCAGGGCGGGAAGGACGCCACGCTGCAGGAGCGGTGGGTCGGGGGGAGCGGGATATTGAGGAAAATTGCGAGGAGGGAGTTCGTGAGCGCCCCGCCGTCGAGCTCGATCAACTCCATCCGGAAGATGTGCATGGACATCTACCCCTGCAAGTCTTGCATCGCGTCCACGGTTCCGGAGTTTCACATTCGGGCGTTCACGCCGGACGGCCAGTTCCTCGTGTGCTTCAGCCTGGACCTGCGGCGGGTTCTCGTGTACCGGTACTGCAGGAAGGACCGGGGGAGCTCGCTGTCGGCCAGCGAGTCCGTCGACACCTTCCTGAGAAAAGTGTTCGAGCTCAACGTGTGCCAGGAGGGGGAGCAGCTGTGCAAGACCTTCTCCGTCACCGTGAAGCAGGGGAGGTACTTCATTCTCGCGAGCTCGACCACCTCCAACCTGCTGTCCAGCGTGGCGGAGAGGGCGCCCACGTTCGAGAGGGTGACGTTGCACGTCATCGACCTGGAGAACGGCGTGAAGAGCGACGAGAAAGTTTTCAAGAAGGACTTCATTTGGCTGACCCAGAACAACGGCATCTCGGTGCACGACAACACCCTCGCGGTGCTCTCCGTGAAGAAGCAGACGATCCACTTCTTCCACATCAACGCTCTGGGGAAGCTGGTCAAGATAAGGTCGGTCGGGGAGTTCATCTACGAGGACGACGAACTGGCGCTCTTGGAAGGCTCGGAGTCCGAGACCGCGGCGGCGGGCGGGGGCTCGGGCGCCGAGGAGGGGGGAGTCCGAGGGAGGGGGTCCGGAGCTCCGGACGCGAAGCCGTACACCGGGATTCAACAGAGGCTTCTGGGCTACCTGGTGACCCGGGCGCTCAAAGCTGGCAGCACGCCGGGGCAGAACGAGATCCTCAAGGACTTCTTCTTCCACTTCAAGGAGTACCATGGCTTGATCATGTGGAAGATGCAGATGCTGGACAGCGAGCACTTGCTGATCAAGTTCGACAAGAGCCCCTTCTCGGGAAGCATTGACTCGCAGGCCGTGCACGCGAGGTACTCGGGGGTCTTCAACGTCCAGTCGGGCGTCTTCGTCTGCTTCTTCTTGAACCGGAACGAGGAGCTGGCGTACTTGTACCAAAACTTCACGGACTTCTTTAGGCCTGCACAGCATGACCACCTGTGGTCCAGGTTCGTCAGCTCCTACTCGAACGACCAGTTTCTTCGCGCCCAGATCGTGAAGCAGAGGGACAGGTACAACAAGATTTATGGCTCGGAGTCCGAGCTGTCGAAGCAGTTGGCCTCCTTCCTGCCACTGAGTCCCCAAATGACGAACTCGAGCCCCTACTTGGACGCCAGGCTGTTCCAGTTTGACGACAGATTTGTTTCCCCGTACAACTGTCCGAGGCCAATTGCCGAGCACGCGATCAAATTCTTGACGAGGAAGTACGGGAATTGTGTGTTTAAGATCTTGCCCCTGACAGAGGATTCGGATGCAGAGGACGAGGGCGTTGAGGGCTATGCGACGTTTTGCTTCCACCCCACCCTTCCCTTTGTGATCTCCTCCATGTACAGTAATCAGTTGGTAGGTCCCAGGGTCATGAAATTCTACTACAGATGACCAACGACGACGACGACGGCGACCGTGTGGTGTGTGTAAAAATTTTTAGAAGAAAACGCTTCATTTTTTGGGGGGCATCCATTGCCTTGCTGTCCCTCGGCACGCATGCTTTTTACAAGTCCTCCGCAGGGAAGCCTCGCACGGGAGGAACCGCCAACGCCGTCTTCCTGAGCTCCAGAACTTCACCCTCGTCGAGCTGCCAACCCACCGCTTAGCGTAGCCCAAAAAGCATTCACACACACACACACACACACAGAGAGAGAGAGAGAGAGAGAGAGAGAGAAGTTAGCGTGGGAGATACAAAGGACAATGGAAGCTGCCCTTGCCTGACTCACCGCCCATGATGTCCTCGACCTGTTCCCTGTTTTTCGCCCCCGGAATCACAGTTACGTCTGGATTGCAAAGCAGCCAGTTCAGCGCAACCTGCGTGCTGGATTTTCCTCCGTGGTTTTCGCCAATCTCCTTCATGAGCTCCAGCAATGGCTTTGCCTTCCTCATGAACTCCTGATTGTAGATCCTGGACCTCGCGCCGCTCGGCAAGTTGTCCTCGTCGTACTTTGAGGTGAGGATTCCTTGTGCCAAGGGCGAGTAGGCGATGACTGTCACACCAAGCTCCCTGCACTTCTCCAAAACCCCGTTCGTCTCCGGCAGGCGGTAAAGCAAGTTATAGTGAATCTGGTTGGAGGCCAGTGGCACTCCTAACTCTTTCAGCCGCTTGTGCGCCTCAGCAAGGCGCTTGTCGCTGTAGTTGGAAACACCAACACTCTTGGTGAGACCCTGCTTCACGCACTCCTCCAGGCCTTCAAGGTACTCGTCGTTGAACCAAAGGCCCGGCCAGTGCAGCTGGTAAAGGTCGCAAGACTCTGTCTTGCACCGAGAGAGCGAGGCACGGAGAGCATCAGGGACCGCGCCCTTGGAGAATCGCCAGGGAAGCGCCGCGAACTTGGTCGCGATTTTCGGCCTCGCCAAAGGAATTCCTGCCTCGCCAGTCGTCATGGAGTCCCTGATGAACCTGCCGAGGATCCTCTCGCTCTCTCCTCCTATGCCGCCGTAAACTTCTGCCGTGTCGATCCAAGCATCCTCTTCGGCGAGCTCCAGGTAAGCGTCGTACGCTCCCCGCGCGAGTCCCTCCTTCTCCGCAGACCAGCCGTCGTTCCAATAGAGTGCGTCGCCCCAAGACCACGCTCCGATGCCGATCGGCGCAACCTTCGTCGGGCCCAAGTCTCTCGACGAGGACGTCACGAGCTCCTCCGTCCCAGTCCCAGCACTCGAAGCGATCCTCGTCCTGGCCCTGGCCCTGTTCCTCGTGCTCGTTGTCTTCCTCCAAGGCGCCGCCGCGTTGATGCCCCCCGCCGTCCTCAGCGCTCCCCCCCTCGTAGCCATCTTCTCACCCACCACCACGTCCATACTCCACGCCCTCGCTCGTCCCAGTCCTAGTCCGTTATTATGTCCTCCATTTTGGGCCACAAAAACAGCATCTGTTGGAGGTTTTCCCCTGTTGGTGGGATTCCAGTGTATACCAGTTTGGTCACACCCAAAGGACAACCCACAAAGCGTTTTTTTCGTGTTCTCACTTGCTGGACAAGGCCAATCTATAGTTACGAGGAGTTACGAGGAGGGCAGCGAGTGAAACCCTACCGGTCATGGCGCGATCAGGGAAGCGCCGTAAGAAAAAGGAGAAGCAGGGGAGTGGCTCGACGAGTTCCACAAGGAGGTCGCACTCTGGCGAGAGTCATGCTCAGGGCGCTTCGAAGTCGGGGCAGGAGTCTCCGACGACGGAGCGGCCGTTACTTCGGTTCTGGAATCAGGCGTTGAAGTGGCTCTACGAGAAGTGCATGCTTCCTATCGCGGACGACCCCGCCTCTGCGGGTGAGGGTTCGAGCACGCCTCGCAAGAAGCGGGGGGGGAAGCGGAAGGAGAAGCCGCTGGACGACCCCGCCTCTGCTTTCGAGGAGGGTTCGAGCACGCCTCGCAAGAAGCGGGGGGGGAAGCGGAAGGGGCGTCCGCCGGAGGCGGACGCCTCTGCGGGTGAGAGTTCGAGCTCGTCAGGCAAGCCTCGCAAGAAGCCTCGCAAGAAGGGCAAGAAGAAGAACAAGAAGAAGGGTAAGAAGAAGAAGAACAAGAGGGGGAAGAAAGCAGGGAAGCAGCCGGGTGGCTTGGCGGACGACAGCGTGAAGAAGACCTGGTTCTCATCGATGAAGAGAGAACTTGAAGAGGTAAAGTGTCCGAAGACGGGATGGAGGTCGTGCTTGAACCTTCCAGAAGATTCTGTGGTATCCGTGGAGACATTGCAGTCGCCCGCCAAAAGGAAGAGGGGGCAGAAACTGAAGACCTCCAAGCTATTGTCGGAGCGAACGGTGATACGGACGAGGAAGCTGAGGATGCGCTTGAACCCTGAGCAGGCGAAGTGCCTTTGCAACTGGATGGGAGCTGCGCGTTTCACATACAACAAGTGTTTGGAGGCGGTCAAGAAGGAGGGTTTTCCGCTGGTTTGGACCGTCCTGCTGGACAGATTTGTGACGGCCAAACCGCGACGCCCTGAGGTCTTTGAGGGCCTGGAGAAAGAGCTGAAAGAAATCCAATGCTCTCCACGGCCATGGACAAAACAGGAGGCAGAGCTTTTCGCGGCCAGAGAGAAGAGACTCGAGAGCCAAATTGGAGGCAGACGATTTCGCGCCGAAGTGGCCAAGGACCGGGACTACGTTAGCGGGGCCTTTGTAAATCAGAAGCATCCTTGGCTGAAGGATACCCCCTGTGCCATCAGACAAGCTGCCGTGCGAAGTCTCATCAAGGCATGGGATTCGAACATCGCGAAGCAGGAAGCGATGAAGGAGCGCGGCGAGGAGAAGGGGCACCGCTTCGTTCTCAAGTATCGTCAACGTCAGCAACCGAGCTCTTGGACCATTGAAATTGATGCAAGAGAGTTAAAGAACGTGGAGACGATCGAAAGGCCAAACACGAGGCACAAGGATGACACCAAGCACAACAAACGACGCAAGTGGACCAAGCTGGAGGTGTTCAAGAAGAAGATGGCCGGCGGGCCCCTGTACTTGACGGAGGAGATCCCCGGGGGCAAGATCGAGGGTGCCGTGAAGATCACAAGAAATCGCCTTGGGCAGTTCCACATGCACATTCCTATCGCGACGCCATGGGATCGCCTGCCACCCCTGAAGCCTGAGAAGAAGCGGAAGGTTGTCGCCCTGGATCCGGGAGTCAGGACCTTTCAGACGTCGTACTCGCCGCAAGAAGGCGTCGGGGAGTATGCCAAGGGCGAGCGAGGCTTCGCGAGGCTGTTCCACCTCTGCCGGAGGATTGATGAGATCATTTCCGAGCGCAAAGACCCAAAGGTGAAGCTCCCTTACCTCGACCGCCGCGACTTGAAGAGACAGCAATACGCCTGCATGGAGAAACTTCGAGGTCTGACGAACGAGCTTCACAAAAAGGTAGCCAACGATCTATGCAGGAGGTTCGACACAATCCTCCTCCCGGAGTTCAAGTCCCAAGACATGGTGAAGAAGAACAACAACGGGAGACGCCGAGTGATCAGGAAGAAGACGGCTCGCACGCTCTTGACGTTGAGGCACTATGCGTTCAGAACGTTCTTGGCTTCCAAGGTGCTCTTGCACGGCAGTGAGCTGGCGATCGTGACGGAGGAGTACACCTCCAAGACCTGTGGCAGGTGCGGACACATCAAGAAGAACCTGGGTGGAGCAGAGGTGTACAAGTGCCAGAAGTGTGGCTTCAAGTGCGGTCGGGATGTGAACGGGGCACGCAACGTCCTCCTGAAGCACTTGCGTCAACCAAAAAGTGTGTAACTCCTCAGGGTTGCACATACGTTTGTTAGTACGGGCTGCCGTGCGTGGGCGGAAGTATTCGTTCATGTACGGTGGAATGGTCGTGGTAGGGCTGAATTACCCTGCCGAGAAACTTACAAACTCGGTGAAACGACCTTTGCAGAAAACTAACAGGTAAGTAGGGGCCGGTCTCCGTTCTCTCTTTCAGTGGAAAGGAGAACTTGCCTTTGTGCTTCCAGTATTGACTGTGAATTCCCTACCGTCCTTTCGTGACTTTTCTGTGTGCTGTTTTTGATCTGATGTCTGAACACCATAACAGCATCATCGCTCATGGGCCCATAGATTACAGGGGGGGGTGTTTGTTGTCTTTTGTTGTTACAAGTACTGGTTTCCGCTGATGTTGATCCCGCTGTCTTTCAGGGCCTTGGCCAAGATATCCAGTTGCAAAGTGTCTTGGGGTCTGCCGTCTTTCCTGACGTTGCCGGCCTGCCCCTGGGCCTTCTTCGTCAACCTGGGCAAAGGAAACGAAAGAGAAACGTTCTTTCCTGTGAGCCACGAAACCGAAGCCATTCCCTCACGCGTGTCGAGCCGCATTTCACCCTCTTTTCTCTCCCCAAAGTGAAAAGTGTGGCGAGCTGAACGGCGCTCGAGAAGGGTGGCCGCCCCGAACCGAGAAAAACGCAAGGCAAACTCCACTTACTCTAAGGCGTCCCCGAGAACCCTGCCCAGAAACTCCTCCGTCGAGGCTGCTATAATCTTCGCGCTGCGCCGAGTCCACACACGCAAGATCAGAAACAGCACGCGCGGAGAGTCGTGGCGGTTGGGTTCACAACACGCGCAGAAAAAGAGAGCAGAGAGCGTTGTCGGTGTCAGTCGCTTCCTGCCCCAACCAAGGGGCGGGACAGAAAATGCAGTCGCACTTACACCTGCGGGTCCTTGATGGACAGGCCTTGCTTTTTGGCATAGTACTCCACCAGCTCCACGGGAACCTGATTCCGGGCGTAATTGTCGTCGCCACCAAGTGAAAAGACAGTCCCACGTTCGTCAGTTTCGTCCGGAACACTCCACCATCGCACACCAGAGTCCCGGCTCGTCCCGACTTTCGTTCGTTCGTTCGTGCGTGCGTGCGTGCGCGTCCCGTTCCCCTCGTTTCTCTGTGCTCTGTTGCTGGCCCCTCCTTCTCCTCGTCCCGTCCGTTCGCTCCGTCCCGTTCGCTCCGTCCTGTCCCGTCCCGTTCGTTCGTTCGTTCATTCTTACCGCTGGCGTGTGTTCCCTCACTGCCTCCCTGACCTCCCTCCCCTTCCTCACCCACTCCTCTGCCCCCTGCTCCGCCATTGACCTCCTCGCTCTGCTCCTCCCGCCAAACACAACCCAACCCAAACGTTGGCGGGAGCTGGCGACGAAGACGCGCTGAGGTGTGGGTTGTGGGTTGTGGGTCGTGATGTCGGTGACGTTGCACACGAACCTGGGGGACGTGAAGGTGGAAGTGTATTGCGAGCTGGTGCCCAAGGCGGCGGAGAACTTTTTGGCGCTGTGCGCGAGTGGAAAGTATGACAAGACGTGTTTCCACAGGAACATCAAAGGGTTCATGATCCAGGGAGGGGACCCTACGGGGACGGGACGGGGGGGGAAGAGCATCTATCCCACCGCGAATGGCAAGTTCGAGGACGAAATCGTCGACAGCCTGAAGCACAACGCGAGGGGGGTGCTGAGCATGGCCAACAGCGGGCCGAACACCAATGGGAGCCAGTTCTTCATCACCTACTCCAAGCAGAACCACTTGAACGGCAAGTACACCATATTTGGCAAGGTCATCGATGGCTTCGAGGTGCTGGAAAGCATGGAGAAGGCGCCGACGGGGGCGGGGGACAAGCCAAAGACGCCGATCGTCCTGGGGAAAGTTACGATACACGCCAACCCCCTCGCGGGGTGATGGCCTGGGAGGAGGAGAAAGGAGGGAAGGAAGGGGAGGCGCGCGGTGTCTACCTTTATTATTTACAGAGTTTGTAACTTGTACTAACAAAGCAGATTTTTAGCTTTTTTTTCAGAAGCCTCTGCAAAAGAGAAGCTCCTTTGTGTTACTATTTTTTAGTTTTGTTTTCCATTGAGAAAAAGATCTAGTGTTACAAGCGGGTCTAAACCAAAAAAAAGTTTCGTGGGTCCCCCTCAGAAGGAAAAATTGCTAAGGCTCGGGGCAGGTTCCAACGGCTGAATGTCTTCCTTGTTCAGCAAGGGCTGGTCCTCCCCCGTGAGACCTCCAAGGCACTGCTGGGCGTGGCTCGAGTGCTCCGCCATGAACTCCAGAACTTGGAGCCGGTGCGAAAGGGCCAGCCTCGTCTCCAGAGCCTGGCCCTGGCCCCGAGCAGGAGCCTCCTGCTGCGCGCCCTGGTCCCTTTCGACCTCCATGGGCTCGACAATCTTGACGCCCCAGACGTCGTCCACGCTGTGCACGGGAAGGGCGTTGGCGTTCGACTTGTTGGCCTTGTTCCTCGAGCTGAGCTCCTCCAGCGGGGTCAGGAGGCCCCAAGCGTTGTGGATGTTCGAGAGAACGTCAGACCTCTCCACCCCGGAGACTTTGTTGCTCCCTGGGCAGTGCGCGAAGAACTCGGGGTGGCAGGACATCAGGTCCAGGGCCTCCTCGTCGAACACCCTGAGCTCCTCCCTGCCGCCCTGGGTGGGGCCCTTCTTGACGTTCCCGCTCTTGAAGGCTTTGGAGTTCACGTGCTTCGAGCTCACGGGGAGCCACTTGACATCCTCCTTGCTCAGGTTGAGCCAAACTTGCTGCTCGGCCATCTTCTCCTCGTACTGGACCAGGTAGTGGCCCGAGGTGGGCTCAAAGTTCATGATCCGCCCCTGGTAGAACCTCTCTCTCTCGGGCCAGTAGACCGCGACCCTCCAGCCGAGGGCGTCCATCCCCTGGGGGAGGTACGAGGGCCTGGTCACCGCCGACGAATCGTGGAGCTGCCAGTTGTTCCTCTTCAGGTCCGACCACTCGTGCTTCGAGTCCACGAAAAGAATCAGGTACTTTTGCCTCGAGGGCGAGAAGGCCACGACCTTGCCGACGAGCTTCTCGTGGCCCCTGTGGATCCTGACGTGCTTGCCCACCAGGTCCCTCGTGTCCTTCAAGGGCAAGAGCTTCTGGTTGGTCGCCAGGCTCTGGGAGGCTGGCTTCTTGAGAGCCTCCGGGATGGTCTTGTTCAGCCACTTTGTCCTCTGCTGGTCGAGAACGACCGAGTCGACCTGGCCATTGTCGAACTTGAGCTTGTGCTCGCCGCTGCCCTGGTTGAACCCTATCACCACGCCCTTGAAGTACTTGTGCTCCTCCGGGGACCACACCCTCAGGCGCCAGCCCACCGCGTCCTTGCCCTGGGGCTTGTCGTGGGCCTCCGCCTTCTGCGCCGCCTCCGCCGCCGCGAGGGCCTTTGCCGCCGCCTCCGCCTTCCTCGCCGCTATCTCCTTCGCTTTCATGGCCTTGGCCTTGGCCAGCTCCGCCTTCTCCACCACGGCCATGTCCTTCTTGTTCGCCTCTCCGACCTCCACCAGCTCCACGGGCAGCTGCAGGGGGGGCGCCAGGCCGACCTGATTGGCCACCGCCTCCTCAAGGTCGTGGTCCGGCGTCTTCGGGCACTGCACGTTCCTCATGCTGTCATTGCTGTCGTTGTCGCTGCTGTTTCCCGAGACGCACGTGCTGCTGTCCAACTCCATGGAGCTCGTCGTCACGGTCTCGTTATGGCTGGTCTCCCCCTGGCGACCAGGCTTCGAGGACCTGGCCCTCTTCGTTGTGGGCTGCTTGCCCCCCGGACCGACGTGCTGCACGGTGTACTCGGAGTGCACGCTCGAGTCGTTGTTGTTGTTCTGGCAGTCCGCCGCCACCCTCTTGCCCCTCGGGAGGGTCCTCGCCCCGTGACCCGGGGACCCCCCCTTCTTGTTGCCGCTGCCCTGCTTCACCTTCTGCTTCTTCTTCTGCATCTTCATCGCCCTGTCCTTGGCCTTCTGGGCCTCTATGTGAGGGTACTTGACGGCCTCGTTCCTCAGCAGCACCAGCTGCTGCTCCCCGTCCTGGTAGGCGATCAGGTGCTTCCCGCTGGGTTTGTCGTACTCCTTGACCTTCCCCACGTACCACCTCCCCATAGCCGGCCAGTACACCTTGACCTTCCTGCCCACGGCGTCCTTCCCCTTGGGCGACCCGTGGTAGCTCGAGTTTGGGGCCGCCCCGGGCTTGGGCTGGGTCAGGAACTGGAACTTCTCCCTCGCCAGGTCGACCTCCTGCTGGTCCCCGTCCTCGTACTTGACAAAGTGCTTCTTGGTCTTGTCCGTGTAGCTATATATCTTGCCCTTGAACCACTGCCCGGGCTTGCGCCAGTACACGGCCACCTTCCTCCCCACGACCTCCGGGCCGAAGATGCTCCCCTCCTCGTCCCCCGCCTGCCTCTTCCGCACCGAGTCGCTCGGGGAAGGCTTCTTCTTGCTGCTCAGGAGCTCGTGGACCACGGACTTGTTCCTGTCCCGCGTCTTCATCCCGTGCGACAGGGGGGCGTCCACTGTCGTCGCCGCTTGGTGGTGCTGGACCATGTTGTTCTGTTTTCGCTACGTGTCAAGTCCTCGGAGGCCTCTGCGCCGCGAGCGCGAAACCCGGCGTTCAGGCGAGCCGCGGCCGCGCGGCCACGGCCTCGGGAAAGCTCAGGGGGGAGCCCTCGCGCGCTGCCCGGTCCCCCACGTCGACGACGCGACGACGACGACGGAGAGGTCCTCTCCCCCTTAAGAGGTCCTCTTTAAGGTCGGGTCGCAAAAAAAAAAAAAAAACCCAAAGCCCTTGTCGTTGTATTCTGTATGTCTGTGTGTCTCCGGCCTGTGTTCCTCTCCGTCCGTGTCCCTGTCGTTGGAGTCGCGGAGGAGGAGGAGAAGGACGAGAGCGACCGACGGACCGACCGACGTGTTTTGCGCGCGCCCTCGTCTTCGTCTTCGTCTTCGGGTGGGTTCTGGTCTCTTCTCTTCTCTTCGTTTTCTATTCGGTTCTGAGAAGGAGTTGCTCGGGGGAGGAAATAAAGGGATTTCTACTCTCCACCAAGACCCAAGAGGCAGGAGAACCTTCCGCGTACATTTCGCACCTCGCACCTCCATGACGAGACGAGACGAAATTTAGAAATTTAGGACACGGAGCGAGGGAGAGAATTCGAAGGAAGATATTTCCGATAACAGGCCGAGGAGGAGGCCTGGGGCCGGCCGGCCTTCTCCCATCAGCACGAGAACGAGCACCTCATCCCAAAAACCAAATGGCACATTAAAAAAAATATTTCACAAAAGCAAACTCCCCACCCACACCCACACCCACACCCGCACAATACCCCCAATGCATGCATGGATCCATCCTCCCCTCTCCTTCCCTCTCTCGTTCACTCGTCCTCCTCCTCCACCGGCGCGAGCATCTCCCCCGCGGACATGGTCCTGAGCTGCATCTCGGCCTTGGTCCTGAGCTCCTCGTCGGACAGGGAGTTCCTCCACTTCCTGTACCTCACGGCGAGCTTGTCGTAAGGCACGGGGTTGGCCCAGGTGTCCCCGCCCCGCTTGAGGCGGTCCTCCTGGCCCTGGACGAGCACGAGGTCCTCCCCGAGGACCTGGGCGGCCATGGTCTCCCAGAGCTTCTTGGCCAGGGGGACGTAGAGCATGAAGCCCATGAAGTCCAGGGACATGCGGTACAGGAGCCTGGTGCCCTGGCCGGCAGGGACGCACACGTGGAGCTGGTGCAGGTGGTTCTCGCAGGCCGCGGCCCGGGCTCCCTCCTCGAGCTTCCCGGGCTCCGCCAGCCCGATGGTGGAGAGGACCATGCAGGGCGGCTCGAACGACATGTCGATCGGGTAAGGCTCCCAGTTCCCCCCCAGGAGCTTCTGGGTGTTGAACTTGACGAGGTCGGGGATGGACCACCCCTTGGCGAAGGTCGCCGTGTGCGTGAAGGGGGCGTGGGCCAGGTCGAGCAGGTTCTCCAGCAGGAGGCCGTGCTCCACGGGCACGTCGATCACGAGCTCGGCGTGAATGATGAAGGGGCTCTCCTCGCGGAAGGCCGGGGGTGGCTTGGTCAACCCCGGGAGCTGGTCCGCCGCCGTCTCGGCGGGCTCCTTGTCGCTCAGCCAGCACCACACCATCCCGTCCCTCTCGAGGGCGGGGAAGGCCCGGCCGTCCTCCTCGCCGCCCACCTGGCGGAGCTCCAGCCCGCTGGCGGAGCTCGGCGACCTCGACAGGGAGACGCTCACGTCGAAGGCGTCGAACTCGATCGCCTCCCCGCCACGCTCGTCGAGGTTCTTGGAGAACTCAAGCGGGTACCAGTAGTCCTTGAGCTCCTTGGGCCACCTGAGGTCGGACCTCAGGGCCGAGGTCTTCTTGGTGGACTCCATGTCCACGGCCTCCGGGATGAAGTTGGCCGTCGACGAGGCCCCCTCGCCCCCGGACCTCTCCGCCATCTCCAGGGACGCCTCCAACGCCTTGCTCCTCTCGTCCACCTCCCTGAGCTTCCGCAGCTCCTCCTCGATCCTCTGCTCCTGGACGTGGGCCTGCAGGTGCGCCTCGTGGATCTGCTCCTGGAGCAGGCTCATCTCTGCCTGCAGGTCCTCGATGCTCCGCCCGAGGACGGGGTGCTTGGACGCCGACGAGGACGAGGAGGATTCCTGTGTGTTTGGATCGTGTTGCGCGCGAATGATGATGATCATGTTGATAATGGTGAAGAAGATCACGAGAGAGAACACAGGGTGTCAGAGTCAGCCCGCTCGCCCGCTTCGACGAAAAAACACGCGCACTCGCTCACCTTGCCGGTCCTGCCGTACGCCCCCTCCCCCCTGGCCTCCCCGAGCGCCCGCAGGGGTTGAGGCTGTTGTTGGCGAGCCCTCCTCGGGTGAGGTGTCCTCGGTCTGCCCACCACCGTCGTCGCGCACCTCGCGCCGCTCGCCGTCCCGCCGTGCCCTAGCCCCGCTCCCGACACGACCCTCCCCCTCATGCTTCCCAACAATACCCACACCACCAAAGACCGAGGCCGATCGTAACTCGTATCGTCGCAAAGAGGGAACCTAACCCCTCTCCATTCCCCAGTCCAGTATTGTCGTTATCGTTGTCGTGTTGTGTGTTGTTCCTCGTGTGTGTGTGTGTGTGTTGTTCCTCGTTGTTGTCCTCGGGTCGCGGCGCGGCTGGTCCCTCCCCCCTTTCCCTCTCCTCCTCCTGGGCTCCGGATCTGCACCAATGAGAATCTCGCTTTCTTCTCGATAAGAAGAAGATCTTGGTGAACTCTCCTGCCGAAAGAAAAAAGACAGAGAAACACAAAGGCGCCAAAATATCTTTCGCTCGAACAGGGCTGCCCGGACGACGTGGTGAACCGGAGGAAGGGACACGGAGGAAGGGACACGGAGGAAGGGACACGGAGGAAGGGACACTTCGGGGTCGAACGATGAGGAACTTGAGGAGGAACTTGGGGAGGAACTTGGGGAGGACAGGAAGGAGACGAACAAGGGAGCACTGCTGCTGCAGGAGGGCGGTGCAGGAGGAGGTCTGCGTCTTCCCGGCCTCCTGGTCCTTGGACCCGAAAGGATCCCAAAGCCGGAGTCCGACGCACGCCGTCACGGTGTCGACGGCGGACTTCCGGGGCGCGGAGCTGACCGAGCCTGACGCGGGGATCTGGATCGCTCTGTTCGACGCGGACCGCAAGTGCTGCCTGGCGAACGTGCGCCTGCCGGGCCTCCGGTTCGACCGGGGCGCGAGCGAGACCTTCTGGGTGTCGTGCCCCGAGCTCGGGAGGACGGTGGAGAGGGTCTGGATCGGGCCGGCGGGGGGGTCCTGGCAGCCGGAGGGGATCGCGGTCCAGCGGTGGACGGAGAGGGGCCCCGGGCTGTCCTTCAGCTTCAGGAACGCCTCCGTGCTCGGGGAGAGGCAGGAGGCGAGCGCGGCGGAGCTCGTGGCCTTTGACGCGGCCGCGGACCGGGGCAGGAGGGAGGCCGCGGCGGTGCGGGACCGGGCGAACTTCGAAGAGGCGAGGAGGTACATGCTTGGCGCCGACGCCGCCCTGGTGGGCCTAGGCACCGCCCTGCTCTACCTCTCCTCCGGCCGGGTCGACGCCCTGAACTTTGGGGCCGGGGGCGCGGTGGGGTTCGTCTACCTCTCTCTCCTCTCCAAGTCCGTGGCGTCGATGGGCGCGAGCGAGGGAGAGGGGGGGGGCACGGAGGAGGAGGAGGAGGAGGACGGGGGGAGCGGGGCCGGTCCACTGAAACTCCTCCCCACCTTCTCCCCGGAGAAGGTCCTGTCCCTCCCCGGGACCCGGCTGCTCCTGGCCTCCGGCCTCGTGTTCCTGATCGTCCGGCGGCAGCTCGGGGACCTGCACTGGGGGACCGGGCCGCTGGGGAGTCGGGAGGTTCTCCTCACCATCCTCGAGACGGTGGGGGGCCTGCTGATGTACAAGGTCGCGGTCCTGGGGGTGAGCGCCGTCAACCCGCAAGCCAAGGACGGGGAGGACGCGGAGGGGAGGCGGTCTTGAAAAGCGAACGACTAAGGTCTTCTTCAAAAATGACGTACGTGTGTAAGTGTTAGTCGTCGTCGTTTCTTTTGTGCTTGTTGTTTTTCTTCCTCCTCGCTCGCTTGTCGTTCGTTCGTTCGTGAGGGAGTGATGCCAAAACCCGAGACCCGTGCCACCACCAGCATCGTGTTCAGGACGACCGTTTCTTAGGCCGTGCCTGCCCAGCGATTGAGTTGATGATATTCGCGACGACGCGTCGTGCGTTTTTGGTGGAGGGTAAGGAAAAAACAGACAGTCAGCAAACATACGACGACGGCGACGACGACGCGGAGGAGGAGATCCATCTCCGTGTGGCGATCGACGGGCCTCTCTCTCCGTCACAAAAAAACACACAAAATCGCGGCACGACCACGTCCAAGTCGTGCTTGCTCACACAAATCTTCACCCTGTCATCATCTTCTCATCTCGCCCACTCACCACACATGCAGTTGGCTCCGCACTGGCAGTCGACGCCGCAGGGGCAGTCCTTGTTGAGGCACTTGGACTTCCCGAGGCTGGTGACCTGCTGGGCGGCGGCCACACTCGCGGATCGGCAGCAGGCACGCGCGACAGTGGTCGCCTCCTTCTTCGTGGTCGCGACCTTGCTCCCGCAGCACCCTCCCTGGTTCGCGCGTGGCCCGGCTCCCACCACCGCCACGTTCTTGTTCCCTGCAACGCTCCTGTTCATCCTGAAAATGAAAAAAATGTACGCACGCCACGCACGTCTGTCTCAACCACTCCCCCCCTGGATCAAGGTGTACGTGTACCCAAGCAAAGTTGTCTTTGTGTTTGTCTCTCCGCTCCGGGTCCGGGTTCCTCTGCTCGGTTCGTCGTCGCTCGTGGCTCGTCGCTCTGGATTTCCCGATAAGGCGAAATTGGATTTTATTTTTTGTGTAGATTTCCCTTGTTGTTTGTGGGATCTTATCCATTTCCTTCCTCGAGGCCTCCAGGAGCCCAGGGGATCTTTTCAAGTCCTGATTGGCTCCAGCCCATTTGGGGTGTGTCTGTCCCAACACCAACACCAACACCAACACCAACACCAACACCAACACCAACACGACGACAGAGGGGAACGCTACGCTGCTTCCTGCCAGTCTGACGTGAAAGGAATTCGGACGGATTGCTGCTCCAGGAAGAAGGCGACCTCCCATTCCCATTCGCATTCCCGTTCGCGTTCTCCTATTCCTATTCATTCTTCATTCATTCATTCATTCATTCTAGACTAGGCTGACTCTATGAACACGACGACGAGGACGATGAACACGAGCAAGTGCTGCGGCGGCGGGCCCAGAAGTCTCGTCGTCCGCCAGCAGGTCTCGTCCGCCAGCAGGTGCGCGAGCCACCACCTGAGGACGAGGGCGACCGCGGTGGAGGTGAGCGGGAAGGCCCAGGGAACCGCGACCGAGGAGCCCCTTCTCCTTCGGGCGGTTAGGGGGGAGGAGGTGTCCAGGCCCCCGGTGTGGATGATGAGGCAGGCCGGGAGGTACATGAAGTCGTACCAGGAGCTCTGCAAGAAGTACCCGAGCTTCAGGGAGAGGAGCGAGATCCCGGAGCTCAGCATCGAGATCTCCCTGCAGCCCTGGAAGGTGTACAAGCCGGACGGCGTCATCCTTTTCTCCGACATTCTCACGCCCCTGGAGGGGATGAACATCCCGTTCGACTTCCTCCAGGGCAAGGGCCCCGTGATCGAGGACCCGATCAGGACGATGGAGCAGGTGGAGAGGGTGTGCAAGCTCGACCCGGCCTCCGCGGTGCCGTTCGTGGGCCAGACCCTCGAGGCCCTGAAGAAGGAGATCGGGAACGAGAGCACCCTGCTCGGGTTCTGCGGGGCGCCGTACACCCTCGCGTCCTACATCATCGAGGGTGGGTCCAGCAAGAACTACACCAACATCAAGAAGATGGCCTTCACCCAGCCGGAGGTCCTCCACGCCCTCTGCGGCAAGCTCGCCGAGGGGATGGTCGACTACCTGTCGTACCAGGCGGAGTCCGGGGCGCAGTGCGTCCAGATCTTCGACTCGTGGGCGAGCCACCTCTCCCCCTGCGACTTTGAGGTCTTCTCCCTGCCCTACATCAAGCAGATCGTGAGCGGGGTCAAGGCCAAGCACCCGGACCTGCCCATCATCCTCTACATCAGCGGCGGCGCCGGCATCCTGGAGAGGATGGCGGACACAGGGGTGGACATCGTGTCCCTGGACACGTCCCTGGACATCACGGACGCCAGGAAGAGGATCAACGACAAGACTGGGATCCAGGGGAACATCGACCCCGCCCTCATTCTCGCGGGAAACAAGGAGGCGATCACCAAGAGGGTCCACCAAACCATCGAGCAGGGAAGGGGAACGAAGCACATCGTGAACCTTGGCCACGGAGTCCTTCCGGGAACCAGCGAGGAGAACGTGGGCTACTTCTTCGACACCGTCAAGGAGTTCAGCTGGTGAAGGGAGCCTCTCCACCCACCCCTAAAAAGATAGGAAAGAAAAAAAGAACTCGTTTGTATTATAGGGTTTTTCCGCAAACAAGCTTATAGACTATCGTATATATAACTACTCTTACAACAGCGCGCGCGCACTCGACCCGCTCGGTTCGTGCTCTCCCCCTCCCCCTCAGAATTGGGTGCCCCCCAGATTGATCAGCGTCTGCTGCGTGATCACGCCGAGGGCGGCGCCTCCAACCACAACGAGCATCGGCACCCCCCCCGGAACCAGGCTCGGGACATCGGCCACCCCGAGGTCCTTCCTCTCCCGAATCTTCCAGGCCATCGCCGCTGGCAGGACGCCGAAGAGGGCGAGGACGCCGTACGTCCCGGCGTACTCCAGGGCGCTCAGGAAGGCGTCCGGGTACACGACCGCAAACAGGGCCGGAGGGACAAGAGTCAGGGAGAAGGGGACCAAGCTCTTCGTGTTCACTGGCATGTTGAGGCCGTCCGCGATAAAGTCGACCAGCCCCAGCACGAACCCGATGAAGGAGGTGGCCACCGCAAGCAGGCTGAAGGACATGATGTATGTCCCGACCGTGGCGTCTTCTTCCAGCACCTTGAGCGGGTCCAGAATCGAGCCGTCCGCCGCGTCGGACCCGTCGAGGTTGTAGCCCAAGATGGCCGCGTTCCACAGGAGGAACATCACGAGGGGGATCGTCGTCCCCGCCACGATTGCCGTGGTGATTTTCCTCCTGTCCCCCTCCAAGCTCGACGTCACCGTGGGCACGATGTTGTGAAACACGAAGGAGAGCGCCACCACCGGCACGCAGGACATGACCCTGCCGACGTCCGCGTGCCCGAGCTGAGAGGCGTCGAACTTGCCGAAAGCGACGGCCAGAATCCCGAAGAAGGAGAGGACGACCCCGCCCACGAGCGCGGTGTTCACCCTGTCCAGGACGCTGGGGTTGCTGGCGTAGATCGTGACGCCCAGCAGGGAGCCGAACGCCACGCTCGCGAGCGCCGGCGAAAAGTCTGCTATGCCCGATATCAGCTCCCCCCCTCGGGAGATGTACGCCACCAGGAGGGAGTAGTGCAGAAACACGTAGGTCGTGCCGGCCAAGATTCTCCCAGGCCCGCCGAAGGTGTCCTCCGCCATCGAGAGCATGGACACGCCCCCCCGCCCGAGCTCGCACATCAGGAACAAGTTGACCTCCGCGAGGAGGAGGCCCGTGACGCACGAGTACGCCCAGCAGCCCAGGATCACGGCGGAGCTCGGGAGGTACCCCGTCCCAGCGGTGACAGCAGGGAGGGCGAGGATACCCGCGCCCACCGTCGTCCCTGCAACGAGGGACACGGACCCCAAAACCGAGCCAGGCTGGTGCTGGAGGGTCTCCACGTCCAGGTTGGAGAACAGCCTCTGCTGCTCGTCGTCGACCTCCGCGTCGAGGTAGCCGTCGTCCTCGTCCAAAACCTTCTCCTTGACCTCCACCTTGGAGCCCACCTTCGTCGTGGTTCTCCGCTGCTCCCTAGGATGCAAGACCACGCTCGTCAACCCAACCTCCCTCCCCCTCGTGTTCCCCCCCCTCTGCATGTTTCCCCTCCCCCCCCTCCTCCCTCCCCCTCCTTTCGCTCTTCTCCCTCCGTCCCTCACCCCTCGCACCCCCTCGACCACCATCACCGCAAACACCCGCGAAGATCTCTCTCTCTCTCTCCTTTCCTTTGACTTGGATGGCGGGAGGGGACAGGAACAGGGAAACACGACGGGCCTCGCGCGCCGCGAAGGGAAGGGAAGGGAACAGGGGGGGAGGTGGGTTGTTCATCACATCATTCATGGCGTCGGAGATCCGAGGGGAATAGGAAGGCCTCTGTCGTCGGGAACTCTCTCTGTCTCTCTCTGTCTCTCTCTGTAACGGTAACGCTGAAGCCCTTGATGGTGATGGGAGGGGAGAAGGAGGGCAGGGCGGGGGCGGGGGCGGGGGAGAGGAAGAAGCCCTTGATGAGGGGAGTGCTGCACCAGGTCGCTGCGGCAGTGAGTTTCGTGGCGGGGGGGGCGATGGTCGGCCACGCGGCGCCCGACAGCAAGGCGATGGTAGCTGGAGCGATCTATTGCCTGAGTTTGGTCTTTTTGTTCGCGGCATCGGCCACGTACCACAGGCCTGACTGGGAGCCCAGGGAGAGGAAGATTCTCAGGAGGATAGACCACGGAGCGATCTTCGTCCTCATCGCGGGGACGTACAGCCCGATCGTCCTGCTGACCTTCGAGTCCGGCACGAGCGCTGAGAAGTACGTCGGCTTCATCTGGCTCCTGGCCCTCTTTGGGATTTTGCTGTCCGTGTTCTGGCCGAGCGCGCCCAAGGGCCTGGTCGCTGCGATATGTGTGGGATTCGGCGCGATCGGCCTCCTGGAGCATAAATCTTTCCAGCTGACTGGCGCGGAGTTGTTCGTCATCGGGCTCGGGGGCGTTTTCTACGTGATTGGGGCCGTCGTGTACGCAGTCCGACGCCCAGACCCGTTCCCGGAGGTGTTCGGTTACCACGAAGTGTTTCACGCTCTCACGATCTTGGCGACCGTCTGCCACTTTGGCGTCATCTGGGAACTCACCTCGTGAGACCAGCAGCGCGAGAGGGGCTCTCGCTCGTCGTCAAAGAGACGATGCGCCGTATCACGTATGATAATACAAACGAATAATGACGGAGTTAAGCAAATTTGTTTCCCATCTCAAGCTGTTTCTGCTCCTCCAGATACTTCTTCAGCTTCTTCTCTTGCTTGTTCTTGCTCTGCTTGATCCCGTGGAACTTGTAGCACAGCTGCCTGAAGGCCTCCTTCGGAGTCATGACACGGCCGAACTCATCCTTCCTTGTCAGGGCGCTCTCAATGTCCTGAGCGAATTGGCCGTTGTCGCTGTAGCTCTCGATCACGTCCCGCACGTTGTTGTCCTTCATGTCGTTCGTCCTGCCCGCCCATCGCACCGTCTTCCTGAGTTCCCCCCTGTCCTGGAGCAGCTTCAGTGCGCCGCCAAGGCCCTTGTTGGAAGTGGAGGCCGCCGTCTCGTCCCAGACGGCCACACCCTTGCCCCCGCCCTCGCGCGGCTTGGACTTTTCTTCCTCTTCCGGCCCAGCGCTGGTCGAGGCCCCCCCCTGGGACTCGGGCTTGGCGTCCCCCTCGCCTCGCTCCTTTCCAGCCTTTTCGCCGTCCTTCTTGTTGTTGTTCCTCATGCCTCTTGCGGATATCGTGTTGCAGAACTCGCTCGTCTCCGTGAAGACCTCGCCCCCGTAGAGGTCGCCTGGGACCTGTTCTCTCTGGGAGAGGGACTTGACCTGCATGGCCATCGTCGCCTCCGAGCCCTGGCCCGCCCTCCTCTGCCTCGACAAAGCGGTTTCCCTCGCTCGGTTCAGGGCCGAGAAAAAGGCGTCGTTCTCCTCGTCCTCCTGGGCCTCCTCCACGTCCATGTTTTGGTTGAACTTCTCCGCCGTCTTCTCGGCCGCCTTCGACATGGCTTTGGAGTAGGCGGCATCCCTCCTGGCTTGCTCAGTGAGGTAAGAATCCTTGTTGT
Organism: Chloropicon primus; assembly: GCA_023205875.1. Lineage (NCBI taxonomy): Eukaryota > Viridiplantae > Chlorophyta > Chloropicophyceae > Chloropicales > Chloropicaceae > Chloropicon > Chloropicon primus. Next base: position 1,718,601 of record CP060755.1, read on the forward strand.
GCTTCGAGCGCATCCCCTCGACACGCTTCCCGTGGTTCACCTCGCTCTCGTTGGCCTCGCCGGCGGTCTGGGAGGCCAGCGCCCGGGCCTCCAGATCGTCAATGTCCTTCTTCTTCATCCTGATGTTCTTCTTCTTCTTCCGCCTCCTCTTCTTCCCGGACCCGTCCTTGGCGCCCTCCAACGTCGCCGCCTCCTCCTGCGTCCAGAAGTCGTCCATCGCCCTCTTTATGGGGTCAGCACTCTCCTTCGTCTTGCCGTAGTTTATCCCCTCCTTGAGCTTCTTCCTGATCTCCTCCTGCTCCTTGAGCTTGGCCACGTCGACCCCGCCGCTCCCATCGATTTCCATGCCCCTGGTGCTGCCGTCCTCGCCGTCGCACAGGACGCCTCCGGAGCCCTCGAGGTCCTTCTCCGCGGCCTCCTCGTACCTGTTCCGAGGCTTGGACAGCCTCACCGCCTCGTCCCTCTTCTCCTGCTGCGCCAGCAGCGTGTCCTCCAGGACGTCCTCGCCGGTCTGCAGCTCCCCGTCGTCGTCCAGGACACCCTGGTCCTTGAGCGTCAGGATCACCTGGCTCCCCTCGCGGAACTGCTGGGCGTCGTGGCCAATCTTCAGGCCCTTCAGCTCGCTCGAGGCGTACCTCCTCCTCTTCGAGCCTTGGCCTGCGAAATCGTCGTCCCCGAACTCCTCCTGGTCCTGCAGAGCCTGCTGCGTCCTCAGGGCCTCCTCCCTCTCCTTCTTCCTGCTCTTCTTGATCCAGGACCTGACGTCATCCTCCTCGCCTCCCCCGCCCTCCCCCAGCGGCCTGACCACCCTCCCCTCGTCCACCTTCTCCTTCGCCAGCCGCTCCTCCCTGATCGCCAGGAGCTTGTCCTTCACCTTGTCCCTCTCCTCGGTCCCCTTGCTCCCCTTGCTCGGCCAAGCCTCTTCCTCCTCCTGGTTCTTCCTTGTCCTCTTCCTCTTCTTGTTCTTGTTCTTGTTCTTGTTCTCCACCCTGAGCGGCTTGAGCCCCAGCTTCTCCCTCAGCGCATTCGTCTCCTCCACGCTAAGCTCCACCGTCTTGTCCACCATCTCGCCTCAACCCTCTCCTCCGCTCTTCTCTTCCGCTCTCCTCTCCTCTTCTCTTCCAAAGGGAAAGTGAAAGCGGGAGTGTTTTTTGGATAAAGCGCGGCGGAGGGAACCCTCCAGCACGAGCCACGTCACACCGAGACCAACAACAACAACCAACAAGAACGATAACAACAACAACAAGAACAACAACCACGAAGGCGACGACGTCCTAGGAGAGGAGAGGAGAGAAGAGGAGAGAAGAGGAGAGGATGGCCAAGTGTACCGGGAACCTCAACCTCAACCTCAACCGGAATGGACGGACGAGGAGGGCCACCACCACCAGGGTGATGGTCAGCAGAGTGGACCCAGCCAGGAGGGGACAAGGACAAGGAGACCCCAACGCGGGCTTCGAGAGGAGGAGCGGGAGTCCGGGCCCACCGGGGGGAGACAGAGACAGGGAAAGGGACAGGGAGGCACGACGAGGGCAAACGGAGTCCCAGAGGGGGCCCGGGCGAGCGGGGCAGGGGAAGCGGGGAGGAAGGCGTAGGACGGGCTACGAGGGAGGGCCCGGAGGGAGCAGGGCGCGCGGGAGGCGCGGGAGCGTGGCCCGTGGCCGAGGAGGCGACGCCAACGAGCCCGTCCTCGTCAACCGCTCCTTCTTGCTGGGCAAGCCCGTCATCACACGCACCACCGGCACCAACCTCGGGGTGGTGAACCAAATGTGGGTGGACACGAACGAGTGGAAGGTCGTTTGCTTTGACGTGAGGGAGAACATGTTCTTCGGAGAGTACGATTCGGTCATGCTGGAGAGCCTGAAGCAGATTGGCGACGTCATTTTGGTCCAAAACGAGTCGGACGCCCAGCAGCACGTCGTGGTGTACGGCCTCAACTACCTGGTGGGGAGCGAGGTGGTCACGGAGGTGGGAGGCTACCTGGGCAAAGTGAGGGACTTTGCCTTCAACCCGGAGGACGGGCAGATCGCGACCATCGAGTTTGACTCCTTTGGAACTCCGGTGGTGCCGTCCTCGGTGCTCTCGACGTACGCGGTGAACTGCAGCGAGATCATCAGCGTCGGGCCAGACAGGCTCGTGGTGGCAGCGGGGGCGGAGTCAAGAGTGCAGCAGCTTTCGAGCGGAGTCATGCAGAGGCTGGCGCTGTACGAGCCCCCGTGGGAGGCAGCTTACAGGGAGCAGTACGAGATGGACTACTACGGCAGTGGTTACGCCCTCCCGCCCTTCCAGGAGCAGTACAACCAGAATGACTACAGAAGCGCTCCGCCGCAGCAGTACAGGCAGTATAACCAGAGGGAGCCCCAGTACATGCAGGACAGGCGACCGCCCCAGCGCGAGAGAGAAAGGGCGAGGGGGCAGCAGAGCTATGATGACTTCATTGAAGTGGAGGAGCGTGAGCCCGTGTACGAGGCCCAGGTCCAGTCACAGCGCACTCCCCCGAAACCTCAAGACGCCGATTACACAAAGTACAACAGGGACGAGGACCGGCTGTGAGCTCGCGCGTGTCGTGCGAGCTACTGAAAAGGCACAAGACAAGACAATGAGATATACGATAAAAGGCGTCGTTGTTTCCTAGTGTGATAATATTTTCTTGCTCAAGAGACCAAGCCTGTAAGTTTCCCCATGAATTTGCCCGCTGCGTACACCCTGGTAAGCCAAGCGAGTCCGAGAGCAGAACGTGTGAGGGGTCTGTTGACACGCAACCGAACGAGTGGGAAGAAGAAGAGAAGAGGGGAGCTTGCTTACTTTGTCCAGATGTAAAACAAGGTCAGCACCCCCATCGCAAAGACAAGAAGCATGAGGATGTGGCCACTGCCAGTGAACTTGAAAGCCCTGTCTATCCGCTTCATGGTCCGCTTCAAGTTACTCCTCGCCTTGTTCACGGTGTCCTCCAAGCTGTTCAGAATCTCCGAGTTCAGCCTGGACTCGTGTTGAATATCCAACGCCAACTGCGAAAATTCGCAGAGCAAGCCCCGAACGCGCGGGAAAGAGTTAGTCTCGTCTCGGCCACTCGTTCGTTCAAGATCCTCCTCACTGACACAGAGAGTGTTCGTGTCATCTTACCCCTTTCATTCTTCCTATCTTCCCCCTGAGGCCGTCCACCTCCGTGTCGAGGTCGAAACTCGGCGCTACCGTCAGCTGGATATCCCCGCTTCCATCTCCCGAAGCGCTGGGACTGTTGCTGCCAAATAAGTTTTGCCTGTCCCGAAGCCCATCCCTGTCCACACCGTCCCCATCATCGCAAACAAACGGACAAAAACACAAACAAGACGACGCGTGCGTCAGTTGAGGTCCCCCGAGATACGAGTCCCGGGGTTCTCGAGGCTCCCCCCGGTCGTGCGCCCCCCCCCCCCCGGTCGTGTCGTGCGGCGTCCCTTCCTCTCCTCCTCCTCACCTGCCGTAGTGCGCCATGGCGCTCCAGTGAATGGAGAGGGCGCTCCTGGATTTTGCCGACGGGGAAGGGTAACGCTCTTGGGACGACGAGGAGGACGAGGAGGAGGAGATGGCGGAGCTTGTTGGGGAGAGGATAGAGGTGTTGTTCGACGACCCGCCGGAGTACTTTGCTGGGGTCGTGACAAGGTACGCGGAGGAAACGGGATTGCACGGGGTGAGGTACGACGACGGGACGAACGAGGAGTGTGACTTGTCCTCGAGGAAGACAAAGTATCGCCTCGTGAGGGGAGAAGGAGTGGCCTCGCGAAAACTGTCGAGAACCCCGGCGTCCCAGGAAGGAGGAGGGGTCGACGGGAACGAGCTGCAGGCGGCCGACGCAGAGCCTGTACCGGAAAGAGCAGAGTTTGATGTGAAGACGGTTCCTTGGTTGCACTCTGCAAGTTTGGACGTAAGTCTCCAGCGTCACCTCACCCACGCACGCACGCACGCACGCACACAAACTGACTCGCTTCTTTCGTGCGTTTTCCCTCTCCGCAAGTCCCTGTTTCGGAGAAGCGTGATAGAATCGAGGCGCGGGCCGAAGCAGAACATCCACCCGCCCTTCTCTCTGAGGACAGAAGACGGCGTGGAGATGACCGTGGTGTCCCTCGGTAACCTTGTCCGAACGAAGGCGGAGGCGAAACCGTTCGGGATCTCTCAAGCCGACTTTTATGGCGTGCAGTACAACCTGACACCTGCTGGGCACGTGGCTGACTTCAAAACGAGTGGCAAAGTGATGAGAATGGAAGTCCAGCCAAGCCAAGGCGGTGGTTTTGCATGGAAAGTGAGGGTCTCCGATTCCCATGGGAACTTCCGTGACTTCGTGGGCCAAGACGCCTCCTCATCCTGGGCAAAGGTTGCTTTGAGCGAGCACGGACATCTTTGGACAATTCGCATGAGCCGTTGGTGTGGGTTGAAAGCCTTTGGTCTGCTGGAGGAGAGCGTTTTGGATGCTTACAAGGACCAAGTCCTGGCAGAGATGCTGGAGGAGCGAAAGAGTTTTGGATTTTGGGAGAACTTGCTAATGGCGAGGAGAAACGTCGAGTCGTACCAGAACCTTGATTCAGGGGAAGAGGAGTGAAAGGACAAGTGGGAAGGAAAAAAAAGAGGCGACTTTATACTCTTGCTTCTCTTTAAAACTCGAGATTTACGCTTGTTCGAGGGTTGGGCTGTCGAGAACCTTATAGATCCTTATCATCCAGTGCTTGGACGTGAAAACCTCTTGAAAGTAGTTCAACGTGATGTCGGGGTTTCCGAACTTGGTGTTCCTCACCCTGTCCATGCCATCCCTGCCAACCGTCTCCGCAAACCTGTAGTAGGAAAGCTTGTACATCAGGGTGTTGAGCATCGTCGGCGAAGCCTTCTCGTCGATCCTGTAGTACCCTTCCCCAATGTAGTCTCTCTCCTTGATGTCGCCGTAGACACCGCCCCCGATTCTCACCATCCACAAGAATTTGTTGATGTCGTCGCTTGAGTACCCGACCAAGCCACCAAAGATGACGAAAACGTAGTCCACATCCAACTTTCTGAACTGAACCCAGGCCTTCTCCTCTGGTGAGGCCATTGCCCTCCCAACAGTCGCAATGTGCGTGTTGTTCCACGTGTTGTTGTCCACCAACACAGTTCTGTCGGCCATTGCCGTCGTTTGATATCCGTAGTCCCACCAACTTGCGACCTTTGCCTCGTAGTCCGTGTTTTCCCTCAACCACGAGTACCCCTCTCTGTAGTCATCAAAGATGTAAACTCCGCCATCGCGGGTCCTGGACTGCAGTATAATACTGGGAGAGGAGTAGCCCTCACCCCCCAGGAAGGAGCAGTGAAAGAGATGGTAGGAGAGCACGAAAATGGTGCCCGAAATGCCCAACAAAGCAAGCGGGCGCGGGATGGCCCCGAGCCCAGACTCCGAGCGAGAGTTCCTCCTCCCCTTTCTCTTCTTCTTGCTCGGGCTGGTAACCGTTTCCTCGGGAGCTGGCGCCGTGATGTGGTAACTCTTGCAGAGCACTTCCAGGACGTCAGAGAGGGCAATGCCAGCCAGGCAGCATGCCGCCGGGGCAAGCACAAGCATGAGCCTCACCATGACCGCGGAAAAGTAAACGCTCAGCACGCCCCAAATCACAAGAAACAGGGACCCCTCCGAGAGCGGCCTGAAGCAGGAGATGATGCCAGACCCCATCAGGATGATTCCAAGCCTAAGGTCGTTGATGAAGGACGACCAGGATGGAGCCTGGTGCTCGCTCACACTGGCGATGATTGGAATGTACTTGGACGCGTACGTTGGGTCCAGCAAGCTGAGACTCCTTCCAGACCACCTCAGCGTGGGCGACGTCATTGCGAAGGTGATGACTGCGAGGGAGACAATCCCCATGACGCCGATGCTCGCGGTGACAAACAGCCTCAACGCCTTGTTGTACGCCGCTTCGGTCAAAGTCCTCTTCAGGTACTTGACAAGAGCAACCCCGTTCATCAGTGCCAAGACAAAGAATCCACTGAAATGCTCAGAGGTCTCCACCGCGTTGAAGCCGATCACTGGAAGCACCATGGCCAGCACAGTACCGTTGATGATGAACATGGAGTACCCCGTGTACAAGTTCGTGCTGAACTTGTTGATAATCAGCAAAGCCAGCGCGTGGATCGGGATCAGGTTGATAATGAAGGTGTACCCTCCCCAGGAGGAAACCATGTAAAAGTACGAGAGACTCGCACACACGCCCCAAAACATGCTGCCCGTCTTGATGGACTTGAGGTAAAGGTAGAAAGTGAAGGTGAGGGCGAAGATCGCCACAGCTTCGTTGTCATACGATCCCGCAACGCTCCTCGAGATGTAGCTCGGAATCGTCGCAACGAAACTCGCTGCCAACAAGCCCGCTCCCCTGGACCTCACCTGCCTGACCATGAGGTAGGTCGATATCGCCGTGAAGCTGCTGAAGAGGGGGCCGATCATCACACAAACGTCCTTCACGTTCACGGGGTGGAGCTTGAAGACATTCTGCAACACCTTGTACAGCCAAGTCGCCGTAAGGGTGAGCCCCGGGTAGATGGTGCCGCCCACGACTCGACCGAGCGGGTACCAAGTGCGCTCGTCGAAGAAGTTCCAGAACGCATCGACGCCTGCAAAGTGGCAAGTACGACGGAGTCAGTCGAACGGCAGCGAGCGGAGCAGGCTGGGCAGCGGACCCCCTTCGCGACGAGGCGAAACCCTTTCGTCCTCAGATCAAACCGAGGTCGTGGCACAGAGATCTCCTCTCTCTCTCTCTCTCTGTGTGTGTGTGTGTGTGTGTGCAAACCTCCCCACGTCGACTACAGCGTTGACGCTCGCCGGTCCTCGCGGTCCCACTTACCTTTCTCGCTCGCCAGCTGCGTGACCCTGTAATTGAAGTAGGGGTCGAACTCGTGTATGACGCTCTCGTACTTTACAATGCTAAAGAGCCTGATGGAGAAGGCCACCGCGGCGATGAGCACCAAAGTTGTTATTTCAATGGTCGCCGCAATGGGTGATTGTGTTTGTTCCTTTTCCACTTCCCCCTTGTTCCTGGTTTCCCCCTTCTCCCCCGCCACCCCGACCTTCCTCATCCTCGCCGGCGTCGCCATGATGTCGCAAACCCTGAACCCAACAAGTACAATTCGCTCGAGGGGAGGGAGGGAGGGAGAGGGCAGGGCGTTACCCGACTCATCGCATTGCATCCATAGGAGACACGACACGGCAGGAGGGGGGGGGCGTTACCCACTCATCGCATTCATCGGAGACACGACACGGAAGGAGGGGGAGGGCGTTACCCGACTCATCGCATCGAATCCATAGGAGACACGGCAGGAGGGGGGAGGGGGAGGAGGAAGGGGAGGATGGGGGGGTGGAGGGGGAACCGACCACTGGAGTGGGTCAGGGGATCGAGGAACTACTGGAACAGATTGGTGGGCAACTTCACCTTGGAGTTCATCGTGCTTTTGACGTCGTGCTACTATGGGGTCAAGGGAACTCTGTACACGTTCGTCCAGTCGGGTCAGCTCCCGTACTTTCAAAAGTACGTCGGCATCACCGGCATAGAGTACCAGAAGTACAAGCTGGTGTCGAGCCTCCCCTGGGCCATGAAGGCCTGGATAGGCCTCATCAGCGACAACTATCCCATCTGGGGATACAACAAGAGGTACTACATGGTTCTCGCGACCTTCATCGGCTCCGTCTCCTTCGCCCTGCTCGGGGTTCTGGACATTGATCAGAGTACGGCCTTGTTTGCGGCGCTGCTCCTGTTCTTCGCTTCCCTGGACATGGCGACCGTCGACCTTCTCTGCGAAGGCAAGTACGCCGAGAAGATGATGGAGAAGCCCGAAACCAGCAGCGATCTCGTGAGCTGGGTCTGGGGGGTGTACCAGCTCGGGTCCCTGACGGCGAGCTTGTTCATAGGACCAGTATCGGACAGATACTCGCCAAAGATTATCTATCTCATCGCGGTTCCGTTCGCGTTGCAGTTCTTGATTCCGCTCGCTCTCGGTTACCTGCCTGAGGAGAGGGTCAGCCCCGCCTCGGAGGCCAGCCCGATTGGAATGACGAGAACGAATTGGAATGCAGGCGTGACGATGCGCTTGGTGAGCTACCTGCCCCGGAAGATGAGGGAGAAGCCAAGGATCTTTGTGATGGCTTTTCTGACCGCGCTCAGCGCCCTGCTGCTTGGGGTGGTCCACCTCACGGGCACCGAGGGGCAGCAGTTGACTTACACCATCTGCGCCTCCGTGATGCTTTGTGCCTGCTCGAGCTGGGCCTTGCCACCTGTGCTAAGTCGCGCCAATATCTACATGTTCCTCTGCCAAGTCCTCTACATCCAAGTCTCTGGTGCGTTGGACTACTTCTACACCGCTGGCCCCGAGTGCTTTGCGGGGGGGCCCAGCTTCAGCTTCAGCTACTACACGACCTACACGGTGATTGTGGGTTCGCTCGCGGCTTGGTTGGGCGTTGTCCTGTTCCAGGCCTGGATGAGGGACTGGAACTTCAGGAGAGTGTTCTGGCTGACCACGTTCGTGAGGGTGATCGGAAGCATCTTTGACATTTGCATCGCGTTGCGTTGGAACCTCAGCATTGGCATCAGCGACAAGACGATGTACATGTTTGGCGACGCCGTTATCTACAACATCGTGTACCAGATGGACTTCATGCCAGCTGTGGTCTTGACCTCAAAGGTCTGCCCCAAGGGGCTCGAGAGCACGATTTACGCGTTGCTCGCCGGGATGCAGAACATGGGCCAGAACGTGAGCCAGAGCCTGGGATCATATCTCATAGAAGCCATGGGTGTGAAGACTGCTTGCAAGCCTTCCGTCGACGAGGAGTGTGACTGCGATTTCGACAACCTCCCGCTGCTCCTCTTCGTAAGCCACATGGTATTGCCCCTGCTCACCATTCCGCTGACGTTTCTGCTGATTCCAAATCGAAGGATGACTGACACCCTCGACGTGGGGAATGACGACCACCACCGGGTCGTGAAGGAAGATGAAGTGGAGTTAATGCCTAATGATGCCGGTGAATGAAAACATATACTTAGTCTTCTTGATGTGATCTCAGCACACTAGGGTCTTGGTCACAGGGCTGCATCATCATCTTCCCGTTCAGGTCCGAAGTCTTGCTGACCACGATTTACGGCTTGTTTGATCTTCTTGATATGATGTTGTTTAATTCAAGGTTTTCAAAAGAGAATTCGGCGCCGCTGTCGTTCACGAGGGTGTAGACTTGAGCCAATATCTTTTCCCTCTCCACGGCAAACTCGGACGTGCTCGAGGCTAGGACGACCGCGTAGAGCTCGACCTCAAAGCATCTCAACGAGATATCCTTAAGGTGGCAGCGCGGGGGTTGGTGCGTAGTGTCGATTTTAGGATTGCTCTCCAGGCTCTCCCGGATCATCCTGCTGATTTTCAGCAGCTGGTCGATGTTCTTTGCGTACAGCCCAAATGTCATCCTCAGGACGCGCGTTTTGCGAGTACTGTAGTTGACGAGGGTCGAGTTGGTGAACGTGGCATTCGGCGTGCTGATCACCTCGTTTTCTCTCCCTCGAACACGACTGTGTATGAGCCCGATATCGGTCACGACTCCGTGAACCCCGTGAACCTGAATGAGGTCCCCCACTTCGAAGGGCTTGAGGAACAGCATGTTCATTCCGCCCAGAAAGTTCTTTGCGATTTCTTGCGACGCTAATCCGAAAGCTATGGTGAGGAAGCCGAGGGACGTCCAGATTGGCTTGAGCGGCAGGCCGATCGCTTCGGCGAAAAACAGACTGGTCAGAACTGTCACAGTCAGTCTCAAGAAGTTCCTGCTTCGGCGCAGAAACGACGTAGTCCTCAGCTGCTTGCTTCCAGCGTTGTTGTTTTTGTTCATCACGTTGAGCGCCGCGAAGAGGACGTTCACGAGCTTCAGCACGAGAATGGACAAGCTCACGATCCAAGCGACTTCGACGGCGTTCATTTCCCTCAGGAGACACCCGTTCTTCCCAGTGATGACCTTGTACAGCTTGGAGGAAAACCCGGCCTTCTGAAGAATCCTCACCAGAGTCATCGAGATGAGTCCGGTTTGCACCCCCCTCTCTAGTCCTTTGTAGATGCTCTCCTTGTAAGAAGGTTGGTACCCGGGCAGCGGGTTGTGAGTGAGGAGCCTCTCCACGATCTTGGGGGAATGCTTGTGCAGGACCCTAAGCGGTACCAGCAAGATGGGTGCGCCCACCGGAACGTTCAGCAGGAGCAGCAGGATCAAGTAGCAGCAAAACTCGTGGGAGTTCAAATTCGCCGCCACGGCTTTCTCGTGCGTGAAGAGCTGCAGGCCGAGGAGGAGGAACAGCACAACGGTGGACAATCGCGTCACGACATCCCTCGCTCGCAGCTTCTGCTTCACTGTCACAGGTGAGCTGGAGCTGGCCCCGTTGCTGCTGATTGCTTGCACGCGACATCCGTAACTTCCTCTCCTCGGCAACTTGCTTCTGGCGCCTCTCAAGCATCCTCCCTTTGGCCTTCGCTGCCTTGGTCCCCGCTTCTGCTTCACTATCATAGGCGAGCTGGAGCAACATCCGTACCTCCTCGGCCTCCATCCCGAGCCCAACCTCCCTCTCAGCGTCTGCGTAGTCTCCATCCTCCCTCAAGTCCCTCCTTCCCTTCCATCGAGTCGAGGTCGAGTCCTCCGCTTCTCATCTCCCGCCAAAGCGAGTTCAGCCGTTTCAAGGAGGGCGCGGAGGACGTCAGAGGGCGGGGGAGTTGTGGGGCCATGACCAAGGCGGTTACGACAGGAGCGCAGAACGGGAAGGAGGAGGGAGGGGGAACCACGAGGCTCAGAACTTTATCGGAGAACTGTGAGGAGAGGGAAGGAGGGAATGGAGAGGACCTGGAGCTCGTCGTGGTCTCGCGAGGGAGCGGGGCATCAGGCGACTCGGACAGGTCGCTGGGACTCGAGAAGAATGTTTCCCTGTTCTCGGATTGCTCGACTTCCTCCATTCCCGGCGTCTTGAGGACGCCGAAGAGCTCCAGACAGATCTCGGCCACGGGACTGAGCCAAAAGTCCGGGACGCCGGAGGTCAAGTTCTTCACCAGCAAACGAGCCAAGGACGAGTCGTCGAAGGGGAAGCAGCGCTGGAGGGAGCCGTTTAGGATGGTGAAGAGGGGGTTTCGACACGTGGTTCTCTTCAAGTGGCTCCCGAAGCACATGAGGAAGAGACTCACCATTCCCATACTGATGACTTTCTGGATCACAATGGTCATCGGCGTTGGCCTCGTGTACAACATCGTCTTGTACATCGACTCTCGTAGTATTCCCGAGACCCAGGAAGTTCCCGGGACGTGCACGAGGGAGTTGAAGGAGATCGAAGACCGCGAGAAGTCCGCAGACAGGCTGTTCATTGTGAACGCCACGTACATCACGTTCTCGTCGCTCCTCACCATCTTTATCGTCATGGAGGTCACGGGTTCACTGCGGTACTTGGGAAAGGCGCTGAACAAGGTGGTCCTGAAGAAGGACTTGACCAGCATCATGAAAACCCTGCGCCTTGCCACGGATAATGCGACCGCGGAAACTGAGACGGTGATGCAGCCGATCCACTCGCTGGTGAACCAAGCGCTGCAGTATAGGAAACGAGCCGAGAAAGCGGAAGCGAGGTGGGCGGTGAACGTGCGCCGGGTGGAAATGCTCAAAGCTCTCATCGAGGCAGAAAAGGGACCCCAAAATCTGCCATCCATTTCAAGCCAGCTGGACTTGACAATATTCGTCTCGAGTTGGAACGTCGGCAACCAGAAGCCCTCGCAGTCGCTCACTTCCTGGCTCGGCGGGGCGTCCATGTGCGACATCGTTGTCGTCGGAGTGCAGGAGTGCTCCTATGGCGTGGGCTGCGGAAACCATTTCCAAGACCTGCTCTCAACTGAGATGGGAACCGACTTCGTTCTAATGGAACACGCGTGCCTCTTGGACAACCTCTCGGACATCGCTGCGATTAGGATCTACTTTTTCGTTAGAAAGAAGCACGCGCCTTGGGTGAAGGACATAGTCAAGCAAGACGTGAAGAGGGGGGTTAAAGTGATCCTCAACAAGGGTGCAGTCGCCATTGCAGCTATGGTCTACGGCATCAGACTTTGTTTCATCAATGCGCACTTTCAGGTTGGTTTGGTTTGAGCACCGCCCCGTCCGTCATTTTTGAATTCTTCCACTGACCCTTCTCTCTCTCTTCTGTTGTCTCTGCCCAGGCCCACCAGAACCGTGTGGAAGAGAGGAACTTGGACTTCAAGGTGATCTCGGAGAAGATGGCGGGAAAACTCGGGGACCCCGGACACCACGTGGTGTGGTTTATGGGCGATTTGAACTACAGAATTGATCAACCTCATCAGGTTGTTGTGGATCACATTCAGAGAGTCCGAGAAGGACAAGAAGACTGGTCGATCCTGTCGGAGCATGACCAGCTTCGAAAAAACAGGGCGGCGGGTTTGTGCTTCTCCGGCTACACTGAGCCTGGCATCACATTCATGCCTACGTACAAACTGAACGAGGACCGCTCCGGATATGATTTGAAGAGAACGCCGGCGTGGTGCGATAGAATACTGTACAAATCCAATCTCGTGCTGCTCGAGCTGGGGTATACATCGGATTGCTTCTTGTCCACAAGCGATCACCATCCGATCATGGCGGTTTTCCGGCTGCCTGTTTTCGAGGGTCAAAGAGCGGCGGAGCGCGTCACCATCTGTGGCGACGACGCGTAACCGTAACCACGAGGAATCAAAGAAACAAAATGTATTAAAACGAGAAGAATACGAACAAAAAAACGTTACGCAGCAAAGGTCAAGATTGCAGGCTCCTTCGCCAGCATGGGGATGCTCGTCTCACCCTTTTCACACGTCCCCGCGCTCGTGTTGCACGTCGTTCCTTGCGGGCAGCAAGACTTCTTGTCGTCGCAGCACACGGCGTCTGCGGCAGGGCAGCAAGAGTACGCAACGCACTGCTGGAACAGCTCGTACATGCAGCAGCAGGTCGCTGGAGCTTTGCACTTCTGGTACTGATTGCACACGACCTCGGGAGCCGGAGGCGGAGGGCCGGGCGACGGAGGCGTCGGAGGCGGAGCAGGAGGATCAACGCTCTCCTTCTTTGGGTAGCTCGACATCTTTGCGATGCCGCAGATGCCGGAGGGAGCCACCCCCATGGCCATCTTCATGTAGCCCTCCTCTCCCCACATGCCGCCCCACGAGTTCTTCATGATCCAGTAGTCCTGGCCATCCTCGCTCGTGCCGTAGCCCACGACGAGAACTCCGTGGTCGAGCTGCTCCCCACAGTCCGGGTCGGCGAAGACGCCTCCGGTGTAGAGCTGAAAGTTCGGGTGGTTGGCCTGGATCGCCACCGAGAGGGGCTGCTTTGAGACCACCTTGATCATCTCCTCCTCGTTCCCGGCCTCGACGTCCTCGAACCCGTCAATGGTCACGACGACCCTGTTCTCCTTGGCCTCGTTGCACTGGGTCTGGAAGCCCTGGTACGGGTAGTCCTCCTCGGTGTCGAGCCCGTTCTTCATCACGAACTCGAAGGCAAAGTCCATGAGGCCGCCCTGGCAGCCGTGGTCGTGCAACGTGTCGCAGTCCACGAGCTCCTGCTCGCTGAGGGAGGTGAGGTTGCCGCTCACGATGGCGTTGATGCCCTCGATCGACCCCGTGGTGGAGAAGGACCAGCACGATCCGCACCTGCCCTGGTTCTTCACCGGGGTGACCGCGTTGCGCTCGACCCAGTTCACGCTGTCGAGGCCCGCGAGGTCGCCCGGCACGAAGGCGGCCGTCGTCGTCGCCCTCCCCGGGAGCGCGCCGCGGTTCCCGGGGCTCGTCCCGAGGCGCGTGGCGCGGAACTCCTCCAAGCTCAGGTCCGCGAGCGAGTTCAGGCCCACCGTGTAAGACCTCTCCGCGCCCTGGTCGCCGTGGAGGTACAGCAGGTTCTCCTTGAAGGCCCCGAAGCGGCGACGCATCAGCTCCGCGTCGCCCTCGTACGCCTTGCCGTGGTAATCCATCCACTCCCTGAATACCGTCAAGATCTCCTCGTGGACCATGCCGTTGTTCCCGAGGAGGCCATCCTCCGCTCCGGCGCGGGCGCCGCCGCTCAGGAGGCTCAGCCCCCTCGCCGTGATCCTCGCCGTAAACTCCGCGACAGTCTCGTCGTGTGGGGCCTCCTCCCCCCTGCTGCTGTAGTACCCCTCGTTGCTCCCTGTTTGCTTGCTCCCCAGCACCGCGACGCCCTGGGCCAGGCACACGGCCACCACCGCCGCCAAGCACACCGCCCTCGCTCCCCTTCTCATCCCGTCCCCCTCTTCCTCGCCTGACCTCTTCCCCTCGTCTCTCTCTTGTCTCTTGTCCCTCTTCTCTTGTGCGCCCCCGACCGACAGACCTCTAACGTCCGTCCTTAACCCTCGCGCTTTTTCGACAAGACCCTGATGCCGAGATGAGATGGAATTCAACGACTTCTTCGGGGAGGCAAGAGGAGGAGGGAGGAGGGGAAGTGGATTGGGTGCGATGCGATGCGATGCGAAGCTGACGACCACCAAGATGGCCATCTTGGTGGGCGGGTCTTCTTTCTTTCTATATAACAAATCAAAGGAAGTAACTTGTTGAAACCTTTAGGGAAAACTTGAGAAAGCAAACAAAACCGACGAGAATCATTCCCAGTCCCAGTCCCAGTCCCAGTCCCTGGGCCCCCTCTCTCCTCCTAGAGATCGTCCGTGACGGAGAGGTGGAAGTCGTAGGCCCCGCTGCCCCCGGCGCTGGCCACGACCCACAGGAAGCATCCCTGCCCCATGGTCCTCAGCCTCTTCACGTTGCTCGTCCCGGGGGTGGGGCTGGTCTGCATGCTGACGACGTGCCAGGGGTCGCCGTTCAGGGGGTTCTGCAGGAGGAACAGCATCAGGTCGGGGGCGTCGGCTCCCCGATTCTGGGGCTCCACCCAGGCCTCGTGGTACACGGACCCCTTGAAGGCGGACCCGTCCGGGGTGGCCGGGGTGCAGTAGGCGGTCCCGCCCTCGACGGACTGCCAGACGTAGGTGTTTCCGATGGTGATGATCCCGTCCCTGAAGGCTTGAGGGGGCGGCTGGACCTCGTAGGACTTTGGGCCGCTGCTCTCCAGGAACCCGCACGTGTGCAGCATGTTGGGGCTGTTGCACGACCTTCCCCCGATTCTCACGTCGGAGCACTCCGACTGGGAGAGATCCCTCCTCGGGCACTGCGTGGTTCCCGGGGTGATCCACTCCTTCCACCCGGGGGGCAGGAAGGTGGCCTTGACCGGCTCCTCCCCAGCGTTTGCCAGGTGGTTCAGGCGGGCCCACTTGCTCGGGACCCTCTTTGGAACCACCCTCGTCTCGATGGGAACGTAACTGCCCCATGTCCTGGGCTTCTCGGGGTACACCATGTTGCTCTCGCCGAACGCGGTCGGGGGGGCGTCCTCGAACCTCGTCGCGGGGGTCCGGGGCGGCGTGCCGCTGCCCGGCAGGTTCCCAGCCGAAGGCATCTCGAAGTCGTAGTCGTAATCGTAGTCGTACTCCTCCTCCCCGGTCGTCGCGGTCGCCGGCGCCCCAGCGGGGAGGCAAAGCTCCTGGCCCTCGGCCATGTCGGGAGGAGGCAGCACGCAGTTGATCTTGTACAGGTCCACCCCGCAGACCTCCGTGTCCGAGGTCGAGATGGAGCAGCCCGCAACCGTTACGGTCATGTCGTCGCCCTTGCCGACGGCGATATCGTCGCAGGTCGCCGTCCCGATCGAGTCCATGGAGGCCAGCTGCTCCACGGAGACCCTCTCCGGCAGCAGGTGGTGGAGCACGAGAAGGTCCAGGCTCGGGCTCCTCATCAGGTCCTCCTTGCTGATGCTCAGAGCCGCCGTGAGCTGCTCGAAGGCCGCGTCCGTGGGAGCCAGCATGGTGTACCTGGCCCCCGGAGGGAGGGACGCCGTCCTATTCAGGCTGGTCTCCTCCCAGATCTCCGCGAAGGTGTTGGTGTGCCCGTTGGTCCTCAGCACCTCCGCGACCTCCACGCACCTGTCGGGGCCCTCGTCCAGGGCCCTCGTCCTCGCCGGCTCCGCCGCCTGGCCGCCCGGCCTGGTGATCCTCACCAGGAGCGGGTCCTTGGTGAACTGGGTGCGGCCGCTCGGGTCCTCCGCGGTGATGGTGGCGCCCGTGGTCAGCGCGTCCCTCCCCGCGGGGATGGCCGGGGAAAGCAAAGCGATCTCGGCCTCCACGGTCGCCCCGGCGGGAACGCGCAGCTTGCGGGGATCCTCCGAGTCGGGGACCCCGTCCGCCGGGCGGATGCCGAGGACGTCCAGCTCGCCCGCGCTCTCCCCGTCGGGGCCCGGGGTCTCGATCACCGAGAACAGGACGTCCAGGTCCTCCCCGCCGTTGTTCGTCACCGAGACCGGGAAGGCCGCCGGCCTGCCCGTCGTCATCTCGAGTGGGCTCGTGGCGGGGTCCAGCGCGATCTCCAGGAAGGGCTGGTCGTCCGCGGGAGAGGGGGAGGCGCTCGAGGCGCTCGCCCCCTGCGCCGAGTACGCCTTCGGGTACGCGGGCGGGGCCCCGTACCCCATCATCCCCTTCTTCCAGAACCCCATCCAGGGCAGGAAGGTCGCCTCCGTCTGCCGGGGCGCGCAGCACAGGAAGGCCGTCAGCACCACCAGGAGGACCAAGGTGCACCCCCTCGAGCTCAAGCCCGGTTGGTGACGCCTCATCGTCTCTCGTGTTCGCGTACCAGGAGGTCGTGTGGTTGGTGTGGTCGGTGTGGTCGTGTCGCAGGCAGGGGCGGCGCTGTGTCTCGGCCCGCGAATGGGAATGGGCGGACTGCCCCCCCCCACCTACGACGTACGACCCCCTCACACGACGACAACCTCCCGCTCGCAGGTTACTCGTAACCTCCAAGATCCAGCGTGGATCGGGATCGGATCGTCACAAACCGAATCCCGGGGGGAGGGGAGGGAGGGAGGGAAGCGATGGATGGAGAAGGTTGGAGATCAATCTTTCTTTTATTTGTTGTTGCTTCTTTCCTCCTCCTCGTTCGTTTTCTTTTTCTTTTAGTTTTTACTTGGCCTTCCCCTTCACACCTTTCTTGTCCCCCCCCTCCTCCTTCTTGCTCTTGTTCGCGATGAAGGAGAGCCCCGTGTTCCAGATGAGGGCCACGAGGTTGGCGAAGAGGACCTGGTAGTTCTGCGGCACGAACCTGAAGTTGACCAGCTGGAAGGGCACCCAGATCTTCCAGTTCAGGACGAGGGAGTCCAGCCACCCGGCCTTGAGCCTTGGGATGATCTCCGCGGGCTTGCCCTCCAGGCAAGTCAGGCAGGACAGGAACGTGCCGATGAAGACGGGGGAGAACACGAGCTGGTCGCACAGGACGCTCACGAGGGCGGCCTTGTTGGAGGTGAGGCCCAGCGTGGTGACGAACTTGCTGAGGTTCAGGTACCAGAAGTGGAGCGCCGGGGCCACGAGCGCGAGGCCCAAAAAGGTGAAGGTGGCGCTGCGCCTGTAGTTGAAGGGCCCGTCCTCCAGGGTCAGCTGGCAGATCAGGTCGCCCGCGAAGTTCAGGAAGGCCGTGGTGGCCAGCTTCATGGGGATGGGGTGCTTGTCCACGAGGGCCAGGTACCAGGCGAGCAGGCCCAGGGGCTCCCCGCCCCCCCCGCTTCCTCCCCCCCCGCTCCCCCCGCTTCCTCCTCCTCCGCTCCCCCCGCTTCCTCCGGCCCCGCTGCCCCCCCCCTTGGTGCCGTCCAGGCTGAAGGCCCTCCAATTCCTCGCCCCTCCGCTCCTCGCGGACACGGAGGACTGCGAGGGGCCCCTCCCCGTCAAGCCCCTCGGCAACCCCGTGGCCACCCCCCGTGGCGCCGGCCCCTGCGCGGCGAGGGCGGTCACCCGCCGACCGAGCACTACGCCCTGCTGCTTCACCACCTGCCCCCACGCACCCACACAAACAACCATCCCGACGTCAGTAAGTCCCCATTCCAATTCCCCTGGCGAGAAAAGGGGTAAGAGCGATCGAGGGAGGGAGCGATCGAGGGAGGGATTCCTTTTCTCTTGGTTGTTCTTGTCGTGGTACTTACCCTATCCGCATTCCTGCAGGCGGACTTGACCCACGTCGTCATCGTAGTGTTTGTTGTGTTGTTGTGTTGTTGTTTGTTGTTGTTGGTGTGTCGTCGTCCTCCCCCCGGCGCCAGGGCGACTCCGCGTTCTGCAGAGCGGGAAAGGCCAAGGCGGCTGCTGGGGGACCAGGACGAGGACACAAGAGGAGACGAGGGACGAGGACAAGGACGGAGAGAGGAGGGAGGAGGGAGGAGGGACGGGAGGGAATAATCCTAACGTAAGCCGAGGGGGGGGATATGAATTTCGGGTTTAATAACTTGCTGGGAAGCCCGTACAGGGGGGGGAACGCCTGCTTTGATGGGGATGGGAACGACACGAGTTTGTACGTGGGGGTGGGGAACAGGGTGGCCAAGACGAACCTAGCGACCACGGTCACCACGGTGCTCAAGTTCGAGGCGGAGAGCGACATCGAGAGGATCGCGTTGAGGCCGGACGGCCGCGTCCTCGCCGTCGTGGACAAGCTTGCTCGACTGAGCCTTCTGAACACGAGCCAGAACGTGGTCTTGCACAAGCTCACCCTCAAGGGAGAATGCCGCTGCATGGAGTACAGCCCATGCGGACGCTACCTCGCGGTGGGCGTGGGGAAGGTCCTCCAGGTGTGGGACTGCTCGGTCGACATGAAGAAGACCTTCGCTCCGCTTAGGCTGCACGTGCAGCACGGAAGCGCTCACGACGACCTCACGACCATCAGCTGGAACTCCGAGGGCACTTACCTGGCCTGCGGAAGCCGTGACCTGGGGGTCCACGTCTTCTCTCGGGACAAGGTCAAGGGGTTCAAGGGCGCGGTGCTCACTGGGCACAGGGACAACCCGGTGCTGGCGCAGTTCACGTCGACCAAGGTGGGGGCGGCGGGATCGGAGGGCTCCAGGCAGGTCCTCTACACGCTCTCCCAGGACGGCAAGCTCATGCGGTGGGCCTTCAAGCCCGACGGAGGCGGCGAAGGGGACGAGGAAGACCTGTCCCGGGGGAGCTGGATTCTCGCGGGGAAGCACTTCGTGGAGCGGCAGGGGGCGAAGATCACGAGTTGCCACCTTCACCCGGTGTCCCAGACCCTGGTGGTCGGGTTCAAGGACGGGCGTTTCGAGCTCTTCCAGATGCCGGACTTCACGTCCATCCAGTCCCTGAGCGTTTCCAGGGACGCGCTGTCGACCGCGGTGATCAACCCCGCCTCGGACTTGGTCGCCATCGGGTGCGCAAAGCTGGGTCAGCTCCTCGTTTGGAACTGGCAGTCTGAGAGCTACGTCTTCAAGCAGCAGGGGCACTTTTACGACGTCCTGAGCCTGGACTTCTCCAAGGACGGCAGCCAGGTTGTGACCGGGAGCGCGGACGGAAAGGTCAAGGTGTGGAACGTGAGGACGGGCCTGTGCTTTGTCACCTTCACGGACCACAAGATGCCCGTGACGGCGGTGCGGTTCATTCCCTCGAACCATGCCGTTGCCAGCGCCAGCATGGACGGGACCGTCAAAGCCTTCGATCTGATCCGGTACAGGAACTTTCGAACGTTCAAGGCGACTGAGCCAGCGCAGTTCAGCTGCCTTGCGATCGACCCCTCGGGCGAAATTATTGCGGCCGGCAGCAAGGACACTTTCCAGGTCCACTTGTGGTCCATGAAGACGGGTCACTTGCTCGACGTTCTTTCGGGTCACGAGGGCCCGGTCTCTGGGATCACCTTCGATGGCAACGGCACGACGTTGGCCACGTCTTCGTGGGATAAGACTGTCCAGCTGTGGGACACGTTCACGGGCAAAGGAAGGAAGGAGACTCTCAGCCATTACCACGACGTGCTTTGCCTCGCCTACCGGCCAGACAACAAGCAGATGTGCGCGGGGACTCTGGACGGCCAGCTCAGCTTTTGGGAAACGACGAATTTCAGCATCGAGGGAACCATAGATGCGAGACTGGACTTGAGGACCTCGGGCGCCGGAACAGCGGCAGGAGCAGGGATGTGCTTTTCGAGCATAGCATACTCCGCGGCAGGGGAGCAGCTCTTTGGAGCCGGAAGGTGCAACTTTGTGTGCGTGTACGACACTACAGAAATGGTGCTTCTGTCGAGAATTCAGATCTCGCACAACGTGAGCCTCGACGGCGTTCTCGACAAGCTCAACTCCAAGAGGGACGGGGTCATGCCGATGGAGGACCCAGCAGAGGAGGACAAGGATTTGCAGGAGGGCAGGGGAGAGGTTCGGGCGAGCTGCATAGGCCTCTCTCCAGCCGGGGACTCGTGGGCCGTGGCCGCGACTCCCGGAGTCCTTGTCTTCTGCAAAGACGAGTCTCTCATGTTCCAGCCTGATCTCCTGGACGAGGACATAACTCCAGCAGCAGTGGCGAGGAGCATAAGGAAAAGGGAATGGGGCAAGGCCTTGGTCATGTCCCTAAGGATGAAGGACAAGGGCCTCTTGCAAGAGGTCTTGGATCGAGTGCCTGTGTCTGAGATCGATTCTGTGGTGACCAAGGTACCACCTGCCTTGGTGCATGGAACGGTGGAGGGCCTGATGGAGAAAACCGTGCACTTGGAGAGGCTGGTGATGTGGGTGGAGGGGATAACGACGCACCATGGAAGGTACCTGAGGCGCGGCGCAGGGGGCATGGTCACCCTGAGGGCCCTGCACAAAGCCCTGAATCACTACGACCTCACGTCAATGGTGGAGGACAACCTTTCCAAGCTCGATTACATCGAGCAAGTGAGAAATATCACGTGAAGAAAGTGTGTTGCGTTTGTTGTTTTGTATAGTAAAAAAAATACATTTATTTCTGGAGCTTTTGCCTCCATTCATCTACCTACCTGTCCTGTTTTGGCATACGGACAAAATGCCTCTCTACCTGTGTTCCAAGTTCCCTAAACCCAAGCTTCAGAAAAAATCATCCTTTCACTCCTCTGCGTAAGACAGAGAAACGTGCGAGAGGGTCTGGCAAGAGTCATAGATCCCGCAGAATGTGGATCCCAGGCCACAGCTTCCAAGCCCGCAGAAACCCAGGCCCCGGGGAACCTCGTCCTGGTCGGGACTGTTTGGAGCGAAGACGAACTCGTGAAGGCTCTCCTCGGCATGGAGCATTTTGGCGAGGCCCAATCCAGGTGTCGGGCCCTTCGCACTGATGTACTGAATCTCCTCGCTGGTCTCCGAGGTCTCCCACGTGAGGTGGGGAAGGACAAACCGCTTGTACAGCACGAAAAGCCTCGTTTCGCTTATTCTGCCAGGATTCACCAGGTTCACGACGCCGCACTGCCTCTCCTTGATCATATTCACCGCAAGGGGGAGCAGCTCCGGGAGGCAAGACACAAATCTTGGCGTGTGGGTCAGCGGCTCGCCTTGCTCCGCTCGTCTGCGCAGTCTCGCAAACCCAGAGTCGGGATGCTTGAGGTCCGCGTTCAGCGCTATTCCAATCCGCAGGATAAGCACCCTGTTCTTGAACTTCTTGTCCAACATCTCGTGCGCTTTCTCCTTGGTCCACGAGTAGAAGGACGCGTCCGCGTCAAGTTCGCTGAGGTGTGTCAGGTGGCATCCCCTCTCCAGAGCGATTGCTGCCAAGTTCATCGCCCCCGACAAGTTGGAAGCCACCATCGCGGGGTCGAAGCCTTCCCCCTGGCCCACCCGGCCAGCCGCATTGATGATATGCGTTGGGTTGACCTCCATCACGTCTTTCAGAATCGCATCGTAGTTTTCGAGTCTCGCCGCCCCAAACTCGAAGTCAATGTCCATCCTCACCAGAATCTGTCCGATCTGACAAGCCATCCACCCTCCCTTGCCGTAGAGCAGCACCTTCGTGGGGCGCTCGGCCATCGATTGCCTGCTTGCCACGGTGGACTCCTCCTCTCCCTTGGAGGCCGGCTCCAACACTTCCTGCTTTCTCTGTGCCGTTACCTCGCTCGCCCTCCGGGTCACTTCCCCTTCTGGGAGATCGTGCACCCATTTCCTCATCATGGTCTCGTTGTTGAAGGAGACCTCGGACACCAGCACGTCCCTCTCATCCTTGTCAAAATAGTATCGGCTTACGATGGGCCCAAACTTCCCGTCGTGGTACCCGTGCGTCTCCAGGGACCAAACGAAGCGCTCCAGGTCCGTGTCGAAGGTCCACTTGCACCTCTCCAGTATCTTGAACCCCCACGAGTCCTTACGATGGTTGTCGACCCCTTCCACGAACGTGAGCATGGACCCCGTCTTCCTGTCCTTGGGGATGGACTTGTCCTCGACATGAAGGACGCTCTTCTTCTGCACGATTTTCATCCTCGCCTTCGAAAACGAGCGGTACAGGAGTTTCCTCACGATCCACGGCGCTCCCGCGGCCGCCAAGAGGGGGTCGAGGTTCTCCACGTCGCGCACCCTCCAGTGGCCGGTGAAGTCCGGCAGCAGACTCTTGCTGCTCCCCGCCCCAGGGTGCCAGTCTCCCTTGAGAACGCTGTCCCGGATCTCAACGGACTCGCCACTCGTTCTCTCGCCCTCGGCGCCTTCGCCAAGGTTCTTCGTCGCCTTCGCCAGGGAACTGACCTCGCTGTCGGCCTCCAAGCCTGCCGGAGGGTCGTCCGGCCTGATCCTCATCTCGCAAGCCCTCCGGAGGTTCATGCCTTCCTCCCCCTCCCCCGCTTCGCTGAGGACGACAGACCTCTCCGTCGTCGAGATGGACTGCGGCGGGTCGTCCTCCATGGCCTCTCGTGTCCTCTCCCCTCGCGTCCTCTCCTCTCGCGTCCTCTCCTCTCGCGTCCTCTCCTCTCGTCTCGTCCTTGTGCCGAGCCAAGCGAGGCGTTACGAGCGAGGCAGTGGCTGCTCTTCTGGGTCGGCGACCCTGAACATCGGAAAAGGAGAGGGGGGAGGTTGTGCTCTTGGTTCTTTGGCTTTTTTATTACATCAAAAAGAAAAACGATTGATTTATTGATTCAAGGGGAAGCCAAGTTCGCCAAGCAACTCTGCACTTGTTCCTTGATGAAGGGTTTGTGGACCTTCACGTCCATGTCAAACTTGGAGCTGAGCTTCTTCAACATGTCCTTCAGGGTGAACTCGCTCAGGTCCACCTCCCGCATGATCGACTGGATCTCCTTCTGTAGCTGGTCCTCGATCGAGACCTTGGGCTTCGGAACCAGCGGGAGGTCGTCGTCGCTGTCGCTGTCGCTCTCACTCTCGCTCTCGCTCTCGCTCTCGCTCTCGCTGCCCAGGGTCGTGATCTGCGACTTGGCTGCCTTGGTGGTGGTCGCTTTCTTGGCCTTCTTGGCGCCACCCGCCGCGGCCCCCGTCTTCTTCTTCCTTTGGGCCTTCCTCTTCCTCTGGGCTTTCTTCTTCTCCTCGGCGGCGGCCAGGTCCCTGGTGGACATGACCTTGGGCGCTCTCAAAAACTCCAAAATTCTTTTGATCTTGCCGTCCTTCTTGCTCTCCTCCCCCTTCCCCCTCGGGAGGTCCAAGGTATCAAGCAACAGATTCAGCTCCTCCACCTTGAAAGTCTCCAGCTTGGCCGCGTCCTTGGCCATCTCATCGCTGGTTCCCTCGCTCCCGTACCCAGGCTTGCCGCTGAACTCCAAGATGTTCTTCTTGATCAC
This sequence comes from Chloropicon primus, assembly GCA_023205875.1. Taxonomy (NCBI): domain Eukaryota; kingdom Viridiplantae; phylum Chlorophyta; class Chloropicophyceae; order Chloropicales; family Chloropicaceae; genus Chloropicon; species Chloropicon primus. Next base: position 1,742,190 of record CP060755.1, read on the forward strand.
CAAGTAGGCCCCAGGCTTCCTGTACAGCAAGGCGTGTACCTTCTTCAAAAAGTCGTCCTTCCTGTTGAACTTCCCCACGAGGAAGGCGACATTGGGAATGTCACCGAGCCGAGTCCCGCCTCCCGCCACGATCTCGAGCTTCTTCTTTTCCTTGGGACCCTCCGGCATCAACCGTTGGGTCTGCTTTCGCTCCCTCGCTGGCCGGGCTCTCCCCACATTCAGTGTCGCCGCTTGCGCCGCGGCCACCTCCTTGGCCTTGGGGGAGGACAACGTGAGCGAAGGGTTCGGCGGTCAGCACACAGCGGCAAGAGCACACTCCCGCGCACGCACACACTCCCGCGCACTGCTGCCACCCTCTCTTCCGAAGCGGTGGCAGGTCTCAGATCACGAGAGAAGCCCGATGCGAGGGCCGCACCAAAAGTGTGCGTGTGTGTGTGTGTGTGTGAGAGAGAGAGAGAGTAGGAGAGCCGCGGGTGCGGTTTCTTCTCGTGCTCGTGCGCACTTACCTCGACGGGAGCCTCAGCGGGCGTCGGTTGGTTCGTCTCTGTCTCCATCCTTCGCTCTCTCTCTGTTCCGTGGGAGGAGGGATCTTCCTTTTTTTCCTTTTTCTCCTCAGCCTCAGCAGGAAGGAGAGGGGGGAGGGGAGAGAGAGAGAGAGAGAGGAGGGAGGGAGAGGGAGAGAGAGGGAGAGATGAGCGATTTTTTTGGTTTTTTGCTTCTCGCGTTCGAGGGAGGTTGAGGGACTCGAGGGGGTAGGATTGAGTTTTTTAGATTACAATGGCGCAGTGGTCGGGCGATAATGGGGCCGGACCACGACCATAACACGCGTGGGGGCCCGGGAGCCCCCCTGCCGTCTTCCTCACAACCGAATTTTTTTACTTTCTTTGCCTTGGGCTGGGCTTGAAGGGCGAGGTTCCCTGGGGCTTGAACGCGGGCTTGCCCGGGGACGAGACCTGCCCGATGTTCTGCTTCTTCCCCCTCCCCGCTCTCTTCCCCCTGCCCTTCCCTTTCTTGCCTCCGAACAGGAAGGGGGACAGGATGAGGTACGCCAAGGTGACCACGGGGATGTGAACCAGGGTGTTGACGACCATCTTCTCCGCTGCCTGGGCGTCCCCGACGTACTGCGCCAACTGGGGGACTCCCATGGCCAGGCCGATCACCTTGGCGGCGAGGCCCTTGGAGAACACGACGTACTTGTGCTTCAGCTCGGCATACACCTCTGTGGTCTTGGCCTTGGCGATCTGCACGAAGTGCATGACCTTGTCGTACGCGGCCTTCATCTGCGGCTGGTACGGCTTGGTGACCTCGTCCACCTTCTCCAGCGCCGGGGAGTAGTAGGGCTCGCACACCGCCTTCGCCTGCTCCATCAGGGGTCCCACCTTCTGCACGACGACCCCTTGCAGCTCGAAGAACTTGTCCTTCCCTTGGTCGTACGCCTGGAGGGCGAGGGGCTTGCACTTCTCGTACGTCGCCGCGGCGTGCCCCGTCACAAAGACGACGGCGGTGGTCACGCCGTCCCTAGCGTTCCCATAGTACCGAATCAGCTTCGGCTTGACCTTGTTCTCGTACTCGAGCACCCAGGCGGAGAGCTCCGGGGAGAGGCACACTATTTTCGCGTCATCCTCGGCCTTTGCGGCCAGGATCCTGACTTGGTTCTGGAGGTCCTCGACCTTCCCCAAGGCCATGTTGTAGTTCTCCTTCATCTGCCACTGCAGGGTCTCGGCGTCCTTCAATTTGGCCTCGATCTCGTTCGCCTCCTTCAGCTTGGCTTCGAGCTCGCCCACCTTAGTCTGGAGCGCCCCAGTCTCCTTGACGCGCTTGTCAGCCTCCGCCATGGTCTTGGTGGTGAGCTTCAAAATTTTTCCCTCCAAGTCCGCCACCACGATCTCCCTGTCTTTGATTTGGCTCCTGAGCGACGCGATTTGCGCCTCCTCCCCCGAGCAGTCCCTGGCCACCTCGTTCATGATGATGTGGTCTTTGTTTCCCTTATCCTCCTCCTGCGCCCAGGCCATTCTCCCCCAGGTGTTTTGTTCGTTCATGGCGAGCCCCAAGAGCCCCACCACGAGTAGGAGTCGCAGCAGTCTCCCTCCTCCCTTTCCCTTTCCCTTTCCCTTTCCCTTTCCCTTCCAATACACGGACATCCTTCACTCGTCCTCGTCCGTTGTTGGTTGTTGTTTGTTCGTGGTGTTTGTGATGGTGTTCGTCCTTCCTCTTCCTCTTCCTCTTCCTCTTCCTCTTCCTCTTCCTCGGTCCTCTCCTGCTCCGTGTCTCGTGTTTCTGTGGGTTTGAAAGGGTCCTCCTCGCCTCGTTCTCGTCCTCCGTGTCTCGTGTTTCTGTGGGTTTGAAAGGTTCCTCCTCCTCGCCTCGTCCTCGTCCTCGTCCGTCTCCACTAGGTGTTCGTGGAGACCGCTCCCCACCTCATCTGACGGTGGCGAAAACGAAAGGTCAGGACGAGGACGAGGAGCCACACCTTCACTCCAGGACAGGGGACAGGGAGGGGAACAAACACCAGACACGACACCACACCACACCACACCACACGGCAGGAGGGGAGGGGGGCGAACGAACGAACACACACACACACACACACACACACGACACGCGCGCGCGCGCGCAGGGAGGAACGCAGGATGAGGGTGAGGGTGAGGGGTGTGTGTCTGTCGTGGTGCTCCTCGGCCAGGAACAACTACCTCAAGGGGAAGCAAGGGGGAGGAGGGAAGGGGAGGGCGAGGGTGGTGTTGCCGGTGCTGCCGCAGGGGAAGGGGGAGGAGGGGAGGGCGGCGAGGGGGAGACAGGCAGGGGCAGCACCGAGGACGGGGAACTCACTCGCCTTCGCCTCCTCCTCGCGGATGATGATGATGCGGAAGCGGCTCGCCATAGCGCAAGAGAGGGACCAGCAACACCCTCCAGGGGCCGCTGGGGTCGAGGGGCAGGAGGATCAGGACAACGTGGTCGAGATACAGAGCATAAGGCACCTGATAGACGAGCTGGAGAGGGCGGAGGACAAGCTCGTCGTCGTGTCCTTCCACGCCACGTGGTGCGCTGCCTGCAGGAAGGTGCAGCCCCTCGTCCAGGACGAGGTGAAGGGGAGGGAGGACGTCGTCCTGCTCAAGGTTCGGTACGACACCAACAAGCAGATCTGCAAGACGCTCGGGGTTCGCAAGCTGCCTTACTTTCACTTTTACAGGGGCAGCGAGGGCAAGCTCGAGGATTTCTCGGCCTCGGCGAAGACCTTCCACCGGATCAAGGAGGCCATCGCCCAGCACGGCACCCCGCGGTGCACCTTGGGGGAGAACCACATCGTGCCGGACGAGCTGCAGGAGCTCGTCGGCCGGCCCCAGGACCCGAAGTGACACCGCGCTCAGCGGGATGGGTCCCAACCATGCGTTTTTCGAGAACAGCATCAAGTTTTTCAGAGTAAAAAATGCCTGTGATATTAGTTTACAAGAGAATGTTGTGTACGTAGTCTTCCCCCCCGCCCTCTTCCCCTCCTCATCGCCGCGTCCTAAACCCGGCCGTCCTCGCCGTTCGCGTCCTCGTCCTCGGCGCTCTTGGAATCCTGACGATGGTGCCTCCTCCTGTGCTTGTGCCTGTGCTTGTGCCTGTGCTTGTGCCTCTTCCGCCTGTGCTGCGCCTCCCCCGGCTCGTCGCCAAACACGTCCTTCCTGGCCTCCTGCAGGAGGTTGAACACGGAGTCCTTGGTCTCCCAAGGAAGGGCCCCGGCCTTGTCCCCTCCTGCGGTGCTGTCCCCCTCGTCAGTCGCCTTGGTTCCCGCGGCCCCTCCGCCCTCCCCCTGGCCGTCCGCCTCGTTTCCGCCCTCCTCCTCCTCCGCGTCAAGCTCCTTCTTCTTCTGCTTGTAGTCGTCTACGTGCTCCACCCTGACGATCCTCCCCCCCACTTTGGCGCCGTTCAAGTTGTCCACGGCCAAGACGGTGCTCCTCTGGTCCTCGTAGCAAAGGAAAGCGAAACTGGCACAGCAATCGAAGCAGAGGCAACCCAGGGGAAGAACAAGTGAACGAAATCGCGTCTCGTCAGTCAGTCAATCAGTCAGTCGGAATCAAAAAACCCTGCTACGTCAGCAGTCCCACCACCATCATCGGCAACAACAACAACAACAATAACTTGTTCATCATCAACGACTTGTTTTTGTTTTTTCGGTTGCGGTTGTCGTTTGGTTGGTACTCACCCCCTGCTCTTTCCCGTCTCCTTGTCTTTGGGCAAGTTGACGTCCACGACCTGTCCGTACTGTGAGAAGACGGCCAGGACGTCCCCCTCCGTGAGAGCGAACGGCAGCCCCCCAGCATACACATACGCCGAGTGCTTGAACTGCTCGTGCCAGGACGCCTTGTCACCCCCCTCCCTCACCTCCTGTCTCGACACCCTCTGCGTGTTCCGTATCTGCGTCAGAGTATTCATCCTCCCCCTCCCCCTCCTCCCGTTCTCGTTCTCGTCCCTCCTCCTCCTCCTCCTCCTCCTCCGCCTCGGCCTCGTGCGGTTGCGCGCGCTCCGCTCCTGGGACAAGCGGAGGGAGGCCGAGCCAGGGCGAAACCGCGAACGAACGTAACGGGCTGAGGGGGAGGATGAAGGGGGTAGAGGTGGGGCTGGGGCTGGGGCTGGGGCTGGTGGGAGTGGTGGTTGTGGGGGTAGGCTATGCAAAGGGGAAGGGGAAGAGGGAAGGGGAGGAAGGGAAGAAGGGGGAAACCACGACGGAACTCTTCCCCATGGAAACGGTCATGCTCAAGGAAAAGGAAACCACCGTGACGACCGTGACGTTCTTCGCGGGGGACGTGAGAGACGCGGAGGACTTTCTCAAACCGAGAATGGAAGCCATACTCCAGAAAAACCGGTGGCTCGCGGGTGCAGTGGGCATCAAAAGGGGCAAGGGCGTCCTCACCTTCCCTGGAGAGGAAGCAGGGCATCTGGAGCTGCCTCCCGACATGTTTAGGGTTTACGACTGTGACGGCGAGGTTTCCCTGCACCGGGGCACGGATTACGCAGCCTTTGCCAATTGCCTTAGTCACAGAATAGTCAAGGCTGGGCCGACGAACTTGGTGTGGACCGTGACCCTGATTCCTGACGCCAGGGAGCCGAGCACAAGGTTCGCCCTCGTCACCTCCATGGCCCACGCCGTGGGAGACGGTTGCACGTACTACGAAATCCACAACCAGCTCACCGGCGCTTGTGCAATCAGAGCGATTTCACCTCTGCGGGACTGGGGCGTCTACGAGCGGATGAGGGAGGCGTGCACAACGCTGGCCGAAGTTTTTACGGGGGCTTTCTTCACCGGAATCGCGTTCAGGATGCTTTACGGCCTGGTGACACGCAAGAAGCCCACGATGAGGTTAGTGTACGTCAACGAGGAGTGGGTGAAAGCACAGAAAGCTCGGGTGACGTCCGCTACTGGGGGGCGGGAGTTCATCTCCACAAACGACGCGGTGACCAGTTGGTTCTTCGCAGACATGGGCGCCCCTATGAACCTGATGGCCATCAACTTTAGGGGGAGGATAGAAAATTGCTCCAACGATAACGCGGGGAACTACGAGGACATGGTCTACTACCTCAGCGGCGACGCCGATGAGCCTCTGCAGATACGGCGCTCCCTAAAGGGGATGAGGCGAACGTCTGATTCGCAGTTGGGCTCCACCCTCTCCAGGCTGCTGGGCAAGGGCTCGTTGTGCACGAACTGGAGCACGTTTGCCAAGCCCGCTCGAATCGACAAGGTGGTGCCTGATCTGCATTTGCCGTTGTTCAAGTCAGGAGACCTGCCTTACGGGTGGGCGCTGTGCGTGCTGTTCAAACCGGACGCAGCGAGGACCGGCATCCTCCTTTTGAGCTACCAGGATCCGAAGGACGTCGAGCCTATGGGCGATGCCATAGGCTTTTGAATTTAAAACGAAATCCTTTTGCTTTTGGTTTGGTTTCCAAAGAATTATACTTTTGCTTTAACCCGTGTCACAGTGCGTCGAGGCCCACAACTTTTCGCACCTGCTCGTACACCAGGAAGGTGATCGCCGTTTGAGGTCCAAGCCTGAGATACGAGGCCGTCCATCCTTTCAGGAATCCCCCGAGCCCCTCGTTCTTGACTATCCCTCCGACCTGCGTCAAAATTCCTGCCTCCCCGTTGGCCGCTTTCCTCGCGGCGTAGACCCTCGTTTTGATCACGTCCACTGGATTGGTCGTTGTCGTCGCCACGAATCCCGTCACCATGCTGGTGCACAGGTGTGCCAGGAAGCCATCATCCAAGTAACACAAGACGTGCGCCTGCGGAAGGAAAGAGTCGAGTCAGCAGAGTGCCCCAGAGTCAGCCCCAAACTATTCTCATTCGTCGTGCACGCCAAGCTCTCTCTCTCTCTCTCACCTTCACCTCAGAATATGTCACCAGCTGCGAAGCGGTGAGGATGCTCGCCCTCGTGGCTCCCGGCACCGTTCCCTTCCACAGACCGCGGACGCCCTCCTCCCGCAGCACCGTGCCCAGGATGACGGATGGTCTCTGCCCAGTCCCCGTCGACGGGTCCCTGGCCTGCATTTGTCCCTTGGTCTTGATCAAGTCCATGGGGTTGGTCATCGCCGCCGCGGTGGCTGCAGGCAAATCGAAGAAACAGGTGTCAGCACAAAAATCACGTGCAGACGAAACGTTTTCTCTTCGCCTGGGTCCCGCTCCACTCACCTCCTGTGAACACGGATGCCGCTATCTTGCTCCCCAGCCCTGCGTCCTCCTTGTCCGCCCCGAAGAGCGGCTTGACTGGCCCGTACATCCCTAGCCTGACCCCCCCGTACGTGACCCCCCTGGCCACTGCCGCCGCTAACCCCCCCGAGAGCCCCCTCACTCCCTCGTTGGTGACGATGGTGACGAGCGTGTTCCTGAAACTCGTGTGCCCCCTCATCGTGTGCAACTGGCACCTCACCTTGACTACATCCACTGGATTCGTGCACGCTGTTGCCACCCCCACTGCCCCCCCTCCCGCCACCAACTCCCTCCCCAACCTCTTCCCTTCCCTCATCTCCTCCGCCCCAGACTTGGCTTCAGTCCCTGCGCTCGTGTGGGGCGCCGCTGGTGTTGGGTGTTGGGTGTTGGGTGTGGGGTGTGGGGTGTGGGGTGTGGGTGTGGGAGGCGAACGACGTCACGTTGCGGTTGGAGTACCTGTGGCCGTGGCCGGTGCGCGTGTCATCACAGGGCACGAGAACGGAACATAAACCACAAGGGAGGACGAGGACGAGGACGACGAGGATGAGGTTGAGGTTGAGGATGAGGATGAGGGGGAACAGGGGACTGGGGAGGACGGGGGTCGGGAGGGGAAGGGAAACGGGGGGAACGAGGTGGAGGAGAGGAGGGAGCTGCTGCGCCACGAACCTGGACAACGGGGGGAAGGGGGAAAGGGAGGGGAAGGGGAAGACTTCCTCGGCCTCCAAGGCCAAGTCGTTCGGACCCGAGACGCAGCCGGACTGGGTGAGGGACCTGTACCAGCAAGCGGAGGACTTCCCCGAGGAGGAGTACCTGAAGGAGCTCCTGAAGGACACGGGAGGGGACCCTGCCAAGATAGAGGCGAACGCCAGGCGGAAGCTCGCCCAGAACGTGGGGGAGGCCAACAAGAAGACCTTCGAGGGGGAGGTTGTCGGGGCAGAGGGCCAGGGCCAGCACCAGCACGAGCTGGCGCAGATGCACGTGCGCTTCGACGAGGTCGACACCTTCAACCTTTGGATTTGGTTCGAGTTCTTCTCCGAGCCGAGCGAGGCGGAGCAAGAGATGCTCGCCTCTGTCCTCGACGCCTGGTTCGTGCTGGGGAAGCTCGGTTCCTTCAACACGGTGAACCTGCAGATAAGCAACAGCTTTGAGCACTCCACGTCATTCTTCCAGTACGACGAGTCCTGCCTTGACACGAGCCTACCGGCCATGTTCCACGAGATGGAGGAACCAGAATTCAGGTAGGGCAATAAGAATCCTCTCTCTTTCTCTCTCTCTCTCTCCGTCTCCCGCTTCAGCCTCACCACTCCCCTCTCTGCCGAAGGCTGACGCGAACTCTTTCTCGTTTTCAGCGGACGGAACGGCCGGTTCTGGGTCAACCTCGGGACTTGCGACGAGATCGCCCTGGACCTCCTGATCAATGCTTTGCACAACTTCAGCAACGAGTACGTGAGCATAAGAACCCTTCAGATCGGGGGAAAGAGCTTGGCATCGGGTACTCTGGACGGGTGGGAGGCCCCCGCGAGGCCGACCCCCTTCAAGCAGAATGCGGACCAAGTCCGGGAGATCAACGAGAGCATCGCGGACGACCTTTCGAGGATCTACAACGCGGAAGAGGGAGAGAGCAACAGCCAGTTCCAGTGAATGCGCACTGCAGGTTGGCGGGGACAGCAGCGCCGCTGCGCCTTAACGAAGCATCTCATCATATTATAGATAGAATTACAAAGTCAGTGGGAGGGGGCGAGAAGGCGGGCTCACAGTCCCCACACGTCCATGTCGCTCAGCACGTCGTGGATTCCCTTGAGCAGAGGGAAGTCGTCCAGGAGGGAGGTCGGGATGCCGTCGAAGAATCCGTCGTGGATCATCTTCATCAAGGTGAAGAGCGTGATGTCCGCGATGGAGAGCCTGGAGCCGGTGGCGAACTTCCCCTGGTTGGTCTTGACCTGGTTCGCGGCAACGATCTTCTCCACGTTCTCCAGGAACCTCCGGAGGCTCCCATCCTTCGCCACGAGCTCCTTCCTCATCCGCATCTTCTTGTCGTGGTTCTTCTCCAGCAGGCTCGGTTTCAACAGGAGCATCGCGTCGCCCACCCCGTCCACGAGCTCGTCCACCTTGAGGGCGAGGAAGGGGTCGTCGGGGTAAAGGCCCGAGAACTTGCCAATGTACCTGGTGGTGGCGGGGAAAAGCAGCAGGGAAAGAGATACCGCGTGTCAGTCCGTCTCCTTGTCGATTCGATTGCCCGCCGCCGCCAAGACGAGCGGGTGTCCTCACCTCAAGAACGCATTACTCTGGGAGACGACCTCGCCCTTCACCTCGAAGACGGGGACCTGTCCGAAGGGCAGCTTTGGTTTAATTTTCTGCATGGATTCCCTATCTATGAACTCGTTCTCGTAGTCGACGTTCGCTATCTTGAGCGCCGCCCTCGCTGGCCCCGCCCTTCCCGCCATCTTGAAGTAAGTGACCTTGACCTTTGCCGGTTTTTTCACGAGTCTCGCGACCCCCTTCGCTGCGAGACAGAGCGTGACTCCTAAGGCCACCCCTCCCGCCACGAGTCCCACCTCTTTCCTCCACCCTTCCATCCTGTCGTCCTCCCCGTCCTCAAGGTCGTGTTCTTGTTCTTGTTCGTGTTCGTGTTCGTGTTCGTGTTCGTGTTCGTGTCTCGTTCGTGTGTGCTGGTTTGTCTCCTTTTTCCGTTTCGTTGGGTTCCTCCGCCGTTTCCCGTTTTTCCCTTCTGTTCCCAACATTTCCGAGGCCCACGAAGAACGAACGAACGAACGAACGAAGAAGAGGAGGAGATCGCCTCGCAGTGGATAAGGTGAGAAGAGCCTCTGTCCGACCAAGAGAACAACAACAGGGACACAACAGGGAGAGGGACAGGGACACTACGCACAACAAGGGGGGGGGGGCAACATAACACCACACAACACAACACACGAGAGAGAGAGAGAGAGAGAGAGAGAGAGAGAGAGAGAGAGAGAGAGAGAGAGAGAGAGAGAGAGAGAGAGAGGATGACGCGAGGGGGGGGCTTGATGTTGACGAGGAACAGGGCCACGACGGCCACGACGAGGAGGAGGGTTGGGGGAGAGGGGGAGAGGGGGTGGGGGAGGAGGGAGGCGGTTGGAAGCGAGAGGCGGATCGACGCGAAGACGGGGGAAAGGAGGAGCGTCAAGGTTCACGCCAAGGGGAAGGGAAAGAAGCTCAATAGGCAAGGAAAGGGAATGAACCAGCAGCAGGTAGGTGGAAGCAGGGACACGCACGCCATCGCGACGGAACCTGGGAAGAGCCAGGCAGCGCGTCCTGAAAGGGTTGGAGGTGGTGCTCTTGACTGACTCTCTCTCTCTCTCTCTCTCTCGCGCGCGCTCGCTCCCGTGACGATGACGATAATCAACACCATCGTCTTCACAACAGATCTCGACTCCCCCTATCGACCCGGAGAACGAGGAGTTCGTCCTGTTCGCCCGCTCGAAAAAGTCCGCGCTGAAGAACTGGTACCCGTTCACCATCATGGTGGGCGGGAGCCAGGCCAACGTCCTGGTGAAGGCGAAGGAGAACGAGTTCACCGAGAAGCTGACCGGGAACACGCTGGCAAAGACCTTGGGCGCGACCCTGTACAAGGAGAAGGGAAAGGTCGTGGACATGGTGAAGGAGAGGGTGCCGTACCTGAAGAACGCCAAGGAGGTGGAGTTCGCCTTCAAGATCAGGAACAAGGACAAGCCAGCGTCCTGGATGTTCACGGACGGCGTAGAAGCGATTCCTTCCGAGGAGGACTGCAAGGGAGTCTTCGACAAGGCGGCAGAGTGGGCCGCGCAGTTCCAGTAAGAAACAAAACGTTTTGGACTTGTAATGTAACACGGTATTTACAGCAAGTTAACATTGTACAGAGCGCGCGTGGGAGGATTGGTAATGATAATGCTACAAAAACGGGAAACGACGTGCCTCGACCAGGAAACTACTCCCAGATCATCTCGGCCGTCGTCGAGCAGGGCAGGACATCCGCCTCCTGGACTTTGAGGCAGTGTATTGTGGTGTCAAAGGCCGTCCTCCACTGGACGCCGTCCTCGTCCGTCCTGGGGCAAAGAACCACCCGCCAGTCCTTGCAGGACAAGGTGAGGAAGATGGGCGGCTCGAACTTGAGGTCCTCCACGGCGTAGTTCTTCCAGGGCACTTTGGTGGACTGGAACGCCGAGGTGGCGTCGGTTCCGATGACCAGCCGGCCCCTCTGCGTGCGGCAAGTCTCGTCCGTGTAATAGGAGACAGAGAATGCTGTCTCGTCCTCCCCCAGCTCCTCGGCGCAGAGCACAAAATAGCGCCAAGTGAAGGTCGTCCACCGGGTCGAGTGCTGGAGCCACTCCTCCGAGAGCTCCTCCGTGCCCATCACCTTGCTCTTTCCCATGAACCCAGAGAGCAGGACCTCTCCAGGGAAATTCGTTTTGTTCGTGAGGCTGGTCTTGGGTTGAGCTCTTTTCGTGATCGCTGCCTTCAAGCTATCGTACCAGCTCTTGGTCTCCTTCTCCTCCGTGGACTTGATTTGCAGAACCCTCCCAGGCGTCTTGACGTAGATGATGAAGTTGTCCTCGCACTTGGAGAGAACCAAAGACGTGGAGTCCCCCAGGTCCACGGACCCTCGCTTTGAGGTCACCTCCCCAGCGTTAGAGTAGTATGTGAGCTGGAGACGGAAACGGAAACAATTTGTTTAGTTGGACACACACACAGGGAGAGAGAGAGAGAGAGGGAGAGGACGAAGAAGCCAGCCAGTCAGCCAGAAGAGCGAGCGAGGGAAGCCATAACTCAGGGGACACGAACGCACCTTCTTCTCGTTCAGAACAAAGTACCGGTTCTTCCAATTCTTCAGGAGTCTCCCCCGCTTGGCGAGCCAACCGTTCTGCGACAGAGAAAGGGTGCAAAGTTGGAAGTCGTGTGAGCTGAGCGAGCCAGTTCATTCGCACGTCGAAATACGTCGGCCCAAACCAAGGCGTTGCAGCTCTCGTGGTCCCTCTCTCACTCTCTCCGTGCGTGTCGCCTTTTGTGCCGCCGTCTCACCTTTTGTCCCTTCATAGGATTTCTGGGGTCCGCCCTGTCCACCATGTTTGGGTGGTCGAAGGACTTCCAGAAGAGTGACTTTGTCTTCTCTGGCTTCATTTGTATCTCCGCGTGTGGTTGGTTCCCCTTCCTCCTGTTCGGCGTGGCGTATTTTTGTCTTTTTAATTTCACTCTTTTGTTATCCTCTCCATAGTTATAGCTTTATTGTGTTCCGTCCCTCCCGCCCCCCCCCCTTTGGTTTGTTTTGCCTCCCAGCTCACCCCAACCACAGCCCGGACCAGTCCTCCCTCCTCCCCTCCCCTCTCCGTGTCCTCCCCTCCCCTCTTGCCTCTTGTCCAGATTGGTCCAAGATTTTGATGTACGATTGTATGATTGATTTTGGCCATTTTAGTTTTAGAAGGACAAGGGGGAGGACAAAGGGGACAGAGGGTCTTCCACTTTGGGACGCCTCGGGTCGGGGACGCGACACCAAGTGCGCACGGAACTCTCCTCTCCTCGACGACAGAAAAGATGTTCAAGAACATTGGAAGGAGGAACCCAGCGATCAGTGCGCCTCCAGAGGTGGACTGGTCCGCAGACGCACTGCAGGGGCGCAGGAGGAGCTCGGGGGAGGAGGGAGACGACGAGGAGTACAAGGGGAGAACCACGGTCAGGAGACTCAAGGACGGTATGAGGAAGAGCTTCACTTCGGTGGTCGACCCGAACACCCGAGGACAGAGGCACGCGAGAGTCCAGTTGGAGGTAAGTACGCAACGCAAGACTACGCACCAGTCCCTCGGTCCTCGTTGAATTACGATACAAGCGGCAAAGTTTCTCACACGCGTTTGCTCTCGTATCTGGTACCCCTCTTTCCCTTGTCGGCGACGCTTGCGATGGAATCGAACGGTGAATCTGCCAGGTGGATCTTCACCACGTTCCCTTGAGCTCGATGAGGAACGAGATACCCTTTGCGAACAAGAAGGGCTGGCTCTGGAAGGCGAGGATGAAAGGAGACCGGTGGCTCCGGCGTTACTTCATCCTCCAGGGGCAGCTTGTCGTGTATTTTGTGAACGAGAACGACTCCAAGCCGAAAGGCTCCTTCCTGCTGCACAGCTACGCCCAGGTCGACTACACGAACGAAAAAATAAACGGGAGAATCTTCAACTTCGACGTGGACACGCCCGAGAGGACGTACTACTTGAGCGCGGAGACGCAGGAGGAGGCAAAGGAGTGGGGTCAGGCGATGGCTGACGCGTGCGGCGAGTCCCACAGAAGCCTGTACGCAGGGGAGAAGCTGGAGTCCAATGATGAGGGCAGGAAGGAGGCTCAGGGCCAGGCGGAATCCGATGCGGAGGAAAACCTGATCAAAATGCAGCAAGAGCTGTCAAAAGTTCTCATTGAGATGGACGATAGGGTAAACGCGGCAGTAGAGAAGGAGAGGCAGGCGCAGGCTAACAACATTCAAAACGCCGTGAGCGTGGAGGTCGCGAGCATGAGGGAAGATTTCGCCAACGCTAGGGACCAACTGGTCCAGTGGCAACATCTCAGCGAGAATCTAATTCAACTGATCTCAGGACACGAGCTTGCCCTGAGATTCCCTGACGAGAAAGACAAGCTTGCGCGGATGAAAGAGAACTACCAAAACCTTTCCGCACTCCTGCAGTCTTTTGCGAACTAAAAAGAATTAAACTCAATGTTTTTGTTTTAGTTTTAGTCGAGGTCATCCCACAAAGCAGCGCTCGGGGAAGGCTTGACGATGAAACTGCTCTGATTTACACTCCCCTTTGCCGAACTGCCCGATCCTCCAAGGTTTTCCTCGTCCCCCTCGCTTTCAACGGAGCCTACTTCTCTGTAGTAACCGAGCCCACTCCCCCCCAGCTTGTACGCGTAGCCCAGCACCTGCCCACAGAACGCCTTGCTTGCGATGAAACCAACCTTGTTTCCAGATGCCTCCTCGGCCATTTCAAGAAACTCGTCCCCCTGAGGCGACGCCGAGTCCTCTTGCGCTGCGCTGCCGCGAGACCCTTCCCCCTCGGTCTCCTTCTCGTCGGCCTGTGGGGCAGCAGCAGCTTCGTGCATAGCTTTCCAGCGCCTTTCGTTCTCGGTCTCCTCTCCAGCGTTAGGGGCTCCCTCCCCAGTGCCTTTGGCGGCCTTGCTGCTCGCGCCACCAGCCGCTTCTTCCTTCTGCGGCTCCTCTGGTTGAGAACCCGACTCCTCTCCCTTATCGTGCCCAGTGCTCTCGAGTTCCTGCACCAGCTTCACCGGTTCCACGAAGGGCTTGGCCTGTGGCTTCTCGGGGGAGACCACGGGCAGCGTGATCTCCAGAACCTGCTTCTTCTTGTCGAATTTCGCCTTGCCCTTCTTGTCCAGGACCTCGTAGGGGAGCTTGGCTTCGAGCTTGTACTTGTCTGGCACGGACAAGAGGACTTCCTGGCTTGTCACGTCGAGGGACATCGACCCAACACCTTTGACGCCGGGAAGCACAACCTTGAGCGTGATTTCTTTCGGTCGCTTGGGCGCCTCCGCCAAGGCCTGGCCCATGTCTCCCCAAGTGTCCAAGAGGTCGTACTGACCCCTCTCCACGACTTCAAACTGGGGGACGGTTTCCCCAGAGGCATAAACGTAGCCGGCCTCTCCTTCCTTTGGGGCCGGGGGCTTCCTCTTTGGCTTCTCCACTGCCCTGTTGAAGGAGAACTCGCTCCTCTTCGTGGGTTCGGAGGAGGGTTGTCCAAGGTCTGTCTTGGGCTCACTGAGGGGCTTGATCGGTCCCTTGCCACCGTTCGCCGAGGAAATTCTCACGGACTGCACCCCCGGCTTCTCCATACCCTCGCTGCCCTTGTACTTCATCTTCAGGTAAGTCACGGTCTTGCATAGTTTCATGCCCTTTGTCCTCTCGATGTTCTCGATCGCGGTCTGCGCGACCATTTCCTTGAAAGGAGGGAAGGAGCACTTCTCGCACGTTTGAGGGTGAAGCACGAAGTCGATCACGGCCGCGGTGTTCCCACTCTTGTCGGTCGTCTCCCTCTCCTGCCCCAAGCTGAAGGGGATGGACCAGGTGTTGCCCTCCTGGCCGTTCCTGGTCGTTTTCTTGGACTCGGCCTTCTGGATCTTCTCCGAGCTGCAAACGTTGATGAACATCTTCTTCCCCTTGCTCTCCCCGTCGTCCTCCCTCCTCGTCTTCACCACGAAGTTCTCCTCCGGCACAATGAGCTGCACGTCTGATCCGTACACGTTCTCGGTCTGGTTCTGGTCCTCGATCTGCCTCAGGTAGGCCTCTGACTCCGCCCTCGCCTTGGGGTCCGAGATCTCCTTGGCGTACTCCTCGAACATTTCCTTGAACTTGGGGTCCTGGAAAGCCTTCTCGAACCGGTTGACTTCCTCCGTCGTCATGTTCAGCTTGTCCAGGGACTCCCTCAGCATCTCCGTCTCCTCCTTGTCCATACTCCTCGTATTAACCACAAACCAAGACGCTTGTCGTGTGTCGTATGTCTCGTGTCTTTTTTCGTGTTATGTACTTCCCTCCTCCTCCTCCCCCGTTGTGTCTTGTGTTGTCTTGTGTTGTCGTGTGTTCCTGTCCCTCGCTCCGGTCTTGGGATTCGTATTTTGGTCCCCGCTCTTCCTCTTCCTCTCTTGGCGGGAAAGGAGAAACCAACACCAACAGAGGAGGAGAAAGAGAAGAGAAGGCTCCCGCCAGTTTTCACAACCACCAGGACCAGGACCAGGACGACCAGCACGACCATGAGGAGGAGTGTGGCCGTGAGGGGGACGAGGAAGGAGGGGAGGGGGAGGGGAGCAAGCACAGGAGCACCAGTGAAGGGAGGGAACAAGAGAG
Source organism: Chloropicon primus (assembly GCA_023205875.1). Taxonomy (NCBI): domain Eukaryota; kingdom Viridiplantae; phylum Chlorophyta; class Chloropicophyceae; order Chloropicales; family Chloropicaceae; genus Chloropicon; species Chloropicon primus. The sequence continues at coordinate 1,757,723 of CP060755.1, forward strand.
GAACGGGAGAACGACGACGGGAGGCAGGGAAGGAGACCCGCCTGCGCCTGCGGAGGGGGGCAGCATCCGAGGGGAGGGGCCAGGGGGCCAGGGGGAAGGCCACTGGGAGGGAGGATGCCCCGGTGGGGGACGTGCTGCTGCCCGTGCTGACGGAGGGGGAGCTGCAGCGGGAGGCGGAATGGCTGGGTCGAACCATCGCTCTGTGGCTGGACGAGGAGTGGTGTCCGCAGCAGGTCCACGCTGATATTGGGGACACGCTGTGCCGAGCGTACCTGGACGAGAGGGGAAGGGGGAACAACGAGGCGACTTCCATTCTGCTCCAGTTGTCGGACGATCTGATGAAAGTGGACTTCACGGAAGCCTTTGTGAACCCCTTTGACGTGAGCAACAAAGCGCTGGAGTGCCTCATGTTCAAGAGCGGCATCGACGTCTGTTGCCAGTCCGAACAGGACAAGAAATTCCTTGAGGACAGGTTGAAGGAGGCGTAGCCGCCCAGACTTACTCAAAAAAATATGTTTTTGTTACATTGTTCATTCCCGGACTGTATTAGTTGTGTGCTGCGGTTTGAAGGTCGCTAAGGTCTGCGCTCTCCGCGCTGTTCTCTCTCCTCGTGGTCAGTTCCGTCCTCGCGGCACTGGTTGCGCGCAAAGCCAAGGACGTCTGCCGATCCCTCCTCGCCCTCGCTCTGGTTCAATTTGCCAGGTGTTCCAGCTTCCCTTCTATGATCAGCCTCTCCGCGTCCTCGTGAGGCAGGAGGTGCACGGTGCCCACCTGCAGGTCAGCTTCCCCGATGTAGTCGAACTCCATGGTCCCCAAGTCCTCCACCACTCGCACTTTCAGCATGTTCTCACTGGGTGGGTAAAACCCCACGGTGAGGTCCACGCCGGCCTGCTTTTGGTACTTTGCCAACATCTTCTCGTACCTCTTCACGAAATCCTTCTCTGGCGAGCTGAGCTTCTCCTGGGTCGAACGGGGCAGGCGGCCGCACTTCCAACGGAAGGCCTGGGGAAAGGCGAAGGGACAGGGTTTCAGTGTTGATGCGAACGGTCACCGACCGCCTGGCTCTCGAAAAGAGGACGAGCAAAGACTGTTGGAGAACGGATCACATCTCTCAAGGGACGAGACCCCCTTTTGCACGTGGTGTGGTTGTTGCCCCACCGCGTTCCTCGTTCCCTTCGCCAGCGGTTCGCTTGGTATCCAAACGGACAACTTACCTTGACTCTCTCTAGCCTCATGTTCTGGTACGCCATCAGCAGCCGCTTGTTCCTAAGCAGGGCCTGGTGGTGAATGAGAACGGAGCTGGCGACCTCAGGCCGACCCTCCCAAGCCACGCCCTGATCTCTGAAGGCGTCGAGAATGGAAACCAAGGACTCGTAGTGCTCCGCCACCTCCTGCAAGCACCTCCGAACTTCCTCCTCCTTGAACTGAGGCAGGGCCTGCCCAGGGTCTCGGAGCAACCCTCCGAGGACCCCCCCATCTCCCCCCGAGTAACCTGACCCCCCCCCGACAGAACCGAGCGATCCGCCCAAGTCGTTCGCCTCCAGGTGGGTCTTCAGTTCCTTCAACAGGTTTGTCGCCGTGCGGGCAAAGTCCGTCGCCATGGTGCGCCTCCCCCCTCCCCCAACAGGAGCGGCCTCCCCCTCCTCTCTCGAAACCCCGAACCCGCTTTGAAGCGCGGGAAGAACCAACTGGGAGAAGGGGCGAGGAGAGGGTGAAACGGTGGATGAGGGGAGGGGAGGGTGAATCGCAGTCGTCCTCTGTAATTATATATATAGAGAGAGACAGTTATTTACTTAAAGCATTAGCACTCTTCTTCCACTCAGTTCCTGCCGAAGAGCCTTTTCTTCTTGGTCGAGGCCGTGGCGTTGGCCGCTCTCTCTGCAGCGAGCAGCTTGGACAAGATTTCATTATCCCTCTTCTCGTCCTCCACCTTCTCCTTCGTTTCCTCGAGTTGGCTCAACACGTTCTTAAGCTCCTTCTTAAGATCATCGTTCTTCTGCCTCTCCACATCGAGGTCCACCTTAGCCTTGGTCGAGGTCTCCTGGGCAGCTTGGGCCTCCTTGACGTCCCTCTCCTGGGCAGCTTGGGCCTCCTTGACGTCCCTCTCCTGCTCCAGTTGCATGAAGTTCTCGTTGCACTCGGCAACCTCTTCCGCAAGCTCACCTATGCTGTTCTGGAGGCTCTCACTCTTCCTGCGCTCCTCTGCAAGCGAACTCTCAAGATCATCTTTCTCCCTCTGCACGTCAACCATCTTCTCCTCGAAGGCTTCGAGCTTGCTCAGAATGTCGTTCTTCCTCTCCTCCACTTCCGCCTTCTCCCTCTGCATGTCAACCATCTTCTCCTCGAAAGCTTCGAGCTTGCTCAGAATCTCACTCTTCTTTACCTTCTCGGCCTCCAGTTGCTGCGCGAGGTCGTCCTTCTCAGCAGTCAAGGATGACATGGCCTCCGACTCCGCATTGCCTGCCTCTTCCTTCTCCCTCTGCATGTCAACCATCTTCTCCTCGAAAGCTTCGAGCTTGCTCAGAATGTCGTTCTTCCTCTCCTCCACTTCCGCCTTCTCCCTCTGCATGTCAACCATCTTCTCCTCGAAAGCTTCGAGCTTGCTCAGAATCTCACTCTTCTTTACCTTCTCGGCCTCCAGTTGCTGCGCGAGGTCGTCCTTCTCAGCAGTCAAGGATGACATGGCCTCCGACTCCGCATTGCCTGCCTCTTCCTTCTCCCTCTGCATGTCAACCATCTTCTCCTCGAAAGCTTCGAGCTTGCTCAGAATCTCACTCTTCTTTACCTTCTCGGCCTCCAGTTGCTGCGCGAGGTCGTCCTTCTCAGCAGTCAAGGATGACATGGCCTCCGACTCCGCATTGCCTGCCTCTTCCTTCTCCCTCTGCATGTCAACCATCTTCTCTCCTCGAAAGCTTCGAGCTTGCTCAGAATCTCACTCTTCTTTACCTTCTCGGCCTCCAGTTGCTGCGCGAGGTCGTCCTTCTCAGCAGTCAAGGATGACATGGCCTCCGACTCCGCATTGCCTGCCTCTTCCTTCTCCCTCTGCATGTCAACCATCTTCTCCTCGAAGGCTTCGAGCTTGCTCAGAATCTCACTCTTCTTTACCTTCTCGGCCTCCAGTTGCTGCGCGAGGTCGTCCTTCTCAGCAGTCGATGGCCTCCGACTCCGCATTGCCTGCCTCTTCCTTCTCCCTCTGCATGTCAACCATCTTCTCCTGGAAGGCTTCGAGCTTGCTCAGAATGTCGTTCTTCCTCTCCTCCACTTCCGCCTTCTCCCTCTGCATGTCAACCATCTTCTCCTCGAAAGCTTCGAGCTTGCTCAGAATCTCACTCTTCTTTACCTTCTCGGCCTCCAGTTGCTGCGCGAGGTCGTCCTTCTCAGCAGTCAAGGATGACATGGCCTCCGACTCCGCATTGCCTGCCTCTTCCTTCTCCCTCTGCATGTCAACCATCTTCTCCTCGAAGGCTTCGAGCTTGCTCAGAATGTCGTTCTTCCTCTCCTCCACTTCCGCCTTCTCCCTCTGCATGTCAACCATCTTCTCCTGGAAAGCTTCGAGCTTGCTCAGAATGTCGTTCTTCCTCTCCTCCACTTCCGCCTTCTCCCTCTGCATGTCAACCATCTTCTCCTCGAAAGCTTCGAGCTTGCTCAGAATCTCACTCTTCTTTACCTTCTCGGCCTCCAGTTGCTGCGCGAGGTCGTCCTTCTCAGCAGTCAAGGATGACATGGCCTCCGACTCCGCATTGCCTGCCTCTTCCTTCTCCCTCTGCATGTCAACCATCTTCTCCTCGAAGGCTTCGAGCTTGCTCAGAATGTCGTTCTTCCTCTCCTCCACTTCCGCCTTCTCCCTCTGCATGTCAACCATCTTCTCCTCGAAAGCTTCGAGCTTGCTCAGAATCTCACTCTTCTTTACCTTCTCGGCCTCCAGTTGCTGCGCGAGGTCGTCCTTCTCAGCAGTCAAGGATGACATGGCCTCCGACTCCGCATTGCCTGCCTCTTCCTTCTCCCTCTGCATGTCAACCATCTTCTCCTCGAAAGCTTCGAGCTTGCTCAGAATCTCACTCTTCTTTACCTTCTCGGCCTCCAGTTGCTGCGCGAGGTCGTCCTTCTCAGCAGTCAAGGATGACATGGCCTCCGACTCCGCATTGCCTGCCTCTTCCTTCTCCCTCTGCATGTCAACCATCTTCTCCTCGAAGGCTTCGAGCTTGCTCAGAATGTCGTTCTTCCTCTCCTCCACTTCCGCCTTCTCCCTCTGCATGTCAACCATCTTCTCCTCGAAAGCTTCGAGCTTGCTCAGAATCTCACTCTTCTTTACCTTCTCGGCCTCCAGTTGCTGCGCGAGGTCGTCCTTCTCAGCAGTCAAGGATGACATGGCCTCCGACTCCGCATTGCCTGCCTCTTCCTTCTCCCTCTGCATGTCAACCATCTTCTCCTCGAAAGCTTCGAGCTTGCTCAGAATCTCACTCTTCTTTACCTTCTCGGCCTCCAGTTGCTGCGCGAGGTCGTCCTTCTCGGCGGTCAGTGAGGCAACGACTGTGTTGTCTTCAGCATCACCATTACTGCGCTCTTGCCTTGTGGGTGTACCTAAGGTCTCTAGAGAATCGCACGTTTGCAACAAGTGCGACTCTACAATCTTAACTTCCTCGCTGATGGTTTGCAGCTCCAACACCTTGGCGTCAACGCTGGACGCCAGCTTGTTGAGCATGTCCAACCTTCTCTCATCGGATGCTACTGGCGCAGCGACTGGCGACGAGCTCTGGTCAGACTGCACTCGATTCTTCAGGTCTTCTACGGTCTGCGTGAGCTGACCAACCTTTTCTTCCAGGGCTTTCTTCTCCATCCTGGAGTCCTCCAACTTTTTCATGATGCTAAACCTCTCTTTCTCGAAGATTTGCGAGGCAGCCTGCGCCGCACGGAGCTCAGCGCTGAGCTCTAACCTCCTCGCTTCGACGTCCTCCACCCTCGCGTTCGCGGCCGTTAGCGCATTCCTCACTACCTCCTCTGTCTGAGCCGCCTCCTGGGCAATCATGGCCCTCTTCCTCTTCTCCTCCTCCAGCTCCATTTGAAGAACCTGGAACGAGGGGGAGTCCCCGCCCTCCATTGCCCCGTCCTCGGAATGCGGGGTGTCCCTAGGTGAGTCACTCATGTCCGCCCCTTTCTGCCTATTCATTTTGCTGGAAAGAAAATTCTTGAGCTTGGCCCTCACTCTCGTCCTCGGTGAAGGCGTGTCCATCGCTGCCCCGTCCATGTTGTTCCTCTCTCTTCTCCCCAAATCACCAAACCCGTCGTCGGTGGTCGTGTGCTTTTTCTCTCTCTCTCGATATCAATCTCTTGGGTGTTTTGTTGTGTCCCCTATATCGATATCGATATCGATATCGATATGATATGATATGATTGTCGTATTGATGTTCGGCCTTGTTCTTTGCGTGTTCCGCCAAGCCAAGCCAAGCCAAGCCAAGCCAAGCCAAGCCAAGCCAAGCGGTGTTGTCCCTTTCCCCTCCGTTGTTTTGTTTCGTGTTTGTGTTCGTGCTTTCCTCCTGGTCCCCCTGGTCCCTTTCCCCCTTTTCCTCTTTTCCCCAAACCCTATTCCTTCTCTTTCTCTCTTCGTCGTACAAAACCAAGATCCAGAATTCAGGAGGAAACACTCCTCACCAAGCCACCAGCAGGGCCCCGCGGGGGAACCGACAACCCATCCACAACCGACAACCGAGGGGGGCTGCCTCAGGAGGGAGGAGGAGGACACACACCACCACCACCACCACCACCACCACCAACAACAACAACAACAACAACAACAACACACGAGAACACGAAACAAGGAGGATACCATAGAATGCAGCGGATGGGTATGTCCATGGAGTCCCAAAGCACGGGGGGAGGTGTGCGATACACTCTGAACCACACGGGGGGCTCGAGGATAGAAAGGAACACCGGCGGGTTCACCAAGAAGAAGAGGAACTACGACTATGAGATTGACAAGCTTAGGAAGGATAACCAGCTCCTGAAAGAGTCTCTCAAGGAGAAGGAGAACAAGATCCAGGAGCTGAGGAACGCCTTGGACGAGATAACGAGGATGAGCGCATCAGAACTCGCGGCGAAGGAGAGGTCGCTGGTGAAGAAGGACAGGGCTCACCTGCAGCTGAAGAGGCAACTGGACTCGGCGAAGGCCGAGCACGTGCGGACCAAGGAGGCCTCCCAGGGAAAGTTGGAGTTGCTTCAAAGGGAGAGGAAGGAGATGGTCAGGGCCCTTCACTCTATCGCGTCCCAATGCACAAAAGCCCGCACGCTCGTAGAGCCGGTGTACGGGAGGGAGGAGGTTTTCCCGAAAAAGGTGGAGCCTTGGCTGTCCCTCACGTACGACTCGGATTACGTCCCCAGCCCAAAGAGGACGGGCCGCTCCACCTTGGGCTCGACGGGGGGACGCCACGCCCACAGGCCCGGGTTGAGCTCAAAGGCCCTCCCCTTTCAGGGCGCTGGCGTGCCCCTGGTGGCGGAGTTGCTCTCCCTCGTGGAGCAGACCTGCACCAAGTACGCCGAGCAGAGCAAGGCGGTGGCGGGCTACAAGTCCTCCGTGCGGGAGCTGAAGCAGGAGCTCAAGGAGGCCAGGGAGGAGAGCGGGGACTTGAGCGAGATGGTGGACATCGTGGTCGACGAGGTGCGGGAGGGCAGCGTGCAGAGGGATCTGGACGGTCTGCCGCCGGAGCCTGAGACTTCGGGGTGCTCGAACCAGGTGAAGCTGAAGCTGGTTCACAAGCAGCTCAAGGCCTTCAACGCATTGGACGCCGAGGTGTCGGAAAAGTGCAGGACCTTTGAGACCCAGGCCTTGGAGCTCGAATTCTACGCCAAGCTCCACGGCAAGCTCGTCAAGCAGGCGGTGTACGACAGCTTGAACGCAACGGGGAACGGCCTGGAGCTGTCCCCAAACAAATCGCCGAGGAAGGGTTCAGAAAAACAGCAGTGATGTTGTAGAGATGCGCAGCAGCAGGGTCCCGTCCTTCACGCTTTATGAAAACAATAGATAACAACATCTCTCTAATGGATACAATACACCGCCCACAAGCACAAGCTCACGTGCCGCCTCTGTACATTTGCTGGGCTGCGGGGTCAATGAGATTGGAAAGCACCACAAACGTTTCCTTCCCCAGAGCGTCCCGCCACCGATGCACGTCTTCGGCTTTCATGCCACTGCAGTCCACTTGTATTTTCGGACCGCTGAGGAGGGAGAAGAGGGAGTACTTGCTCAGGCGGGCGGCGAGTTCCCTGTTCGCCGCCTCAACCAAGTCAGGGTCGAGCACCCCGAAGCTCCCGTAGGAGCCTCTGAGACCGAAAGCGACGCCCGTGGGCCAAGGCAGCTCCTCCTGCAAGCAGAATCTCTTGTCCTGCTCGATCATGGCCCTGAACTCCCGCGTCGGGTCACCCGCAGAGGAGCCAGAGCGATCCGCATCGTCGTCGTCGTCGTCCACGCAATCCAGGAGCTGACGCTCCAAGCCCGCGGAGTCCAGCGACGTCCCTATCAGCACCACAACGACAGCGGCGCGACTCTGTCCCCGCTCGGCAACGATCTCGTTCGCTTCGTACCTTTGGCCCACCAGGTGGAACTCGTACCTCCTTCCGGGAAGGCAGGAGAACTGAACGAAGCCCTTGCCCCTCAGGACGCTGCCGGGGAGGCCTTCCAAAAACCTGTGGAACTTTGACAGGGCCAGGGACGACCGGGCGTGCCTCGGGGTGAAAGTCAGGGAGGACATCGCGTGTCCGGAGCGCCCCCCAGAGACAAGGCCCAAAGCGGGTTGTTGGACTCTCCCTGAGATCGCCATCCCGCCCCACATGGCCATCGCCTCTTCTCTCTCTGGAGCCGGTGGGGTCCACCCCGCCCTCCCCCCACCCTCCGCGGGGTCCAAGATCAGGCACAGGTCCACCTGGGCCCTGACGCACGCCACGGCGAGGGTCTTGCCTCCTCCTCTCACCTCTTCCACCCTCCTCCTCGCAACCTCCACCTGCTCCTCCATCGCTAGGTCGACCTTGTTCAGAAGTATCACGTCCGCTGCCCTCACCTGGTTCCGCATCGCGGCGCTGTCGCCCAACCTGCTCAGCACGTCCTCGTCGCTGCAGTCGACCAGGGTGACAACCGCGTCGAGTCTGCACCTCCCTCGCAGCCTCGGGCTGCGGAAGGCCTGGCAGATGGGCCCCGGATCGGACACCCCTGACGTCTCGATGATCAGGTCCCTGACCCCGTCCCTCCCCACCACGGCCTCCACCCCACTGATGAAGTCGTCCTGCACCGTGCAGCACAGGCACCCATTCTGCAGCCTCACGGTGTCCACCCGAGCCCCCCGCCGCATTCCCTTGCCCCCCTTCCCCGCACAGCCCGCAGCCCCCTGGCGGGACACCGTCTCCGCGTCGACGTTGAACTCCGCAAAGTCGTTGACTATCGCGACGACCTCTCCCTCCTGCAGGGCCTCCAGCGGCTGGCTCCCCAGGATATGGTTCACCAAAGTCGTCTTCCCGCTTCCGAGGAACCCGGTGACCAGTGTCACCCGCACCACCCCTTCGCTCGGCCCAGGCATTCCGAACACGCCGCCGCGGGTCCTCCCCCTCCTCCCCCTCCCTTGATCCACCACCGCCAGGAGAACCCAGGACCTCTCCTCCGACCTCTCTCTTAACGCCAGGCCAGCCAGTGGCCTGCAGGGACGAGGAGGGCGGGGGGTATTGGTAGTGAAGGAGGGAGGGTGGGTGGGTGGGTGGGTGGAGGAGTGATTAGTATTAGTAAGGAAACAGAATGACCTTTCCTCCCTCCACTTCTCCTTTCTCTAACGCCAGCCAGCAAGTGGCCTCCTGTTGGGCCGGGGGTTGGTAGTGGAGGAGGGAGGAGGGATGGAGTAGTAAATAGTAAGAGAACACAATGGTTTAGATCAGGGATATTAGAAGCGCAGGACGATGGGGACCGGGGGCCAGTCTGCTGCGCGACCCCCCGTCACGCGCTTGTACATAAAATATAGGAACATGCACACCAAGTTAACCCGGTGTGCGGTCACGAAAACGACCCTCACGATTCCCATGTTCCTGTACAGGAACCAGAGGACGCTCGCGAGGGCCGCACCCGCGGCGATCTTGTCGTTGAGCAGGCGGCCGATCACGCCGGACGCTCTCCAGCCCACGGCGGTGTAGGAGTTGTACAACCACAAGGCGACGCGGCTCAAGCGGGCCCTGAGCTTGTCTTCCACTGCTTTCATTCACGCGCGAGAACGAGGGGGTTGGTGGGTGGGCATGGAAAAGAGCAATGGAGTCAGCTTCCGGGTGTTCCAGGCCAGGTGCAGCAAGTCCAAAAGAACGCAAACGAGTCCTTACCTTTCGGAGCCTTCAGCCGGAGCCTTGTCGCCTTGGCACGGCAGAGGGGGCAGCGAACCCCGTCGCAGGGCAGACCCTGGTGCAGCCACATCTGCAGCACGCAGTGCGAGCAAAGGCCGTCGTGGCCGCAGGGGATGAGGACCAGCGGGTGCTCGAGGGGCTGCAAACACACCGCACACTCTTCCGACGAGCTGGGGAGGGCGCGAGGGCCATCATCCAACAACACTGATGGAGGGGTTGGAGGAGGCCCCGCAACGTCTTCCAAGGAGTGCGACCGTATCCCTTCCTCTTTTCTTCCCGCCCGGCCGCGCCTCCGCCTCCTCCGCCCCAGCAAGGTGCCGAGCCCGAAAGGCATGACGAGGCTTGCGTTTTTGGATTGATTGATTGTGGCGCGAAGCCAACAAAAAGAAACTTTGGCTTCCTTCAACCTTCTCAACACGTGCACCTTGGGAGGAAGTACCACCTCAGCAAGCCCACCTGGAGAACGGACGAGGAGTTCGAATAGTCAGAAGAAGAAAGCGTGGTGGGCCTCGACGTGCTTCTTCGCATGGGGGAAGACTGGGACTCACCATGATGGCCACCAGCACAAAGAAGTTCGTGTGCGGGTCCCTCGTCGAGAACACGTCGAGGCTCTGGGACGCGGATCCGCTCCCGCTCCCGCTCCCGTCCTGGTCTCTGTCGAAGTTCTGCCTCTCCCCTCCCTGCGCGGACGTCCCCGCTTTGTCGACCATGCTCTCCTCTTTTTGAGGCCCATGGGAGGAGGGGCCGGGCCCAGATCGGCTCCGGGCACCGGCGTCCAGGGGTGGGGGAGGAGAGGTGTTGAGGTTGATGCAGGGGGTTGGGAGGGGAAACGAGGCAAGGAGAGGTGTCTGTGGGTAGTTGTTCGTGGATTGGATCCTCTTGGTTTGGTTCATGCTGACTTGATTGTGTAATGTAGGTGTGTATGATATGATTCTGTCAGTTGCTGTTATTGTCCATTTTGGGCCTATTTTTTGGTACGAATAGTGGAGTGACGGATCCAGTTCGTGTCCGATGGCTATGAAACTTTGTCAAAAGGGGCTTGTATTTTATATTTGGATACTCCTTTAATATTGTGTATCTTCCTCTCGTCCTTGAGCCTGTAGAGATCCATCTGTCGGACCACTAAAACCCAAACCACAGCCCTCCATGGATGATGATGATGATGTGTGAATGGAGTCCTTGATGAAGAGACCTGTTCCGGGTGGAGTGCAATCTAGGGCACCTGACAATAACGATGTCCAATCGTAAACCTTACCCTGATCCACTCTTCTGCTGGAATCCGTCGTCTTATGCGACCTGGTTTAGGGCTGACTAAAACCAAAACCTCACTTAAAACCTATACTAGAAAGAAAAAATGAGGTGGCTGGGAGGCACCACGGAAAGCTTGGATAATGCAACGGTGTGTTTCTCCTAGGCTTCTTTTGTTCTCCGGCTCCTTTCCTTGGCCAGGTCGTCCTTCCTTTCTTCCTCGGGCAAACCCTACTCAAGGCACTTCGGACCCACGAGAGGGCCTTTTAGGCGTTAGGTTTTAGGACTCCCAAGGCTTTAGGAAACGCGGTGACTCGGAGGCACCACGGAAAGCTTGGATGATGCGACGGTGTCTTTCTGTTAGGCTTCTTTTGTTCTCCGGCTCCTTTCCTTGGCCAGGTCGTCCTTCCTTAGGTTTAGGCTTGTAGGTTTGTAGGTTGTTAGGTTGTTAGGTTGTTGGGTTGTTAGGTTGTTAGGTTGTTAGGTTGTTAGGTTGTTAGGTTGTTAGGTTGTTAGGTTTAGGTTTAGGTTTAGGTTTTAGGTTTTAGGTTTTAGGTTTTAGGTTTTAGGGTTTAGGTTTTAGGTTTTAGGTTTTAGGTTTTAGGTTTTAGGTTTTAGGTTTTAGGTTTTAGGGGTTTAGGTTTTAGGTTTTAGGTTTTAGGTTTTAGGTTTT